>CM057004.1:112710671-113420671 GCA_029891345.1 Dryococelus australis | reverse complement strand
ATGTTATTTTTCAAGGGATTTTGCATTTTATCAAGTTATCACTGATGTGTTCTGAAACCATTAAATATATTCAGAATATAGAGAAAAATGTTTTTAGCTCTCGATTGAGTGTAACAGCAAACGGAATTCAGGTCTGAGAGTGAACGGGAGGTAGCAGTAAGCTCACGACCTAACAGTTTGCCAAATTCACAGAATGAGAATTCCCGCCTAAACAAATTTCCACTCAGTAAATTATATTCCAACCTCGGATTTCAGTTTGGAGTGGCAGTGTTTCGAGACGCCACTCCACAGACGCAGTGCACGAATTTGAACACTGAAAATATCCAAACTAGAAAACTGAACATTTTTTAAAGACTTGTTCTTCCATATTTTCTGAAGACGGTGGGATCACCACCGAAATCTTTATATGGACATCAACTTCCGTGCAGGCTAAACATAATAAAATGAAGTTTTCCTCGGGAAAATGGCTGTGGTTCGTGAAAAGACGTCGTGATGTTTGACTAAGGGCTAATCAGAATTAGGTTATCCGGCACTGAATGTCTGCGATTCGCGGGCACGTACCTGGTACAGTTTACAGTTAAAACAATATCGGTCGCCGAATTATGCCTTGTGTTACGCTGGTTTGAAATAGAACTATACCGGAAATATTAATGAAGAAATCTGTTGCCTTTGTCTACAAGCCTATTGTTTGTTACTGGTCACAGCCAAAACTACCTAACAATGTTGAAACTTCCCGTCAGTTCCGAGAGTATAGTGCATTCATGGCTACTGCCGACTTCCTGGACACCTGCCAAAGTTCTACTTCCAGGATATCCCTCCGCCTCATGCAAACAAAGTTTAACTAGGTCCTGAAAACTACACCAAAAGTACAACACACCGTAATCGTGTGCACTCGGTTTAATAATATGCATATATTTGCACTAGGCATTGCCAGCATATCCATTTTCTGTTTCATTCATGTTGATTACAATTTATATCCTACTTGCATGTTAACACTTTGTAGACTATGCTCGAGTGTAGCTCGAGCAAAGCTAATTTGAACATTTCTTTCTTGTTCAGAACAAAACTTGCATGGATGTGAAGTCTTTGTTCGGTTAGTGTTTAACACGACCTCACAAAAACACGACAACGCAGTAACAATTACAATGTTAATGATATAATTTATTTTTGTTATAGCCACTCAAAGGAACACGATTGATTGAAAATCCTTTTGTACGATAAGGGAAATTTTATTGGGACAATATCAGCTCGGCTCTCCATTGGTTGATGACCGACCAATAATGAACACTGTAAAGTACAGGGTGGGGCCTGGTGTGGTGTGGACCAATAGGACGATGGTGAGTTCTAACACAGACACCAACAGAACCGGTGTTCTTGCAGTAGTGGATATAGGTGACTCACTTCTAATTTGTATTAAGTGCCAGTAAATGTGTGCAGACCTCAATGTGAACATAAGTATAAATCGCTTGTGATGCATTATTAGAGATAATGGTTTATCGCGGGAAAAGTTGAATTTGTGCTAAGGGGTCAACTTACTGTGCACATGTCCGGCAGATTTATTTCCTTATTGGCTGCCATGCATGTATGATGATACTATACCGTTTAACTGAGCCAATGAGGATTCCGATACTGTAAGGCAGAACCTTCGTGGTGGGTCTGAAAACTACTTAGCCGGGTCAAAACGTTTATAATCCTAGAATGAACGAATAAAATTGTTATAGTGTTATGGAAAATATAAAGGAAGATTTGCCTATAGAAGCATTTGATTTTCTCTAAAATATTTTCATGTCTAGCTTTGTTTCAAACCATTATCTCAGACCTCCTGTAGTGATAGGCGTCTAACTTGTTTGCCAGTTATGCACAGACGTTCAGTATCTTAGTGACCAATGAGTAGACACCTCGAAATTTCGCGGATACATTCGGCAACAAGCAAGATTCCACATTCCTGTGTGTACTCCAGCCTCAGTTAGCTGCTTATTGGTTGTTTCTTCAGTTTAAAACCCAGACCGGGTAGCACCGGATTCCATCCTTGTTTTCCTATCAGATTAGTTATTGGTTGGATTTAGGGGTGGGGAGGGGGGCATGTTTAACAAACTATGGTCAAATAGAAGCAGACACTTCACTGTAAACGTGGTTGAAATTTAGCCTGTCCTTAAATGAATTAGCGAAATTTCCACGAGTCTGCAGGCAAGGAAGAAAATGTCTTCTTAATCGGATACGTGGTCAATAACTGAAGAGAATCTGCAGATGTGAAGGTAGACTATTGGAGCATGGCAGTGACTAAACCAGCAGTAATATGACAGGAGTCATATTATCCGCCCCCAACAAGTGTCGGACAGAACTCCGCGACACACTAAAAGTACATGTACAAAGGAGATTCTAGACCAGCCCTTATTTTCATCAAGATATCGAGGGTTTTTCCTCAAAAATTTAGGTTTTTGCGGCTAAATTTAGACTCCAAAATTTTTTAAAAGGACATTTCAAAACTAAGATATTTTGCTCCGAAAGCAAGCAATTTTAAGCAAAAAAAAAAACTATTTTAACAGTTTTTCAAAATAATCGTGCAGGGTGTGACACAGGGTAAAACATGCAAAATTATACAACAATCAAGTAAATTTATTATTTTCAATAAACGCTAATTTTTCAAGCGAGTAATCTAAATCAAGCAAATTTATGTAAAATAAAGTGAAATATTGAAATTATATTTTATAGTTTACATTCAATGCTCCAATAACTTTTTAAAAACTTCTTCTATCTTCGCAAGATCGTCACCCATTTCTCGAAGGTCATAATTATCATCAATGCTATCTAAGATCGTTAATTGGAAGCTTTGTAAATGAGAATGAAATCTACGAACTAATTTTATAATTTCATTAGAGGTATTATCATCTAATTTATAGGACGGTGGCCCACAACTCTCGCCACCTTTAAAAATGATAGTCAAACTTCATGGAAACACTGACATTTTTATTTATAAATTAAATTTTTAACTAGAGTAACGATTTTTATTTGATTAAATAACTCATCTGTATTTCTAAAAATTCGTAATACTTTGAAATGCAGCTACGCAACTTTAAGTCTAAAAAATTGTATTAAAATATCGAAACAATTTGATGTTTCCTCCATTTATTAATTAAAAAATTTATATATCTTCAGATATCCTTTATTACAAATAATAATAACTTAAATTCCTTTGACTAATGAGAACAACATTACATATTGTATCTGCATCAACAGGTTTAATAAGATCTACGCAAATTTTTATATTTATTTTTTCTTTAACTACAGTTGTTTTTCTATACAAACAATCAATAATATACAATGGTCTTCGGCCAAAAAAAATTAATAGTAATTTCTTTTACTGTCGACGTTTAGAGTTGGTTGATAATAAAGTTCATTTCTACATACAGTATCTAGTTTTGTTTTTCAAATCATAAAATCACTATAAGCAAGATACATTTTATCACAAAGACCATTTTCAATATCTAGATTCCAATTTTCTTTGGGAAAAATGTCATTTCTTCCATTTTCAACATAAATATTTCTAACGTTACAGTGATCAGACATAGAAACGTGTTTCTCCTCTTCAGCTCGATTTGTTCTTTTAGTTTGAAAGCCTACAATTACAAAATCAGGAATATGAAATTGTAAATTATTGAACTGATATTTTATATCAAAGTTAAAATTAGTGTGTCCAGCAATAATTTATTTTTCTAAAAATTGCCAATAATCAAAACTAATAGGTCTTTTAGGTTGTTTGTATATTTTTTTCTTTAATTGTAATTGATGTGTTAGATTCGTATTCAACAATAGGCCACATAACTTCTAATTTTTTAATTTTTATTCTGCCTCGATCAACAGCAGCTTTCTTAACTGAGCCATCATCATTCAAATCTGGATAAACAAATAAACAATTGTTGTCAGATGAACGTCTAAAAAAAAAGTAATTATATAACCACCCTTCCAATAAATTTCATTGTTATCATGAATAAAACCAAACAAATATCTCAGTTGATTTGTTATTTCATTTATTTTATCACTATGAACAGATTTTACTGGATATTTATTATCAACACCAGAAAATTCTAAATATTTTTGTTCACCTGGAGATCTTAACAAAGCATTCATAATTGCTGAAGTTATACCTGGATTATCAACAGTTTCAATATTATTTCCATGTTTTGAAACTTCTACTCTATAAAACTGAATAGGAAAAAGTTAGAACAAACCTCAACATTACCTGTATTTAAATATACTGCTCCAGTATCTCTTTTAGTATTTTGATATTCCTATAGGAATATCAAATTCAATTCTATTATTGTAAACATTTTAATTCCTAGTAGTTTGTTCTGTTGGAGGAAAAGTTTGTCTATCAAAACTCTCAATATTTTTATAACTCAATTATTAGTAAAAAAAAAAATTAATATATAAGTAAAAATGGATATATAAATGAAATATTCATCAAACGGGGTTTCTCGAATTAAATCTGTCATTGAGAGGTACAAAAATTATAAAAAGGATCATGAAAAAAAAAAAAAAAAAAAAAAAAAAAAAAAAAAAAAAAAAAAAAAAAAAAAAAAAAAACTAGCATTAATTCATGAATTACAAAATTTGAGAGTTCCTTTTTAAAAAAAAATTAGAGTTTAAATTTAGCTTCATAAACCTTAATTTTTGAGCAAAAACCCACGATATTTTGATAAAAATAAGGGCTGGTCTAGAACCCATTTATACATCTACTACTAAATAATAAATATTCAGTCAAAGTATTCAGGTAACAATTTATATTAGATTACATATTCACTTTTGCATTATATATTGTGTGTTTATGTAATTCCAGAATATCGTTTAAGTGTGTATCGTCTTAAAGTGAAATTAATACGGGAACCAAAATTGTAACAAAATAATAGATTAAGCAACTAATTGGTGATTGGGGTTTTGAAGTATCATTCCCTTTCATGGCGAAAATGAAGGTTGGCATCTTATTTTTGGATGGAACTTCGTAATCCTAAGATGTACGCAATATGTTCAAGACTTGTTATGAATCAGTCCATGTAAATTCACGGAAATTTTTTGCAATGTACCAATTTTGTACGGTATACCACGAAAATCACTTAACTACAGTTAATGCCGCAAGTGGGTATACTGTCATGATTGGTGTCGATGAATAAATTTATAATGAAGACATAGAGTTTTGAAGTACATGTAGTCGCTATTTCTGATCATCAAAATCAACAAAAAGCGATGTAGATTTTTTCGTGGAAATATTTCGTTCCACTTTTGTGAATAGATGACACATTTTCATATTTTCGCAGGAGAATCGCGTTAGTTCAGTGCGAGGACAACAGGGTTCTCTTTGGGCTAGTCAAACAAGTAAATAATGCCTCACATACACTGCAGCCAATAGTGAAGGAATGTTGCAGGCATGTGCGTAGGGCGTCCAAATCGAACATGCTGCCCAACAATTTATAAGCCACCATCTCTATCAATGGTTATGGTGACAGGGTACACATTCCATTATGTTTAGGGGCATGCAAAATGTACGTTATTATTTGGCATCAGGCTGAAGTTCACAGTACTGTATGCACTAGGGCCGGCGTCGTTTCTCCATTGGCAGCTGCATAGATGCGATGACTTAACTACACGTAACTGGGCCACACAACTGTGTGAAATGTTCCTTTATTGGCGCAGAGTCACCCAGGGAGTGCCACATAAAGTATGTTCCAATGACAGACGTGATGTGTTTCAAGTTTAACGTGTCCCCAAATAATAACGCGAATTTAGCAGGTCTCAAATTATGTTCATCTGAGTACGTTAAGGAATCTAATTTTATTTATACGTAGGGATAGGAAAAATTCGTGAGTTCAATGACCTGTAGCCTAGACTCCACAGTAATGTGTATACTCAAGCCTCAGATGTTTCTTCCTTGGCTGCTGCCCCATAGAGTAGCCAGTGTTACTCCACACTTGGCAATATGACACTCCCTACTTGTTTCCATACAAGTCTGCTATTGGCTGAGAGTCGTCCAGGGCGTGTCTAATAAACTGCGATCCAATTGCAGAATCAAGTTCAGTGTACACGTGATTGACGTCTATCTCGTCCTGAAATGAACTCGCAAAATGTTCTTATCCCTATTTATACGAGTATATGAAATTCGCTGTTTATGACGTGTAGTTTTTTTTTTTTTTTTTTTTTAAAGATCAATGTTTAAATTAAGCGAGGAGTTTATAACTATATCCAGGACAGTTTGTTTTGCAAGGACATAGGAATGTTCGTCAAAGCACAGCCGGCAGTATACTCGCTCGGCTTGGTCGTCAAAGTGTTAATAGACTCGCTCTAATTGGAGCCCGACTATGGAGTCCACTCGCGTCCATCTCCCACGTCTTCAGCCTTTCCATTCCATTCCATTCCATTCCCATGTCGTGGCACGCCTCAACGGCCGATTCCAAGCCAATCAAACTTCTCCCCTCCCTAACCATCCTCATCCTTTTCCCGCCTAGAGCCATTACCACAGTCGCGAGCGTCATCCGCTCCTTCTTCACTGAGAACCCGCCGGTAATTAATTCCACTGGAAAGAGGAAAGAAATCGTCGCGTAGCAGAATATCAATTACTGATGGAAAATTATTTCCCAGTTCATTCGCTTGTCTCTCAAAACAAATACCACTTAAGGCTCGGCCTCGCCCGTCTTGTTGAATTTTCCATTTATATGTCATAACTAGGGATAGGAACATTTCGCGAGTTCATTTCAGGACAAGATAGACGTCAAACACGTGTACACTGAAGTTGACTTTGCAATTGGGTCGCAGTTTATTAGACACGCCCTGGATGACTCTGAGCCAATAGCAGACGTGCAAGGAAACAAGTAGCGAGTGCCATGCTCCCAGGTGTGGAGTAACACTGGCTACTGTATGTGGCAGCAGCCAATGAACAAACAACTGAGGCTCGAGTATACACATGACTGTGGAGTGTAGCCTACAGATCATTGAACTCACGAATTTTTCCTATCCCTTGTCATTACTTCCTTTTCAGTGAATTAACCAAATATTTATTACTATAACATTATCATAATTGACAATCTCCTTCAAATTTGTCGTCAACCTTCATCCGCGTGTAATATGGTGATTGTAAAATGACATTAATCTGTTCATAATTCTCGAAAAAATATGGCGTGACTACTTAACGAATTTTCAGAATTTATGTTTGTACTTCAGCGTAACGTATATTGTCATGATTGTATAGTAGCAGTTTCGTAATAAGTGTCGGTATAGGCTACATCTGAAATAAGCCACAACCAATAATTCATCATGGGGTGTGGGGCCAAGCCTTAAGGAAGCCGCCTACTAGGAGCTTGAAATGTGTTGCAGTGTGTTGGAAAATCCGTTTTATGACGAAAATATTCCACGTGCGCTCAGTGTGCTCAATTTACGAAAATAAAACTAACTTCAGGCGATGACGGAATGTCGCTTACATGACACTACGTATGTTAGAACCACTATTTCCAAGACCACCAACATAGCTAAAAACAGAACAGCCTTTTCAGACGTCCGTATGTCAAAATGTGCTCACTGGATCTACGTGGAACTCAGATACAATCCTGCATTGAACATTGAATCAAATTTTTCATCAGTAAAATAATATAGTCACTGCTTAAAGCTCCTTAGAAAAAACGATTCGGCAGAAAGCTTGCTTGTTAATTTAGTGCTTCAAGCATAGTGGCGGTGCGGCACTTAATGCGTGTGCCAGTGTCGCCCTTAGCGTTAGCTCGCTCGTGTGCCATGTCGCATCAGGTAGGTGGTCCCCTTAAGAGGACTATGTACTGAAATCGTTGTTTGCGCGTAAACGCGTAACTCGGTAAATAAAAGTTCTGGAAATATGAATTTTCGTCAGAAAAGATGAAAAAAAAGAAATTATGTATGGCCCAAATTTTTTACTTTTGTCATATTAAGTGTATTCTTGGAGAAAATAAAATTGTGAAAATGCTCAAATATCGCATATTTAAAGCTTGCCTGTGCAGTTTTCTTAAACGGCAAGAGAAAAGTACAAAGATACGGGCGTAATTTAATCCGTGGGCTTTCATCGCATGTAATAAAATTCTTATGTTGCAGATCTAATTTGCACAGTGCAGCGTTACGACGGAAACACTGCACGCTTTGCCCGTAGGAGAGATGAGGCACTAAGCGTGCGTGTAACTGTCGCCCGTATCGCTCCCTCACTTCTTGACCTTGGATGCGGAGCTGCGTAGTCCTCCCAATACTTTCAGTCACCGTATCCTGTATCTGGGACGTTGCAAATGAAGTGGCTTGAATTGTCTGCACTGTACACAGCAGGAACATACCGTCCAATGAGAGAGCTTCCCTACGTGTGAGAGATATCATTCGCTACTGGGATTGTGTTCCATAGCCTCATAAACCACTGCTGCCAGTAACATGGATCACAGAGAGATTTATATTGGTCCCGTTGTAAGGCAAAGCCTCGTCTGGATATCAGTACAGTTCCGGACAAAATATTTGTTGATTGCTACTCATAAAATAGGTTAGGGTTAACAAGAGACGCCGAAAAGTGCCAAAAAAAATTGTTACAGAGTACGTAACGATACAGAGGAGAAATAGTCGTTTATTCCGCAAACTCCAGCCGCACACACTGACCACCAAAATGGCGTCACTGATCAGCCACATGTTGGGACGCCGTTCGACCAATCAGCGTCTGGTAGCCTACTTGCCAGCTGGTAGCCAAGCCAATGGGGAACCTTTCGCAGAACGCAGTAGCCAATTATTCAATTATTAGACACGAAGCCCTCATAAAAAGCCTTAGTCAGCCAGTCAGAGACTTGGTATACTATATTCGCGGTTTCTTCATCAATTTTAAGTCAAAATTTTGAAAAATCTCCCCATGAATGTCGTGTTTAGTTATTTTCAACACACGCCATGTATCACAACCGTTTAATACTTGTGTTCATAAAAGTTACTTCTTTCCTGATAAATTGAAATGTTTTCATATTTTGTCTGCGAATTTATAATGCTTCATTTATAAATAATTTCAATAAAAAGGCAGTGAAGAACATGTATGTTGGTAACGCCTATAGACTGTTCACGGTACAATGAGCACTTTTGAAATCCCTGCTTAAGATCTACTTGTATGCACGTAATGTAATCTTCCGCCTTAAGTTAAATTAATATTGTCAAGGGACGCATCACTTAATTCATGCATCGGTCAACCGAAACTGTGAAATTATTAGAAAAGAAAATATTTTACAAATCGGCTAATTTTTACACATCGATGCATTAAGAAACCAGAAAGGGAAACAAATAATTTAAGTTGTCCCAAATGATTACCTAACACTATTTATTCGATGTTCAAATATGGAACTATTTTCCCTCTATGGATAGCAACTTTACTGGGAGCATGTTACTGTGCGCCCGTTGAAATATATGCAGGTAAAGGTCGTTCACGTTAAAGTGAGCACTCTAGAAATCAACCTTTGAAAAAAACCACCGCCCACGACTGCGTATGTACAACCATGTGTGCCACCACACAGGCTGGGGATGAACACACCCAGTTATGTTGGCAGTGAAATGTGAAAAGTAGTTCTACGAAATAATGCGGTATTGCAAGTGTAATGTTTAAATTTATGGCTACTTAAGATGTTTGAAGTTTATTTTATACATTTAAAGTAATTATTGGCGTAAAGATAATGTTTTTACTGTAACTCGTAATTATATTGTGTCACATGATCGGCGCAATGGTCAAAACCAACGGTCTGTTGGTGTTGGTTCCTTCATGCTTGTTGCTTGGCTTTGCTTGTGAGGCAGACTACAAATTTGGAAACTGGAAGTAGTTGTATTTTAATATTTCTCATTTATTTTTCAGCCTATCTGCAATCAGCATTGTTTTACTATAGGCCATGTAGTGTTTAATTGTATCGTAGTGGTTTTGTGTAAAGTTACCAGCAAACTACGTGCAAATATTCAGCGTCAGGAGGACATTATATATCTCTCCAAAAGTATTTATTCTTTAATTCGTCGAGGAGAGATGAAGCCGTGCAAGGTGATCGAACGAGTTGCAGAAATTATGAAAATTTCAACTGCAACTGTCCGGAGGTAAATGTAAATGTGTTTTTTACGACGTGTTTTCACCGCTTATCCCCAGTAAAACAAGTGAAGAAGAACAAGTATAGATAGACAGTTAGAAACGTGATATTATAAACGGAAAGTTTAATAGCATTTATAAAGTAAACTAACGACAGTAGAAATGCAACATTAATATATTCATGCAAGTTTGCGAAGTACATGTTATATCCTAAGTTTGACAAATAATATTAAAAGTTATCTGTACCTATCGTCCATCTGTTTAACCTTTATTTCAAATTTGTCATTATAACAAGTGCAAATTTGGCAGTCAATAATTATACGTCAATTTTACACGTTTTTATATCACTGTGTAGTTTTGTAACGTAGGCCTAACCTCAAATACATCTGTACGTATCTATTTACGCCCAGTCATGTAACTTTTCTTAAATCTGTCTTGATAACAAGTGCAAATGTGCCTGTCAATAATTATACATTAATTTGACACGTTTTGAAATCACTGTGTTATTTTGTAATGTAGGCCTAACCTCAAACTTGTGTTCGTGTAGTTATTCATCCCAAGTTACAGTGTTACATTTGACTATTGTTAACATAACATAAAACGTCGCAGTTTGATGCTACACCAAAGGTGTTCCAACATATAAACTATAAAATCTTGAAGCTGGTTTTGTTAGCTACAGACATATAACTGTGCTTGTTGCCGACATTCTTTCGTGATGTAAGTGTAGGCCTAATTGTTTTATTTGGTAATGCTTGCCGTAATAAGAATTAGAAAGTATTTACAATTAATTGTCAACAGTTAGGCCTATAGAACAATTCCATGTTTAAATTTCGAAATGGATATTCGACAAGACAACTTGCTTGCTACCTTTTGAGAAATATCAACGAAGATAGTATGCGTTATTGAGTAGGCATAATTGTTTGTAATATCTGCCACTTTGGCCGCAAAAATATTGTAGTTATTGAAATTCAATGTAACTGTAAATTACACGTCATAGTCAACAGCCCAGGCTCCCGGAGTTCCTGTTTACTCGCGAGTGCATGTTTTGTAAAGGTTGTATGACATGACGCAGTGTATGTGTTAAATTAAGTATTTCTAAAGAGGCTGTATGAGCTAGCTTTCATTAAGGGTCAGGCTACAATTGACATACCCAACACATTCACAGTTATAGCGATAAGCACATACAAAACACAAAAGCACAGTGGCCTGGCTACAATTGATATAATGATAATAATATTAGTTTGTTTATGTTGCTACATTTGTACCGAAGAAATTAAGGCCTGTACATAGAGTTGGTAGTAGGTTTTTTTCAAAAATTAATATTTTCAATTGATCTGAGACATTTTTAAAATTGTAAAATATTTACATTTCAATTTTTATTTTAAACATTACCTAAAAGCGATACAAAACTTCCATGGTTGTGATTATCCACAAATAAACAAAAGAAAATATCTTCCCTAGGAATGAAGTCAAAACACACACTTTCTTGATTTGTAAATAAGCTTTTCAATTGATAACATAGTATAAGTTGCGGGGCTTCTGATTGGCTGCTTATTGACGCACAGCTATAATAACAAGGAAAGTTAAACCAAGTGCTTATCGCTATACACAGTAACTTGCCTGTAAGTATTAGGCCTACTTTTATAATTTGTCATTTACATTATCATTTGCTGTCATTTGTGGATATGTATTGGCTTTACATTAATAAGACATTTATTTCAGCTTTGTGTGTGCACGCATGAACCATTTTTGTAAGTATAGTAATTTTCTTTAAATACTTTTCTCATTTAAGTTTTCAGTTTTGCTGCAGTCATTGCAATTAAAGAAACACAACAATGATGAGAGTCCATTCACTTTACCTGTAAAATTTATTTCTTGAGGTCTGTGTGGGTTTGACAAAAAGGAAATGTCGTACCCATTTGGTCCACAAGAGACACCGGAAATGTGGCCATCACCGGATCGGCATTTCACTTAGCTATAAATATTATACATAATTTTTAGAATTATTTTGTACAAATGAAGGTGGTTCCAGTTACAAGCCTGGTATACCCTTCTTTTACGACTTCAATTCACAGTATAAATGTTCGGTTCTTTTTTGGAGGGTCTCAGAAGGGTACGAACACAGAGTAACGGTATCAAGAAAAACTATATGTACATATACACAACTGCATTTGTTGACATGTTTATATTTTTAGTGTAAATTATTTTTATTTTATATATACGTTATAGGCCTATGTTGAAATATATTTATCTCCATTTATAAAGGTGCATATAAAACTATCCATAAAATTTTCTTATACAAGCACATATTTTATATATATATTTTTATTTTTTATATATTACATATTTTTATATACTGCGACGTTTGCGCCGTTACGTTAAGTTTATTTACACCATCTACTTCTGTGCAGTGGTGTACTCTTTTCTTGGCTCAGATCCCCTCGTCTTTCCTTGCCTCCCTGCCTTCCCCTTTCCCCTTCGTGCGCCATTATTTTCTGATTTGTCATTTTTTATTTAAGTTCTTGCACGGTCTCGCTCTTTCTACTTTATACGCTTCAGACATCTGCTACGTTACGCCGCTACCTTATGCCTGCAGGATGTATGGTTTTACCTGATGGCTTAGTTGCACCTAACTTCAGTCAGCTGAGGCCAAACACAGCTACCATGTTTTAGAGCTGACGTTTTACTTGTCACGCTACAGAGCGATGGGGCACTTAGAAAACGGTGAGTCATGGGAAACGTTAAGTTTACGGTACAGTTTTTAGATGTTTGGTAATTTGTGTGACGAGTGACCTTGGGTGTGCAGTAGTGCTAGTCTATTTCAAAATCTGAATTTGGCTGCCCTTCCTAATTATTTTTCGACTTAACTAATGTGTGTCCTTTTTTAACGCGTCGTGTTGGTCCTTGTTCACCACCAAAGTTTAATGTTTGCTTTTTCACAGTTTCCATGACTTCATCACTAGGGCGTTCATTTTTCAATTGTTTGTTGTGTAAAGTGTTTGTCTATCGTAGCTGTGAGATGACCCAAACAGTTATATATGTTACGTATTATATATATTGTTAATTTTAAATGATATATACATATATATGCATATATATACATTATATATCATGTGTTATATACATCATATATGTTACATGTTTTATATATAATATACGTGTTACATTATCAGTCTTAAAATGTAAACATTCAGTTCATTAATATGTGGCAATCACATGGCAGTCACATGGCAATGGTTGTTTACATGTGGTGGAAGGATACATATTGGGCAAGAAAGTAGAATTTTAGCAGGGCTTTCAAAAGTGCTGACT
Source organism: Dryococelus australis (assembly GCA_029891345.1). Lineage (NCBI taxonomy): Eukaryota > Metazoa > Arthropoda > Insecta > Phasmatodea > Phasmatidae > Dryococelus > Dryococelus australis. Next base: position 113,407,275 of record CM057004.1, on the reverse strand, counting down.
TTATCGTGAACGGCCTATAGGAGCAATGACTTTTTCCTTAGGTTGATTTCAGAAGTGCTCACTTTATCATGAACAGCATTTAGTAAGAAGCAGTTCTCATGCAAAATATTATAACTGAGTGCTCACGAGTGCGATGCATTGCCCTTTGGTGTAATTTTTCAGACTTGGTTAAACTTAGCTTGTACGAGGCGAAGGAATATCCTGAAAGTAGAACCTTAGCAGGTCTTCAGAAAAGTCTGAAGTAACCGTGAATGTATTATACCCACACATCAAGTGAACCACCGCGTCATTTCGTCTATGTGTACTTATTTACAGAGACTCGGAAATTTCGCGAATTCATCTGAGGACAAGTTAAACTGCATTCACGTGTACACACGTGATTGTGCTTCCATTGGACCATAGTTCGATAGACACGTCTCAAACGACTTGCACCCAATAAAGGACCTGCAGGGAAAGTAAGAACTGAATCCCTTGCTAAACGCTGTTCATGATAAAGTGAGCACTTTTGAAACCAACCTTATAATAAAGTCACTACCCCTGCCTGCATATATTTCAACGGGTGCACTGAGGGACGTGCGCCCTGTAAATTTGGTAACGATGGATCGGAAATAGTTCCATATCTTAGCGTCAAATAAATATTGTTAAGTAACCATTTGTGGAAACTGAAATTATTTCTGTTACTCTCTGTTTTCTTAATACGTCTAAATATAAGAACGAGCAGATTTGTAACATATTTACTTTTCTAATATTTCCACAGCTTCACTTGATCGCTGAGTGAATAGATTGATGTAGGCCATGGCAATGTTAATTTTACAGAAGGCGGAGGAATACAAAACGTGCGTACAAGTAGATCTGAAGTTGGGTTTTCAAAAGTGCTCATTAACAAATTATCAACTAGCCAATACTCGAATACACAAAGGATTGTGGAGTGTAGCTTATTGCCGAATGAATCCGCGACATTTCCGGATGTCTAAATATTTACTCTGCTACTGTGTAATGGCGCATGGCTAAGGTTAAATATTCTCAACCTGAGAACCTCAAGGCTTTATTTTGGCAACTAAAACGCTTTCTCCGCCAAGGAGTACCTCGTGCCGCATGTGTGCTTGATTTCCCGTTTCCAGCGAAACAGTTCGACTACAAAAGTATACGTTTTGCCTTTAGGAGCAAAGAAATTTCCACATTAACCCTTTGAGGATGGTACAGATTTCTTGCCATCGAAGACAAGGCTGAATTTAGTTTCCTATATCCTCCACAACAGCAATAAACAGATTCGTTGGTATCTTTATATACACTTACCATTGTCCTATTGGTCCTGGCTACACCCGACACGCCCTCTGTACTCTGCAACGTTTATTATTGGCTGGCCGTCGGCCAATGAAGTCACGTCTCGGCTCTGCACCAGTTAAAGTGACGTGACAGATGTGACAGGTTTTACAATTCATCGTGTTCATTTGAGAAATTATTAAAAATAACAGTATTATTCTTAAGAGCTAAATTGTTATTAATTATATTTTTTTACTTGTATTTCCGACAAAGTCCTGCAAAACATTAAAGCTCTATAATTGTGGGTCTGGCAACAGTAAGGACATTTCCATATAAACGTAGCCCCGAATATATACTTGCATACTCCTCAAAGGGTTAAATGGGATAGTTGCAACTTTCATGAAATTAATATAATTGTGTACAATATTCCGATTTTTGCTATGTAAAGTATAAAATTTGTCTTTTTCACTATTATGGAAATAAAATGAAATATGTTCAAAAATTTTAATATTCTTTTGGAAAAATGGATTTAAAAAAAAAACTTTTGCTTACACAAATACTACAGATGAGGGAAAATCTTGGAAATGGCTTGAACCAATATATATTCTATATAACTCTTCAACTAGTTTATTCTTTTATGGTTGGATGAACAAGTTTCTGACTCGGCTAAGTTGTTTACAGACCAATCAGGAATGTTCTGCCTTACAGTATCAGAATCATTGGCCCAGTGAAATGGAATAGTATTTTCATACATGCATAACAGCCAATCAGGGAAAGAAAACTGTCGAGTATGTGTAATGTACGTAGGATCCTAGCAGACAGTCAACATTTCCCCGCGATAAACCATTGTTAGGGGTAGATTTCAGGACAAGATATATTTCAAAACACTGTCTTGATTGGCTGAATCACTTTTTGACTCGTGTTGACTGTCTGCACACGGATCACGTAGGAGCCGTGCCAATATTACCGAGTTCTGAGTGAGCCAGCCAAATATGAAAACGCCTTCTCAAGCAAACAGAAACCAATGGCAGTAGACAAACTGCTGTAGGGTGCTTACAGTATTGAAGTCCACCGTGTATAAGTCGTTCACGGTAAAGTGAGCACTTTTTGAAGGTGTTTCATCAAACATAATAACCAATAAATACATTTCATTGTGACCTCGGACTTTTTGTTTTGGGTATGGTGAATATATACAGAATGTTTATTACTCACGTGGCAGGGGTTACGTTAACACATTCTGGACTACGCTCGAGCTAAGTTCAAGAAACGCCAATATAAACATTTCTTCGTCCTTGAAAATAAAACTAGCATGGTTATAGAGCCTTTGTGCCGCCAGTATTTAACAGGATCCTACAAGAACAATACAGCTCAAATGTATTTTTTAGTCTTGTCCTTATAAAAGAACACGATTGACAGTAAAACTTTTACACAGTAAAATACATTTGATAGTAGCATAATCAGCTCTGCGACCCCAGTGGCTGACGACCAGCCAATGATGAACGTTGTAGATCACATTAAGCAGGCCCAGTGTGGTGTGGACCAATAGAATAGACGTTCCTGAAACTGTGTACACAAGTGATTCACTTCTAACTTGTCTTCAATTATAGTAAATATGCGCAGACCTTAATGTGTTAACAAGTGGCGGAAGGATGTTAATTAGTTGAAAGAAAAAAGTAATTAGGGTTTTAAAAGTGCTCACTTTACCGTGATCGTCCTAAAAAAAATTTTTTTTGTTTTTTTTTCCCCCCGCGAAATATCAGTTGGTCTAACCATCATCTATACGCAAGGGTAAGAAATGGAGCAGATGTGGAGGTTGATAAAGAAAGAGAGAGTGGAGAGAGGGAAAGAAGAGATCGCGAGTGAGGGGTCGCCACGCACCGCTGGAGACGACGGTAAACCGCCAATCGCCGAGGTCAAGAGAACAGGCCAGTGGTTGGCAGTGCTGACACGGCTGGAGTGTAGGCCAGACTGTAGGAGCGCTGGGGTGTTGAAGGGAGGGCAGGTGGGTTACCTCGAACTAACCCCCCCCCCCCCCAGACGCAAATCAACGCTTCGACCGCGGCGGACAACTGGCATAATTGGAAATCCTCATCCCCCCTTTTTCAACATCAGCACCCTCAAAACCCAGCCACCTCAACGAAACAACCATACGTGATGGTACAACTAGATTCCCTCCAACACACTCCCCTTTCTGCAAAACTTTTCCTGGGACCCCCATTTGTCATGGTCCCCCCCCCCCCCCTTTTTTTTTCACTTCTATCCCGGTGCGTTTCCAAACCTTCAACACTCGGAGCCTGTCAAGAGGAACCTAACCAGATTTCCGAGGAACACACCGACCCTCTTCCTAATTTACAAAACGCGGGAGAGCGAACGAATTAAAGGTGCGAAGGTGCGAAGGCCCGTCATTTTTTTTTTTTTTTAAGGGATTTATTTGTACCCCTATGAACGAATTTTTTTTTTAAAGCTTAGCATTGTACAGCAGGGGAAATCAATATCAGAATCTGAAAAACTGGAGATAAAAAAAATGGGAATCATATCACAGAGTCGAAATGGCCTGGCGGTTAGTTTAATGTGGGCGTGCCCATTCTCTGATTGGCTGCGCGAGGATCTATGAACTGTCCTTGTGTCTCATTGGCTACTGCGTGCTGAGAAACGTTCCCTGTCGGCTGGGCTTGCTTGCTGACGAGTAAGGTAGGCTTTACAACAACCCATCGAGTAAACCCATCGCGTCCGTCCGTCAGTCACGTGACCAACAGCCAATCAGAGGTGGCCATTAATTCTGTCCGTCCGTCCGTCAAAACCTTGGCAAATTTGTTACTTTTGACGCACGAACGGATGAAATTACAGCCTTCTAAACTTGCACGTTTTGTTACTCGTTCACCCCGAGCTCTTTACAAGGCTGTGTAGTAAGTCCAGTGTCGTGTTTGGGCTGTCTTTTGTTTTCACATGTTTCTTTATGTAACTGTCAAATGATTTTAAGTTACATTTTTCCTGAAGACTGATTGATAATTACGTTCGAAAACACGAGCTCCTTTTGTGCTAAAGTAAAAGTAATAAAATAATGCTATATGTGCTATAAAAAAATACTTCAATCTATTTCCGTTAAAGGCTGTTCACCATAAAGTGAGCACTTTTGAAATGAACCTTAGAAAAATTCCACTGCTCCTGCCTGCATATATTTTTAACGGGCGTTCTAAGTGACATGCGCCCAGTAAAGTTGGTAACGAAGGATGGAAACTAGTTACATATCTTAACGTCGAATAAAAAGTGTTTCTGAACCATTCTGTGATAACTTATTATTTCTTTCCCTTTCTGCTTTTTTTATGAATAAAAGTGTAAAAATAAGTACTTATTTTTTTTTTACGTTCCTAATAATTCGACAGTTTCACTTGACCGACGCATGGATAAAGCGCTGAGGCCCGTGGCAATGCTAATTTTACATAACGCGGAGGAATACACAACGTGCATGCAAGTAGATCTTAAGCAGAGCTTTCAAAAGTGCTCATTTCATCTTGAACAGTCTATAGCATATCTTTCACACAAACAAAGAACTCGTTTTAGAGCTGGACAGTGTTCCTTTGACATTTCAATTACTCAAGAGAAAAATTACGCACAAGGCACAACTATTTGTGCTAGCAAACACGTTACTTATGTTCCGCTTCTTCATGTTGGAATATGCCTATGTAAAAACGAAACACGTTTTTAAAAATGAAACAAGCACATACATAAGACACCGAATAAACTTGTAAACACAGCTTAAAGCCATCGTATTGTTACGTGCTGCAGCTGGCGCCGACTCAGCTGTCCCACGCCGTAACCGGAGACCCACCTCGCTCTCCCCTCTGCCTGGAACGATGCGCTCGTGGCTGGCTGCTTCCTTTCTGGGAATCCCGTGAATGCTGACAGCGGCGAGACTTGCTGGCGTCACAGACCTCCTCTCGCCTGCTAGAGTTTCCGATACGTTTAGCGACGACACAAGAATGTTCTGGTGAGACTGGCTGGCACCTCAGCCCTCCGCGACGTATCACATGAGTTGGGGAAGATTCTAGGTGGCGGCCTAAGACACTATATATACTGCCGCAACCCAGCGGCCGGCAGTCTTTTATGGAGGCCGCCTGGCTGAGTGTGCGCGAGTGAAGTTAAGTGTGGACGACGATTGCAGATTGCGGGACGACGGCGAGTGAGGTGTTCGTGGTTTGAATGGACGAGAGTGTGTGAAACTGACGAGCTAAGCCTACCGTGCGTGAGGGCGCTTGGAGGACTCTATAACATTGCGACTGGCGGGACATAGACTTCACTGAGGTGGGACTGAATGGAAGTGTAATACTGGTTTTATTGTAAATATTCGAACTGTCAAATATGGACTCATAACTTATAAGATAATGGAATAGGTTGATACACTGTATATTGGGACAGATCTTTAATTATTTAATTTCATTTATTTCTTGGTCGTAATTATATATTTTATTAATTGGTGTCAATGGTGAACAGTAAGTGATATAATTTATTGTGAGATTTGAATTCAAAAAATGTTACTGTGGTTATTGCAAATAAAATAAGGAAATTATAGTTAATTATTTTATTTGATTAATACCTCCATCCCTTAACGAACTTGTTATAGCCCACTTATTTTCTTGAGAAAGAAATGTAACAGTATGACTTTAAAAAAATGTGGCATATGTTACTGTAGTGGCCGAAGTACACTTCAAAACCGGAAGAAAACGATTGTTACGGTACAGCTTTGCACAGAGCTGACGGGAATGTAGTTTCTTCTTCATCGACTGCAGAAACATTCACTCACTTTCCTGCACAGCAGGTGCGTGGTCGCCTTCTGTGTAAAGGGTGGAAAAAAAGGAAGGGGGGGTTGTCAGGATCATTATCTCTCTCTCCCCCTCTGTCGCCACCCGCCAACGTTGCAGCTGCATTCACAAGGGCTCGCTGCAGCTTGGAGTAAGACGAGCGCGCAAAATAACTTTCTATAGGCTGTTCACGGTAAAATGAGCACTTTTGACAGCCTTGCTTGAGATCTACTTGTATGCACGTTGTGTATTCTTCCGCCTTACGTAAAATGAACGTTGTCATGGGTCTCATCACTTTGTTCAAATGAAACTGTGAAATTATTAAGAAAGTAAATAATTTACAAAGTTGCTCATTTTTACACTTCGCTGCATTGAAAAAATAGAAAGTGAAAGGAATAATTTTAAGTTATCACAAATCGTTACCTAACACTTTTTATTCGACGTTAATATATGGAATTATTTTCTATCCAGCGTTACCAACTTTGCTGGGCGAATGTCACTCAGAGCGCTCATTAAATATATGCAAGCAAAGGTAGTGACTTTTTTCTAAGGTTAGTTTCTAAAGTGCTCACTTTATTGTGAACCTAGACGTGTTTGTCGTACAAGTGTCTGTACATCTGACATAATTGCCGATTTCATTTTTGAAGGTGGCAGTCTTTCTTCGTTGGGATCTTTATCCTCTAAAATCGTGCATGCTTCGTAAATTTTTCTAATAAAAAAGTAACCAGATCTTTTGCTGTGGAAACTTGTTCGGCTTTGGGGGACGTATCATAAGTTTACTTCTCTGGACGTCTCATCATCTCATCTCATCCTATCCAGTAAGTTCTTGTGCAGTGAGTTCTACATCATGCGGAGCTGGTTAGTTTGTTCGCATCTGTTGTTTCAATTTCCTTCGCTCCAAGGTTTCTTCCTATATCTACCATTTCCTCCGCTGTTGCTTTCAGTTGTTTTTCTAGTGCCTGACACCCATGGAAATACTTCACCGAAGAAAGGCCACAGCTTCTTCCAAGCAACGCTAAGACAAGACTGTGTAATCTCAGATCAGCTTGCAGGAATGTTGTCAATTGCATTTTTTTGTTGAATACGACTTCCAGAACTCTTTCATTGATTGTTTTCCTTCTCCGTCGGCTGCTTTTATTGCCTGCAGTAATATGCGCAGTAAATAATACACTTTGAATGTTGCAATAACGCTCTGGTCCATGGGCTGCAACAAAGAGGTTGTGTTTCTTTGGCAAAAACACAACTTTACAATTTTCCTGCAGGTCTGTCAGGTGAGTTGGGAGGCCAGGAGTGTTATCTAGAAATAACAATGCCTTATTGTCAAGGTTGTTGGCCTTGTTGTACTGCGTTACTTCTGGTATAGGCTATTCACGACAAAGTGAGCACTTTTGAAAATAACCTTAGAAAAATGTCACTGCTCCTACCTGAATATATTGCTCGGACACAGTGAGGGGCATTCGCCCAGTAAAGTAGGTAACGATGGAGGGAAAGTAGCTTCATATCTTAACGTAAAAAAAATTTAGGCAACCATTTGTAATAATTTAAATTATTTTTCCCCTTCCTATTATTTTTATTCATCGAAGTTTAAAAATGAGCATTTTTGTGAAATATTTACTTGTCTAATAATTTCACAGTTTCACTTGACGAACGCATGAATAAAGTTACAAGGCCCATGGCAATGTTAATTTTACATAAGGCGGAATAATATACAATGCACATACAAGTAGATCTTAAGCAGGTTTTTCAAAATCGCTCAGTTTACCTTGAACAGCCTATTCAAAGTGTTTTGTAGACCAGTCAGTGAAGAGTGTCTGCATTATCCATGCCTTACGATTTACCTTCCGTATTACTGCCAAATGTGGTTTTGAGCAGTCCTTAAGTGCCCTTGAATTTGCCGAATGGTGAACAAGTAAGGGTTTTAATTTACTATCCCCTGCTGCGTTAGCTCCAAGTAGGGATACCAAAAATTCGCAAGTCAAATTACCTGTAGGCTAGACTCCATAGAGTAGCCAGTGTTACTTCACACCTGGCAGTATGGCACTCGCTACTTGTTTCCTTGCAAGTATGCTATTGACTCAGAGTCGCCCAGGACATGCCTAATAAACTATGATCCAATTGCAAATTCAACTTCAGTGTACACGTGTTTGACGACTATCTTGTCCTGAAATGAACTCGCGAAATGTTCCTATCCCTAGCTCCAAGTAATAGTGTCAGCCTATCCTTGGAAGTCTTAAGTCCATGAACATCCCCTCCTTCTCTTGAAATATGTCATGTTAGGCATTTTCTTCCATCGCCATTATACACCTGCTGATGGCTGAATCCTCCATCAACAATGATATCATCCAGAAGGCTAGCTGGCCAGAAGGATAGCTGCCTCCCCCCCCCCTCCTTTTTTACGCAGTGCATATTATATCTGTCTATGAACCCGAAAACCTTCACTACTGTTATAAACCTCCTTTTGGTGGTATATAAACTTGAGAACCTGGCCCAATTAACAATATAAATTAGTTTTACTAGCACCATTCACTCTACAAATTATTGTGATGTTAATGAAAATAGGCGAATTTAGGGTAGGTTAAGGACAGGGCTGGATGAATAAAGGGCTATGGGGCGGGCAAGCTCTCTCGCCGTAGCTGAAAGGTACTCACCTCCGATCGCCGCTCGGAACCCGCAGACCTCTGTGGACCGTCGCCGACTGACACCTTGGCCCACTGCTGTTCCGATCACCACACTTCTTGTTCACGCCCCACCTTCACCGAAATACTCTGTTTTCCCATTGGCTCTCCCAAGACGCCTAGGCGGAGTTAGTGAGACTATCACTGATGGAATTGCCCCACTCTTCCAAGTCAGCCAGACCCACTTTTCTGCTAACTCCTGTAGCTCACTGCTCTTTCCACCGTTGCGCCACTGTCCTCGTTATCTGCAGTTATAGTTCATAAAACAAGCGTTGGTCGCGTTCCCATCGAGCCTGGACTCGCTTGTGATGTCGCAAACGTAACAATACATGCATTCACAAAGCAGTCGTTGAGTGTGAATCATGATAGGGGTTCGATTTCTCACTCTCACTTCCGTCGAAGTTAATGCGTCGGATGTCAACCGTTTCTCTAGTTCAGTTCTGTTTTTGAGAATGGTTGGCACTGTGGATTCACATAGCCCTAGGCCACGACCGATTCCACTGTTACCTACATGGTTTTTGGAGCGCCCAATAACTTCCCATTTGGTTTCTAAAGAAATATTTTTCATTTTTGCTACAACTTTGTCAGCTGGCTCTTGTTTTGTCCGTTTATTACAGCGCACAGTAACAAAAACACGCAGCAAATTATGTAATTAGTTGTCACACAGTACGAGACAGAACACACTACCAGAAAATCTTTTAACTAGCTGACGTTAGTTACAGGATTCTGTCAGTGTTGCCAACTGTACTGTAAATAACTGTGTTGCCATTTAAAAATCATGCTACTTTGGAAAAAAAATATGTTACATTTACGAATATTACGTAAAGTTATGCATGTTAAGGTAAAATATATTGATTTTTTGATACAATGATAAAAAAACATTTATTTTAAAATATATAACCTAGGTTAAGTATGGCTAGAGACCCGAGAATTTCGAGGGGTTCATTTCTAGACAAATTGGAATTCACACGCTTATACGTTCATGTTATGTTTGTAATTGGTCGACGTGTTGTTTGACACCTCCTGGAGATAAATGATCTGATAACAAACATGCAGTGAATTGTGCGCCTAACCACCGCCTTTTACTACCACAGCAATAAACCAATAAACAGTTGATATCTGTATGAGAGTATATAAGGCTGTGAAGTCTAGCCTACGGGTCATTAAACGCGCAAATTTCTCGGGTTTCTAAGTATGGCAATGAAATAAAATAATTTTTATTATAAATTAGTTTTCATTTACATTTCTTTCATGATTTGTATAAATACACGCGTGTGTATGTGTGTGTGTGTGTGTATATATATATCTATATACATACATATATACACACACATACATACATATATACATACATACAGAATAACATTTTAAAATAAACCTTTACTGCTAGGGAAGAGCTCAATCCTCCGCATCAATATTGTCAGCAGAAATAGGTCCTGATTTAAAAATATATATACTGGTACTGGGGTACAATGATGCCTTTATCATGTAAGCTATCACAGTTCTGCTTGTAATAAAGGGTGCAGAGTATTCAGACTTCTCTGTATGCCTTGGTACAAGTGTGCCATTAATTGCGGAAGTGATAATGTGGTTCTAGTACATACAGAAATTATACTACTTTTGCTTAGCATTTCTACCTTTGTATGTTACACGCCACAGCAACCCAAAAAAATTTTCTACAAGTACACTGTTAAGGAACCTCTCCGTTAATTTCCAAGTTAGTTTTCTGTACTAACCTACAACTCTCACTTGGAAATTGTGGTATAATTTTTACACTTGTATTTAAAACACAAAAGGAAGAATTCAGTTTCTATACAATTTAGTGTATTTTGAGTGTTGCCAAATGTTACAGAAGCCTGCTGCTATTTTTTAATGGTTGAAAGAATAGGGCATAGTCGCGTGGATAACCTTAACTGCCGTAGAAACGATCATTTTCTTGTTACAGTGGCGAAGAAAATTTCGTGTAGAATCGGCATTGTTCGTCCCCGTAATTCGAAGCCAAAGGGAATACGGTGACATTCCGTATTTTGTATTTACGGACTTAACTCCGTTTTTCGCCATTACGGATTGCTTTTCCGTATATATACTGTACATTTCCGTAAAACATTCCTTAAATATGCGTACATTTTTAAGAGTGTAGAATAATTATGCTGCGACTAGCAACACGGGATCCTGTCGCTTTGTTTCATGTAGGCACGGAGTGCTAACGAACTATTGTGAAAGGAAATACGGCAGCAAAGTGAATACTCCACGAGCACCTCATACCTAGAACAGCTGCACGAGCGGCATTCACATGTGTTCGACGCGACGGCAACCAGCTCTCCGTTATGCCAGTCCTTATTCCTGCTATCTGAAATGTAATACAAATATTTTTCTCGCGTTTTGCCGATTCGCTATTTGAATCCGCGCTATATCGAGTCCGAGGATTTTTTTCATATAGTATATTTAGGGATAGGAACATTTCACGAGTTCATTTAAGGACAAGATAGACGTCAAACACGTGTACACTGAAGTTGACTTTGCAATTGGATCGCAGTTTATTAGACACGCCCTGGACGACTCTGAGCCAATAGCAGACTTGCAAGGAAACAAGTAGCGAGTGCCATACTGCCAGGTGTGAAGTACCACTGGCTACTCTGTGGGGCAGCAGCCAATGCACAAACATCTGAGTCTCGAGTATACATATTACTGTGGAGTCTAGCCTGCAGGTCATCGAACTCGCGAATTTTTCCTATCCCTAAGTATATGGCTGGTTATTTGGTGATTATATATGTGTCACGTGGTATAGAAAATGGTTTCTGGTAAATAAATTCAAATCTGATTTGAGTTATTCCAACTTCTTACATTACATTAGTGCTCTCTTCTGATAGTCTTGTATTTATTTATCCCTTACTGTAGGGTACAGTTTTGTTTATTGCATCTACAATATTGGACAGGGTAAGTTACGTGTGGTACATAAATTAAACACAGAAATTTAAAGTTTTTTACTGCATTGTCTGTACTGGACAATCAAGTATTTTAGCGACTTTTTAGATGAAAAATAGGGGACAAGGGACATTTCTGGATAATTTTATTCCCTATATCAACAAAAATTGTTTCATCTTTCTCCAAAAGTACAGGTTCGTACCAAGGGCTTAGTCAGTCAATAGCCACAATTTTAATTCAGCCCAACATGCTAAAAAATTTACATTGGGAGGGAAAACTACAATGGGATATTATTAGATATGATGGAATATCGCGAAAATTATTTGAGCCAGCATATCTTCTACATCACTGTAACTAGTTTATTTTTCCGTGAGTGGATGAACAGCATTTTGACTGGGCTAAGTTGTTTGCAGACCAATCACGAACGTTCTGCCGTATTGTATCAGAATACTCATTGGCCCAGTGAAATGGGGAGGTAGCTTCATACATGCATGGCAGCCAATAAAGAACGAGAACTGTCGGGTATGTGTACTGTATGTTGAATTCTAGCATACAGTCAACTTTTCCCGCGATAGACTATCATATTTAGATATTATTTCTACAAATACATTTTTACGGATTAGGTTCAAATGTATGATAATTTATTCACCAGCTGTTTAGGTTACTTTGGGTAGTTTAATTATATTAGGATACATTGTTGAATTACATTGGGTGAAGGATGCATGCGTCACAATGATGTTGATAACAAGCGCAGTGCTCGTATGTTCGCTCAGATTTACCGGGGGCGTGTCAAATAAAGCATGGCCCAATGAGAAACGTATTGGAAAGGTAAAAAAAATCAGCACGGCCTACCAAGCCCACAGCCGCCAACTTCGAATGAGGGATCAATGTTAAAAGAAATTCCTTCCCATTGCGTCAATTTTAAAAATAACTATACCATACAAAAAACATTTTGGCGCGACTTTCTCAGAAAATATTGCTACATAAAATTACTTTTGAAAAGAATGTGTTCATTTTATCTTTTTGTTAGTGTATTTGTAAATTTCAATATTACATTAAAAATACATATATCGCACAAAACAATTGGCGAGATGCTTTGACGTAACAACATTCCTTAAAGAATATCACGTGAAATACTTTTTGTTTGAGATTGTTATCTTTAACATTGACGCGATGAGAAAGAATTTTGTTTAATATTGATTCTTCACTTGAAGTTGGCGGCTGTCGTCTGGGTAGACAGGGTGGTTAAGTTCAAACTGTTGTTAAATATTAACGCGAAGTTACATATCTCGACCCACATTAACTGCGACAACGAAACTGCAGCACGCACCATAACGCAACACCTGAAACCGTAAATTAACCCCTTGACATATTATCCCGAGTATATACATCCACGCCTGACATGTTGCAGAATCAGTGAAACCATGGTCGTTGCTGTACAGTGTCAGAAACTAGCAGCAATACGGAACACGTCTTTCCCTCGGCAATTCTGTTGGCTGGTGATGGTACACCAGCTATTTTATGATTGGTTGTTCCCTGCGCCATGCATCTACGGAAAACCATCCCATAGGTTACAAACTGTAAGCTGTTGTGAGAAATTTGTAAGCGCTGTTCACTCAATAAATTCCCTATTTTTGCAACATCTGAAATAAATAATTAATGTGTTCGTTAAGGGATTAATGCGGGTCTGAAAAGTTCAGGCACTGTGTGGCACATTAGCCGTTTTTATGTAAACTGCCTGAGGAGAAATTTTTCAGGGGAGCCCCTGGAGTTGGTTGTTGTGCTCGAGTGTTGGAAGTTCTCGCCACCTAACTTCCCATTATTGATTACGGAGACGTCAAGTGTGATCGCCGTAAGAACAGACTGCCCAAGGATTCGAGAGGGAGGTGAAGAAACTGGAAGACGAACAATAGCAACTGCTGATAATATTATTATTTTTTTTAATGTAAACTTGCATCGTTCATCTTAGCACCTACAAGTTGGTCGAGTGCAAGAGACTCTCAGATGGGGCAAGGAAAAAAACAGAGAAGAGATTGATGATCTCCTCTCTGCTTGCGACGGCGGAGATCTGCTCCAGATCTCCTAAAAACTTGAGACACGGCGGCCCGTCTAGGTCACGGAGACAAGAGACAATATCAATTTCCGAGTCTCTACAGATGTCCCCAAGGGGGAAAAAAAACTAGCACAGCTGGTTCAGGTCTCCTGCATAGACTATAGTTAGAGACCTGCAAAATTCGCGTTGTTATTATTTGGGGAAACGTTTAATTTAAAACCCGTGTACCTTTGCAATACGTTTTTCTTGGACCATACTTTATTTAACACGCCTTGGGTTTCTGTGCATCAGTAAATGAACACGTCACAATTGTGTGCTCCAATCACATGCAGTTGCGGTCATAAAAGGCGTGACTTCACATCTAGGCAGCAGCCAGTGAAGAAACGACGTTATAGCTCGAGTATATATAGTGCTGTGAAGTTGAGCCTGATGCCAAATAATGTCGCGAATTTTGCAGGTCACTAACTATAGTACGATGAGGTTGAATTTATTTTTGTCTTCTTTGCGCTTCGCATATATGATAAAAACAGTGAGGTGTACGTTTGTATGTTTTGTAACAAGCCCTAGCTTTTTCAGAAGGCCGCGAATTTTTAAAGCGCCTCTCCAGTCTTTGCTGTTAAGAACCGCCCAAATTTCTTCGCTCACGTAACTCTTTGGGTGGAATCAGTTCACTAAATTATAGAGCTACCATAAGAATACCAAAGTATAAAATATAAATTTTACAGCACGGATGTGTTTTCTATAATTGCTCAAAATTTTAAAAGAGTATTATTTTATTTGTGTATTTAGTTCAAAATGTAGAAGAAATACTTAGGTGTGATGATAAGAATAGTGAAAAAAAACTATCACCACCTTTCTATGTAATAGAATGAAACAAATCACTTAAATTGGTTATTTTAATTGTAGTGCTATAAATAGGAGCAAAATACTCCATTGACCGTTCAATATGTCCTCTCTTATAAATTTACACAGGGCGCCTCTTATATTTAAAAAAAATAGCCGACTGTATCTCGACAATGACATAGGTTCGTAAAAAAATACCCAGAAGTAGAAACGATCGGATGAAAATTAGAAATACATTTTTACTTAATTCGCAGCTCTTCTTAATGAATAGAAAAACAAGTGGGAATTATCGAACCGATAACACCAAATTGCAAATGAAATTTAACATTCACTAACCAAACACTGAACTAACGTAACACAAACACAAAGATTACACATCGAGGTACTTGGGGAATCAGGAAACAAATTCAAATTACAAAGCATAGAGATCGGAACAGGCCTGTAGGCAACAAATACTGAAGTTCTGTATAGTCAGGCCAATGAACGCGCTTGATTGTGCATCATGTTATGAATATTGGAGATCTGTTAATGCAGCTTTTCCTCGGCAAACAGCCAGCCAGTAGTAAGCATTACTTAGAGCGCCGAGTCTATCAAGTGTACAATATAGCAGCGGCACGTAGAAAAAGAGAGATCACAAAAAAATTTGTGTTACTATGATGCTAGCTACCCTCTTACAGCTTGTCTTGAACTTCTGTTAACACGTCCACTTCTCAAAGTGCTAGCATCGAGGTCTTGAGAGTGAAGAAAGGTGATTAAGGAGCAACGCCGGAATGTAAGGGCGGGGAAAACGGGAGATACCCCGAGAAAACCCGCCGACCAGCGGTATCGCCCAGCACGATTCTCACATGTGAAAATCTGGGAACGACCCCTCCGGGAATCGAGTTTGGTTCGCATAGGTGGAAGGCGAGTAGTCTAACCACTACACTACTGTGGTCACAGCATGCAAGTCAGTGTGCCCGTTAAAATATATGCACGTAATGGAGGTGACATTTTTTAAAATTTGGTTTTAAAAATTCTGAGTTTACCATGAATAGCTCATAAGTAGGGATAGGAAAAATTCGCGAGTTCAATGGCCTGTAGGCTAGACTCCCCAGTCATGTGTATTCTCGAGCCTCAGATGTTTGTTCATTGGCTGCTGCCCCACATAGTAGCCAGTGTTACTGCACACCTGGCAGTATGGCACTCGCTACTTGTTTCCTTGCAAGTATGCTATAGTCTCAGAGTCGTCCAGGGCGTGTCTAATAAACGGCGACCCAATTGGAAAGTCAACTTCAGTGTACACGTGTTTGACGTCTATCTTGTCCTGAAATTAACTCGCGAA
This sequence comes from Dryococelus australis, assembly GCA_029891345.1. Lineage (NCBI taxonomy): Eukaryota > Metazoa > Arthropoda > Insecta > Phasmatodea > Phasmatidae > Dryococelus > Dryococelus australis. Next base: position 113,391,396 of record CM057004.1, on the reverse strand, counting down.
ATGTTACTATCCCTACTTATAAGTCGAGATTATGGAAAATAGAGAAAATTTTCTGAGTCAAAATATCTTCTGTAACACTTTAACTAGTTTATTCTTTCACGATTGGATGGACAAGATTTTGACTGGACTAAGTTGTTTGCAGACCAATCACGAACGATCTGCCATATAGCATCAGAATCCCCATTGGCCCAATGAAATGGGATAGTATCTTCATAAGTGCATGAAAGCCAATAAGCAGGGAGCTGCAAAATTCGCATTAATTTTGACATAATGCTAAAATTCGCAGTACTGTATATACTCGAGTCGGCATCGATCCTCAATTCGCTGATGCCTAGAAATGAAGTCGCTCCCTATCTGAGTGAACTGTAAGTTATTGGGGCACACGGTTGTGAAGTGTTCATTTATTGGCGCATATCAACTGGGAGGCGTGTCAAATAAATCATTGTCCAATGACAAACGTATTGCAAAGGTAAGAATGTTTTAAATTTAAACTGTTCTCAAATAATAACGCGAATTTTGCAGGTCTCTACCAATAAGGAAAGAAAACTGTTGGACATGTGTATATAGGCTGTTTACGATAAAGTGAGCACTTTTTAAAGCCCTGCTCAAGATCTACTTGTATGCACGTTGTGTATTTTTTCACCTTATGTAAAATTAACATTAACATGGGCCTCGTCGCTTTATTCATGCGTCGGTCAAGTGAAACTGAAATAATTAGAAAAATAATTATTTTACAAATCTGCTCATTTTTACACTTCGATGCATTAAAAAAAAACAGAGCGAAGGAAATAATTTAAGTTATCACAAATGATTACCTAGCAGTATTTATTTGACATTAAGGAATGGAACTACTTACCCTCCATTATTGCCAACTTTACTGGGCTCATGTCACTAAGTGCGCCCGTTAAAATATATGCAGGTAGGAGCAGTGATATTTTTCAAAGGTTATTTTTTAAAGTGCTCACTTTATCGTCAACAGAATTTAGTACGTTGAATCTTAGCAAACATTCAACGTTTCAAGCGATAAACCATCATCTGTACTTAAGGGGGTTTTTTTTCTCTCCTCTATTGCCTCCATAATGAATATCGCCGTGAGTCTTCATGTTAGCGAGAACACGCGCTATGTAAGGCACCCTAAGTCTCGTAGTAGACGTACCGTTGTGACTTGAAGTTAGCTTGTAAAATGTTGCAGTGATGGATCCCGAGACGGGGAAGTTTGCGCAGGAGTTTAGAACGCTAATTGAAGAGCGCGCGCCTTTGCCTTATTATAGACGGCGGTGCAGCATGAGCCAGCCCACGGCGATCCCCGGAGGAGACAACCACCTCAGAAGGCCTGACGTCGCAGTTTGCCTTTCAGCGTACAAGCACAAGGTACTGTCAGTGAAAGCTGTTCACGATTAAGTGAGCACTTTTGAAATGAACCTTAGAAAAATGCCACTGCTCCTGCGTGGCATATGTTTTAACTGGCTTACTGAGTGACATGCGCCCAGCAAAGTCGGTGGATAGAGGGAATGTATTTCCATATCTTAACGTCGAATAAAATATGCTAAGTAACCATTTGCAATAACTTAAATTATTTATTTTTCTTTCTGTTTTTTTTTTTTCAATGCGTCCAAGCGTAAAAATGAGTAGATTTGCAAAATATTTACTTTTCTAATAATTTCATAGTTTCCCCTGATCGACGTATGAATAAAGTGATGAGGCCCATGACAATGTTAATTTTACATAAGGTGGAAGAACACACAACGTCCATAGAGTTAGATCCTAACCAGGGCTTTTAAAAGTGCTCGTATTAACGTGAGCAGTCTAAACCATATACTAAAGATGAAGTACAGCGATCTCGGTGACTGCGCACAACCAATCTCCGTGTCCCAACATTGAACTGCTATTCTGCCAACTCGTCGGCGTGTTTTGAGATGTTTTTATACTTCCTCTAACCGATTTGCAGAGACCTTAAAAATTCGCGGTTTCATTTAGGGAAAAGCAAGAATTCAAACCCTCGTACATTTGCATTGCTTGTGCTATTGGCCCACCCGTTAGCTTACTCATCCTGGAAAACTCTAAGCCATTAATAGAGACAATAAAATGCAGACCCAATCCCCGTCTTCAGCTAATACAACAAGCAACCAATGAACAGTTATATTTGTATTGCTTGTGCTATTGGCCCACCCGTTAGCTTACTCATCCTGGAAAACTCTAAGCCATTAATAGAGACAATAAAATGCAGACCCAATCACCGTCTTCAGCTAATACAACAAGCAACCAATGAACAGTTATATTTGTATTGCTTGTGCTATTGGCCCACTCGTTAGCTTACTCATCCTGGAAAACTCTAAGCCATTAATAGAGACAATAAAATGCAGACCCAATCACCGTCTTCAGCTAATACAACAAGCAACCAATGAACAGTTATATTTGTATGATTTTACATTCGACAATTAAGTATAGTCTAGAGATAATTGAAATCGCGAATTTTTTCAGATCTCTATTGATTTGTAATGCAGTTTGATTAAAATCAAATTCATAAAAGTATTTTATTAGCCCTTTCGTTCCCATTGTAGACAATCATCAGCATATTGCACAGGAAGATTATATTAGACCTGTACTGTACTGTGGAAGGCTCAGTGCCCAATGATCTTCCCTGTGGGTAACTTATTCCTAAACCATGCTACTGTATTACGATATGAGTGGTTCATATCATTAATAACTAGGGATAAGAAAATTTCGCGAATTCATTTGTAGACAAGATAGACGCCAAACACGTGTACAGTGAAGTCGACTTTGCAATTGGATCACAGTTCATAAGACACATTCTGGACGACTCTGAGCCAATAGCAGACTTGCGAGGAAGCACACAGCGAGTACCATACTGCCAGGTGTGAAGTAACACTGGCTACTCTGTGGGGCAGCAGCCAATGAACAAACATCTGAGGCTCGAGTGTACACATGACTGTGGAGTCTAGCCTACAGGTCACTGAACTCGCGAATTTTCCCTGTCCCTACTGATCACCAACACAATGTCTACAGATTATTGGTTGTGATAACTGAACAAGTTTCTTGACATCTTAAGCACAGAACGCATCAAACAATTTCTTATTTGCAAAACCAGGAATTATAAATTAATGAGGGAATGAAAGTGTTAATACAACAGTGAATGTAATTAAAAAATTTATATATGAACAAATACGTAAATCTTAGTTGACCACGTGACTTTGACAGTTGTGTTTTTTTTTGGGGGGGGGGGGGGTAGGCAAATGTTGGATACATGCGCAGAAGAAGAATAAGCAATCTCCCTTTCTCAACTTTAGTACATGGTTGCTTCATTTACATAACCGCTAACAGCAAGACAGCAGAGCAGTAGCTGCTAAAAGCCTCGACAGAAACTACCAACATGGTCAAATAAACATGATTCAGTTTTATACGACAACCAAACGCACATATTTTACAACACTTTCGTTATTGGTATTGTTTTTCTTTAACAAGATAAAATACTTTTAGCGTCATAATTATTCGTATTTCTTATTTCAATGCTTTGTATAGCACATTGTCCAAAACAAAATACGTAGGCCAATCAGATTATTACTTCGCTTCTATGTTATAAATATATTTGCTCATTTTTAGAAGTGTAAGTAAGTCCATTTATAATAAAACATATTATAAACAAATGTTTCATTGAAGAAAACTAATTAACCTTGTTGTCCTGCTTAGGATAATTTATATGCGTCGTCAGTAAAGCAAGGACTCGCCACCGAGCTCTTTGTTCCTACACGGGATGTTAATATCGCCGTCACTTATACGTAGGTGTCTATTTATCAGAGCTACTGCGAAATCAGGGTTTCATTCAGAGCTAAAAGCACTGAGGGGCCAACAACACAAGACATGTACACCGTGTTTAATAAACATGTGAGGGATTACATGAATGTTTTGCAACTTAACCATGTAACGTACATTAACCCTTTGAGGAGTATCACGTATATATTCGGGCTACGTTTATATGGGAATTTCTCTACTGTTGAACATCAGACCCACGATTTTATAGCTTTCATGTTTCGCAGATTTGGTCGGAAATAAATAAAAAATATATATACAATTAATCAACAACTTAGCTCCTAAGAATAAAACTGTTATTTTTTTATAATTTGTCAAATGAACACGAATTGTAAAATGTGTTACATCTGTCGCGACACTTTAACTGGTGCAGAGCCGAGACGTGCCTTCATTGGCCGACGGCCAGCCAATAATAAACGTTGCAGAGTACAGTAGGCGTGTCGGGTGCATCACGACCAATAGGACGATGGTAAGTGAAAATACAGATACCAACTAAACTGTTATTGCTGTGGTGGAGAATATAGACAACTCACTTCAACCTTGTCTTCGATGGCAAGAAATTTGTACCATCTTCAAAGGGATAACCACGCAACATATTATCCCGAGTATACCTGTTCAAAACTAAAGTGGTTCAAAATAGGTAAAATCAAGGTCGGTGCTGTGAATGGTCGGAAGCTAGCACCAATAAACACAACGCCTTTACGTGGGTAATGCTATTGGCTACTGCTGACATCGCAGCTAATTTATTATTGGTTTGTTGTTGTGGCATGGAGCAACTGAAACAGTTTCTATAGGTTTACAAAGTGTAAGTTGTCATAGGAAATTCGTAAACAATGTTCAGACCATAAATATTCATTTTTGCAACACCTGAAATGAACAGTTAATGTGTACGTTAAGGGGTTGGTTACTAGAGTGCAGAATGAGCGGCGAGGAACGCGAACCGTTTGTCTGTGTATGTCGTACCACGCCGCCAGTACACAGTCCTGCCACTAGGCGTCGCTCACAGATACGCCCGTGTGTCGTTCAACTAGCATTCTCTTGTGTTGTGCAATGGCTGCTACAAGTGGCGAGAAATCGTTCGGTTTTCGGCTGTTTTCCAATTATGTCACAAATCATAAGTGTTGTATACTTGTGTTAACACAAAAGGACATCACTTTTTTATTTGATTGAATATTTTCATATATTTTTCTATAAATTGCAATATTTAATTAATAACTAATGTGAATTAAGTCAGGGAGAAAACGCTTGGGTTGGTAATACCTAGTAATGAAAAGTTAGAGGTATTGAAATTTCGCGAAAATATTTCAGGACTTGTTATATTGCAAGACACTGTAGGGTCGTTTACCTGCCTCGATTGGCGGCATCACTTTTCCACACATGTGACTGTCTGCTCACGAATCACGTAGGAGCCGTCGCGATGTTGCCAAATTCTGAGTGGCCCGGTAAAATATAAAAATGACTTCTCAAGCGGACGGCAACCAATGGAAATAGAAAAACTGCTGTTGGGTGCTTATAGTGTGGAAGATTTACCATGTACTCGTTTTTTTTTTTTTTTGTGAAATATCTCTAGCTCTATAAAGAGTTCTTACTCAGAATATTATTAGACTGAGTGCGCACGAATGCGGTGCCTTATTTCTCTGGTGTAAGTTTCTAAGATTTGTTTGCCTGAGGCGGAGAAATATCATTAGAGCCCCGGAAATTTCTCGGGTTCTTTCTGCATGAAGCTAGACTCCACAGCCCTTTTTGTATTCGACCTTCTGTCATTTGTTCATTGGCTTTTGCTCCAGTTTAACTTCAGAGCACGTAGGACGTGATTCGATACTTGTTTTCCAGGCACGTTCTTTATTGGTAGGGATAGGAAAAGTTCACGGGTTCAATGACCTGCAGGCTAGACTCCACAGTCGTGTGTATACTCGAGCCTCAGTTGTTTGTTCAGTGCCACACAGAGTAGCCAGTGTTACTCCACACCTGGCAGTATGGCACTCGCTACTTGTTTCCTTGCAAGTATGCTATTGACTCAGAGTCGTCCAGGGCGTGTCTAATAAACTGCGACCCAATTGGAAAGTCAACTTGAGGGTACACGTGTTTGACGTCTATCTTGACCTCGCGAAATGTCCCTATCCCTACACATGACTCTCGAGCAGGGCATTGGAAAGTGCTAGTTTGGCCGTGAATGGAGTTATACTCACATGTACTCCTGGTAGCTGGTGGTCGTGGGTCCGTCGGGCCACTCGGTGTAGCAGACGACGCGCGTGTTGCCGTTGGGGAACTCCTGCACATAGGTGGTGAAGAAGACGAGCATGGGGAGGGACAAGGCAGTGCCCAGCACCCAGATGCCCGCCGCTATGCACAGGGTTGTACGTCGTCCCATCCTCGGCCGCAGGGGGTTCATGATCGCCGTGTACCTGCAACAACACCACACGAACCTCCTCAGCACTTCACACGCCTCGCACGTATTACAAAGTGCCGGACGATGCCGCTGGTCGCAGGGGGTTCATGATCGCCGTGTACCTGCAACAACACCACACGAACCTCCTCAGCACTTCACACGCCTCGCACGTATTACAAAGTGCCGGACGATGCCGCTGGTCGCAGGGGGTTCATGATCGCCGTGTACCTGCAACAACACCACACGAACCTCCTCAGCACTTCACACGCCTCGCACGTATTACAAAGTGCGGGACGATGCCGCTGGTCGCAGGGGGTTCATGATCGCCGTGTACCTGCAACAACACCGCACGAACCTCCTCAGCACATCACACGCCTCGCACGTATTACAAAGTGCCGGACGATGCCGCTGGTCGCAGGGGGTTCATGATCGCCGTGTACCTGCAACAACACCACACGAACCTCCTCAGCACTTCACACGCCTCGCACGTATTACAAAGTGCCGGACGATGCCGCTGGTCGGCGGGATGTCTCGGGGGTTCTCCCCCCCCCCCCCCCCCCCGTCAAGGCCAGGCTTCACCATGCATTGGCGTATAGGGAATCAAATGCTAAATTCGGGTAAATATCTCGGTCTTTTTTTTTTGTGGCAGTATTTTTAACAAAAGAGAATGAACGCATCTAGATCTGTAAAGCTTCCAAATTTTAAAAGGCACTTTTTCATTTTTATAAAATTGGTACATTTGGAAGGTTTACAAATCTAGATGCGTTCAATATCTAACAAAAAAATCTTTAGTTGAAAATACTACCACAAAGAACGACTGTGAGATCCTTGTTGGAATTCGGCCTATACGCCCATCCATGCATGGTAAATCCTGGCATTAAGTTTGAAGTAAAGCAACTGTCTATGGAGCACTTCGCCTTACTATACAATGTCAAGGACTCATTGAAAAGTAGTACAGACACCATAACAATTGTAAGAAAAGTGCGATTTATTCTGTATATGAAAGAGGAAGGTATATGAATTGCAATAATATAAATTATTTAACTAAAATATACTTTTCAAATTTAAAGAAAAATTCGATTAAAATTGTTTGTATGTTTAACCAAATTTAAGCATATTGCCATCCCGGATGCTTCAGAAAGCTGAATTTCCAAGAAAATCTTCTTAAATATATTTACTGTGATTGTGTGTAAGAAGATTGTAATAATAATGTGGGAAATAATTTTTATTATTGATTTTATGTACGTCCATTGGTCACAAACATTTATGGCTGAAACTGACGTAAATAAATTTAATTATGAATTTGATTTAATGCAATATTACAATGATTTTCTTACACTCACAGTAAATATTATGACTATCTTTCTTGAAATAGATTTACTTGTGAATTCTGCTTTCTGAAGCATCCAGATTTGAATAATGCTTAAATTTGGTTAGAAATACATACTATTTCAATCAATAATTTTTTAAAGTTAAAAGTATTTTTTATCAAATATTTTATAATGTTACAGAATATATACATTCTTCTTTTATAAACGGGATAAATCGCACTTTTCTGACAATTTTTATGGTGTCTGTACTACATATTTGATGAGTTCTTCACATTGTGCAGTCAGGTGTAGTGCTCCATATGCTGTTGCTTTACTCCAACCTTAACAGCCACCCAAACATCGCCACGCCACTTATTCTTCACACTTGCATAAACTTTGTTCGCGTGGGTTGGACCTACCTCTGCAACGCAAACGTGGAGAGATTTGGGCACCTCTTAACATCGAGGTCTTGAGAGCCGGTGAGGATCAAGTGAGATGAGTATGGAGCAGCGCCGGAATGCAAGGGCGGGAGAAATGGGAGATGTCCGAGGCAACCCGCCGACCAGCGGCATCGTTCGGCACGATTCCCACTTGCGAAAATCCGGGAGCGACACGGCCGGGGATTGAACCCGGCTCGCCTTGGTGGGAGGCGAGCAGTGTAACCGCTCAGCCACCGCGGCCCCTTATGTACTTTGGTGAACTACCAGCAATAAGCATGTTTGTCTGTACGTGCTTAATGGAGATATCCTTCCAGATTCACAGCTGTAGTGACATTCATACACATGAAGAAACTGTTAGTGTTGAGCTCTGGTCACTCGCAATGTACAGTGCTGACAATAACTTACAACAGCATAGAACATCTCAACAAACGTTGACATAGAGACCAAATATGTTAACCAGCCATTTCACTTTCAGCAAATCGTTTTAATTATTCTTATTCCTAAAACACGAAAGAATCAATCGTCCAACTGATAGATAAATATGAAAAAATAAAACACCACAAAACAATTAAAATGTGAAAATTACATTACTTGCATGTATCTCCAAACTGACAAGTGATATATGTGTACAAGTAGTCAAAAATCAAAACAATTACAACTGCAGCAAATAAGCGAATCTGATTGCAGATCTGTGGTTTGTTGAAACAGTTCCACGTGAATCAATAAAATTCTACTCATCTCTTTAATTGCTGGTATGAACTTACTAAAAGCCAGTTTCTACATAATCATAGTGAACTACAGTGGCCTGGTGGTAAAACGTCAGTACATTCCACGCTGTAAAAAACAATGGTAAAATTAGCTGACGAGTGTAAGATAACATTCGCAAACTTGTGGGGAAAAACAATTACCGCACTCTGGAGTAAATTTCAAGTACATGGTAGTGGAAAATCCCGCACACGGATGGGAAAATTACCTTACGACGTGTGCATCTCGTCAGTATTCTCAACAAGTATGAGGAGGGGGGGGGGAGAAGCAATACTTATTCACTAACGATGTCGTGCTTTCATCGTGGTATAATAGATAGCACATCGTTATATCGTGATAAAGGACCCTGGTTCGAGGCCACCCAACAGCAAGTGCCTAGTGCTGAGGTTTCGGTTACTATTCGTAAGAGGATATAGGCAATAAAGAAGTAACAGTACTAATTATCAGGGATGTTTCTGAATATAATTGTAGTATACCCGTGCGATTAGGGAATAGTTCTTTACTTGTTAAGTAATTTTGCTCTACATTTAAGAGGTAATATTACTTTACATGTAGAGGTAATTAGCGTCCCTTACATGTAACAAAAGCTAATTGCCTGATTTTTTTTTTTTTTTTTTTTTTTGCGGTTCACTGTTCGCCAGCAGACAACAACTCGTTAAGTTAAGATTCGATTCTTCTAATTGAAATCACCGACTTAGATTTGGAGTATGGAATATTTAACTGCAACGTAAGCAACGCACTTAACGTATCCAGTCGTTGTATCCACGGGCATGCATCACTGCAAGACCGAATCAGTGATGTCAATCAGTGGAATAACACTCAGTGAAAGTCAGCTGATAAACTACTGCCGACTGACGAATCAAGCGCATGAACTGGGAGCAAGTCACGTATGGCAGCGGATTTCTCGACATTTAGTGAAAATCATAAATATCAATGACATTCAGACATCGTAATAATTAGTTATCTGGCACAGATCATCATTGTTGGTTTTAGAGTTGCAGAGGGAGATGTTGTATGGGCGAAACTGAATACAACGAGACTGATTTCCAGTGACGTCAGGGGTTTTTTTCCTTGGCTTTCCTGATCGGTGCACTTTTGCAACAGCTGTCGTTTCATGCTATGGCGATTGAGCGCAACACGTAAATTTTACTAAGATTGATAACCAACCAAGTACAGATTCGGCGTAAGGGTAACACACTGCAAAAAAAAAAACTTGTAATTTTTACTGAGGAATTGTTTGTAATTTCGAATATGTTTTGCAAAAGTAATTTCTCTTATAAAATTACTCGTTTGTAAAACTACAAAGGCCGTGTTAGTAATAGACCTCAAGAAATGCTTGTACCATACCGCCCCGTATCCACTAGCTTCAGCAAAGAATTCTCACCAATCTATAACTGTATATAGCTGTGCAAAAACTAGGTGTGACGTAAAGTGTAGTTGTGTACAAAAGAAATATATTGCAAGTCTGAATAACGCAAAATAACTAAAAACACCAAAATAAAACTACAGTTTTTTAAAACACGTGACGCTATTAGTCTTTGAATAATAATTTTATGTTTCATATCTGCATAGAACTCATAAAATGAAATAAATTCGTTCTTATTAACGGTATAATTTCACTAATATTTTCTAGGCATTTACTATTGTATCCCGTAGAAAAGTAATCCTGGAATTCTCAAGCCAAGTTGAGTATGGGCTATTAATGTATGGAATGTGGCCTGCAGTAACTGAGCTGGTTAGGTTTACCTTTTTTAATTCGTGAAATATATTTTTAATGTTTTCCTTTTTTATCTGCTATTAATTCTTCACATAAAAAAAAACAACTATGTTCTCTATAACGTAAGTTGAAATAGAAGCCTAATGAATGAGTGAAGCGATTTGGTCTGCTCTTAACAGCGAGGTCTTGAGAGCCGATGAGGGTGATAGAGGTGAGTATAGAGCAGCGCCGGAATGAAAGGGTGGGGGAAACGGGAGATCCCCGAGAAAAACCGCCGACCAACGGCATCGTCCGGCACAATTCCGTTGTACGATTCAAGCCTAATGTTTGTAATATTACAAACAAAAGTTTTGCATATTTTACAAGAAAATGCTTTGTAGATCCAAAGAGATTTTCTTGGCAGTTGGGTTTGCCAAGGATTTTTCTTGTAAAAGTACGAAAAAAAATATTTAGAATGCATTGTCCAAAATTACTTTTGGCTGTAGTATAAATAATTATAATTCCACATGGCTCTGAAATATCTATAAAAACAATACGAAAAGAAGCACCATATGTCTACACACACTGGCAGATGAATAGAAACTAAAGTTTCTTGTCAGTACAGTTTTAGGAAATTACTACAAAGTTTTACATGCCAACCATAAATGCAGTGTGTCTCTTAAACTGCGTAAAATCCAGTGTGGAATATTTCAAGTGCGCGGCCATATTGCAGCACGTGAGTGAGTGAAAAGATTTGGACGGCTCTTGACATCGATGTCTCGAGAGCCGATGAGTGTGATTGAGGTGAGCATGGAGCAGCGTCGGAATGAAAGGGCGGGGGTAACGGGAGATCCCTGAGAAAAAACACTGACCAAAGGTATCGTCTGGCACGATACAGTGACCCGGCCGGGGATTGAACCCTGTTCGCCTTGGTGAGAGATGAGCAGGTGCAGCACGTGTCAGGAAAATAAACTCGGGAACCGAGACGTCTGGTTCAGCAAAGGCGTGCCCTACGCTTTTAATTGTAACATTGCGGGAACGATAGCACTTCTACATCTCGAGAATTTGTTTCAAAGTTTTCAGGTTCATCCCTTCTCACGTTCTTGTGCCACAAATATTGAAGGGAATACGTGAAAAATTTCAGTTCAACTATTAGGTCGTTAGACAGTGAAATATCATAAAATATTATGGAAAAGGTTGTCTTGTGTTGTTACTTTAAAACCACGCCGTTTTTTTTTTTTTTTGGTGGAATTCATGCATAAAGTCCTAAGCCATTTAGTGAGTGATTGCACAAATTCGTTGGAAAAGTTGGGGTTCAGGGATAATAACACAGAACGGCCGTTTTCAGTTATTATTGCGTGCTGATGCATTTGAAAACCAATTAAGCTTTGGCATCACGTAATTGTACGCAATACAGGCTTGTACGCCATATTATTTTTCTACGACGTCGTTTGATGACAGCGACGGATTTTTTAAAGGTTGCAGTTATTCTTTCAACTATAAGCTATACTCGACCACAAATCTAACATTGTTTTCAAGTGATTTCTTTCTAAGATATTCGCAGGTGGAGTCTGTCGCGTTTGTCCAGACTCTGCTGTGTATGCAATAGGGATGATGTTCCCTAAGGAGAGGGGGGGGCACAGTGGTGTAGTGGTTAGACTACTCGCCTCCCATCTTGGCGAAACGGTTTCCATTACATTGCGTGGTCGCCCCCGGATTTTCGCAAGTGGGAATCGTGCCGGACGATGCCACTGGTCTGCGGGTTTTCTTGGAAATACCACGTTTACCCCGCCCTTGCATTCCCGCGCTGCCCCATTCTCGCCTTATTTCACCCTCATCGGCTCTCAAGACCTTGTTGTTAAGGGCCGTCCAAATCTTTTACTCCGCTCGTCAATCAGCGCCTGGTAACTTATTCGCCAGCGGGCAGCCCAGCCAGTACGTATACTTTCGCAACATGCAGTAACCAATCAGATACAAGGCCCGTACCCAAAGCCTCACCCAACCAATCAGAGTATGCGTACGCCCACACCAAAGGAACCATAATGTCATTTCGTCTCAGTACTTTTCTATTCTGTGGTTTTGTCGGACGATAGAAAACTTCAGAGAATTTATTACAAGAGACTTGCAAAATAAGCTTAATATTTTGGCAACAAGTTACATTTTGAGTACCAGTAAGTTTACACAATGTTTGACGTTTGACAATACATCATACATAGTTTGATCATACATCATACATAGTTTGATCATACATCATATATAGTTTGATAATACATCATACATAGTTTGAACATACATCATACATAGTTTGATCATACATCATACATAGTTTGATCATACATCATACATAGTTTGATCATACATCATACATAGTTTGATCTACATCATACATAGTTTAACCCGTCATGAAACATGAACACAGAGACGAAGTTGCGGGGTGGGTTCTTTAGTTAGGGCGTACCCACACTCAGATTGTTTGGGTGAGGCTCTGAGTACGGGCCTTGCATCTGATTGGTTACTGCATACTGCGGAAGCTTACGTATTGGCTGGGCTGCCCGCTGACGAGTAAGTTCCCAGTCGCTGGAATTGCGTCTAGTGACGCAATTCTGCAGACGTATGGAGCTGGAGTAAGAGATTTGCGCGGCTCTTAACTTCTAGCTCTTGAGAGCCGATGAGTGTGAAGGGTAGTGAGTATGGAGCAGCGCCGGAATGCAAGGGCGAGGAGAACGGGAGATCACCGAGAAAACCCGCCGACCAGCAGCATCGTCTAGCACGATTCCCACTTACGAAAATCCGGGAGTAGCCCGGTGGGGGATTGAACCCGGTTCGCCTTGGTAGGAGCCGAGCAGGCTAACCGCTCAGCCACCGCGGCCCCATACATAGGAACATACAAATTAACCATCGATCGTGGAGCATACCATATTGACAAGTGGGGAGGGGGGTGGTCGGGGGTGGGTGTTGGAGCTGTTCCTCACCTCCTCCCAAATTCTCCCCCGTTACGTATCCAGCCATCTATCCTTGTCTTCGGAATGACGTACACCACCCCCCTCCAACACACATTGTCCCCCCCCCCCTTCCTGGGCCAAGCCAACAAAACAGACGGTGACCTGACACAAGCTGTGGTATTCACAATGCGCTAAGCGTTTAAGGCATGCCAGGAATTCTAATGGTCAACCGCGTAGTATACACATATTCTAGGGATAAAGGAAAATTCACGTTATTTCCTGAAAGCGGAGTAAATCCAAACTGCTTACGTGCCGCTTTGTCCGTTATCATTGTCTGGCAATTTGTGTGAGTTGTACCTTGAAAGATTTTCGAGCATATAAAAAAATATGTCCAACCCACTGTAACTATAGACTGTTCACGTCAAAATGCGTACTTCTGAAAGTCCTGTTTGAGATTCACTTGTATGCATACTGTACATTCTTCCACCGTATGCAAGATCAACATTGTCATAAGCCTGATCACTTTAACCCATTGTACGCAATTATGTACATTGCGCACGTGTAGGTAACGTTTGGTCTGTACTGCACATTGCGAAGCTCAAAGACCAGTTGTCTTACCTGTGGGTAAGTGATTCGCAAACTCTCTTACTTAAATAGGTCATCATTGGATCATATTACTGTATCCGAACGTATAACCTACAGCTCATTGGCTGTGGCAAAGAAACAAGTTTCTTGTCGACATGTACAGCACGTTTGATGACATTGGCTGTGGCAAAGAAACAAGTTTCTTGTCGACATGTACAGCACGTTTGATGACATTTTTTCCTTGACGACACCTGGAAATATAAATCAATGTTGTTCTGAAAGGGTTAATCATGCGTCGGTAAAGTAAGTGAAGATATCTGGGCGGCGCTTAACGTCGAGCTCTTGAGATCCGATTAGTGTGAAGTGTAGTGAGTATGGAGCAGTGCCGGAATGCAAGGGCGAGGAGAACGGGAGATCACCGAGAAAACCCGCCGATCAGCGCCATCGTCCGGCACGATTCCCACTTGCGAAAATCCGGGAGCGACCCCGCCGGGAATCTAACCCGGTTCGCCTGGGTGTGAGGTGAGTAGTCTAACCACTACACCACCGCAGAACACGATGTATATACTGTGTGTACATTCCGTTTCATAAGAAAGAACATTTACTCGGAACACAGCCAACTCGGCACTATATTGGCTGACAGCTAGGTAATGATGGAATAGTTGTGTGGTATGGACCAATAGGACGGTAGTGCGTGAGACTAGAGACAAACAGATAGATACCTGCAAAATTCGCGTTATTGTTTGGCAACACGTTTAACTTAAAACACGTGTACCTTTGCAATACATTAGTTGTTGGACCATACTTTATTTGACACGCCTTGGGTATCTCTACTCCAATAAATGAACACATCACAATTATGTGCTCCAATCACATGCAGTTGCAGTCATTAAAGGCGCGACTTCACATCTAGGCAGCAGCCAATGATAAAACGATGCTAACTCGAATATATATATATATATATATATATATATATATTGTGTGTGTGTGTGTGTGTGTGTGTGTGTGTGTGTGTGTGTGTGTGTGTGTGTGTATTATTATTTGGCATCAGGCTCAACTTCACAACACTATATATATATAGTGTTGTGAAGTTGATCCTGATGCCAAATAATAACTGGAATTATGCACGTTCTTACAAATAGAACATCATGTTTTTGCATTGACATGTATAGGCAACTCACTTCTAGTTTGTCTTCAACGCTAGTAAAAGTGTCATTAAACCCTTAACACATTATCCCGAGTATGTTCTATAACACTTCAATATTTATGACTTTATTATGATTATTCTACGTCTTTGAATTTGATTTAAATGCCAAAATTTAATGCAATGTTTTGGATGTTTAACGTATGTTCAATGTGATATGTGTAAACTTATTTATTTTGACAGTTGTGTATGCTATGTAAATTTAATGGTTATCTATGGTTTCTTTACATGAGTATTTGTCTTTGTAACAAGCACTACCTTTTGTTTTCTCAAAAGAATCAGGCCACACCAGCCAGCCTATCACATTTTATTGATTTTTCGAACACTAGTCTTTTAGAACAAAAAACTTATTCGTTCTAATTTGGAATCATCGAGAGGTCAGCTCAGAAAAGAAGTCAGTTCTGAGCATGAAAGATAATCTATAATATTAGATTGGTGCAATTTGATATTTACGACGGAGATACATAATTATTCACGCACTATTGAAATGCTGAGAAGAAATAATCCGACATAAGCTGCACGCTGAGCCCGGATGGAAGGAAGGATGGCCCAATGAAGGATGACTTCTTGGTTGGGACTTCGCACCAAGGACTACACGGTGTCTGGTGTTCGGAGAGCCAATTCTGCGAGAGGAGGACTACTGGCTGCGGATTCTAGCGAGGTTCTGGTTCTGCACCCACCTCCGCTGTTCCGGCCCGCAGAGGACGAGTTCGCTGAGCGCCACCCGGAGATGTGCTGTCCGTGGTGAGCGGGAGAGCTGAGCTGTTCCTGGGTTCTACACCAGTGAAGGATGACTCCACGACATCGGCAGAGTTGCGGTTATTTTCCACTATCGACACAGCTAAGTCGCATGTTTCCCAGGCAAAAGTAAACCTATTTATGACACCAGCACCAGCAAATCTTAATATTGGTAGATATCGTGATGTGCAATGTGCAGGCTGGTGTTGTCTGTAGTAGAATTTCGAAAAATTAGGATAGCATATTAATTTTAACTAAAGATATGCAAAAGTAATTTTTTTTTCTTTTCTATTGATTTACTCGAATTAAGACCTCTATTTGCTTACAATAATAATAATTTATGTCCCAATTGTTTTGAAATGCCCAGATAATTCAAATCTGGATTAACATACTGATTTTTTTTAGTAACAGCATATATTTAAGCCGAGGCATACTATTGGTATAACCTATCAGACTTACTCACAGATACAACGATATTTTGTTATTGCATTACACATTCATTTCTTATATTATGCATCACGGAAGTAATATTTTACATCTGCAATATTGTAATACATCTCAATAGTATTACAGTATTAAAATTGGTCGCCCCATAAGTGTAGCAAATTTAATAATGATATATAACTGTATGTGTGTTAACACAACACATTACCGTTCGTTCATGGATGAACGATGCAGAAAAAGTAAACTCATGGTCGGTGCTGAGCAAGGTCAGAAAATAATACGAATAAAGTTAACGCCTTTCCCTGGGCAATGCGATTAGCAGCTGGTAACAACCCACAATTTTACAATTGGCTGTATTTTGTGTAATGAAGGATATACTGAAACAATGCCACTAGGTTTCAAAGTGTAAATTGTTATAAATGATACGTAAGTACAATTCAGACCATAAATGTCCTTTTTTGCAACCACCTGAAATTAATAATTGATGTGTACTTTAAGAGAGGGACGTACGCCCGCGTGTCCAAGTGTCAAGAAGCAAGGAAGCGATACGGGTGACAGTTACCCGCACGCCTAGTGCCCCATCGCTCTTACGCGCAAGACGTGCAGTGTTTCCGCCGTGACGCTGTACTGTGCAAATTAGATCTGTAACATGGGGATTTCATTACACGAGATGAAAGCCCACAGATTAAACTACGCCCGCTTCTTTGTACTTTTCTCTTGCCGCTTAAGGAAACTGCAAAGGGAAACTTTAAAAATGCGACATTTGACCACTTTCACGAATTTCTTTCTCCAAGAATACACTTAATATGACGAAAGTAAAAACTTAGGGACATAGATAATTGGTTTTATATTTTGTGACAAAAAAAATCGTATTTTCAGAACATTTATTTACCGAGACACGCGTATTCGCGCAAACAACTATTTCACAAAAAACGCCGGGGTCCATTCGACTCTTAAAGGGTTAAAGTAAAAGCCATCAGTCTGTGCACGAAAATTCCATCTATATCGCTGAAGGTGCGCGCGAAAGTTTTTATTACATCACGCGGATAATACGGAAAGTTCTTGTTCGCATGCAAAAAGTATATTGTATCGAAATAAGATACTCTCTTCCGCTGAGTTCAACACACCGTTAAGAAGACTTTTATTTTAGTTTTTACTTCCCTCCCCCCCCCCCCCTTCCCCGACTTCTTGTTGCCCGTAGCATTATACGACATATACAAATATGTATCGACAATGTGTAGGGATAGGAAAAATTCGCGAGTTCAATGACATGTAGGCTAGACTCCTCAGTCCCCTGCATGCTGGAGCCTCAGCTGTGTGTTCATTGGCTGTTGTCCGACACCTGACAGTTATGCGATTCCCAAGGTGTTTCCTTGCAAGTCTCCTATTGTCTCAGAGGCGTGCAGGGCGGGCCTAATAAACTGCTATCCAATTGCGAAGGTGACTTCACGATATATGTGTTTGACGTCTATCTTGTCCCGAAATGAATTCGCGGAATTTTCCTATCCCTAACAAAATGTGGTGAATTTTTATCTTTCGGCAAAAACAAAAGTTAAACTCAAGACATTCCTACTACTCAATATTGTTTCTTTTTAGTTTCGTAACTAATGGTTCGGGAGCAGTTATCGACTACTGCATAATATGTGGCGCAATTTTGTTGGCCAGTGTGACTGAATTCGCTCTATAGTTTATTCGCTGTTTCTTCACACTTTTTGAATGGAACCTTTGATAAATCACTCCACGTATGACATGTTTGTTTGTTTTTTCCCAAATATGTAATATATCGCAAGCGTTTTATACTTGCGTTATCATGAAATTATTTTATCTTTGGTTTTGTTAGACTTCTATTTATATATTATGGATACAAATTTTTCTGTTTCAATTAATGTTAATAAAAACAGGGAGTAAATAGTCGTGTTTGTTATGCCTAGTAAGAAATTGTTCTCGTGCAAAATATTAATTTAACGGACCGCGCACGATTGCGTTGCGTATGTCTCTTTGATGTGAACTTGGTTAGCTTTGTTTGCGTGAGGTGGATGAATACCCTGAAAGCAGAACTTCAGCAGGGCTTCAGGAAAGTCGGAAGCAACTGCGGATGGACTACATAAGAGGTCGTTCCACGTCTGTATTCTTAAGTATTATGTGACGAAGGTAGGTATGATACGTCACTCTAGAGTCCAGTAGCGCTTATTGTATTTCATTTAAACTAAATTAGTTGTGTTTGTAAGCCGTTGTAGGCAGGTTAACTTTTGCAGCGCCACTTTCTACAGGGAATAATAATCTATTCTATGTATTATAGTTCATCCATTTTTTGTTCTGTGAGCCAACCTCGATGTAAGAGTTGCCAGGGAGTTGTTGATTGGAATATTACTGCAGTCTCTTTTTTACTGAATTGAAATTAATGTTTATTTTAATTTTATAGCTCATTCAGTCAGATTAAATATGTAATATGTTTTAACGTTTACAAATACTGGTTTCAACTGATATTTCTGCCACTCATTTGGTAAGTCTATTTATTATACCGGTACAAATCAAAACAGGAATTCTACCGTGGTCTGAGTACTTTTTTCGCCCTGGTAATCCTGAAGATAAATAATCAAGAATAATTCTAGACGAGGTCTAATAATTAGTATATACGAATACATTAAGTTGATTATTTAAAAGGTACAGACGGACCTGCAAAGTTCTGGTTCCCGTACATAGGTTTATTGCGCAGCTCCTACGCGCACTCCTTACCATATTCACTCTGCTATTTGAAAACCTCGCACCATTTGGCAAATGAATGAAATGAAATTGGAATCAGTGCCTTGGTATAGTGAAGTTCGAAAGTTACCTTTACATAAGTGAAGTTCCACAACAGCGGCATCCGCTGCTTGTGGTATTGAGAAATTTCGACTGTTTTCGCTGATGTGGAGATATGTTGACTTTTCCAGTCTTAAAGTGTGCGCACATGATACTATTTTATTACGGAATTTTGTAATGGTTTATTTTTATTTTTTACTGTGTTCATAATGCGTCGAAAAAGTGACGCTCAAATTTCTACCTATAACATTTTCCCCGGAAGTTTGCATTTTGTGAACTTTTGTCTGGAAGTCAACTGCGGTTTTTTTTGTTTGCAAGATAAGTACGAAAATGTCTCCGCATATTATTGTTCGTGATACGAGAAGATTTAAAATATGCTGGTTAAACACCAGTTACGAAAAATTTGTCAATCACTCCTTCCAAACTCCTGAGATATTACACCAGGTGGAATTATCAGACAAAAACAAAACTTCTTTTAAGTTTTAACATTGATTACGTAATGCCGTACGCTACCCATTTCAGACCACAGGAAACATTCTGTTATTTTTTAAAATACTTTTTGCAAACTTTGACTAGCTTTTTCCGAGTTACAGTATCACATTTACGATAGCTAGGGATTGGAACATTTCGCGAGTTCATTTCAGGACAAGATAGACGTCAAACACGTGTACACTGAAGTTGATTTTGCAATTGGATGGCAGTTTATTAGACACTTCCTAGACGACTCTGATCCAATAGCAGACTTGCAAGGAAACAAGTAGCGAGTGCCATACTGCCAGGTGTGGAGTAACACTGGCTACTCTGTGGGGCAGCAGCCAATGAACAAATATCTGAGGCTCGAGTATACACATGACTGTGGAGTCTAGCCTACAGGACATTGAACTCGCCAATTTTTCCTATCCCTAGCGATAACCTACATAACAGACTATAGGCGTGTTTGTTCTGGTACATATGTTCGTGTAAATACGCGGATAAGTTTACATGCTTGTTTCGATTTGTGAACATGTTAGGAATTAAAGATAGCGAACTTTGATGGGTAGAGCCACTTGATTTTCGCGAAAAAATTTGCTCGGAGGCTAAAATTCAATATCCTATGTGCACTCCTGCAGCCTTCCTTAGGCTATTGGCCGCTTGTCTTTGTGTGAAGAGCGTTAGTTGCAAGGGTGAGCCAATCAGAATGAAGTTTCTACGATACTGACCGTCCGTGATTCGCGAGCAGGCGGATAAAATGTGTAACAATGCAAATGATCCGATCACGAAAGTGTTTCTGATCTAAAGTGTTTTGGAACACAACGTGTCCTGAAATCTTTTCGCGAAAAACAAGTTCCCCTATTTATGAGTTGTGATAGGCATGCGAATACATGGTCCTGCCAGAACCGCAATACATAGGCTGTTCACGTTAAAATGAGCACTTTCTAAGGCCCTACGAAAATGCATTAACCCCATAATAAATAAATTTTATTGCAGCCTCAGACGTTGAGAGTGAAGAAATATATACACTATATTTACTAGGCATATAGCAATGTGTATATCAAAAAATGGCTGAAAACTTGGAATTAAATAAAAAGAAAAATTTAGGAGGGCCTTAAAAAGTGCTCACTTTCTCGTGAATAGCCTATACCCTGTTTTCAATTCAAGGGACAATGACATATCCCTTTCCATACAGAAATTTAAAAAAATTCAGTCCCACTTCCCACTTGGTTTTGCGGCCGGTCTTGTACGGCGGGCAAAGCGCTGGAAATGTACAGTTCAGACGCCACGCACAAAACTAGGATCGGAACTCCAGTCGAGCCTGGGCATATTCACAACTTTGCCCATTCAGCACGCAGACACGGCTGTGGGGAAAGGAAGACCACCATCAATTACGTCGCTAATTAATTCGAGGGATTAAAAGCGGCTCTTGTGTCCGGACTGAACGGGACGAAGTTCGCCCCGCGATTACGCTACACTTTCCCCCCGGCTCTGGAAGATTTATGAAAGCACTCACCAGGTCCGCGGTACAGTTCCTCTGCTCGCGAAACTGAACGCACTCTGCACACGAGTTCAATTTGTCTCCCCGCAGGCACTTTGTCTGGCTCGGGAACAACCTCGGTGGGTCTTGCTCATTATCGCTACGGATAGGAAAAACTCGCGAGTTCAATCACCTGCAGGCTAGACTCCACAATCATGTATATACTCGAGCCTCAGTTGTTTTTCATTGTCTGCTGCCCCATAGAGTAGCCAGTGTTACTTCTCACCTGGCAGTATGGCACTCGCTACTTGTGTCCTTGCAAGTCTGCTATTGACTCAGAGTCGTCCAGGGCGTGTCTAATAAACTGTGATCCAATTGCAAAGTCAACTTCAGTGTACATGTGTTTGACGTCTATCTTGTCCTGAAATGAACTCGCGAAATGTTCCTATCCCAATCTTCAAGCTGTGAAATTGTGATCGGAGTTAGTATTCGGAAGTATAGGCTGTTCACGGTAAAATTAACATTTTTGAAAGCACTGCTTAACCCATTCAGACCCAGTGCACATAATTACGCACGTGTAGGTATTTTTTGGCCTGCACTGTACATTGTGAAGCTCAATGACCAATGATATTACCTGTGGGTAAATGATTCGCAGGCCGTTTTACTCGTCTAGGTCATAATTGGTACATATAACTGTAGCCGAACATATAGCCTACAGCTCATTGGCTGTGACAACGAAAAAAAGTGTGGTGTCAACTTAAGTACAGGACGCATCATAAAATGTCTTGTTAGCAATATCAGAAACCTTATATTAAAATAAATCTGAAAGGGTTAAGATCTACTTGTATGCACGTTGGTTATTTTTTCGCCTTATGTAAAATTAACACTGCCCTGGGTCTCATCACCTTATTCATGCGTCGGTCTAGCGAAACTGTCAGAGTGTTAGAAAATAAATATTAAAAAAATCTTCTCATTTTTATACTTCGATCCACAAAAAAAAATACAGAAAGCGAAATAAATAATTTATACTACCACAAATGTTTGCCTTACACTTTGTATTCGACGTTAATATATGGGACTACTTTCCGTCCGTCGATACCAACTTTACTGGGCGCATGTCACTCGGTGTGCCCGTTAAAATATATGCACTGATATGTTTCTAAGGTAGATTACAAAAGTGCTCGCTCTGTCGTGAACAGCCTTTAACAAACATTCCGCGGAGGTTCCTTTCACGTGGGTGTACCCATTCAATGATTGGCCCTGGAGGCGGGCCTTGTCTCCTATTGGCTACTGTGTTGCGGAAAGATCCCTATTTGATGGGACGCCGCCCGCTAAACAAGTTATCAGGCGCAATCCTACATAACTGCCAAAGTGACATGCCCAACAGTGATTAAAGTGTTTGTTTACGTCTTAATTTTTAAATTAAAAGCACTATTATATTAATAAAATACCTTTGCCATTTTAAATTTAATCAAAAATCATTACAAAAAGGCTACAGAAGGTATAGAAACATCTCTAAGCACTTGTTTACAAGTCAGTTTTCTAACCCAAAATCCAAACCACGCCGTTTTCGCTAGACGTGTAGGCAGAAAAGCAGTTCAATGTTGGGACACGAAGATTGGTTGTACGCAGCCAGTGAGATCGGTCTACCTCATATTTAGTCTATGGTTGCGACACGTCGATGGCTGAAGGAGCCATTTTGCTGGCGCGTGCGGCTGGGGATCGAGTGATAAACGTCTGTTTATGTTTCTTATTCTCAAAATGACAAACAGAGATGGCCCCGGAATAAGTACAACAGACGGAACCTCGGAATGATGGACATGGATCTTTGAAAGATCAAATGATTAGGTATGGTATGAACGCGTGTGTGTGAAAGTGTACAGTCACGGAAAGAAGCACTGTGATGTTGACTATGCCCTTTGCGCTCGGAGCCGATGTGGCGGGGAATGTTTCTGGTTACCGAGCATCCCCCAAAACTAAGTCCGTGTGCACTCGAACGCACTGGGCTGCGAATTTAGTTAATGGGGATACCGTTATGCTTAGTTGGTATATGTGTGAGTAGTTTAGTGTATTTCTATTTTTTCTCTTTCGGGGAGCATGACGGTTTCAAAATTGCAAAGTTCCCGGAGGACCCTGAAGTTCAAAAGAGGTTTTTTTTTTTTTTTTTTTTTTTCTTCCCGTAAGGCTATGCAGGTTCCACTTCGTTCCTTATTCTCAAGTCAGCCGCCTAGTGAGCAGCGTGTTTGTATGTATAGTCCATTCACGGTAAAGTGGGAACTTTCGAAGCTGTTTCATTATATATAATAACCAATAAATACATTTCTTTGGGGCCTCAGACTTTTGGTTTTGGGTAAGGTGAAGGTATACACTGTGATTATTGCTCACGTGGACAGGGTTTACACTAAGAAGCGGTGGAAGGATATAAATTGTTTGAAAGAATAAATTAACTAGGGCTTCGAAAGTGCTCACTTTACAGTGAACGGTCTATATGAGGCGAGACTCGATGAAGAGCTGCGGCCGATGTCTCCCAGCGCATGTAAAGCGATATCAGCTCCTCACTCAAAGTTGCGAGTTCGGAAAGCAGTGCTCCCGTAGAACCGCTCTAACTACGGGACTCTAAGAGGTGGCCCTATCTCTTTATTAGAGGCGACATTGTAGCAAACTCCAATGTACTCCCCTATCGTAGTTTCGAATTGTTATGAACCGCAGCACGGGCTCGCCAGCCGGATCGCGAGCGCGAGGATATCACGGGGAATGGGGGCGAAGACTTGAGCGAATAAAACAAACTCCACTTCAACGAGTTGAAGGCAGGGCTGGTCGTTATTCGACACGGGCCAAATATTACGGCTAGGGAACGGGGCGAACGAGGTCTTTGTCGTCGAGACTCTGCACCAGGAAGACGTCCAGAGATGGGGGCGCGCCATCCGCCGAGATACGTCTAGTCATCAGCTTTCGGCATCATGTTTAAGGTGACGACGTTCCTTATGGAATATTTACAGTGACGTGGCTTTGATTCAATACTTAATTAATTAATTATACTAATATTTATAAGAATGTAACCAGTTATTATATTTACAGCTCCTCCGAGTTTAATATTAACTAAAAGTCTTTGTAAACGAGATGTAATTTATATTCATTTAATACAGTGACGAACTAACTTATCTAAAGTGTTTATCATCTGAGCTATGCCTAACACAACTTGTACGTTAATGTAGAGTGCTTCACATACTAAACTAACGGCATAAACATATAAAGCGTATAACAGAATGAATACACTCTAATAAATTATTCGGAAACTTACCATACCAGTGTATACGCTTAGTGAGAAAGCAGGAATGGTAATGTTGTAATGTTTTTCCCCATACATTCATTGTAGCGTTCCTATATTTGCTCAGGAAACAGTCAAATTCATAGGGAAGTTCCTAACTTTGTATAGTAGTGCTGCTAAATATTTCTGTACATGCAGCTTGATGTGTCGTATTATTACCATACAGTGTATAGGCTAAAAACTTCAATTACAATTTATAAAGTTTACCAGAGGTTTTTTCAAAGTGTACGGTTTCTATACTTTGAGAAACATCAGTCTGAAATAGCCATTTTCAGCCAAGTTGGAGGGCATTGTAATAATGCTTCCAATCTGCGCGAAGTCTTGAAAGTATCATACACGACCAGTGCATGGTGTTTGGTGTAGTACGTTTATTGGTTTAAAAAAAAAGGAATTTAAACAAACTGCAACAGTTCAAGAAGCAGGTAGGTGGCCGCCTTAACCATTACGAGGATGTTACACATTTCTTGCCATCGAAGACAAGGTTGAAGTGAGTTGTCTATATTCTCCACCACAGCAATAACAGTTTAGTTGGTATCTGTATCCACTTACCATTGTCCTATTGGTACTGGCTACACCTGACGCGCCTACTGTACTCTGCAATTATTGGCTGCCCGTCAGCCAATGAAGTCACGTCTCTGCTCTGAACAAGTTAAAGTGTCGCGACAGATGTAACAGGTTTTACAATTCGCCGTCGTCATTTGATAAATTATGCACAGGGATAGGAAAAATTCACGAGTTCAATAACCGGTAGACTATACTCCACAGTAATGTGTATACTCGAGCCCCAGTTGTTTGTTCATTGGCTGCTACTCCATAGAGTAGCCAGTGTTACTTCACACCTGGCAGTATGGCACTCGCTACTTGTTTCCTTGCGATCCAATTGCAAAGTCAACTTCAGTGTACACGTGTTTGACGTCTATCTTGTCCTGAAATGAACTCGCGAAATGTTCCTATCCCTAATTATGGAAGATAATGTTTTTACTCTTTAAGAGCTAAATTGTTGATTAATTGTTTTTTTTTTTTTTTTTTTTTTTTTACGACAAAGACTTGCGAAACATTAAAGCTATAAAATTGTGGGTCTGGCCTTCAAAAGTAAATAAATTTCCATATAAACGTAGCCCCGAGTATATACGTGCATTCTCCTCAAAGGGTTAATAACATTCATTATATTAGACTGGCCATACCGTACATGACTATCGGTTTTTTTTTTTACAAATATCCCATGGGAGTAACGTTCTTCGCAACCTCATCGCAGCTGACCCCGCGGGTGCAGGAAAGCTGTCTTAATTACCACGGAGGGTCGGACCATTACCCGGTAATGGACGGCAGAGTCACCTCTGGGACTGGCTGCCCCCTCTGGAGTCTGCACTTGCTATTACGCATTGCTACCGGAGAGGAGATCGTCGGGATGTCGGATATTGTTGTGTCCTCGGAACTAATTCGCTGCCGGTCTTCGGCCTTCAACACCCGGATCTGTTAGGCTAAGCCAGTCAGTAAGTGAGTGCAGTCACCGAACGCAGACTAGAACTGTTCGCCCATCCACGTACTAAAGAATTTTCTGGTAAACTTTCTAAACTGCAATGGAAGTATTTAACCTATGCAGTGTACGATAATATTACTAAGCATAACGCTGGAAATACGGGAATATTTAGCATCGCTACCATACAAAGTTGGGAACTTTCCTAAGCATCTGACTCTTTCCCAAGCAACCGTAGCAATGTTACCATGCATGTATTGGAGAATGTTTCCCTACTCGCGCATTTTAACTGTAAGTATACGCTGATATGGCAAATTTACAAATAATTTCTTAGAGTGCAGTGAGCAGGTTTTTAGGTCTTGCTCAGGATCTATTTTTAAATTAATTTTGTATCCTTTCGCCATACGGGAGAATTAGTGGGGCCACCTGTTTCTCGCGAAAATATTTCTGCACAGGCTAGAATTCAAATTGTTACGTGCAAGCTTGCGAATTTGGGTACACGAATTTGGGTACACGTTAAACTTCAAACACATGAACTTTTGAAAGAAGTTTTGTCACTCGACCAGACTATATATGACACGTCCTGGGTTGCTATGCGCCAATAAATGAGCACTTCACAATTGTGTAGTCCAATCACGTGCAGTGCAGTAAACGAAGGAGTCACTTTACATCTATGCAGCGGCCAATGGAGAACCGACGCCGCTTCAATGATATACATCACAGTGAAAGTTAGCGCGATGCCAAATAATAACGCGAATTTTGCCCTGAAAAATTAGCGGGTTCAATGACCGGCACGCTAGACTAGTCTTATGCACAGATATGCCGATGTCAACCGTGCATTGGTTGTCTGCTGTCACAATGGAAGGCGACGATTGGGCCAGCCTTCTCCAGGAGGCGTCAAACGTCGTGTGGACCAATGGCTAAAGTTATATAAACACACGCATTGTTTTGAATTCTAACTTGTCCCAAAATGAATGCGCAAATTCTTCAGGTGTCTAGCTATTGACCGCGTGTCTACGTGAGAAAACTTTCTCTACTCGTCTAGGACAATCAGAATAAAGTTGCCCTGCTGCTGAACGTCCATGATTGGCTGGCGGACAACTGAGACAAGTGCGAGTGAAGATCATCCAACCGTTTTTTGTATAACAAATAGTCGTGGAATATAACTAGGGATAGGAAAGTTTCGCGAATTCATTTGAGGACAAGATTTATTTATTATTGGTTAAAATAGGTCCGCGATATGTCAGGCAAACTGTAGGCCAGTAATAAAAAACCAATATATATGTGTATAACGTCTCGCAGTATATTCTGTCCTCAAATACTAACGCGAAATTTGCAGGTCTCTACTTATTAAGTTTTTATCAGCGATTAAATTAATTCTAAATATATAGGTGAACGGTGGTTATCAATAACTGCATCATCACAGCTACGCAAAGTGCTTACTTGTGTGTGTCCGTCACTTAAAGATTGAAGTGCCCATATGTGTGCTCTTACCTGGTTAATGCGCTGAAAGGCTGTCAAGAGAACAGTTGACACGTTATCGGGGTATCTATGCCTACATGATGTGTCATTGAGCTGCTGTTACTCGGCGCATGGGCTAAACCAATTGACGATGGGGAATAAGCAGGGGTAGTGAAATTGCGGGAAATGATTTCAAGACAATTTATATTTCAAAACACCGTAAGGTCACTCCCCTGTCTTGATTGGCTGAATTGCTTTTAGACACGTATTATCTGTTTTGCACACGGATCACGTGCCGTGCCGCTGTTGCCGAATA
This sequence comes from Dryococelus australis, assembly GCA_029891345.1. Lineage (NCBI taxonomy): Eukaryota > Metazoa > Arthropoda > Insecta > Phasmatodea > Phasmatidae > Dryococelus > Dryococelus australis. The sequence goes on along the minus strand of CM057004.1, from coordinate 113,363,720 downwards.
GCAACAGTGGCCCGGTCAAATATGAAAACGCCTTCTCAAGCAGGCAGCGACAAGTGGCAATAGACAAACTGCTGTCGTGTGCTTATAGTATTGAAGTATACCGTGCACTCATTTTATTCTTTCTCGCCAAAAGTCGCTAGCTATAGGAATGATATTCTACTGAAAAATAAGGGAATAAGAGAGACACATTTTCTTCAGAATGTAACAATAATTGGCAAGAAATATTATCGGCAGCGCGGTGTTGCAGTTTTCACTCCGAATACGTCTTTAAAATCAGACCGACGCACGGGGCATGTGGAGACATGCAAAATTCGCGTTATTTGCAACCAGGCTTAACTTCACAGTACTGTATAGACCGAAGCCTGCGTCGTTTTCTCCCATTGGCTACAGCATATATCTGAAGCCATGCCCTTTCTAACTGAAGTGCACGTGATTGGTGAGTTGTGAAGTGTTCATTTATTAGTTCAGAGTTACCCAGGGCGTGTCAGATAAAAGGTGGTCCAATGACAAGTGTATTGCAAAGGTACACGTGTTTAAAGTTTAACGTGTCCTCAAATAACAACGCGAATTTTGCAGGTCTCTAGGTATAAGCTATTCACTGTAAAGTAAACTCTTTTTAAGGCCCTCCGAACCTTTCTGTTCGTTACCAAAAAAAAAAAAAAAAAAAAAAGATAATCGTGCAACGCAAAGCATTTAGAGTGAGGTCGGAAGAAGGTAAATCTATCGCCGGATCGATAGAGAAATGGTTTAGAGGGGGAGAAAAGAGGGTACGAGGGTGACACTCAGGGAAAACATACGAGGACGTATCGTAGAAGTGATCGCCAACGGTGATTTCCATGTGTCCACACTAAGGCTATTCGAAATATCGATATATCGATAATTATCGATATGAGAAATAACTTATCGAATGATATCTAACTTTGAAAAATATATATATCGATGTTTCGATATTATCGAAGTTTTGGTATTATCGAAATGTTCGTTATTATAGAAATGTTCGGTATTATCGATTATTTCGGTATTATTAATTATTTCGGTATTATTAATAATTTCGGTATTATCGATAATGTATGCATTATCAATAATTTCGGTACAATCAATAATATCGACACTATCGATGATTTCGGTATACCGAAAATACCGAAAAACTGTTTGGAAAATAATCGATATTAAATTTTGTGATATCGAACAGCCCTAGTCCACGCGTCCTCTCTGTGAGGGGCGTCATCCCCCTGCCGCGGCGGGATGTTACACCCCCTCGAGGACTCCACACAGCTGCACAGGCGGGAGATGTCGCCGGGACACTTCACTTCAGGGAATGTATCCGGGCTACGTGGAATTGAATACCCGCGAGGCGACATATTCCACAACGTTATACGACGCTCGAGTGAACGCGATTTGTATACCCGTCTCATAGGCGGCGGCCATGTTGAAAGTGCGTGACCTTATCCTGGGGGTCACATTGACCTTGATCCATAACCTTGAGGATGGAAAATAAAGAAATACAAGTTTTGTAGGGTATTCTGAAAAAATTTAAAAGTATAACAAAATAAAAATTCTGTTTAAAATAATTTATATATAACATTAAGGAAAGTTTAAAGATTCTAAAAACTTCAGAAACAATTTTAAAGTATTAAATTATTTTGGTGAAGATAATAATTTGATTCCAAACAATTTTTTTTTACTTTTATTTGGTGGTTTAATAAAATTAATATGATGGAGCACACGTTCTCTTTAGCGAGATCTAGATAAGCTGCATCAAGAACAAAGGTGAGTCCATGATATCTAGACTATGAAGTAGTTAATGTGGTATATGTGTAACTGGTAAAACTTAAACTGGCATAGCGACCAGCAGACGACCCACCCCCATCACTATTACTTTCTAACATTTAACTGACTTTACTTCACACCCGACCCCCTCCACCAATCAGTAGCCTTCGCTCTAGTGACTGAGTGGAGAGATTTCGGTGGCTCTTAAGAGCGAGGTCTGGAGCAACGCCGGAATGAAAGAGCTGGGGAAACGGGATATCCCCGAGAAAACCCGCCGACCAGCGTCATCGTACGGCACGATATACATATACACAGTATGGAAATCATACCACACACTAGAAATGTCGTCTACAGGGCACAACGAGAGGAAATTACTCGAATTGCTTGTACAAATGGAAATCTTTTCGTCGTAGACGCTAAAGTTCTTTTGTCAACTACGTCCTATTACAAAGTTTAATTTGACGTGAAGCAATCACGGCTGGCGACTTTCGTCCTTAAGAAGACGCAGTTAAACTTCCCGCTGAATCTTTCCCTAGAAATTGTCAAGTTTTCTCTCTTAATAACATCTCATCAAGCAGACAATGTACCCACCGCTGGCGCGGAACTTGTGTATCTGCCGACGCGCCTCTTGTGGTGTCAACGGGCCGGAACTTTCGTCATCAGGATTCTAATTCTTCGTCGCCGCCTCCGAACGAGTGTGCGGAAAGTTGAACAACCGACCGAATCCAGTATATTGACCTGACGGCCATTCATCACGCTGAATGTAGACACTTCCGAAATTGAGATTTTGGCGAGCGCAACTTCTGATCGAGCGGCAGACTTAGACTGCGAAGACCAACTAAGACGCGGTAAACACGCACTTGTGTGTTTTGGACAACCGAATTACATTCTACGCACTGAGGCAACATGGGCTGTTAGATAAAGGTCGTTCACGATCACGTGAGCACTTTTGAAATTAACCTCAGAAAAATGTCACTGCCCCTGCCTGCGAAAGCTTCAACAGTCACACTGAGTGGCATGCGCCCGGTAACCATAGATTGCAAGTAGTTCCATGTCTTAATGTCGAATAAAGTCGAATAGAAAGTGATAGGTAACCATTTGTGATCATTTAAATTATTTATTTCGCTTTCTGTGTTTTTTTTTTTTTTTGTAATGCACATGTGTGTAAAAATTAAGCAGATTTGTAACATGTTTATTTTTCTAATAATTTCACAGTTTCACTTAACCGACGCATGAATAAAGTGATGAGGCCCATGGCAATGTTAATTTCACGTGTATTCAAGTAGATCTTACGCAGGCTCATTTTACCGTGAACAGCCGATACAGACGTTCCTTTTGGAATCATTTTCTACTCGGGTAGATTAATTTTCTTCGATGAAGCGCTCCAAGAAAAACCCGCTTACTAACATAAATGACTTTCACGTTTCCCACATGCAATAATATACGTATGAGGGGCGCCGCCGGGAATCAAACCAGCCTCGCCTTGGTACGAGGCGGGTAGTCTACCTTCTACACTACCGCGGCCTCAATTTTTTCTCAAGTATCTACTGATTTTAATGTTTTAATATTTACGATATCCCAGATGAAATGAATGAAATAAAAAAGAAAACGAGTACCACAGAAAATATGAGAATGGAAAACCAAACCGCAGAAGAAGAATAATGCCCCCTAAATGATAGTATTAAGAGATAATTGATTACAAACGAAAAATACACCAAAAAGAAGAATTAAAAATAACAATTGTGTAAGTAACAAGTGTAAGTAGTGGAAATAATCATAAACTTTCCGGCGTGATCATTTTCAGGCAGTAAACAAGCTCGGTACACAAAGCTACGTAGAGGTTACGTGTTGTATGAACACGAAAAGGGCTTCCGTGTTTACCGACTAAGGGCTAAGTTTCCATTTACCAACAACAAATTTCAGTAGCTGTACAATTTTTCCTAATTTATGGAATCGTTTCATAGTGTACTCGTTTATATGTAACATTAGTAAATCTGAGAATTAGGGCGCCACCCCTTTCCCCTAATTTTTGTGCAACTATCAAGTCCTTCTCTCGTTTGTTTATTTATTTTCGTGATCTATATATTTCATTTACCATTTTAAATGCAACAAATCTGCTAACGAAGTAAGCAGAGCTGCGCGCATTTGAACGCACGCCAGAAATGAGACCGTCTGCTAAAGCCGATTACATTTTAATGCAATGTTGACGCGTTTCACAGCTTGAGAGCCGCCGCATACTAAAAGCTGTCGCTTTTCCCATGGGAGTGCGTCGTCTATGACGTCAGCTGCGGATGTCGCATTCCGTGCAAAGAGCATGCAAGCAGAGCGTCCTAACCATAGAGTAGAGATGAGGTAGATCGAGTTTCGTCTACCTGCGCCCGACCCCAAACACTATGATCCATTCACGGCAAGTTCCAAGTTTCCTGAAGCCATGTTAATGTTCTACTTGCAGGATATTCCTGCGCCTCGCACAAACAAAGCTCAACCAAGTCTAGAAAATTACACCAGAGGGACAACGCACCGTATTCGTGCGCACTTAGTGTAATAATATTTTGCATACGAACTATTTCGTGCTATGCATCACCAACACACTTATTTTATCTCTGTTTATATTTATATTAATTATAAATAAAATATTACAGTTTCATGGTAAAATATAAGTAAAAAGTTCAATATAATCAAAATATTATTTTATATTTTAACACAGGTATGAAACGCTATTGTGATACACTGGAAGTGTCTATTACACAGCAGTCCATATTCCCTCTGAGGTTGTAAAGCCAGGTTTACAATAGAAAAAATAAACGTTAAATGATGCATTATGACGTTTACAGAAGAACTGGAAATGTGTTATCTTATGCGTTGGTATCCAATTACACTTAGCAGGTCGTGTGTGGTGTTGGAATTTTCTTTAGCGTTAATAGAAACAGTTAAGTGAAACTTATGAGGCGGCATCCAATTAGAACAGACACCCAGTGTTGTTGGCGGGAGACTGTTATTTACAGTAATATTAGCATAAAAATAGGTATTTAAAAGGCATGTGTAAGCACGTGATTATATTTATTCGCCAAAATAAGATTGTCTGCAGTAAAATGTCTGCTTCGTAGTATGATCTCCGTAAATGTGGCTGTGTTATATACACGAGGTTATGTTAGGAAGAAAAGTAAACAGCGCATGCTTGTAGTAAGTTTTCGTTGGCTGGATTTAAGAATTATCAGGTGAATTGTGCATCGTAAATGCAGGCGACGTAGTCCCGTGTGCAAGAACTGCGGTAACTGCATAATTCGTAACTAATAATTTTTTTTAATTGTAAACCCAGCTTACCTCAATAGTAAAGCCATAGAACCTGATCTTATTCACTTGTTTGTCGAAGTAGGTTCGACGGTAGTCCCATCGCTAGGACACAGATTAAACTACAAATTTTCACTTCGTTAAGCATGGCGTGGCGAATTTTAATTTTAATTTTATGACTGTCTTAATTTTACTGGGCAGTATTGTTTATTGCGTCATTCTAAGATATTTCACACCACAAATAAATTCGAAATAAAAAGTATCATAACCAAAAAACTAACACATTACTTTGCAAACAAGTTCATGCGGATATTCATGAAAATGTACGTGACACAAACTGACACACACAAAAGCCGCATAGACAGAGAAGACTGTTCTACCAGTATGAAATCGAAACAGACAAACTAAGCACGATTTTCTACAATATCTAAAGGGAAAAAATACACGGTTATATAGTGGTTAGACTGCTCGCTATTCACCTAATAAAAACAGGGTTTGATTTCCAGCGGGGTCGCTCCAGTATTTCCGCATTTAGGAATCGTGCGGGACGATGCCGTTGGTCGGCGGATTTTCTCGGGGATCTCCCGTTTCTCCCGCCCTTTCATTCCGGCACTGCTCCAAACTCATCTCGCTTCACCCTCATGGGCTCTCAAGACCTCGCTGTCAAGAGCTACCTAAATCTCTCCACTGCTCTCGCAACATTTTTTTTTCTTCTAAATTGTGAAGTTGTAACAGAGGAGTGCCTCGACTTCGGGATTCTTTGGATTTCTTAGGTAAGGACTCGTTTTCTCTATTCGAATTATAGGCCCCTGATACCAACAGCGGGGAACGCGCCATCTGTAAGGCAGCGACTCGCACGTGACGTCGTACAACACGTGGACCAATCAGAGACTAGTTAAATGGTGTTCTCGATAAAGTGAGCACTTTATAAATGTACCTTAGATAAACGTTACTGTCCCTAAATGCATATATTTTAACGGGCGCACCGAGCGACATGAGCCCAGTACAGTTGGTAACAATGGATGGGAAGTAGTTATATATCTTCAGGTTGAATAAAATGTGTTACGTAACCATTTGTAATAACTTCCCCCCCCCCCCCCCCTTCACAGAAGTGTAAAAATTGGCAGATTTGTAAAGTATTTCCTTTCATAACCATTTTACAGTTTTACTTGTCCGACGCATGAATAAAGTGATGAGGCCCATTGCAATGTTAATTTTGCATAAAGTGGAGGAATACACAACGTGCTTGCAAGTAGACCTCAGGCAGGGCTTTCAAAAGTGCTCATTTTACTGTGAACAGTCTGTAGGAGTTAGCTCACGCTGCACCGTGCAGTAAATTTATGACAGAGGAAGCGACGGGTGGGTTAAGAAAACTTCACAAATTCATTCAAGAAGACTTAAACTTGAACAACGTGGGCATGTCAGTACGTTCTTCTGTCGGACCAAGGCTGTTAGACACGGGCCGGACGAATTTCAAAGCCATCAAAAAAAATAGTACATTGTAATAAATAATGGGAAAAATACCTGACAAGTGTAAGGTAATATTCGCAAACTTGTGGGGGAAACATAGTTTTCCATACGGGTAAGGTAAAACTATCGCACTCTGAAGTAAAATTCACGTACATGGTAGTGGAAAATTCCATACGTGAATGGGAAAATTACATTACGACGCGTGCATCTCTTCAGCATTCGCAACAGCGGCCGGGGGGGGGGGGGGCGGAAGAAACACTCCTTTAACACGGTAATATTTACTGATACCGTCAAGCTGTCGTCGTGATGTAATGGATAGCGCATCGGCCTATCGTGATAGAATACAATGGGTCGCGCTCACCCGCCAGCGAATTCCGAGAATTTTAGTGTCGAGGTTTCTGTTACTATTCGTCAGAGGATGTAGGTAATAAAGAAGTTAACAGTACAATTACTCAGGCACATTAACAAAAAATTATTATACAATACAGTTAATTTTCCCTAACTTGAGTGGGATTATTCCCCCACATTTCTCAAGTACTTTTTCCATATTATTAGGGAATAGTACTTTACTTGTCATGTAATTTTACTCGTCATTTAAGAGGTAATTGTACCTTAGATGTAAGGGAATTTTGCCTCAAATTTATTTTACAGTGTACCTAACCCCGGACTACTTTGTCTGGGGTCAAACTGGAGCAACAAACAATAAACAACCTAGCTGTGGCTCGAATGCACAAAGGATTGTGGAGTTTATACATCTTGCTGATTGGCTATCACTAGTTCTACCTGCCGAGATCAACTAATCTGTGGTTGTTTTCTCAATCTATGGTCGCAAGGCAACCCTAGTGTATCACTACGAATACTGAACTTGATAAATACCGCTCATTTACATAGGCAGATATAAAATGTTAACACAATGTTACAATTAAGGGAATAAAAGCTGCACTTAAAAGTTAATAATGGAATACCTTGAAATCTGCTGTAGAACGTGTGTTAAAGACAAATAACATTTCTACTTGCAAGAGATGCCGGTATAAGACAAGTACTTCAAATATGTTATCAGTCTTAATTAGGGACTTCATTAAATGTTTAACATTTTAGGGCTATTCTTCTGCGTAAACATGGCTTTTTGAGAGAGAGAGATATATATCTGGGTGACTCTTATCGACGAGGTCTTGAGAGAACATGGCTTTCTCATCAGTCTGTATAGCTAGGGGAAGAATACAAAACACGCTGCAACATTTATAGCTTGTAAGACAAAGCGCAGAAGCGCCGGCGGAACGGTATTCGACACAATTACGTCACCAAGAAACTACATAACTCTTGCAACTCGAACGGGGTCTGACTTTGGACTCACACGCCGAGACGAACAGCCTCCAAGATGCAGTTTCAACTAGGCGCGCAGCTCGTCAATTCCTGTCACAACATTCAGCCTTCAGCAATTGTACGTATATGCACTGCCAAACAAAATTTGCTTCATTTTACCTAAAAGTGCTGGTAAATATTTATCCAGAGGTGCCCGTAAACTCTCCGTAATACAACGGACACGTTGATTTTCAAACATGTACTTTCCGTAAAATTCACGGAACCTCTCCGTTAATTCCCTAGTTAATTTTCTGTTCTTCTAATTTTAGTAAATTGCAATGTAATCATATGTGAGTTTTGCTTCGCCTTAGCCAGTAATTTAAGGTTTTAATTTTTTTTTGCCAAAAAGCCTTTAATGAACGTAGTTACATTTTAATATGAAGTTGAGTTTGAAAGCGAACTTTTTAGACAGTATGAACTAGAAAATTTGAAATTAAATTTTTCCACGTAAAAAAAAACGAAACTTTCTGTAAGTTCTTTTAGAACCTGAACTTGCACAACGCTAACGCTGACCTGAAACCAAAGGCTGTTCACGATAAAGTGAGCACTTTTGAAATCCACCTTATAAAAGGTCACTGTTCTTACCTGCATATATTTTAACGGGCGCAATGAGTGACATGTATCCAGTAAAGTTGGTAACAACGGAGCGGAAAGTAGTTCGATTTACTAACGTTGAACAAAAAGCGTTAGGTAACCATTTCAGATTTCTTAAATTATTTCTCCCTTTTTCTGTATTATTTTAATCCATCGAAGTGAAAAAATGAGCAGAGTTGTAGAAAATTTACTTTTCAAGTAATTTCACAGTTTCACTTGGCCTACACATGAATAAAGCGATGAGGCCCATGTCAATGTTAATTGTACATAAGGCGGAAGAACACACAACGTGTATACAAGTAGATATTAAGCAGGGCTTTCAAAAGTGCTCATTTTACCGTGAACAGCCTATAGAGAGCTGTACTGTAGTTACTCCTCTGCCGAAGTAATTTTTCCCAGCACGGTAGCTCAGTTCGAGTTGAGTCCTTACAGAGCTCCCACCAATGATGCGAGCCCATCAGCTTGCGTCAGACACATTCCGCTAATCCCGACTCATCATTCCGGGAAAATCAGTTAACCCCTACAGTACGGCGCCCCACGAAAACTAACCCCCAAACAAACCACCAGACAATCCATCACGGCGTTATCTCTCCATCTAGCCCGCCCTTCTGGGAGTTCTATCCCTTCCCGACCCCTCGGACCTCTCCGTTTCTCATCCCAACTGCATCGCTGCGTCCTGGGCGGGAAGTTAATTCGCTCAGAGGCTGCTTAAGCTGGCTTTACGGCAAACCCAGCCGCGTATCCAGCCCAGCAAACGGTAGGCGGAGTTATAGACAATAGGTAGAGAACCGGAAATTTGGCGGATTCATCTGAGGCCAAGTTAAACTGCATTCACGCGTACTTATGTGTTTGTGCTTCCACTGGACCATAGCTTGTTAGACACGCCCCCGAACGACTTTCAACCGATAACGACCCTGCAAGGAAATAAGAACCCAATCCCATGCTACCTGGTCTGGAGCAACAGCCAATGAACAACTAACTGCTGCCCGAATGAACAAAGGATTGTGAAGTCTAGCTTGTCGCTGAATAAATCAGCGAGATTTCCGGGTCTCTCACAATAAGACATTTCTTCGAAAACATCTCAATATTTTTTAGTCATACCTTCTTACGAATACCATTTACGGACCTTTAAGAGTGAGAAATTATTTCCTACATTTTTAGGAAGTTATATCCTGTTTAGTCGTGATAAAAATTAGTATAAAAATACACAGTGAGTAAAATTATTTTCAATAATAAATTTAATGAACAACTATAATTTTTAATCTGTAGACATCGAGCGGGGCCACGCAGTGGTAACTCACTGGACTCGCATTCGAAAGTACCCGGGTTCAATTCCCGGTTCGACCATCTTTGAGAAACTTGTTCCGTCTCTAATGACCTCACTGACGACGAGGCGTTAAGCCCAACTACCTGCCTTCCTAACCACCTTCTGATTTGTATATTTCTCCGTAAACATCTCAGAATCGGCACTTAAATTTGTTCAAGATACTAGAACGTCTTGAAGAATATTTCTTGGAAATTGGTTTTGCCGTTCACCCGTTTTTAATTTTAACTTCTGAAATAAAAATTTTAACGTCAAAACTGCTGGAAACTAAACCATTTCCGCAGGTGATCCAAGCTTCGGATTTCGACGAAATTCTTATGTGCCGTTTCTGTGACTTTTAGAAACACGTTAGATAAAACTGAAGTTCTTGTTAAAATATGTTTTGATACTTGTAAGGATAAAAATTGTTCTGTTAAAATTCTCATATTTACACTTAGACAAGCTACGAACCCCGTGCCACCTGACCTGAGGTAGCACTGTCTACACATTGGGGCAGCGGAATATGAACAGAAAGGCGAGGCTCGAAAATATACACGACAGTGAAGTATGGCCCACAGGTCGCTTAAAACGCGGAATTTTCCTGTCCCAGGCATACGAATATTTTACTGTGTATGGAACAATAAATAATTACTTAAGTGGTCATATATTTAAAAATAACATTCACAAAAATTACGTCAAGCATTAAAAACTATTTTTATTAATTAGCTTACTGCAGGCCAGTGTGTACTGCAGAAATTATGTACAGGTTGTTCACAGTAAACTGAGCACTATTGAAAACCCACTCATTTGACATAATAGTCAATAAATACATTTTATTTTAGCCTTAGACGTTAACTTTCGAGTGCGGTGGAAAATGTAGCCTGGGTCTACTATGAACTAGCGACCCGCCCCAACCTCGCTCGGGTGCGATTTAGAAACATGGCGTTGCTGTTATGTTTACAGGAATTAATTCCTAAGGTAACTAAAACAAGACCAATACCGCGCTGTTCAAAAAGTTTTCGTATGTGAACCCCTATTTTTAATCAAATTTTAAAAGACAAAAATGGTTACTGTTGGTTATCCTTAGAAGATAAACATGTGGTGTTGCTGACTTTTTGTATGCACCTTTTTGAGATCTATAATTATGTAGTACATTTTTTGGCATATCTCTTATGGCTTAGTCAGCGTAAGGCATGTAAGCACCCGGAAAGCGGCTTTCCCGACTTTATTATAAAAGTCGATATTTATCTACTATCCTTACATTAAATATTAATGTATTATATACTTAACCCTTCCTCAAGAACTTCTCTAAATGGTTGTGAAAACAGCATCAAAATCCATCAAGTAGTTTAGAAGCCATAGCCGAATACACAGACGCACGCAGAGAGGCGACTTTGTTTTATAATATGTATAGATATGGCAATATTACTTTATTTAAAAATATGGTCAAAGGAAAAAAATGGTTGAAAAGAAAAAGTAACTATGGTCTCAAAAGTGCTCAATTTACAGTGAACATCCTATAGGTAGGTAGGTAGTTGGGGTTAACGTCTCGGCGAGAGGGTGGTCATTAGAAAAGGGTATGCTGGTAGGGCTAGTAAAATTTTTCAAAAGTTGATTTCAAAAGTGTTTAGCTAACAGTAAACAGCCTATAGTACTGGTCAGTGATGTTTTCGGAAGCTTTGTTTCGAAATTGTTCACTTCGCCTAGATTTGAATATGAAGCAATTTGAAGTTTGAAGCCTGAGGAACAGCGACTTTAAATTTCTTCGGTGGGGATTCGTTCGTCCTATTGGAGCTCCATGCCTCTCACCAACCCATTCTTCCCCCTCTTTCTGCAAACACCACTCCGCAGCTACTGATTGGTTCATAAAGCTCCACAGACGACGGCTGATTAATTTGTAATGAAAATGTCTCTTCCCTGCTCCGCTCCCTCCGAACCGCTCAACCCCCTTCCAGTTCGCAAAAGCGCCATCCCTCTTCTCGGGAGAGCAGCGCCGGCCTTTCGACAAAAGGACGTCTGTCAAATACAGTATGCTGTCACGAGAACCTTTATCGTAGGTGCGGATACCTCGTGATAGAATTATTATCTGCGATGGGCACAGAAATGTTGAGCTATCGTTTGGGACGTATAATCAGTGTTAAAGGGAATCCCTAGGAAACAATATTAACTGTCCCAAAGTCACATCCGGCTGCAAGGAAGTATCGCGACGGAGATGGAAAATATTATAGACAAGTTACGTGTGTCTACTGATTCCTCAGAATTTTAATACGACAATGCTATAATTTACCATGTTTTCCCCATAAGAATAAATATATCGCAAACAGAGGTCCACTTTACAGAGATTTTTGCTAGACAATTGTCAACGACCACATTTGCATTTCAATAACCTTAATTATGAAGAGAGAGAAAAAAAAAGGGGGGGGGGGGTATAGACTTTCATTTCTGTACTGAAAAAAAAATATTTACATTAAAACTTAGCATAGTTATTTTTTAAATAATTTTATATAAATTTATATTTAAATATAAGTTGTCTAAATTTGAATATAAATGTTAATATTAATATATATTGATTTTTATGACAATTTTTATAAAATTTTAATTTAAATATAAATATAAACAATAATGTTTTAATAATTAAAAGTTTTAATTAATAAATTTCATTAAATCTAAATTTTAAATAAATTTAATTATAAATAGATATTATAGTTATAGTAATTTTTATAATATTTTTATAACAATTTTATATAAATTTGAATATAAATTTAAGTATAAATAAATCTATATAATAATTTTATAGTGATTTTCATCATATTTTTGTATAATTTTCTATATAATAATTTTATAGTGATTTTTATCATATTTTTATAAATTTTTGTAAAAATTTAAATTTAAATATAAATTTAATTATGAATAGATATAATAATTTTTAGAATAATTGTTATAATGTTTTTTATTAAATAGACATTACTGTTTACAATAACACGTCAGACAACTAGGGAGGTCCCTTAATGCTATGAAACAGTAAATAAAAAAAATAAATTTGAAAAAATTATTTTGCAATCAGGAAAATTAAATTTTCACGAAAAGAGTTTTGTCTAGTTGTAATTCAGATATTTCATCTTAGGTTTACATTTTCGATTGGATGATTTTCTGTAGTACACGTCTCTGCGAAATAACACATTATTGTCTTCTCATAAAGACACGAGGACAGTAAAGGAAAACTGCAGGTGTGCGGGTAGCATAGTGAAGTATAACCTATGTGGATCTCATTTCGTGAAAATCAGGTGTCCCTGGTTATGTGACTGGGCGAGTCAAAATAAGGTTACACCTGCATGTATGACCGTGCATAAACATATATGTATTTTTTTCTATTAAACTGTTTTTTCTTATAGAGCCTTTAGCCGAAATTGTCGGTCGAATTTATATTCACTATGTATAAACACAGAACTTTACTTTATTTGTGTCTCTCTATGTATGTGTTATTATAGAAACACTTTTCTATATGTACATACACCCTGCAGACCTATAGTGAATGTGATACCAGTTAAATATATATTACTCTTACGTAACCTTGATGTAACCTTAATGTCAGATAGGCCAGGCAATATTTTTTATTTACTTATTTGTAGAGAAAGATACAGCTTAACTAACAATAATAGTGTTTCCTAACAGTTGGGCAAGTGAAAAAAAGAAATGTGATAATAAAGAAGCTAAGCTGGGCACTAACATCTTCCCTCGCACTTATAATCTGGCGCTCTGTATGCTGTTCAGAAAATACACTTTCGACAATCACAATAACATCATTATGACACACAGCCTCATGCAGTGATCAACTCATTTTGTTTTCTAGCTGTCTGAATCTCACAGTGATCTTGTTTGGCCTTAAGTCTGGCAAATACAGCAGGAACATAGCCTACTACTTTCCTTCTCCTACTTGTGGTGTCTTATAGGGCCTTAGTTGAGCAAAGTTGTACGTCCCTACTGGAGCTCCTTCAAGTGTAGATACAGTATAACAGTTTTCTCGTACTGCATCTGTCGCCACCAGAGGACCGTTGAGCAAGATAAATAGTTTCTTCGTGAGATGCTCCCAAAAAAAACTGGCAGTGTTTGCGCATTTCAATAGCTGTTCGCCTACTTTAAACTTCTGCAGTTTTGAGCAGTGGCGGCTGGTGACTTTTGAAACTGGGAGGGCTGTAGCGATCCTAACTCAGATCATTACAAATAGCATTTTTTAAATAGGCACAGTGTAAGTGCTTGTTTGAAGAAAAATTTATCATCGTTCGATTTGTAATGGTCAACACACTGTGGCCGCTGGTTCAGATCTAATCACTACCACACATATATGTATTTGTGTTTAGGTTATATGCCTTCCAACCAGTACCTACATGGTATGGTACATTACACGAGACGACGACAGATAACATAATAATACCGATTCTACCATACTAATGATGATAATAACTTAAATATACTAAAACAAATATTTTTAAAACCAAATACTAATTTACATAGCCTACAGTACATACAAAATGCATGTCAAATTTAAATTAGAGGAGGAAGTGGCATATCTTAATATATATATTTGTAAAAAAAAATCCATTCTCCAACTTGTACGCCCTATCTAACTGGCAATGTATATTCACCTTACCAAGCAATGAAAATTTTATGGCATTTTTTATATGTTGTAAACGGGTTTAATGTCTTTTAACTTGTCTCCCAAATGTTTCAAATCTTTTACGCCCTTGACAGTCCATGCAAGATCATTAGGCTTCACTATCAAAAAAATTAAACAAAACAATGCATTTCTAACTTCACACCGCATAGCCAATCCGCGAAATTGTATGTACTTACATTGAATTTTCGCATATACGAACCAATGCATTTACCCCCTTGGCTTTGTTGTTTTATTATATTTAACTGTGGCATTGCTAGTCCCAAATTCTTAAGCTCTAGTTTATTCTCGTAATTTAAAAATATTGTAGTAATAAGGTTTAAAATGTTACTCGCAGAATGATCCATTATTAACAAGTTTACACAACACGACATTAACAACAATTCAACCCTGCTTCTGACCGATACTCATGGCTCATCGTTAACAACAAACTTATTCAGAGTATTACACACTATATTTGAAGCTCATGCGAGTTTGAACGATATCTATAAATAAAAAATATTCGAAATAAATACAAGCATTGTTAAGAAATGTGTTTAACAACTGCAAAAGAGCGGAGCGCGAAAGTGTGCCTACAAAACATGTAGTGTATAACTGTAGAACACATTCTGTTAACAGTGGAATTCGAAGTTTCAGTATTGGTAGCCTTGTCAAGTTCCAGGAAACCGTTTTTGTGTGAGAGCAGGGGCGCACTCTGCTCTCTCTGATTTACAGCATGTGATTGGCCGAAAAGGAACGAGCCTCTGAAGTCTTCCCTCCCTCCCATAGCCACCCCTCGACACTTGTTACGGTCATCTCTCTCTACTCGCTTTACCCACTTCGGTGCGAAGAATCTATAGCCCCACCACTCGACATTTCCAAAAACATTTCTGTCGTGAGAAGTCTCGACCATCTCAAAAACATTGGCTGCGAAATAACCTCTGTATTTGCTGAGTATCAGATAAGTAGAGGTCTGTGTTCTGGGATTTTATCAGGGGGGCTGCGCTCCGCAGCCCTCCCTCAGCAGCCGCCACTGCAAAACAGCTTTTGATAACGCTTTCGTAATTCAGTGGTTATTATTAATCTCTATTCAACTAGACTCATAATGTTTATTTTGAGATGACAGGCAACCTCTTTTCATATTTAATGTCACTCAACAATTTGGGTAGAAATTTTTTGTGGTAATAATCTCCGATATGGTTTGACTTTCACTTTGTGAGATAGGCACTCCCCTTGGACAGGTATCCACAGGTAAAGGTTGTTCACGATAAAGTGAGCACTTTAAAAATCAACTTTAGAAAAAGTCCCTGCTCCCATCTGCAAATATTTCAACAGGCGCAGTGAGTGACATTCGGTCAGTAAAGTTGGTAACGATGGTGGGAAAGTAGTTATACAACTCAACGTCGAATCAAAAGTGTTAGGCAACAATTTGTGATAACTTAAAATAATTTCTTTAGCTTTCTGTTTTTTTTAATGCAGTGAAGTGTAAAAATGAGCATATTCGTAAAAAATCTACTTTTTAAAATAATTTCACAGCTTCACTCGAGCAATGCATGAATAAAGTGATGAGGCCCATGGCAATGTTTATTTTACATAAGGCAGAAGACTACAGAATGAGCATACAAGTAGATCTTAAGCAGGGCTTTCAAAAGTGCTCATGTTACTGTGAACAGCCTATACTGAAGTTATTGGCAAGGGGAACACAGCTGCAAGTGGGTTTAATGAGTCTTGCCGTTGAAAACAGCCTTGAGGTATTTGCTCTGTTTGAATAGATGGGGTGGTCACAAATTTCTGGGTAGCCTGCTCTCTCTGGTTACGTTGGTTGTTATTCTCCTTATGGTGCTAATTACTAGTTTGACCTTGCTTGTCAGCTTGCCCTCGCCTGTTCAGTTTTTTTTTCTGAGATCCCTGTGATTCATCGCCTTAGTCAGACGGGTTATTTTTACGGTCGCCCCTCCATCTCCTACGATAGCTTCGTTTGTTACATTGGATCAAGCTTGGTCGATGCTGTTCCTCAGGATTACTTCTTATTCGCTCTCTGGAGTAGGCTGGATGCTACAGGTTCACGTGATGGGTTGCTCCTTGTCTGTCTTTCAAGATAATCCATTCAGATTAAATGATGTCGGAACTCTGCCAAGTCACGATATGGGTGTCCAAAAAACAGTGTTGTTGATAATTGTATGGCAGTTGTAAAATTATGGTGTCAATAAGTTCTTCATCATGCATAGGTTTTGTGATGTGTCTGGTAAGTTCTTACAGTTTGATGAAAAGTTCTTTAATAATTCGATTTTTCTTTGGGTCGAACCTATCATGCGAAATTTGTGAGCGTATGTGTCCTTGAATTTTGTTGTTCCAAAATTGTTGGGAAAGAACGTTTTGTAATCTCGAAAGTTTTGTACTTTGACCTTGGTTATTTCCCACCATAAAAATTCTGTAGAACCCAAACAGAGGTTCATGCAATGCATAATGTTGCTATCTGTTGAGGTAAGTTATTGGGTTCTCATTAATTTTGTCTGAAAATGTGGGTAATCCCTCAGACCATTGTTTCGCAGGATCAGGTAAAATGGCTGTAGAGGGGTGTAGTGAGATTGCGACAGGAATTGAAAAATTAGCATGATTAACTGTTGGTGATTCAGTTTCCCTTGTTACCACAAGAGCCTGAGCATTGTGTTGTAACTGCGCTCGTACTTCACTTTGAATTGCATCTACTCTGTTATTTATTTGTCTTATTGATTTCTCCCCAACTTGATTAACTTGTGTGTTTACAATTCTGTTGTCCTCATGATGAGCTTTTTCTGAGAAGCTGAGATTGCTTTCAAAATGCTCCTCGATGTTGTTTAAGTGTAAATCAACCGATTTATAATTTCATTTTTATCTCGCCATGTCGGAAATTGTACCATCAATTGATCGCGAGTGGCTTCTAAATTCCTTCTAAGCCCTGTTGTTGATGCTTCTGCTTCCTGTCGTGTGGCAGTTACTTCAGTTTGAATTTCTAAAATGTTCTGAGGGTAGTCAAGTCTAAAGGCTGAGCTTAGGAAAGTTTTGGTCAAGGCCATCTTATTTCTCAAGACAGTGTTATTTCCGCACCGCAAACAAGATGATCTTCGCACACTATCGAGCACATAATTTTGGAACTGAAACGATGGAGACAGACAAAACTTTTACCATCGCACTGTTGTAGTCTTGTGGCTGCAGTTTTGTCTAATTTTATTCAATCAGTTTGTACAAAATTATTAGTACATTAGGTGTACTAGCCTTACATTGTTAATAAGCTCCCTCTCCAGCGAGTGCTCTTTCGAGCTTACATTGAAATTCTTAAACATATTCATCAGGACTTAAACTAAATAATTATAACTTATCCTGACTAAACTTAACAAGAAAAACACAATGGTGAAAAAACGTACTGTACAACAAAAAAGGGGTGATCAGCAATTACAATACAGTTATTTACATATTTACATTAGGGAAACTAATATTTAAAATCTATTTACGTATGGGTAAACTTAAACTAAGTAATTTAAAGACTATGCACATGCAGGGAAAAGAATAGACTATATAAATGCAGATATGATTATGTGCAATGAGAAATGAAAAAGAGACAGAATTATTCACAAGAGGTACACATTTGCAAGGTTGAAAGAATTAGGACTATCTGAAATTTACAAAGGTACGAAATGGTATGAAGAAATTTGAGGTCAGGAATTATGTTAATATAAATTACAAGGAAGAGATATATATGTATATGAACACAAATTATATACAAAAATTATAATATAGAAATGCAGGAGAACTAAAAGGGAATGCTGAAAAGGAAAAGCAGGAACACTGAATTTTTTAAAGAATGGATCACTGAATTTGGAAGGAAACTAAATGACCATAACCCGCACTGAAGATGTACCTATGTGGTACCACTCCCGTACTTCACATGCTCAAGGGTCAGCCGGTAGCACATCTCGTTGTTACGGTGAATCAGGAGGGAGGAGAAAGTCTAGGAAGTCCAGGAGTCTGCGGTGTGGATGCTGGATGCCGGGATCGTAGGATGCGATGCTAGAGATTGTTGGGTTTGGGTGGTTTCTCACCTTGCAGTAGAATTTCTCGACGTGGCCCAGTCGATATAGAAGTTTGACGAGTGTGTATTGTGGCCAGCCAAGGATGATGCGTAGACCCTCATTGTATGCGGATGATAGAAGCCTGTATGTGGATGGATGAATTATGCCCAGATGGTGGATGCGTAGAGAAGACATGGTAATATGCGGGCTCGCCAGAGGTGAATTCGTGTGTGTTCTGGAATGGCACATGATGTGGTGAGAAGAGGACGAAGGATTCTGAGAGCTGTTTTTTATTTGCTGATGGATTTGTGAATGTGATGGTGCTAAGTTAGTGTGCTGTCAAGATGGGCCCAAGGTAGGGAGCGAAGATGATCCAGGAGAGACGATGACCGAGAAGAATGGGTGGCGGAGGAGGCTTATGTCTTCTTTTGGTGAAGAACATGGAAGCTGTTTTTTTGGCCAATTTATTATAATCAGACCATCCAAAAGATTTTGTACATATGTACATTTTTCAGAACAGAAAAATACAAGTTCAATCCAACAAAAATTGCGCTTTCGAGCTTACAATATACTATTTAAAAACTTATCAGCTAATATATCAAAAATACAATAAAAATATTTTCAGGAAAGACAAGAAAAACCTGTGAACTGCTAATTTTAGGTGAACAGAAATGTATAATCTTACAATTGATGATATTTGCACTTTATGTACATATGAAATTTTAAATTCTACTTAATATTAGCATTACCTATCTACAGAATCATATCTACACATGAAATTACATTAATATTTACATACATGTTTACAAAAATTGATATGCGCATTACACAGAAAAAGGATATTGACTATATACAGACAGTTATATTCTAACTTAAATCTAACTTAATATTAATGTGGGTGATTATGTAAAAGGGATGAAATTCTCAAGTGATCTATATACAATGAATATGGGTGATTGAACTAAAAATGGAGGTGAAAAAGGAAATATCAGTTGTATACAATACAGACAAAAGAAAACAATGGATATGTACAGATATTGGAACAAAAATATTACAATAGGATAGTAAGCACAATAAAGGACCCAAATCTAAGATGAATTATGTATAAGGAGCAGAGGATTGGAGAACTTAAATTAAGGATGAAGTGGAGATAACTGACTCTAAGAAAAGGAAATCGCTGAATTTGGAAAAACATTTGAGCGAAATGGCCTTCACCCACTCTCGATATGTGCCGCGAGGGACCACTCCCGCACTGCACAGACGATGGTTGAGGAGGAGTCAGCAGCTACGAAGGCAGGGGTTAGGGAGGGAAGGTGTTGGAGAAGTCCAGGAGCCAACGGTGAGGATGAGGATCTGCTGGGTCGTAGTCTGCGATGGCTGCTATTAATGGGTTGTGATGGTACCAAGCTCGTCTGTAGAATCTGTTGGAAAGACTGCTAATGATGTCCATGGGTTGGTCGACGTTGGCCAGTTTGTAGAGTGGATTGGCCGGAGAGTATTTGGGTGATCCAAGAATGAAAAAGAGACCTTCTATGAATTATGCAACGATGGGACAGAATGAAGAAGGATGAATGTATGCCCACACAGGAACAACATAGAAAAGAATTGGAAGAACGAGAGCTTGCCTGAGTTAGATGAGGACAGTTAGTGATATTGGAGAAGTGTGTGATATAACTGGTCGGAGGGCATACAATGCGGATTTTGCTTTGGCGATGGATAGAATGATTTGAGGGTGCCATGTTAATGTGGAATCAAGATGAAGACTGAGGTATCGAGCAGAGGAATTCCATTGTACTTTTTGGCCCAGCATAATCGGTGTTGGTGGAGGTTTTCTACGCCGTTTGGTGAAGAATACAGCCATTGATTTCTTGGAGTTAGGTGTCACTCTGCAGTGCAAGAAGTATGAAGTGATTATGCGTACTTCATTTTGTGTTCTAGCTGCGAGAATTTGGGCTTCTTCACCTGTGAGGAGAAGGGCCGCACCATCTGCGTACTGTAGGATTTGTGTGGAAGGAATTTGTGGAATGTCAGCTACGAATATGGAGAAGAGAGTGGGGCTTAGTAGGGCCCCTTGAGGAACTCCTGCATGAATATGTAAAGGTGATGATAGAGTGTTGTCGATGCATACAGAGAAAGAACGATTTGCGAAGAAGCCATGAATTACAGAAATAATGCATTCAGATAAATGAAATTGTCGAAGTTTGGTGAGAAGGTCAGCATGATGTATGGAATCGAAGGACTTTGCCATGTCAAGCAGTATGAAGATGGAATGTTTGTATGTACAGGAACCGTGTGTGATTGTGTCGATCGCAATGCCCGCACAAGTGACTTCAATGTACACGTGTTTGACGTCTATCTTGTCCTCAAATATATTCGCGAAATTTTTCTATCCCTAATTATGAACGATGGTCTTACTGGCATGTGCCCAGTGAAGTTAGTAATGGCAGAGGGATATTAGTTCCATGTTTTCGCGTTGCCTTAAAAGTGCAAATTAATAATTTCTGAATACCTATTGAAATTATTAATTTTGGTTTCTGTTTTAATGCAAATAAATGTAAGAATTAGCAAATTTGCAAAATATTTAGTTTTTTAATAACTTCAAAGTTTTACTTGACCAACGCATGAAGATAGTAATCAGGGCCACTCCAATGTTAATTGCACATATCTGGGAAGAATACACAATGTGCATATTTGCAGATCTTGTGCAGGGAGTACAAAAGCGCCAGTTTACTGTGAACAGGCTATACCGAACAATAACGCGAAATGATTGGGGTATCTAGGTGTAACGTGTTGTTCAGTGTTTCCAGATTATGAAATTCGGTTTCGTTGGATGGAGTTTTTCTGTCGATCACGTGTTGTGAGCTACGAGTTTTGGGGGCAGATTTTTCATTACCTTCAATCCTAGTCTACAATCACCATGGTCCACGGAAATATCCGAACTGAAGAAGTACTTCTCACCAGATTGCACTAAATTCAAGGTGCCATTTAATTTGTTTCTGAATGTATGGGATGGTTGATGGCTGTGGTTCCTTATTCGTCGCGGAGTTAAATTATGTCTCTTTTAATATTTTATTTACCTGTAGGTTAGAATAATAAGTGTTAACGTCTAATATTGTTAGTTATTTTCTGCTAGCGAGTTCATTTAAGTCAGTTTGTAAATTTTTTAAAATCGTTTAATGATTTAAGTTGTTTAAATATTCAAACATATAATTATTTGGTCAGTATGTTAGACGTTTGTTTAGCTACTCTATGACGTTCGGGAACGAAAAGAAAGTACAGGATCTATATTTCTTGTTCTTTTCATAACAAAATGAGGCTAACATTCGGGCATGGTCAGGAAACGAAATTCAAGATGGGGAAAATATTATGACATCGGACCTTCGGACATTGAGCTGTGGTGACAGAAGTTTACGTTCACCATCAGTATTAGGTGTAGACTGTGTTATGAAATTGCTTTGCGGTATTTTTCAAGCATAATAGTTAGAGATGACGGAAAATCGCGAAGAATTTTTGAGCCAACATATTTTCTATAGCACTCTTTAACTAGTTTACTCTCTCGTGACTGGATGAACAAGGTTTTGACTCGGCTAAGTTGTTTGCAGACCAATCGCGGACGTTCAAAACACGTTCCGCCCAGTGAAGGCAGGTAAACAACTATTACAGTGTTTTGAAATATAACTTGTCTCGAAAACCTTTTTGCGAAATTTCACTACCCCTATGGATAGTTAGGTATCTGTTTACTTGTAAGGACTGTCAGCCGAGATATAAAAAAAGGTATCAATTAGTCATTCTGTATATATTTGTAAATCTATACTACTGTGTTATATTGATCAATTTTGATATAAAAGACTGGAACTAGATCAATTTCCTTATTTAACTAACCCGGAGTTATACCCCAAATGTTGAGTTAAGAATGTAAAATATAATATTTACAAGGGACACGTTCCTGGACCAGGCTGGAAGGACCTGTGTTCGGGCCACCAGCGCCGAGCAAGACCGGGTCAGCAGTCATGTAACCCCACGTCGCCGGCGGTAAATCACGTTTCGGCCACCAGGAGCTCTGGGGCCGCTCTCTATTGTTTCCTGCAGGCGCAAGACCGGACAACACAATCTTGTTATCTCTGCAGCTTGAAATATAGCTGTTTCCTTTCCTCCTTCCGACCCCACACACAGACTAGAGATGTGGTAGATCGATTTCCGTTTTCTACGCATGTGCCCAACATTAACCTACCCCAAACCTTTACAACTGTCTAAGTCACGTGATCAATAATGATGAACGTGACAGATTATATCCTAATTTTCAAAAGACAAGCTCTTTTATATAAACGAAATACTTATATTTTAATTTAATATAATTGCATTAAAACTTAATAAGATTAGGAATACAATTATTTCAAATCGCTTGTTTACATAAAATGGAATAACCTCAAATATAATCTACGTCGTTTATGATAGCCATATTTGCAGAAAAGGAATACGCCAGTACATTGTTAGGATACGGACCACTTTTCATATTATTAAAACCTTTACCAACTAATTTAAAATTCAAATACATACAAGTAAATTAATTTTAAAAAATATGAATTTCACAATTTAAATATAGAAGAAGTAATAATTATGTAAGTGTAAATAACCGAGTAAAAATAATTAATTTGTTTGTATTGTTAAATTGGCAAATATCATTGCAGAAAAAATATTTACACTCACGTTTGTAACTTCAATATGTAACTCTATTTTATAAATATCAAAAAAGGAGGAGGGAGAAGGGTAGCCTGTAACCTTCAGGTTTAATCTTTATATTATAAATATTCTTTCAAAATCCACCCCGTAATGTGAACTATCGATATTTAATTTAATTTAAAAGTCTGTGTTGTAAATATAATATTTATATTCATCAATAATTTTTTTGATAAAATAAATTTATACTAATTACAATTATTATAATTAAAGTATATATTTAAATAATTGCAAAGATTATAATACTATAAAAATTCATCAATAAACCAGATATTAATTACTGCACTACAATGTTGGCACACTACGTGGCTACTGCGTACCTTGGGTGCACACACTATCCCATTTCTCTTCTCATCCCCCCTCCCAATTCCCCTCCCTCATTATGTCACTCCCTCCATCACTCTCTCTCTCTCTATCTCTCTCTCTCTATCTCTCTCTCTCTCTCTCTCTCTTTCTCTCTCTCTCTCTCTCGAGTTCGCACTGCAACGCATGATAATCTGTAATTTCTGCCCAGTTATTATTTTTTAATTGTTTTATATTTACTATTTGCATGACAGTTCTATTGGCACAATTCTTTGTTGTTTAGTTACTCTATGTGCTTGCAATGTTTTGCAAATGTTTGTTTATTTTATTGTTTACGTCTTTAATTGCAGTATTAGAGTTGAGTATGGCCACAGATCAAAGATTTTTAGAATTGTTAAATTAACGTAATGTTTTAATGCAGCATTTAAATGTAGCAGTATTAATTAGATCGTTCAAAGAAATAGATTTAAGTGTAAACATTAGTAGTATGATTATGGCGAGTTGGGGCAAAGGGGATCGGGGATAGCATTAGAATTCGGGGGAGCCGCCATCTTGTTACGTCACCCGACCGCCATCTTGGATGACCTTGACATGTCATTTCCGAACTGTGTGACCTTTGACCTTGACCTGGACGTTGACCCCGAGGACTTTCGGCCTCAAAAAACACTAAGAATTTACTAAAAACCTTTAAAAATATCAAAAAAATTCTAAAAAAATTATTTACAAATTCATTAAAAGGATCCACAGAAGTGACCTATTTTATCCATAAATGCTGACAGGGATCAGCGACTACGGTAACTGGAATCAGTAACTCCGAGCCAGGTGACCGGGATCATGACCTTGACATTTGACCTTTGACTTTGAAAATCCAAAAGTCCAAACAAATATTTAGAAATCACAAAAACCACAAAAAATTAAAAAATCGATAAAAATATATAGAATTTATAATTGAAAAATTTAATTTAAAAGTTTAAAAAGTTTTAAAAATAATTTAAAATTTAATTTTTATAAAATTTTATATAAAAATGTTCTTAATTAAAAAGGCTTTAACCCCGGCGGGCATTTTCTTCTCTTTGTTTCAGAATTCCCTATTTCCCTAAAAATTCCCCTTAAAAAATTTATAAAATATCTAATTAGAAAACCTTCATATCCCGAGGTCTCCCCCTACCCCTCCAATTACTCACCTCAGTTGGAATCCAGCAGACTAATGACTCCCTCACACCCACTCCTCTCATCTATACTCATTCCACCATCTTGATTTTTCTCGTTCGTCATTTGTTTACATGCAACTGGAGGCAGCCAACTTTTATTATATGTTACTGGATGCCGCTATATTTGTTTTTTGTTTGTCATTTGTTTATACATTACTGGAGGCCGCCATCATGGTAGGGGACCGACATCTTTGTAGGTGACCACCATCTTGTTATACATCACCCATCCGCCATATTGAAAACCAATGACGTTGACCTTGACTTCATGGCCTTGAAAACAAAAACTCGAGGAAATTACATAAAAGTCAACAAGCATAATACATTAAAGACTACCACCGCCATATTAGATGCAGACTATCCCGACCTTGACCCCAAGACCTTGAATGACCTTGAAGACAAAAACTCGAGAAAAATGCATTGAAGTCAATAAGCATATTACATTGCAATCTACGTCGTCCATATTAGATGCAGACTACCATGACCTTGAATGACCTTGAAAACAAAAGCTCGAGAAAAATACATAAAAATCAGCATACATATTACGTTACAGGCCACTACCAGAATCGACACTGGAGACAACTAGTTCGCAATGGTATAGGTCGTGGTTCCATGTTAGTTGAGATCAAAGGCAGACCTTCGTTCTCGCAACTCATCTTTGTGGTATAGCGAGAGAGCGCTTCCAAGTCGATGTTTACCTCGTCGAGTCAGAACATCAACTGCCATCTTCCTATATATAAATGCAGTTCTTTTAGAAGTAAAGCGTCTAGCTTGTGCTCATAAAATTTATATCTAAAACATGGGAGCACTCTGAATATACCCAAACACGCAGGTACTATTATATATATTATAGGAATACAAAAAATTCTGCATGAGTATATACATTTTTTCCATTTATTTTATTCATAACTATGTATAGGTATATGTAAGTAACTATGTAGGCCTATACATATAGGAACATAAGTAAGTAAATATAAGACTATTTTCAATTTATTTAATACATACGTATATGTATATAAGCATGTAAATATTAAATTGATTTCAATTTATTTTATACATAACTATGTATTTGTATAGGTATATAGGTATGTAAATATAAAATTATTTTCAATTTATATTATACATAATTATGTTTATATGTATATAAATATGTAAATATAAAATTAATTTCAATTTATTGTTCACATTACTATGTGTAAATATAGATATATAAGAATGTAAATATAACATTATTTTTAATTTATAATATACATAATTATGTATAAGTATATGTATATAAGTATGTAAATATAAAATTAATTCCAATTTACTTTATACATAACTATCTATATGTGCAACTATTTATATGCAAACATAAAATTATTTCCAATTTCATTTATATGTATAGGGATAGGTATTTAACTATGTAAATATAAGATTATTTTCAATTTATATTATATGTATAGGTACAGGTATGTAACTATGTAAATACAAATTTTGATTAAATATTTACATATAAGTATGTACATATTAATACGGGAATATAAAATTAATTTAAATATCCTTACATATGAATGTACATATAAATGTTGGAATATGAAATAATTTTAATATCTATATATAAGTATGTACATATAAATATGAAATTATAAAATTAATTAATAGCTCTGTATACAAGTATGTATGTATAAATATGAAAATATAAAATTTATTTAAGTATATATATATATATATACATGTGCCTACGAGTATATGTAAATAACATATTGTTATGATAGTACCAGCGTGTTTTCATCTGGGGCGAACGAGTTTTTGGGTTTTCTCAGAGTGCTCCCATATAGTAAATTTGCAGAAAAGGGCTCTCTGAGTTGATTCACGTCCTCTCCCATAGCAATTAAATGGCTATCATGGACTACGAGAACTTCCTGCTCCAGAAGAATGACTGTTACAATTAAGTAAAAATTTGAAATAAGTTTCAGATGGCAGTAGTTCGATGTAATAAAATCAATCTTATTTAGTGTTCAATAGTTATGCTTAACACTTTCTGTAAAACTTTCCTTATAAAATGTGCCCACAATTCCTTCAGAAGTAGAGTTCGAATGCATCTACCTAAATATTTTATATATCTGAGCAGTTGAGGCAAGAAAAGTTGTTTACTTATCAGTGGAGTAGAACCAAGTGAGATGTATCTTTATTGGACATTGAATAATATTTTCCCCGGTGTGAAAAGACTACAGTAAGCTGCCAAATGTCAGCTGCTATTATATTTATATTTTGAGTTGAGCGTTTGAATTTGAGCTTCACGTATTCTTTTATCTGGATATTGATTGCTTACGTTTCTTCACAAAAGTTTCAATCGCATTAATTAAACACTCCTCAATCACTGAACTGTGTTATTGTTGGTAGCTTGTTCAGTAGTAGTTTATTATTATTATATTTATAGTGTTGATTATTATTGATCTCTTCTTAATGTGTTCATTTTACTACAAGTTATTATATTATTATATTCACTCCAGTATACAAGTTACCTATATGACAACGTTAACATTTACTCCCTAGTATAGGCTGTTCACAATAAAGTGAGCATTTTTTAAACCACTTCTATATTTTTCCTTTCATCCAATTTCCACCTTCCTGATGATTTTTAATATAAACATTGCAATGTGACCAATAAACACAGTGTATACATTTCGCCACCTTCAAAATGTTATGCCCGAGGCTGCAATAAGATAGATTTATTAGTGGTTAGTGCCTTTTGGAAGGGCCTTAAAAAGCGCTCACATTACCGTGAACAGCCTATAATAACCCATACCACATACACTAAAACAATTTCAGTGTATCCTATTCGTGGGGTATTTTCACCATATGCATACACATGCATATTCATTTCAGCACTTTTAATGTTTATTCTTCTCAGGTTGGGAATCACAGTGATAATAATTTGGCGAAAAAATGTTCACTTCTGGATAGCACTGCAGTTGCGCGTGTATAGTATTTTACATTTTTAAAATGTAAACAAGCGGGATACTTTCGATTATGATGAAGTAAATATGATTATGTAAAATATACCGATCTGTAACTTTTAGAACCTACATCAATGATACACTTTGTTCTTCGCACTAGAGGTGGAAAATAATTAACTACGTAGACATACGCCTTAATATTGGGTCTTACAACAGAATTTTACTAAACGGTAATTATATGTGCCATTATAATCAAGTTATTACTTCTGATGATAATTGTGTTTATTTCGCTATTCAATTCGATCTTGTTAATCACTAAAATAAGCGTATTTACAAATGGTCAGAGCCAAAAATTAACTATTCGGAGAGCTTGAAAAATAGTTACGAAATGAAGTTATCACTAGCGACATGAAAAATTCGCGTTATTTTTGCCATCAAGTTAAAATTCATAGTACTGTATATACTTGAGCCGGCGTCGTTTTTCCATTGGCTGCTATCCAGATGTGATGTCACTCCCTTTCTGAGTGAACTGAAAGTGATTGGGCCACGCGATTGTGAAGTGTTCATTTATTGGCGCAGAGTTACCCGGGGTGTGTCAAATAAAGTATGGCCCAGTGACAAACGTATTGCAAAGGTAGAAGTATTTTAAGTTTATACTGTCCTCAAATAATAACGTGAAATTTGCAGGTCTCTAGTTATCACTTAATATCAAATTAGTGTCAAAGACTATTTTTTACCCGCAAATATATATAGAATTTGTGAAATGGAGTGGAGAGATTTGGGCGGCTGTTAACATCGAGGTCTTGAGAGCCGATAAGGGTGATGCGAGAAGAGTATGGAGCAGCGCCGGAACGCAAGGACGGGGGTAACGGGAGACCCCCGAGGAAACCCGCCGATTAGCAGCATCGTCCCGCACGGTTCCCCACATGCGAAAATCCCGGGAGCAGCTCCGCCGGGAATCGAGCCAGGTTCGCCTTGGTGGGAGGCAAGTAGTCTGACCATTGCACCACCGCGGCCTCCTATATAATTTGTTAATCTGCTCCCAGCTTAAGAGTGATGTTATTGGAACATTACGACACCTTGGGACGGAAATTTCACCTGTTCCAAACTGATACATAAGGATCTTCGTTTTCCTCTCGCAAACTGAGTAGGAAGAGCTTTAAGGAGTTTGCCCGAAAACAGATTTCCACGGTAAAGTGACCACTTTTGAAAGCCCTCTTATTTCAAATAATATTCAATAAATATTTTTTACTGTAGCCTTAGGCGTTAACTTCCGAGTGCTGTGGAATCTACACACTGTGTTTATTACTTATGTGGAAATATTTATTTAAATAGTTGGTATAAGGATAAAAATTGATTAAATAAAAAAGTAACTAGGGCCTCAAAAGTGCGTACTTTACCGTGAACAGCCTTTACAACAGTTATTTTACTGCGTAAATTCGGCCAATAGAAAAGCATCTTAGAGTGTGTGTGTATTTGATCAAAATAAAAACAACAGTTTATTTATTTGTACTTTCTGTTACGGCGTTTTTTTTCCGCCGAAGTATGTTAGTATAAAATTAATATTGCAAGACATCATTTAAAATAAAAATTTTAACATATGCTTATTTAATTGTATGCTTTTCAGTGTTTGGCTAAACGTCCTAAAATTTTTAACACTGAGAAAAAGTTATTGATGAATCAAACAAATGTTTGCTTGGCGCAAATTAATTGTTTAATAGGGTCAATGAAATATTCTGCTATCGGACCCTAATTATTTTGTTGTACATATTTAGTTGTCCCAATTAAATATTTGGTTGATGCAACATAATATTTGTCCGCAAGAAGTTCAAACAAACTCTCGAGCTGTTATTTTCGAACGAAGGCAATTCAATGAGAGGCCAAACAAAATATGCATCTGATTCAATAAATTATTTAATTGAGAGTTTGATTTCCTGCAGTCCAACACAGAGGTTTTGTCTATTCAAACATGTAAAATGTTGGCTGGACAAAATTAATTTTGTTGCTTTTCAAGTTTTTGTTCAATCAACAAAATATTTTGTTGGGCAACTAAATCTATTTTTGGCCCTATACAAAGAAATATTGCGTTGGACTACGTTTGAGTCAGTACGCTGGGAAAATGCGTGCTGCCTACGTCTGACTGGTTGCTAAGTTTATTGTTGTACAAACCCCTTGACCTATGGTAAACGTCGTTACGGCCGGTAGCCACCAGGGGCGCTGGTGTCGTGCTGTCTTGCTCACTCCAGGCGCACGAGCGGACAACACAATCTTGTTATCTCTGTCGCTGGAAACACAGATGTTTCCTTTCCTCGCTCAGCCACCCACCCCACCCCTTCCCCGGGGAGTTCGCCGGCAGAATTGCCAACTTCTTGCATTTCTCACAACATGGTATGTATAGGGACCTGCCAAATTTGACTTATTTTTTTGGTATCAAGCTAGATTTCACAGTGCCGTATATACTCGAGCCAGCGACGTTTTTCAATTGACTGCTGTGAACAGTACGTGATTGGGGGCACACGATTGTGAAGTTTTATTGGCTCAGATCTACAAGGGGTGTGTCAGATAAAGCATGGTTCAATGACGAAAGTATTGCAAAGGTAAGAGTGTATTAAATTCAAGTTGTCCTCATGGCAGGAATTTTGCAGGTTTCTAGGTATATGGTGATTTTCAGAAGAGGGATATGGTAACTAAATTTTATATTTGCGACAAGCTGAAAATTTTTTTTCTATCATATTTTTGCATTTCTGTGTCTTAAATATTGTTCGTTTGCCCGGAATATACATCATATTCCTGGAAAGAGTATGGAAATATGATGAGATGCACATTACATTCTTTTTGCAATGTGTTTATGCCTTAATAGGGATTCGCGTGGGCTCTCATGCGGGGAAAACGATAAGGTTTGGCCTCGTCTAGAGCGAAGTTTTGGGAACGTCTAAACTAGAAAAGTACTTACCGCGTGTTTGTACGCATGTCTTCACGTTGCTAAACTATTTCACAGGTGTTATTTTTGTTTTGTATTTAATTTGTAACTGTTTTTATTTCTGACTGTGATGTATATATGATGGCAAGCAATTGAAAAGGGCAATTTAAAGCTGAAAAAATAAATTTCGCTAGAGGTAGTTTGTCGAAATTATATTTAAAAATTACTAGGATTACAATGTGGTGATTTTCTGGTGATTTTGGTTTTCTAGTTTAAGGGGCGGGGGCTGGTTCTGGTGGAACGGTGTTTGGGGGGGGGGGGGGTCTTATCGGGACATGTCATTACGCCCCAGAAATAAAAACAAAACATTCGAAAGTAAAATTTAAAAATGAATTACAACCTAACTTAGATTAGCATTACATGTAGGTGTGTGTGTGTGTGTGTGTGTGTGTGTGTATATATATATATATATATATATATATATATATATATATATATATATATATATATATATATATACATACATACATACATACATAAGTAACATGAAGGATGTATAATATCATTTTGTGGTTTCATCTCTTTATAATGGCACATTGGTTGTGAATTTTTTTTTTTTTTAACTGATAATTTGTAATATTACAGTTTTCATATATTTTTCGAGAAATAGTAACTTGTAGCCCCCGCCCACCGAAGTAAATTCCTGGCTACGCCACTGGCTAGTTTACAAACTTTAACAAATGTTGGCAACACCGATCAGTGCCTTGGGGGTGGGCTGCAGGGGTTGAAACCACGCAATAGAAATAAAACCCTGGAGGAAGGATGAAAGGAGTCGGGCAAAACACGTCAGAGCTCGGGAACGGTAGTTTCTGGAGCTCGCAGCGAACCAGAACGTAATAACGTTTATGAGCCGTGACAGACTCGTAGGCCAGCAAAAAATAAAAAGAATCCTTCCAACATCAACCCCCAAATAAGAAAGTTACGTACCCGGGCAGCGACGTACACACGTCTCCTTGTTTTCCGTAGAGGGAAATGGTGGACAGATCCTTGGCAGCAGAGAACCTATTCCTATATTTATTTCTAGAAAGGCAAGGCTTAACACTTACATTACCACTATAGCAAAATTGTTACGTGTTGCACAAGATGGTAATATTTTACCGGCTCTGTACTCTAGGAATTCCAGTGCCCTATGATTTTCCCTTGGAGTAACTGACTCGTTAACCATGCCGCTGTTCTACTTTATCACTGGTTCACATCACCAATCACTGAAAACAACACCTACAGCTTATTGTTTGTGATAAAGAAACAAGTACTTAACTAACTTAAGTACAGACGCATAAAAAACTATCTTATTTTCAACACCAAAAACCATAAATTAATGTGGGGATAAAAGTGTTAAGCTAATATTTATTCACGTAGTTAACAATTTCACAGTCCTTTTAATTTTAACATCTGGAAGAAAATAAAAATTCAAGTTGGCCATTGGTTTTACTAATAAAAATAATTTGTTATTTTCAAATATATTGAGGAAAGGTGAAAAATACAGGCTACTTATAAACGTTTTGTTTTGACAACTTAACATATTACTTCCGCTTTCTGTTTTTTTTAATGCGTCGCAGTGTAAAAATGAGCACATTTGTAAACTATTTACGTTTCTAATAATTTCACAGTTTCGCTTGACCAATGTATGAGTAATGTTATGAAGCCCATGGCAGTGTTAATTTTACATAAGGCGGAGGAATACGCAATGCCCCTACAAGTAGATCTTAAGCAAGGCTTTCAAAATTGCACAGCCTATACCTAGATCCTTATAATTTAATCACACAAGCACTGTAGCGCCTGCAATTACTTAATAAACACACACACACACACACCTGGCAGTTAGAGTAGCGAGACTCGTGCTGGCCAGACAATTAGCGTGCGTCGCTCCCATCAAGTCCCTTCCTCCTAGCAAGACAGGGCAGTTATAGGCTGTTCACTGAATAATGAACACTTTTGAAAGCCCTGCTTAATAAACACACACACACACACACACACACCTGGCAGTTAGAGTAGCGAGACTCGTGCTGGCCAGACAATTAGCGTGCGTCGCTCCCATCAAGTCCCTTCCCCCTAGCAAGACAGGGCAGTTATAGGCTGTTCACTGAATAATGAACACTTTTGAAAGCCCTGCTTAAGATCTACTTGTACACGCGTTGTCTATTCTTCCGCCTCGTGTAAAATTAACATTGCCATGGGTCTCATCGCTTTATTTATGGCTCGGTCAAGTGAAACTGTCGAATAATTAGGAAAGTAAATATTTTACAAATCCCATTTCTACTCTTCGATGCATTAAAAAAAAACAGAAAGTTAAAGAAATAATTTAAGTTATCACAAATGGTTTTCTAACACGTTTTAATCGACGTTAACATATGGAACTACTTTCCATCCATCGTTACCAACTTTACTGGATGTATGTCACTCAGTGCGCCTGTTAAAATATATGCATGCACAGGCAGTGACTTTCCCCTAAGGTTGATTTCAAATTTGCTCACTTTATCGTGAACAGCTACGAAGGCAACAGCTTCCTAGGCATATTACAGAATATTTTCTGTCTTTCAAAGATTTTATGGTTATTTTACATTCTATCCTTACTGCGATTAATTTATATGAAATTAGACATTAATTTCTTTGTGAAAAAAAAATATGTATTTGATATTGTCTTTTAATTTTAAAAATAAATAATACATTCAACAGGTGTGATAGGTGTTGTAACAGGTTTTCATAAATTTAACTTTTTAGCTGTGAACGAATACGCACATTCTTGGGTAAGAAATGGATATTTTAGATATTTATTAATTAATTTAACCATCAAAGAAACTTACTGCAGTGAGACATTTTTTACTGAATAAAATATAAACATTTATCTTTCCTATGAATCTCAATCAATATTTTTCTGACTATTTTGGAAGTTTCTACAGGACTTTTTAAAGAGTTCTGCATTTACTTTGGCTGGTTGCATCACTGTCAGGAGATCCGCTTTACTTCTACCTTAAGCTGGGCTCACAACCATCTGTCGCACCCGTCAGCCGGCCGTCCGTCGGTTTTTTCGTCCGTCAATTAATCGCGACTCACAACTATTCGTATTCCGTCTATCCGTATGGCCAGAAAATGTTCAGTGTTACCACCCAACAACACGAACTTACACGGGCAGAGAGAAATGTTCTTAATGAATGTCAAGAAGTACATCGTCTTTCTCCATCATAATTTATCAGCATTTCTTCTGAAAATCAACAAGACATCATCAGTTCAATTCAAAGGTGAAACGTAACAAAGTAAACAACTTCACTGCCTTGTGAATTTAAAAAGAAAAATATTGAGACAAATAAACACGTGACTTTTCCGACAGCCATGTTCGAGGAACGATATTACCGTTAAAAGTTATACTTATAAATATATTTGAGGGATTGGCGGATTGAAACAAATGTAGTCCTGCGCATCACGTGACCGACGGGCGACTGACGAATGAAATGGATGGTTGTGAGTCCACCTTTATTGGTTGTAATTACTAAACATGTTGTTAGCCAGCTTAAGTACAGCACGCATCAAAATATTTCCTATTTGCAACTCCAGAAATTTCAAATTAATGTGGGAATGAAAGAGCAAACAGTTTCGTAGGAAAACTTGAATCTCAAACATTGTGCAACCCAGCTCAAGAGCAAGGTATAATCCATTCGCAGTTACTTCACACTTTTCTGAAGTCCTGCTATAGTTCTACTTGCAGGATATTCCTCCGCCTAGTGCAAACTAAGCTTTACGAGATCTGTATACGTACACCAGAAGACAACATACACCAGAAGACAACACGCCGCTTTCCTACGCGCTTAGTTGTAATATTATTTATTACTGAGCGCTACCAACGCAGATTTTTCCTTGCTGCTTTTATTCGTGTTTATTATAAAATCAGTATTACAATGTGTAAATAAAATCTAGGTAACACTTCAATTTAATGAAAAATAAGATAAATCTGTGTTTACCGAGGTATAAAACGCTTGATACATGGCTATTTAGGAAATAACTAAATACTAGAGGCCTGAAAAAATAACGATTTCAATGACTTGACAACGTAACATATTATTTGATCCTTTGACAATCGATTGTTGTAAATGAATTTCGAATGTAGACGATAGATTAGGAGCTGAAATTCCAAACCGTATCCCCCGATTTTGTTCTCGTCGGATTTTCTGGACTGCCCCTCACTATGGTTGCAAATTTAGACACGTATTTACGTAAAAAAAAAAAAAATCTGAGATCAGAAATTAATATCCGACAGGACGGGGGTTAAGACCACCCCCTGCCGAGCAAGTGCTCAGATGTCACGGGTCCATAAACACGCGAGCGTGTAATCCCGGGTTATTGCAGCAACAGCGAATGCCGGCGGGTCGAAAGCCAACAAAAGCGAGGAGATTCGATAAATGATGGTCGCGGGCAGCGGTTCGGCCCGCGAACAATCAAAGGTGTGTTCAACCGTCTGTGAAACTCGGTCCGGCGAGCCCCCCCCCCCCCCCCCACCCCCCCCCCCCTTCCTCCGCGTTCATTACCAGGGCTTGTTTTCCCTCGAGGATATGGCTACCAGCCGGGGGGGGGGGGGAGGGGTAGTACGTGAAAGGAAATTCAATACCATCACGTTTTCGTTTTTCGCGACAGCCTTCATCGGGAATTTTCGTTACGATTGTTGTACGTTTGTAGTCCTCCAACAGAAGGCGGGTAACGCAAAACCTATCGCGATAGCTCTTTCTTTCACTTTCCGGAAGTTTTTTTTTTTCACTACATGCTGGACCAACACCAAAGGGCTTTATGCACTGTACTGCGAATTTCTATTTAAAGGATTCGTTCTCATGTTCCCAGTGGTGAATATTTATTCGGGTTATTACAGAATATTACATCAAACAGTAGATACCCCTTTCATGCGCATTGTATACAATCGTCAACATGTTGTACAGTAAGCTTATATTTGACCAGTGCTGTACTCTGCTAGGGTCAGTGTCCAATGATCTTCCCTGTGGGTAACTGAATACTAAACCATGCTACTGCGCTACTGTATGTTATGACTGGTTCATATCACTGATCACCAAGCACACAAACTACAGATTATTAGTAGAGATAGTGGAAATCGCAAAATAATAATAATAATAATAATTGAGACAACATATCTTTGATAACACTTTTGTTCGTGTGTTCTTTTATGGTTGGATGAACAAGGTTTTGACTCTGGCAAGTTGTTTGCAGACCAATCAGGAACGTTCTGCCTTATATTGTCAGCATCCTCGTTGGCCCAGTGCAATGGGGGAGTAGCTTCGTACGTTCGTGATTGGTCTGCAAACAACTTAGCTGAGTCAAAACCTTCTTCATGCAATCATGAAATAATAAACTAGTTAGGCTGTTAGTGGTATTAGAAGATATGTTTGCTCAAAAAAAAAGTATTCGCAATTTTTCGTCATCTCTAACTATACTACGTTGACAACAATTTCAGATTTTTGTAACTGATGTTTAGATACATGGATAACCTAGATTTCAAATATGTGTGGGTTCTGGTGTATAGTACACTCATGTTTTCTTCCATAATTTCTGAAGCCCTGCTTAAGATATTCGATAAAGTGAACACTTTAGAAATGAACCTTAGAAAAAATTCACTGCCCCTGCATGCACATATTTTAATGGACGCTCTGAGTGACATTCGCTCAGTAAAGTTGGTAACGATGGATAGAAAGTAGTTCCATAACTTAACATTTAATAAAAAATTTTAGGTAATCATTTCTGATTACTTAAAATTAATTCTTTCGCTTTCTGGTTTTTTAATGCGTCAAAGTGTGAAAAACAGCAGATTTGTAAAGTACTTGATTTATTAATAATTTCACAGTTTTATTTGACAGACACATGAATAAAGTGATAGGCCTATAGCAATGTTAACTTTACATAAGGTGGAGGAATACACAACGTGTATACAAGTAGATCTTAAGCAGGGCTTTCAAAAGTGCTCATTTACCGTGAACAGCCTATACGCGTAATTCCGTCGACTTGGTTAAGCTATATTTGTATGAGGTGGATAAACATCCTGGAAATAGGGCCTATCGGGCCTGTCCAGTGTCTATAATCCGTCTCACGCTTAGATTGCAGTACAGGGCTTATGGCGCTCACTGTTGCCAGATTGCTTAAGCTTTGTGACTGGCAAGCTGAGAAACAAATGGGCGGTGAAGGAAACTGCCTTATTATGATAATTCTTATCTGTTTACCTCCCTGCCAACTCGTAAAGGAATCCAATCCTGAGCTGAGCGGCTCCTTTGAAACTGAATCATGTGAGAAACCTCATCATTGTGATTGCGTGGCAAGCAAGCAACGAAAATGGCATTTTTTTTTTTAGGCTGGATAAAGATAACACGTCAGGCAACAGTGAGACGCTCTATAGACATTGTCATTACTCGCAGGCGAGCAGCAGTTAGTTGTCTTTCCGAATTTTCCCTTCTGGAGAGTGTGGAGAAACTCCAGAAAGGAGGCGGGCGGTGTTTGCGTACACACGGGCGCGAGTCTGCGGCAGTCTTCGGTTGCAAGTTGGAAGTAAGTGTCCCGGCGTTGAAGATACCAACGTGAAGGCAACAAGAGGAGGACTTGCTGAAAGGACTCGCCCGACTGTCCAGAGATGGAGGACACTGCCCTTTGTTCCCAACGCAAGTTGGCGGGCCTGCTTCTTCCAGCTCCTTCGTCTTGTCGCAGAGCAGCTGACAACACAGAACAGTAAAATAACAACTTGTATTGTCAACTACGGCGGCGCCAGTGCCTCGCTAGCCACTAACATGCCGGAGAGTCTTTCACGGGTCAGTACGATAAAGTTGGTTTACGAATCAACACTGAAGAGTTGAGGCCGAAGTTAAGCAACTACCTGTAGATAGGGACATGCAAAATTCGCGTTATTATTGCCATCCAGCTAGAATTCACAGTACTGTATATACTCGAGCCGGCGTCGATTTTCCATTGGCTGCCACCCAGATGTGATGTCACTTCCTTTCTAAGTGAACTTTACATGATTGGGCCACGAG
Organism: Dryococelus australis; assembly: GCA_029891345.1. Taxonomy (NCBI): domain Eukaryota; kingdom Metazoa; phylum Arthropoda; class Insecta; order Phasmatodea; family Phasmatidae; genus Dryococelus; species Dryococelus australis. The sequence goes on along the minus strand of CM057004.1, from coordinate 113,326,047 downwards.
ATTGTGAAATGTACATTTATTGACGCAGAATTACTCGTGGCGTCTCAAATAAAGTATGGCCCAATGACAAACGTATTGCAAAGATAAAAGTGTTTTTAGTTTGAACTGTCCTCGAACAAAAACGAGAATTTTGCAGGTCTTTACTTATACAATGTGAAGAACTCATAGAAAAGTAATACGGACATCATGAAAATTGTCAGGAAAGTGCGATTTGTTCTGTATAAGAATATATATTTTGCAATATTTAAAAATATTCTACTAAAATGTACTTTTTGAATGTACAAAAATAATCAATAAAAATATTATGTATTTTTAACCAAATTTAAGCGCATTTCTATTCTGGATGCTTCGGAAAACAGAATTTGAAGGATAATCTTCTCCAAGAAAGATCGTCATAATATTTACTGTGATCATGTGTAATAAAATCACATGTATCACATAAATTTTATAATTTACTTAACTTACGTCAGTTTCAGCAATAAGTGTTTGTGACAAATGGACGCACATAAAAATAATTTTAAAAATTATTCCCTACATTATTATTACAATTTTCTTACACATAATCATAGTAAACATTATGAAGATATTCCATGACGAAAATTATCTTGCAAATTCTGCTTTCTGAAGTATCCAGAATTGAAATGCTCTTAAATTTTTGTTAAAAATATAGACTACATGAATCGATTATTTTTTTATATTTGAAAAGTATATTTTAGTCAAATATTTTATTATGTTGCAAAATATATACAGTGTTCTTTCTTATACATCATAAATCGCACTTTTCTGACAATTTTTATGGTGTCTGTATTACTTTTTTTATGAGTTATTCACGTTGTATAGTTAGGTGCAGTGCTCCATAGGCAGTTGATTTACTTTGACCTTAAGACTTGTACTTAAGACTCGATAAGTACACGGAAAAAAGCTTGGCAGTTTACGATTGATCTAGCGACTGTCAAATCTAGCCAATCAGAATCATATGGAACAAAAGCAGCCTGTATGGTCGGATAAAGTGGGCAAGGGTAAAGTTTTTACATATTTATTTGTGGTTAGTGCGTGTGTAATCATTTTGAAAATCTCGCGATATCTTGTAAAAGTGCACACCAATTGCAACAATGGGTGGTTAGGCAAATAAAGCTCAAAACTGTTCAATGACAGCGAATTTTCTGACCTCTTCCAAGAATTAATACATGATCAACGAGAATGCTATCACCCGATTTCATCATTCATTGGAAACGACATGGCATAACCTAAATACAATATGTAAATATAGTACAACAACTGTCGTTGTCCTCTGATTGGCTACCTCGTCTTGACTTGTACAAGATATAAAATATACTAATATTTTAAGCCAAGTGAAGAACGCGCATGACATGTACACGACCAGCACACTGCAGCCATAAACCAATACACTTGAAAACATAAAGTCATATTCTAAGAGCACGGTCTGCTGTTGCTGTTAAGTCTATCGTAAACCCACCGTTAATGGCTGTTCACTATAAAGTAAACGCTTTTGAAAACAACCTTAGAAAAACGTCAATGCTCCTACCTGCACATATTTTAACAAGCGCACTGAGCGACATTCATCCAGTAAAGTTGGTAACGATGGAGGGAAAGTAGTTCCATATCGTAATGTTGAATAAAAAGTGTTAGGTAACCATTTATGATAACTTAAGTTATTTATTTCGTTTTCTGTTATTTCTTAATACACTGGAGTGTAAAAAAGAGTAGATGAGTAAAATAGTTACTGTTATATTAATTTCACATTTTCACTTGACCGACGCATGAATAAAGTGACGAGGTCCATGACAATCTTATAAGGCGGAAGACTACACAACGTGCATATAAGTAGATGTTAAGGGGAGCTTTAAAAAAAATGATCATTTTACCGTGAATATCCTATAGTAAATTTTAGCGGTACGAGCAGGGTTGAGTGATGTTGTTTGGCGGTTCGTTTGACGTTGCTGTACCCATTCGCCAATAGGCTGCACGAGTCTCTGCGATCTGACCTCGTAACTGATTGGCTACTGCGCATGCTGCGGAAGATTCCCGATTGGGTACAGGCAGAGACACGGGAATTTTTGCACAAATGTTTTGATCCAACGTATATTAGATAACACTCTTTAACTAGTTTATGTTTTCATGATTAGATTATCACGTTTCGACTCTGCTAAATTCTTGCCTGAACCATCACGAAAGTGCTTCAGAGTATGAAAATACTCGCGAACCCAGTGATACGAGTCTAGTGTCGTGTAGGACCTTCTCTAGTCAGTAAAGTGCGCCGACTGGTCGAGGCTTCGATTCCACAAGTGAACAAAATGTCTGTGAATAAATGTTGTTAGAAGCCATCTGGATATCCAAGCAAAGCTTCCAGCTGTTTGTCAAATCTGAGGTTACTGAATTAATTTAATTAATTTTCTATTATTTTTATGCATCTAAGAGTAAGATGTTGCAGATCAAATGGAATTATTTGATATACATGTTTAGTTTTCTAAGAGATAATGGAATATAATGGAATACAATGATTACCCCTATTTACTAAGTAGACTTAAGTGTGTCAAAAATTCAACACAATGTAAGAAACATGCAAATGAAATGAAACCCCGCACAGGCACTTTAGAAGCATACCTACATTCCTCAAGTGCAAGAATAATGTGATCGGCTCCTTGCCAAAGCTAATTCCGTAAATAGTTAACAAATCCGCTCATTTTTACACTTCGATGCATTAAAAAAACATAAATTTAAGAATTAATTTTTAAGTTATCACAAATAGTTAGCTAACACTTTTTATTCGACGCTAAGGTAGGGAACTATTTTCCATCCATCGTTGCCAACTTTACTGGGTGAATGTTACTCGGTGCGCTCATTGAAATATACGCATGCAGGGGGCAGTGAGTTTTTTCTAAAGTGCTCACTTTATCATGAACAGCCTTTAATTGCAGCTATCCCGTGACTTTTGCCGTGTCGGTGTATTGCTGAACATTGTTGGGCCAAGTATTGTATAATCCACCAGGGATACGCCCAGAGCACCGTCTACTGATTCCTTGAGTGCAGTGCCGACCATAATGCCCTCCATGTGCAACATGTACTTGATCATGGTAATGGAAGGGCCGCGGTGGCTGAGCGGTTAGACTGCTCGTCTCCCACAAAAAGCGAACCGGGGTCACTCCCGGGTTTTCCCCCCGCTCCTTCATCACAGCGCTGCTCCATACTCCCTCCGCTTCGCCCTTATCGACCCTCGAGTTCTCGATACTAAGGCTGTGTCCGAATTAGCCTGAAGTACATACTCCTGCGTACCTGTTCCCGAAAATGACCTCGGAAGTGATGTCCGAACTGCAAGTGAAGTATACGAGTAAACGATGTTGTATGCTTCTCGCATACTTGCGAAATATGTGCCGCCATTTTGAGAAGCAAGTTGTATGTTACTAATTGATTTCTGACATAATGATTTGATTTAAAGTTTAATAGGGCAACATTACTACTTCGTAGACATAGATTTTGAACTGAATAAATAATTATCGCAAGTTTCACCTTAAAAAAGGTTCAAGAAAAAAATTCGTATTAGGCTTATGTTCCTAAGCTACAGAAGCTAAGAAAAACAAGTAAATCCAAATTGCACTAGCATACAATAATGCAGGGCAATGACTGTAAATGTAAATCAAATTTAAATATAATTTAATACTTTATTTAACCCATAAAGCTTTGACGGTCATCAAATACTTAGTTGGAATACATGAACATTTAAAGTGGTTAGCTGGCTAATAATCGGCACCGAAGCCAACAAAACCGCCTGTTCGAATTCATAAAGTTAGGTGCCAAAAGTGAAGTATGCAAGGATGCAAGTGAGCAAGTATATAGCTGAGTTCGGACACGGGCTAAGAGCCGCCCAAATCTCTTCACTGGCTCACTTACATTTGCGGTGTCGAAGAAGTTGTTAGCGAGGTTCAGTTCTTGCTTTCGACCGCCAACGACTTCAGTCGTGGTCTACAGTAGTTGTGGTGATGGGGGGGGGGGGGGGATACACGTCACTGGCCCCTGTAACCCCGTGACTAATGGCGGCCGAGGCAAAACGCTATAAATTACTGTCTTCCTCGCGTTCTTATCCTCCAGCCGACTGATTTACTAAGGCCGAGGATGGACCCAGACGCCTTGCGATTAATTCCTTTCCCCGACCCGTCAGCAAACTGTGCAGACGCGTCTACTGAATTACTACCAGCGAGGCGAGAGTAAGTAAATTAAGTTGTACTTTGTCCGTGGGTAACTGACATCTAAAGATCCCTGGTCGATTTCTTATTGCAGATGATACGTATAGTCCCGTGAGTACAGTCACTTTACTTATTTATTGTTTTACGGTTTGATTTTAAAAAGGGCAAAGTTTCGGCGTCGCCGCCTTGTTTTCAATATAACCAGATAGAATCTCAAGGACAATTAAGAATCAAATAATATAACAGACGTAGTAATCTGAATTCAACTTAACACGTTCGACCACGCATTAACCTATTACTAGGGGTAGGAAAAATTCGCGAGTTCAATGACCTGTAGGCTAGACTCCACAGTCATGTGTATACTGGAGCCTCAGATGTTTGTTCATTGCCCCACAGAGTAGCCAGTGTTACTTCACACCTGGCAGTATGGCACTCGCTACTTGTTTCCTTGCAAGTCTACTATTGGCTCAGAGTCAGCCAGGGCGTGTCTAATAAACTGCGATCCAATTGCAAAGTCAACTTCAGTGTACACGTGTTTGACGTCTATCTTGTCCTGAAATGAACTCGCGAAATGTTCCTATCCCTACCTATGAGTTAATGTGTTACAATCACGTAATTATTTTGGTCGAAACTGTACTTTGTTATGAGCTAAGGCCGCTCATATACTAGCATACTACTGAAGGATAGTAGTAGGGAGACGTGTAAGCTAATAAGAACTTGAATTATAAAGTGTTTACTGACTATCCCAAACAGTCACAAACTGTTACAAGCATAAAGACATCGAGGCCTAGAGAAGAGGAGGGAGATGGAGAAGGTTATATTAGTTAGAGAGAGTGTGAAGGGGGGGGGGGGGGGGGGTAACTCACCCAAGTCTCGCAACTTGGAGTCGCCGCCCCGAGGTAGGACGTCGCCGCACCAGGTTTCACAGCCGACCTCGCCCGTCGACAATCCCCGACCGTGTCGTTGACAGTCCTCGCGGCCCAGTCCACTCTTCGCCCCCCCCCCCCCCCTCCACGTCTGTGGATTCACCTAACACATTCTGATCGACTCCCGTTGTGCACTGGAAGCAGAGTCTGCTCGTGGCCTGTTCTAATTACACGGGAATGTCCTGAGGTTTGTTCGACCCGCATTTTCTGTTGTTCTCTGCGCATTTCTATGATAAAGGCTGTTCACGCTAAAAGTGAGCACTTTTTAAATCAACCTTAGAAAAATGTCAATGCTCCAACCTGAATATTCTTTAAACGGGCACACTGAGTGATGTGCGCCTAATACAGTTGGTAACGATGGAGAGAAAGTAATTCCATGTCTTAACGTCAAATAAAAAATGTTAGGGAACCATTTGTGATAACTGGAATTATTTCTTTAGCTTTCTGTTTTTTTAATGCTCCGGAGAGTAAAAATGAGGATATTTGTCATATATTTACTTATCTAATAATTGCACAGTTTCACATGACCGATGCATGAATAAAGTGCTGAGGCACGTGGCAATGTTAATTGTACATAAAGTGGAATAATACACAACGTGCATACAAGTAGATCTTAAGCAGGGCTTTCAAAAGTGGTAATTAGACCGTGAGCAGCCTATAGTTGATGTTATGATCTGGCAGTTTACAGAACTCCTTTAGACAGGCGATGCACAACTAGACCTTGATTAACAACTTGTGTTCGACACTTGTCTTGCGGCGACCAATGAACGACGTCCTGTGTGGTCGGTCTTAATGTTCTTAACCAATCACGCCAAAGAGGTGTAGAACGTCCACATATACGACTATCTACAAATAAGTTTGCGCACTGATGACTTGCTGTGCAGGGGGCCACGGTGGCTGAGCGGTTATCCTGCTCGCCTCCCACCAAGGCGAACCGGGCTCGATCCCCAGCCGGGACACCGGATTTTCGCAAGTGGGAATCGTGTAGGACGATGACGTTGGTCGGCGGGTTTTCTCGGGGATCTCCCGTTTTCCCCGCCCCTTCATTCCGGAGCCCCTCAATATTCACTTCAATCGGCTCCCAACACCTCGCTGTTAAGAACTGCCCAAATCTCTTCACTTGTTGTGCACAGTAATGGTCGTATATAGGTATACATGCATAGTAAGTGATTTTAGATTGCATGATGCATGTTAAATTTCACTATAGACTGTTTAGCGCTTTTGAGAGACAAACTGAACAACTACTCGTAAACGATATGCGTATTACTACGCCATACGTAATAATAGACCTCATCACTTTATTAATACCTAATGCGTCGACCTAATGCGTCGGTTAAGAGTGCGATGGAGATGCGCGTCCACGGTCAAGAAGCGAGAGAGCGATACGGGCGACACTAACACGCACGCCTAGCGCCTCATCGCTCCTACGCGCAAGGCGTGCAGTGTTTCCGTCGTAACGCTGTACTGTGCACATTAGGTCTGTAACAGTGGGAATTTATTACAAGCGAAGAAAGTGCACAGATTAAACTACGCCAATATGTTTGTACTTTTCTCTTGCCGCTTAAGGAAACTGCGTCCACTAGCTTTAGAAATTCGATATTTGATGATTTTCACGAATTGTTTCCTTAAGAATACACTAAATATGACAAAAGTAAAATATAGGGATATAGATAATAGTTTTTTATCCTTTCTATAAAAAATCGTATTTGCAGAACAATTATTTACCGAGATACGCGTATTGGAGCAAACAACTATTTTCACAGAAAATGTTTCAGTACATCCTCAAGTGAAAATGTGAAACTATTAGAAAAGTAAATATTTATAAATTTATGTATATTTGCACTGAACATGCATTGTAAAACCGAAAACAATTTTTTTTTTTTTTTTTTCCAGTTTTCACACATGCTTACCGAAACTTTTTAATTATACTTTAAAATATGGAACTACTTTACCTCTATTGTCACCAACTTCACAGAACGCTATCCACTCAGTGTCTTGTCAAATATTCATGCAGGTAGGGGCAGTGACCTTTTCCAAAAGTTATTTCGAAAGCGCTCATTTAGATCATGAACAGCCTATAATTACATGAAAGTTGCAAGCGTGTATATTCTGTTCGCAGTTTCTTCGCATTTTTTAAATCAACCATTAAGAAATCATCCCATGTATCACGTGTTTAGTATTTCCCAGTGATGCCATATATCGCAAGCCTTTTATACCTCTGTTAACATAAAGGTATATTATTTTTCGTCAAACTGAAGTTCTACCATATATTTCGTTTATAAATTATAATATTTTATTTATAACAGATATAAATAATAACAGTGAGAAAAGTGTGTTGGCAGCACCCAGTAAGAAATAGTTCTCACCCAAAATCTTATTAATTAGAACTGAGTGCGCGCGTATTCAGTGCGTAGTCCTTTGGTGTAATTTTCCAGACTTGGTTAAGCTTCAGTTGCATGAGGCGGAGGAATATCCTGGATGTAGAACTATAGCAGGGATTTAGAAAAGTGTGAAGTGACTGTGAATGGATTATATTTCAAAGTCCGCTGTGATCAGTAGGGGCACGCATTTTTCGCGAAAAGATTTCAAGACCAGTTTAAATACAAAACACCTCAGTTTGCTGGTTGGATGAATCTAAATGTCACTTGCCTTAAGTGTCTCATCCCGAATCATGGACGTTCAGTAACAGTGGACTTTATTGTGATTGGCCCAGTCAATTAAGAACCTGTCTTCCCACCTAGACGAGCGGCCAAGTTGTGTTTGCGGACGTAGGATATTGAATTATATCTAGAGATAGGAACATTTCGCGAGTTCATTTCAGGGCAAGATAGACGTCAAACACGTGTACACTGAAGTTGACTTTGCAATTGGATCGCGGTTTATTAGACACGCCCTGGACGACTCTGAGACTATAGCATACTTGCAAGGAAACAAGTAGCGAGTGTCATACTGCCAGGTGTGAAGTAACACTGGCTACTCCGTGGGGCAGCAGCCAATGAACAAATATCTGAGGCTCGAGTATACACATTACTGTGGAGTCTAGCCTACAGGACATTGAACTCGCGAATTTTTCCTATCCCTAACTATATCATCAGGGTTAACCTTATCACTTAACCCGAACCTTACGCCGTCATATGAGATTATTGCGATTTCTAGATTTTTTAATTTTTAAAAAGGAAAATTTGGAGAGTTCGCTTGTAACCAACTAGCTATTGATCTCACACAGAGGTACAGACATGAAGACAGAACTCTGCCCAGTTTTGGCATTACTAACGCTACGACGTAATTATGAGTTCGTAGCACCCTTGTCTTGTCTCCATTTCTGTGTAAGGTTAATATAGTCTATTCGCGGTTTCTTCATACTTTTAGAATCAAACCTTTGAAAAATCACCCCATGAATCACGTCTTTAGGTATTTCCTAAATATGGCATGTAAGTAATCACAAGTGTTTCACATCTCTGTCAACACAAAAGTAGGTATATTATTTTTCGTTGAATTGAAGTTTTACTTATAATTTATTTCTAAATTATATTTATTTAATAATGAATATCAATAAAACAGCGAGAAAACACGAGCGTGGGTAGCGCTTAGTAAGAAAAAGTTATCATGCAAAATTTGAATACAACTGAGTGCGAGGCACGAATTCGGTGCGCTGTCCCTTTGGCGTAATTTTCTAGACTTAGGCCGTTGTTACACGAGTGCTGTTAAACACATTCAGCTGAATACAGTCGCTAGCCATGTCTGAACATGTTTAAAATTAGTACATTAGACATTAAACTGAAGTTAAGTCAACAAGTGCACGAATTCTCGCCAAATTCAGCAATATTTGTTACACTGCTTGTTTACTTGGAAGCAGCCAATAGGAGCGCAACAGAAGAGAGAAGTAGTTATGAAAACGGTTCACTGTGAACGAGAAACAATTGCGATCGGAACTCGTTCGAAGGTAATGTATCTAACCTCTTCAATATCTGAACTTGTTTAAGTGAAGTAGTTCTGCCAGCAGCCCGTGTAATCGCGGCATTAGTTAAGCTTAGCTTGAACGAGGCGGAGGAATATCTTGGAAGTAGAACTTGAGCAGGGCTTCAAGTTATCGTGAATGGATTATACTTGATAATATAGAGGCGAAAAAGCCGCTTATTCATCGAACTTCAGCCACAAACTGGCAAGAAAAATGGCGTCACTTGCCAGGGACATTTCAGATCGCCATTCGCCAATCAGCGCCAGCCGGCGGCAGCCCAGCCAATAGGGAATCTGTCGAAGGACGCAGTAGCGAATAAGACACATGACCGGTTCACAGAGCCTAGCGCAGCCAATCAGAGAACGGGTACACCCACATAAAAAGAAACGCAATGGAATTTCGTCCCTGTGTAGTTAGTCACTGCCCCCAACTACACACATTTTAACGGGCACGGTGAGTGATATGCACCCTGTAAAGTTGGTAACGATGGATAGAAAGTAATTCCATATGTTAACGTCAAATAAAAAGTGTCAGGTAACAATTTGTGTTAACTTAAATTATTTATTTCGCTTTCTGTTTTTATTAATACATCGAGATGTAAAAATGACTAGATTTTAAAGTATTAATTTTTCTAATGTATACACAGTTTCACTTAACCGATGCTTCAATAAAGTGATGAGGCCCATGGCAATGTTAAGTTTACATAAGGCGGAAGAATACACAACGTGCATACAAGTATATCTTAAGCAGGACTTTCAAAAGTGCTCATTTTACCTTGAACAGTATGTATCCATTCTGTGTCGAGTACTCTCTCGTCCGCAGTGACGTCATGTTCAGGATGTCTGTGTGCAAGGGAGGGGAGGGAGAGAAGAACCACCCCCTACTTGAGGAAATATATATAGGGGTGAGAATGATAGAGAAATATGTTTTTAGGTCGAGCTGCAGAGCAATGGTGTGAAGAAGCGAGATTCCGGTGGTGGCGAGCTAGCTAGCAAATCTCCCACGCCATTACGGTACCCGCCCCTCATAACTCACGTCTACTTGGAGTGAAAAAGTGTGGCGGTGAAAAAGGGCCGGCTTTAAACAAAAAAAAATGCATTAGTTTATATTGTAAGTTATCTCTCCCCGCATAAAAATGGTGATTGAAAGGCAATGTCTTAATTCCTTCCAAGGTAGGTTAAGCAAAGTTTATTTCACAAAAAAATGGTAAAGTATTACAAATAAAAAACAATGTAAAAATTTCCCTTGTGTTGAATCTTTTTAAAATTACGATAACATTTGATTGCGCGATTTTTAATATTGTTTTGAAAAAGCTCATGTTTAGAGATGGTGGTTTATCGCGGGAAAAGATGACTGTTTGCTAGGATTTAACGTACTGTACACATGTTCGACAGTTTTATTTCCTTATTGGGCGTCATGCACGTATGAGGAATCTACACTATTTCACTGGACCAATGAAGATTCTCATACTATAAGGTAGAACGTTCGTGATTGGTTTGCGAACAACTTAGCCGAATCAAAACCTTGTTTATCCAACTATGAAAGAATAAACTAGTTAGAGCGTTACAGAAGATGTGTTGGATATACAAATTTTAGCGATTTTCCATCATCTCTAATAATGCTTTATCGTGAAAATGTCGGACAGCATGTTAGGTTTCAACATGCTATGCACATGCCTGCAACATTTCTTCCCTCACTGGCTGCAGTACATGTGAGATACTAGTTCCTTGTCAGACAGAACCAATGAGTAGAGATCTGCAAAATTCGCGTTATTATTTGGGGACACGTTAAACTTTAAACACGTGTACGTTTGCAATATGTTTGTCATTGGACCACACTTTATCTGACACGCCCTGGGTGACTCTGCACCAATAAATGAACACTTCACAATTGTGTGGCCCAATCACGTGCAGTACAGTTAGAAAGGGCGTGGCTTCATATATATAACGCGAATTTCGCATGTCTCTACCAATGAGACTTATGTTGCTCTCACACCGAACGTGTATGATTCGCCTACGAAAAGCTGCAAATGTAGTATCCAATCATAAAAGTATTAGGAAACCGAGCTGCCTTGAGTATACTTTGACACGAAATATTTTCGCGAATAATCACCATTTCTACTCACGAGAGAGTCAATCAGAATCAAGTTTCTCCTATACCGATCGTTCGTGATTCGCGGACAGACAGACAAGACGCGTAACAATTCAAATGATCCAATCACCGAAGTGGTTCTGAAATAAAGTGTGTTGGAACACAGCTTGTCCTGGAATATTTTCGGGAAAAACAGGTACCCCCTAGTTATGACTCGCTCATATCGCTGATCACAAAGCACGAAGACTATAGTTTATTTATTGTGTCAACGAAGATGTTGCGAACTAGTGACGCCATTTTGTTGGCCTGTGCGGTTGTAGATCGCGGAATAATTAGTGGCTATTTCACCTCTGTAATATTAAGTTCTCTGGGATAATACTGTGTTGATAAAATAATCTCAAAATTTTGACATTCGGCATAGTTCGTAAGCAATTTTACGTAGTTATCTAAGCTATGATATGTGTTACTTTGTTCTTTGGAAGTAGGCAGAATGACCGCTAGATGTCTTTACGATGGGGAAAAAAATCGCAAAAATACATATGTCTCTGTTTCCGGGCGCTAGTAATATTAAGCGCATATTCATCTTTAGGTACAATTTGTACTGTATGCAATTAAATTTGTAACTTTTTTTTTTTCATTCAAAATTTTTAGTAGGATATATTTGTATGAAAACTGTCCAATTAGTAGACAGTAATTGCAAGTATAGGCTGTTCACGGTTAAACGAGCACTTTTTAAAGCCCCGCTTAAGATCTACTTGTATGCACGCCTTGTATCCTTCCGCCGCAGGTAAAATTTACATTATCATAAGCCTGATCACTTTATTCTTGCGTCGGTTAAGTGAAATAGTCATAATATTATGAAAGTAAATATCTGAACATATAGTTGATTCTTAACTCTTGCATTCCCACGTTAATGGATCATTTCTTTCTGTAGTTGTAAATTACAAATATTTTAATGCGTGCTGCATTTAATGACAAACACAGTTGTTTTATTTTTTTGTTTGCTGTTGGAGACACCATTGGAGGGTGTGTAGAGTAATTATGAAATGAACTTTAATACCTGAAAACTTTGCTCGGTTAAATGTACACGTGAACGCAGTTTAACTTATTCTCAGATGAATACGCGAAATTTTCGGGTCTCTAACAATAAACAATTCGAACTAAACGCGAACTTTTTTACCAATAAATGTAATTCCTCAATTTACTTCTCCGGAACACCAGCGCACCTTGCGGAGGAAATATTCATCATGCCAAGCTCTCCTAATCTGTAGGGATAGGAAAAATTCGCGAGTTCAATGACCTGTAGGCTAGACTCCACAGTCATGCGTATACTCGAGCCTCAGATGTTTGTTCATTGGCTGCTGCCCACAGAGAAGCCAGTGTTACTTCACACCTGGCAGTATGGGACTCGCTACTTGTTTCCTTGCAAGTCTGCTATTGGCTCAGAGTCGTCCAGCGCGTGTCTAATAAACTGCGATCCAATTGCAAAGTCAACTTCAGTGTACATGTGTTTGAACTCGTGAAATGTTCCTATCCCTACTAATCTGGTTAGAATAAATCTTAACTCCGGTAGGAAATAACTTCTAAAGGCTGTTCACGATAAAGTGAGCACTTTTAAAATCAACCTTAGAAAATAGTCACTGCTCCTACCTGCATATATTTTAACGGTCGCACTGAGTGAGATGTGCCCAGTAAAGTTGGTAACGCTAGATGGAAAATAGTTCAATTTCTTAACGTCGAATGAAATATGTTGGGTAACCATTTGTGGTAATTTAAATTATTTCTTCCCGGTTTTTTTTTTAATGCATCGAAGTATAAAACTTACCAGATTTTTAAATATTTTCTTTTAAAATAATTTCACAGTTTCTCCTGATCGATGCATGAATAAAGTGACGAGGCCAATGGCAATGTTAATTTTACATAAAGTGGGAAATACACAACGTGCATACAAGTCCTGGATATTAAGCACGGCTTTCAAATGTGCTCATTTTACCGCGAACGGCCTACACCAAGGATACGAAGTCAGCGACTAGTTAGTTGTAAACATGCATTGTAGCATACTGAGTGTGTGTGAGCGACGAGATTTGGACGGCTCTTAACAGAACGGTCTTGAGAGCCGATGAGGGTGAAACGAGGTGAGTATGGAGCAGCTCTGGAATGCAAGGACGGGGGGGGGGTTAACGGGATATCCCCGAGGAAACCCGCTGACCAGTTCCATCGTCCGGCACTATTCCCACCGGGGATTGAACCTGGTTCGCCTTGGTGTGAGGCGAGCAGTCTAACCACTACACCATCGCGGCCCCATGCGTTTAGATAACTTCGCCGAAACCATGTGGCCCTATCCATACATTGAGACCTGCTAAATCCTCGTTATTTACTGGCTGCACGATAAACTTCACCGTCCTGTGTATATTCGAGTGAGGGCCATTTGTTTATTGGCTTTCGTAGAAGTTTGTGTCATTTTTCCTATCGACCTGGTAGGACGCGATTGGGGTATGTTGTCGTTAATTATTTCTCCGGGATGTGTCAGTCAAACTGTAGGCCGAAAATAAAGCCAATATAAATGTATAACGATTCGCAATATATTCTATTCTCAAATATTAACGCGAATTTTGCAGGACTCTATCCATAAGGAAAGGCCTCACGAGCTTTACACCTGGAGTTTGGGATCATCCCGTATAAAGGGGACCTCCGCGTGTTCCCCTGTAAGACAAGCGCTTAATGTTCGTATCGTCGCGGTTTCTGCGTTGGTCGCCTACAAGAAAGGACAACCAGCAGAGCTGGGATATTCGTCTCGGATAAGGGATCAAAGGAGGAGAAAGAGGGCAGGAAGAACTCCCGATGAGATTAACTCCATCCCCCTCATCCCACACAGAAAGGACCACGCTACATACACAGCGCTTGGTTGACCACAATAGCTGCTGACGTTTACACCTCGCTTTAACCCCCCCCCCCCCCCCCCCAAGCCACCCTAGCGACCGGCGTTATTCGCTCTGATGAATATTAACGAACCCCGGAGGATTTGTTGCCCGAGCTTTACACCGCACGTAGGAGGCCGCGGTGCCCGAGCGGTTATACTTCTTTTTATTTAATTAACCCTACTTAGCAGTACAGCCATCCAGGGTGTTCAATTCTATAATGAATACTACAATTTAACAAACAGTATATAAGTTATATTAATTCACTTTTTTTTTTGTGGGAGGGCGGCTATTCGTCCGGGCGCCTGTAATTTAAGCTACAAATTATATTTTTATTCAAAAGCATCAGTTACACTTCCCAGGATGGTGGTGAGCTATTCTGCCCCGACCGAGACAGCTCCCCGACGGGTATCCTTTTGGCCGCCCCCCGTTTCGCCGCCTCCGTAGGAACAAACCAGGGACCGGGATTCCCACGAATCCGCCCGCGCGACCAGACGCCGTCGGGCCCGCACACAGCTAACTAGCCTTTCGGCCGGTCCGTCATGGCACCCAACGGTCGAATGGCCCCGCCCACGAACCCGAAGGCCCCAGCCCCCTCCCTATCTGTACTATTCTGTTTTGTTCTTTATATTTTTGACCCTTCGACCACCGTTCTGCTCCAACCTAAGCATCGTCCAGGACATCGAAGTACCCCTTCTGGACACCCAGGCCTTCGTTTCCTGGTGGACGAGGGAATGGATCAATTCCTACGCCCCCTCCCCTTTTTTTGTTTTACACAGACATCAACATACTATCACAAATCACATCTTTCCCTCATTTAGATTTTCTTCTCCGCAGTTCCTTCCGTTCTTCTTTCATCCGTTCAGATCTTGTCTTTCTTCTTCTCTTTCTTGCTGTTTCTCTTTTTCTCTCTTCTGTTGTTCTTCTGCTTTCCTTGTTCTCCTCCCCATGTTCTTTCCTCTTCTTATATGTCTTATTTTTCTTCTCTTCCTCCTTCTTGTTCTTCAATTTTCTTCACATTTCCTTCAATTCTTCTTGCAGCGGTTATACTTCTCGCCTCCCACCAAGGCGAACCGGGTTCAATCACCGGCCTGGTCACCCCTGGATTTTCGGAAGTGGGAATCGTGCCTGACAATGCCGCTGGTCGGAGGGTTTTCTCGGGGATCTCCCGTTTCCCCCCGGCCTTGCATTCCAGCAATACTCCAGACTCACCTCTCCTCAACTTCATCGGCTTTCAAGACCCCATTGGTCCACCGCAGACTCTAATGAGAGAAAACCTTTTTTCTTCAATGTAAATTTCTTCCGTATGTTCACAGTAACTTTGTACGGAAACGTAACTTACAGGTAATATATGAAACCGCGATCCATAGAGACGAATAACGTAACTGAGCTCCGTGTTAGACGAGATAACCCGTCAACATTGAGTGTATACTAGTGTTTAAAAAAATCTTTCAAAGAAAACCTTCTAGGATGTATTTCAACGTGAACAACAGATGTTTTTCAATTGCGAATAATGTATGTCTCTCGGATGTATGTAATGCAATAGTTGTTTTGTGCGTGTGTATGTGTGTGTGTGCGCACGCGCTTATGCGTGTTTTCTTTATTATGACAGCTATATTTCCGCTTAGGGAAACTGCGACGGCAATCTTTAAAAATGCTATATTTGACCATTTTGACGAATTTTTTCTACAATAATTCACTTAATACGACAAAACAAAAATAGGGGCATAGATAATTGTTTCTTCTCTTTTATCTATTCCGACAAAAAGTCGTACTTGCAGAACATTTATTTACCGAGATACGCGTATTCGCGTGAACAACTATTTCACACTTGAGTGTTGGCGCTACTGTCTAAATTTCAAAAATTGGAGTAGATAAATATAACTGCCTCAGAAACGATCGTTTTTTGTGGTTACAGTTGGCGAAGAATGCTTCGTTTAGACTCCGCATTGTTCTTACCAGGAACCAGAGCTACGTAGGAAATACGGAGAATTTTCGTATTATGTGTTTATGGAACTCAGCTTCATAATTCGTCATTACGCAACCCCATTTCCGTAAAATTTTCGTAAATATGTGGAATTTTTTTTTAACGGAAATTCTTGCGGAAATTCCGTTACTAAAAATAATAACGTCCGTTATTTTACGAGCTGTTCGGGGGAAGAATTACCAGTAATTTTCCGTAAAAAGCCGACCTCCCGTGGTACAGTCGGTTGGTGCGTCACCGATCTGGAGTGCTGGAGGCTCTGGGTTCGAATCTCGGGTAAATAATGGGTGTTAATTTAAGTTAGTCTGTAAGCCGTCCCTCGCCAAGCCTTCAAGCATAAAACCGGGGGACGTTAAAAAGCCCTTTTTTTTCAATATAATACAATTTCCCGTAAAAAGACGTTTTTTTTTTGACAGTGTGGTCGACTGCACGACGGACTCCCTTCACGTATCGTGACAACGCCAGTCACCACATGCGCTCATGAAAGGAGAGGACCTCCTGACGAACGCCACCACGACACGTTGCGCCAAACCAAACTTTTAATTAAATTTCCTGATCGGCGAGGGAAAGGATTTTAAGCTCCAGCCACGGGTTTCTCCTCCGCCTCCTCACAACGGCTTCTGAAAACGGCCAAAGGCTTAACCCCGACTGTTTTCTGTGGCGCGGGGATTCGGCGGGCCACACTCGTGGGGACGGGTCACGCAAGGCCGATAAGGCCGAACTTAGCCGCAGGATTACCTGCAACTTACGTCAGCCGTCCGCGGCCCTGTCTAAATGCTTCTTCCAGCGTGATGTTGGGATGCTTGGTTGCGTGGGGATTAAGGTTCCCGCCTACCTGCGACGTTGTTATCCTTTTTTTTTTTCGCTGTGAAGCGCGGGAACTTGTAACATTGCATAATTTCGGGGTTGTGTTTACTGTTAGTCATATACATTTTTATTTTATATGATTAAAGAGTACTTGTTTATGTTGTCACTTTATTTTTATATCTTTCATAATTACGTTTCAATACATGGGTTAACAGCATAAACTTGAGTTATTTTAATAGTTATTTACATTGAGATTCATTTGTTTCTATACATCATTTAATAATGATATTTGTTATTATTCATTTATTCCTACAGAGATAAAGCAATTAAATGTTTATTAAATAAAAAATTATCCTGATTGTCTCTCATTTCGCCATTGCTGACTGGCGGAGAGATGTGTCATGGTCAAACGACAGTCAATTACAGGACATGAGACAACATAAGTAAGACTGATGTAAAATAGAACAAAATATTTTCTTTAAAACATTTCTCACCAACTGTCGAGACGAACGCAAGTTAAAATGAAATTAATATTTTGAAGGATGATATATTATAAGATTAGTTTGTAGGTATGTTAATATAGGCTGTTCACGGTAAAAGCCCTGCTTAAAATATACTTGAAGACATGTTGTGTATTCTTCCGCCTTTTGTAAAATTAACATTGACATGGTCCTAATAACTTTATTCATGCGTCGGTCAATTAAAAACTGTGGAATTATTAAGAAAGTAAATACTTTAAAAATCTGCTAATTTTTTTACACTGATATATTAAAAAATAAATAATTATAATTTATCGCAAATGCTTAGTTAACACTCGACGTTAAGATACAGAACTACTTTCCATCCATCTTTACCAACTTTGCTGGGCGAATGTCACTTAGTGTGTACATTAATATATATGAATGCAGGGGCAGTAATTTTTTCCAAGGTTCATTTCTAAAGTGCTCACTTTATCGTGAACATCCGTTATTTATTTGAAATGGAGACCGATGTTTCATGATGATTATAAGAAGATGAAAGAATGATAATGAGTATTTTAAGTTTGAGAAGATGGAAAAATAATTATATGAATAATTTGTTTATTGCACTGAAGATGAAGAATTTTAATAAATACTTATTTTCAGTAGCTGAGAATTTAGTTGAAAACGGTGCTCATTGTATTATACAGGATATTGTGATTTTTGTTAACAAACTATAAATCTGGGTTTACGATAGAACAATTATGCGTTAAAATTGTGTAGTAAGCGCTGATATGGCATTCAGAAACACGTCTTCTGTATTTGAAGTTTCCAATTAATGTATTAACCAGGGGTCGGGCCCGCGAAAACCTCGGGCTGAGCCACTATAGATGAAGCAGGAAACCATACGAATTAGTATTTATGGTGCAATGTCGTCTGCGAACTTCGGCACGTGCTCGCTCGCACATCTTGACATTCAGTAGCAATTATGGCGAAAGGACAACTTAAGACTTAACACGTAAAAATTAAGACGTAAGACGTAAGGCCTACAGAGGGCCTAACTGCTCGTGGGTGGAGGGCGGGGCAACCCTCCCCCAAGTGTGAAGAAAATCGGTCGAAAAATGCGCTTACCAGGCCGATTACAGCCGAAGAAAAGAGAAATGGGCAATTGCCCCTCCTCTCCCCCCTCTCCCAAAGGAGGGCTTTTATCACCGACCGAAATGGTCGCGTGTACACAGACTCCAGGGATAACGCCGATCACGCTGATTTCGGGAGTCAAATATCCACAAACAACATTTGCGGCCATTGAATAACCCCCCCCCCCCCCTCCGGCCACAACCGCCGTTTGTGAGGTAATCATCCCAAATCATGCTTAGACCTTCCCCTGTGGGCCTACTATAATTTTCCCATACTGGCTTCACCATAAAGAGGCTCAAAAAGGTGAAATATGGGGTGCACTACTATCCCTCAAAATGGAAAACATACCCCCCTTGTCAATCTAACTTCTCCCAGGGGGAGGGGGAAAATGGGGGGGGGGTTGTTCTGCTTCCCCCCTCTCCCGTTTGCATGAAGCGGCCCTCCAAAAACAGCGTTTTTTGTGCAAAAACTCCCGTTCTTGATTAATTAGTATGATTCTTAATTCCAGCCAACGGAAACAGGAAACAAGTCTGCCATGTTTACTTTTCCTTCTAACCTAACCTCGTATAGTCGTATATCACAACCATATCTAAGCAGATCATACTTAATAGATGACATTTTCTATCGGGGAAATCTATTTCTATGAATAAATATAATAGTAAACACGTGCACACACACACACACACACACACACACACACACACACCTATACACAAACATACACGCCTTTTAAATATTTATCATACTTACATTACTGTAAATAATAGTTTCCTGCCAACAACACCGACTACTCTGTCCTGATTGGTCGCCGCCTCTTAAGTTTCACTTAAAATATAAAATATAACTATTTCTCTTAAAGCTTAAGGAAATCACAACAACTCACACGACGGGTTAAATTTCACTGGAAACCAATACATTAGGTAACACCCTGTACGTTCTTCTGCACACGAAATAACGTATAATTTAACGCTTAATTTTTCAACCGTAAACCCAGCTTAAGGGTCACACAGGTACGCGTTACAAGAGCGCCATCGCCTCTATGCTCAGGGATTTGAACTGGCGTGCAATGCTCTCGTAGTGATGCGTGTACTTATGGCACTTCACCATATACTCTAACATTTTATTGATGCAAAGTTTGTAGCCAAGTTCAATACAGGCTCCTATCGTAGTTTGGCGCGTGTCTGGCTAGTGTGTTCTAATATACGGCAGTCTGAAAAGGCCGCTTTTAATAAAGTATCATTCCTTCCTCGTCTGGGGGGTAGGGTATAATTTCCTAGGCAAACACAGTGAGACACGTATAACCCTTTGAGGATTATGCACGTATATTCGGGGCTACGTTTATATGGAAATTTCTTTACTGTTGAAGACCAGACCCACAATTTTATAGCTTTCATGTTTCGCAGGACTTTGTCGGAAATACAAGTAAAAAAATATAATTAATACCCATTTAGCTCTTAAGAATAAAACTGTTATTTTTAATAATTGCTCAAATGAACACGACGAATTGTAAAACCTGTCACATCTGCTGCAACACTTTAACTGTTGCAGAGCCGAGACGTGACATTATTGGCCGACGGACTGCCAATAATAAACGTTGCAGAGTACAGAGGGCGTGTCGGGTGTAGCCAGGACCAATAGGACAATGGTAAGTGGTAATACAGATACCAACGAAACTGTTATTGCTGTGGTGGAGAATATAGGCAACTCACTTCAACTTTGTCTTCGATTGCAAGAGATTTGTACCATCCTCAAACGGTTAATAGTATAGTCAGCACACCAGGATTCCAAACCCTCTGCAGTGCAGTTCAGTCGCCACGCAGGCGGAACCCGTAATGAAACTGTGCAGGATATCAATTAAAATGCAATTTTCATCATTTCATATATTTTATTTCTATTTTAATATATTTAATAGGATTAAATTAAAAAGTCTCGGCTGTGGTTCATAATTTTTTTTCGGAGGAAATATTCTGTTCCCAGGCAACTTACTTAATGATATAAGCGTATACGTGCAAACATTGATTTCAAAAACAATAATTTACTATTGGCTGTTCACGATAAAACGAGCAGTTTTGGAAGCCCTGCTTAAGATCTACTTGTATGCACGTTATGTATTCTTTCGCCTTATGTAAAATTAACATTGCCATGGACCTCAGTATCTTATTCATACGTCGATCAGGTGAAACTGTGAAATTGTTAGATATGTAGATATTTTACAAATCTGGTAA
Source organism: Dryococelus australis (assembly GCA_029891345.1). Classification (NCBI taxonomy): domain Eukaryota; kingdom Metazoa; phylum Arthropoda; class Insecta; order Phasmatodea; family Phasmatidae; genus Dryococelus; species Dryococelus australis. The sequence continues at coordinate 113,305,341 of CM057004.1, read as the reverse complement.
TTTTACACATGGATGCATTTAAAAAAACCGGAAAGCAAAAACAATAATTTAAGTTATCACAAAGACATACCTAACACTTTTTATTCGACGTTAAGATATGGAACTACTTACCATCCGCCGTTACCAACTTTATTGGGCACACGTCACTCAGGGCGCCCGCTAAAATACACGCAGGCAGAGGCAGTGATTTTTTTCCTAAGGTTGATTTCAAAACTGCTCACTTGATCGAGAACAGACGTTAGTGGCCTTAAATTGCTGTGAAAAATGGAAGACGTGTTTAACCGACATAATTTAGAGACGACTGCCGGTGCTTCTGCAAAGAACTCTTCCAACTCCACTTAATTTCGTTTTATAAACACCGTACCCTTCTTTTACGCTATTATGAACAAATATAAACCTGCACCTAGTGGCTGCCTAGCGGTTGTAGAGTATAGAATTGTTCGCTCTGTAGTCTTCCTGTTCTGTTTGTTGTTTTCTAGATTATACATCAGCCTATTGAACTTAGTTCTGCAGCTGACGTCATAACAATGTTTAACAAGTTATTCAAAATAATAATTTTAAAAAGTCCTTCAAACGTACCTGTTAAAGTCACGTCCTGGCTCAATCGCAGTGGGGCTGCGGTGGTGTAGTGGGTAGAATACTCAACTCCCAACAAGGCGAAAAAGTGTTCGATTCCCGGCGGGGTCGCTCCCGGATTTTCGTGTGTGGGAATCGTGCCCGACGCTGGTGCCGCTGGTCGGCGGGTTTTTCTCGGGGCTCTCCCGTTTCCCCCGCTACTCCACACTCTCGTCTATGTTAAGAGCCGCCCAACTGCAGTGTATTGTAAGTAGAGACCTGAAAAATTCGCGGATTCATTTCGGGACAAGATAAAATTCTAAACGCGTGTGTTAATAACACTTGATCTATTGGTCAACACTGTACTTGACACCTCCTGGAGAAGGCTTACCCAATCGTCGCCTTCCACTGTGACAGCAGATAACTAATGGGCAGTTGATTTCGACATATTTGTACATACGTAAGACTGTAGAGTACAGCCAGCAGGTCATTGAACTTGCGAATTTTGCAGGTCTCTAATTATAAGTAACTCTGACGACACTGTAGTCTAAGGCGGCCAACATTATGAAAAGTCAATGCGGGACAGTCTTGTGGATGTGGGTGGGGATTGAGGGTAAGTGACTGAGGGCGTCAGTTGCGCTGAAATTAGTAAATAAACGTAAGTTACTGAAGCATTAATTTATCTTTAAAATCATATTTCTGAAATGAGTGGCATTTTCTTTATTAACTCTGGGTTTTGGTGGTTTCATACAAGTTTTCACAACTGTCCGTATTACATTTTAAAACGAGCAGTGCACGGAGCGTTTCAACTTAAAGTGACGATTTTTCCGATGTCCACATGGTATTCACCAACGAAAATACTCGTTTGGTAGGTGAGTTGCTAGTTAAAATATAATAAATGCTCTAGCGAAACTGGGCACCGCGGACACAAGTTAACAATTCCATCTTACCGCGTGCACTAAACAATTGCCACTGCTGGCGCTTTTTGACCTTGACTAATAGTACTATGTTAGGTTAGGTTACGAAAAGTCAACAGTGCTAGACGCTTCAAAAAAATAACTTGTACGCATGCGCAATAGTCAGCCGTCGAAGCAGTTCCACAAATAACAGTATATACTGTGGAACGTGCTATTTGTAGGGACATGCAAAATTGCCATCCAGCTAAAATTCACAGTACTGTATATACTCGAGCCGACGTCATTTTTCCATTGACTGCTGCCCTGGTGTGAAGTCACTACCTTTCTGAGTGAACTGTACGTGATTGGGGCACGCGATTGTGAAGTGTTCATTTATTGGCGCCGAGTTACCCGGGGCATGTCAAATATAGTATGGCCCAATGACAAACGTATTGCAAAGGTAAAATTGTTTTATGTTTAAAGTGTCCTCAAATAATAAAGTGAATTTTGCAGGTCTCTAGTTATTTGTTTAACGTGTTACCAAATCGTAACAGTTTTTTATAACCGTTACGTTAAATAACGCCTATCTCTAGTGCACGTAGACTAGGATTTTGACAATTATAGGAATGCGAGACCCGATAGATGTTTTGTGGGACTATTTTATTAATTATTCCTATGCGGGATTACAAATACCATTGCGGGACTGTCCCGCAGAATCCGAGACGGTTGGCTGCCTTACTGTAGCCTGAATTTCCAGAAAAGATATGCTTAGTATCGATTAACTATATCGAAGTATGCATGTCACCCGTAATAACATTTAATACCCGAACAGTGTGTAATACATTTCTGAAAGCGTATGGCGCGAGTACCTAACACCTAACTATTTGCAGTCAGTAGGGACCTGAAAAATTCACGAGTTTAATGACCTGCAGGCTATAGTCTACAGTCTTATGTACGAACATCCCGATATCAACTGCACATTGGTTGTCTGCTGTCACAGTGGAAGGCGACAATTGGGCCAGCCTTCTCCAGGAGGTGTCAAACACCGCGTGGACCAATGGCTGAAGTGTTATTAACAGACATGTTTTGAATTTTAGCTTGTCCCAAAATGAATCCTCGAATTTTTCAGGTCTCTAGCAGTCAGTTACTGCCATAGTATTAAACGCTCTAAAACTTCAAAACCGTAGCAGAATGAACTATGTTCCCTCTACTGTTGAAGCTGAATCGTACACACAGCTACGAATTCTATGTTAGTGTTGCCAGAGACATTACAAAATTAAAAAAAACATTGCGGTTGGCTAACCTGGGACATTAATGAGTCAATGATAATGCTAAAGAATGTTCACGATAAAGTGAGCACTTTTGAAATCAACCTTAGGAAAATATATTTTAAAGGGGGCGCACTGATTGAGCTGCTCCTGGTAAAGCTGGTAACGATGGATGGAAAGTAGTTCATTATGTTAACGTCGAATAAACAGTGCTAGGTAACCATTTGTGATTATTTAAATTATATATTACGTTTTCTATTTTTTTTTTAACGCCTCAGTGTGTAAAAATTAGCAGATTTATAAAATGTTTACTTTCCTAATAATTTCACAGTTCCACTTGACCAACGCATGAATCGAGTGATGAGGCCCATGGCAATGTTAATTTTACATAAGGTGGAAGAATACGCAACGTGCATACAAGTAGATCTTAAGCAGGGTTTTCGAAAGTGCTCATTTTATCGTGAACCGCCTATACAGGAACTAGTGGATAAAATTCACCAAACGAATGTAGTTGGAAAAGCATCTCTGTAGTAACGAAATACTGTTATGATGTACAGCTATCGCGGGAGCCTTTCTGATAGTGACTGGTCATAAATATTTTGCGCGAACACAGGAGTTCGACCAAAGTTCCCCGGAATGTCAGCGCGCTCTCCTAAAAGTATTCAGCCGACATGAAATATAAACACCGCTACTTTATTCTTTGCACGAAGAAAGAACAAATATTTCTTCGCCGAGAAGTTCGGGAAATTCTACGACGTGAAACCAAGCACTAGCACTTTTCCGCCGGCAAAATATTTGTACGATGATAAAACTGAAACCGTGTTGCCCCAGGGCGCATCCTTACAGTCGGGAGGAGACCTCGGTATACATCTAGGAGGAGGGGGGGGGGGGGGGGAAAGAAGGATACGTATAAAAAAATATAAAATCCTTTTAGTAAAGGATGAAGGAAGCTGCTGACCGCAGAGTCATCTGGCGGACGGACTCGCCTATATGCGGATTGGCCTGAGCAAGTCCCCAGGGTGGGATTATCTTTTTCCCCCGGCCTGGTATCAGAGTCGCGTGGTGCTAGGGGACGGCGGCTAGGGGATGAAAATACAGATTTCTCTTTCCTGCCGTGCGACCCGACGCGAGGGGGATGGTTTGACGCGGTTATCGGACACCGCACAAAGAAGGGCAGGAATAACAGGCCGGCACGTGAGGAAAAAATCTTCTGGGACAAATCTGGTGATGTAAAAGGATCTAGGGCGTGTTTGAATACAGTGGGTGATATTTGGGCATCGCTTTTCAGCAACAGACTGTATTTTCAAACACACGTGGGTTTGTATTCTGCTGTCGTTTGATCGCAATTCGCTTGACACGCCTCTGTGGAATGTGAGCCAATAAGAAGTTATTAACGATCGGATTGTCTAATAATGTGCTGAAAAAACCCACAAGAAAAACTGCTGCAATGCAGCAGAAACCAGTAGATAAAACGTCACTACATGTAGTCTACAAAATCTGTGAAATTTAATACGCTGCCGCGAAATATATAACATGAACTTTGCAGGCCATGCGTGGATCATTAGTTCTGATAGAGTGATTTCGCATTAAACGTCATTGAAAGGATTAACAATTTTGATTTGCGACCGTGAATATTTTTTCTATATTATTACTTCAACGAATGTAAACAAATGTTTATAAAAGTAAAATTGAAATTTATCCTAATCACTCTGCAAACGATGTGATGGAGTGGTTTCCATCACTATAGGGGCAAGTGTACTTTCCCCTTAAGATATATTGTGGTTTGCAGTGAATTCTATGCCTAACTGCGCTCGACCCTCTGTGTCGCTGCTGTGCTGCAATGCGGACGTGTTTGGCGGGTGGTGTCGAGGAGACACAAGGGGCTCGCTTCGTTGCCTTTGCGTTCATTGGTTGTTCTTATGTAAAATAAAAAATGTTTATTAGAAAAGAGTGCATTACTGTCGCCGACGGTTGGTCTCGGGAGGGAGCGTATCTGGTGGGGATAATTGCGGGTATATATACTGGTGCTAGGCGGGGGATCAAGGAGAATACATTCCAGCAGCTGCTCGACTTATTTCATATCACCACTCATCAACCTCACAAAGCCTATCTTCACGAACTAACAAACACCCTACTTTCTCCAGCCTTAATCCAATAAAAAGAATTACATTTATCCTCCGCGACTTTTGCATAGTTTTTCCCAGGCCCTCTCCGCTTTGCATGGTTTTCTATGCCCCTTACTAGACCCTTCTTCTTTGGGAGTGTGTCCATGACTACAATTGCGGCCATGGCACCAGACAACCCTGCTCAGCCGTGATGCATGCGCCTATTTTGTTAATTAAACCCGGCCTAAGGCGTGTAGGGCTTGCCCTGAGACGCATCCCATTCTCCAACCGTCTTATCTACTAACAAGCATGCCGGAGGGCACAGAGCACTGAGGAGGTGCTCACGCTGGCGTAGCGGGATTTGGGGCTCACCAAACAAATTTAAAAAAAAAATGAGATCGAGGAGAGCGTCGCCGGCTAGGGTCGTATCCAGTGAGGAGTGAGTCGTGCGGGATCTCCAGACCAGGAGACGCTGACCTGGAGTCTGCTGAAAAGAGATTATAAATATTCTATCTACGGACTTAGTCGAATTTTAGAGTGAGTTTATACTTAGAAAAAAATTTGAGGAGTAGGGAGTGGGACTTAAAAAAATTCGCGAGCTGAAAGTGAACTTTAATAATTTTTCCACTGGTGATATTGTGACTTGGAAAAATTCTGGGTGATTAGAGGAAATGCCCTTAATATGGGACGCAGCTTCTCATAGCTAGTCAAGGAGACTTAAGGAAGTAAATGTTTGCATTCCACCTGGACTTTGATGCGAATTAGTGATGAGTAGACTTAGTCCGGTTATTAGCTGCACGCCGATTGGAACTTAATTTGGTCGACTTGGGGTTGTGGATTTAGGCCCTGCGGCTGGGTGTTCCAGGCTTTCACGGAGTGTTGGTATGGGTAGAGTACACCGGTGTGGGAAATCGGGACTTACAGAATTCCCCGCCACAGGTGTAAATGTGGAACGACGCTATGTTAGTTGCTCTCCAAACACTATAGACCACATCCTTTTTTGTGGTTGGACGAGAGCAGCTATCAACATTTTAGACAGCATATTTGTTTGCACAATGGCATGCCCAAACCACAATTTTTGTGTTTTGGGAACGTACAAATTATAAAAAAACCAACTCACTTACTGAAACGAGATAATTCACGATGCAATGAGATAGCACGACCTACTTTAAGAATTGTTTGAAATCAAGATATAAAATGTTAAAACCATTTTTAAGAATTTTTTTTAATACAGGAAATTTGTGCATATTTCTGATTTGTAGTAATCTATGACATTTTGTAAAATTTAAAATGAATTACCAGTCACCCGTGTTAAATTTGCTATAAAGGCTTCCGTTTATTCTGTTCGTACATTCCAGTAACTTTAAGAATGGGAATTTTTACTTGCTGTTTTACAAAAAAAAAAAAAAAAAAAAAAAAAAAAAAAAAAAAAAAAAAAAAAAAAGATATGCAGACGAAATGTTCTGTTTATTCGAAGAAATCATACTCGTAATTAATGCCTACAATATTGCTAAAAATGTAAAATAAAGAATGTTTTCGTCATTAGCGCCCTGAGGACGTCGCTCTGAGCTCACCACACACACCTAGATCTTGAGGTATGCTAACTTTCAACTTTTCCGAAGCCCTGCTTGAGTTCTACTTTCAGGATATTTCTCCACGTCATAATAACAAAGCTTAACCCAGTATATAAAATTACACCAGAGGGACATCGCACCACACTCTTACGCATTCAGCGCTATAATAGTTTGCGTAAAAACTACTTTTAACTAGACGTTACAGACGCACCTGTTACCTCAATTTTTTTCATATAAATTATAAATCAAATTATATTATTTTTAGTTAAATGTAATTAAAGTTAAACCTAACAAAAAATTACGTGAGTGAAGATATTTGGGAGACTCGTAACATGAAGTAGTTGAGAGCCGACCATAAATAAGGTATTTTTACCTTAACAGAAGTATAAAACGCTTGTGATACACGATACATTTAGGAAGTAACCAAACACTTATAGGCTGTTCACGGTAAAGTGAGGTTTTTTAATATCAACCTTAGAGAAAAGTCACTGCCCCTACCTGCGTATGTTTTTAACAGGCACAGTGAGTGCCATGCGCCCAGTAAAGTTGGTAACGATGGATGGGACGTAGTTTCGTATCTTAACGTCGAATAAAAAGTGTTAGGCAACATTTTCTGATAACTTAAATTACTGTATTTATTTCGTTTTCTGTTTTTTTTTTTTTTAATTTAATCGAAGTGTAAAAAAAGACCAGATATTTGTTAAATATTTACTTTTCTAATATTTTCACAGTTTCTCTTAAACGACGCATGAATAAAGTGATGAGGCCCATGACAATGTTAATTTGACATAAGGCGGAAGAATACACAACGTGCATACAAGTAGATCTTAAGCAGGGTTTTCGAAAGTGCTCATTTTACCGTGAACAACCTATAATAGGTGGGGTGAATTTTTTTAAAAGGTCACATTAAAAAAGTGCGAGGGAACCGCGGATAGATTACCGACGGCGCTCGCTCGCTTCTATAAGGGCCAATCCGACCTCGGATAGCCGATCCGCCTTCACGCGGAACTTAATCTCGCTTCTTCTCGCGTTCTCTTAATCGCCCTCCTTGTCAACAAATTGGTTTGGTTTCTCCCAGCCCCAATAACACCTCGCTGGGGCGAATCTTCTTTTCTTTCTCCTTTCTTTAGTCCCAAGATAACTGAATGCGGGAAATTAAACTCGCTTTCCTTTTGTTCTTTTATCCGCCTGGGAAACGCCTTCTAATTACTTTTTTTTTTCCCCTTGGGCTATACACTGATGCCGTTTAACACCTACAATCAGTCACTCTCGCCAAACTGCATGGAATCCCACAAAACTTGCGGAATTTCTGTCGATGTGTGGGTTTTTTCTGAGGAATGAATAGAGGCCTGCAAATTTCGCGTTATTATTAATAAAAGGCATTTAAACTGAGAAAAATTTTAATTTGGCAATAAGTTTGTTATTGGACCATGCTTTATTCGACACGCCCCCTGGGAAATCTTCGCCAATAAATGAACACTTCACAATCGTGTGTCCCCAGTCATGCACACGTTCATTCAGAAAGGGCGTGACTTCACACCTGGGCAGCAGCCAATGGGGAAACGACGCTGGCTCCAGTATATACAGTACTGTGAATTTTAGCTTGATGCGAAAAAATAACACGAATTTTGCAGGTCCCTAGGAATGAATAAATTAGTGGATTTTATGTGAAATGTACTCATGGAACTTATTAATAAGAAATGGAATGGTCAATGTGTCTATCTTTGCATTCCCAGAACATTTTATTTGAGAAAATTAATAGCTCATAAATTGCACAACGTTGGCAAGAAACTCAAACTTGGTTTTTGTAGGGACACAATAAAATTCTTAGAAAATTAACCATGGCTGCAAAAATTCGTGTAGGCCTTTGTGTAGTCAAAATTTTATAACATATAATTACCGTAAAATAAGTTAATATTCTTAATGTGTGAGGAAATTTGTGTAACTCACTTGTGGAAGTGGATCTCAGTTAATGAGTTTTGAAACAAAGTACGAAGGAATTCTTTTCTCAAAGCTCGGCTGTCCGTATCTGTTGGTCCACAAGTAGATACACACAGATTAAAATTATTGGCTTTCGTGCAATGGTGGATACAGGCGATTATATGCTAGCCCATATTTTGAATAATTGTTTATCTGCACTGCGCCAATTTAATGTGTTACATTTAACATTTAAACGTTAACATTAATTTTTTATTTCAACTGGGAGTTTAATTGCGAATAATATTTATTAACCTCTTATATTGATGTTCTAGTAACTTTTTTCTTTTAGCCATTTTTTATCATTCCACTACATTTTAAAATAAATATTGCCATGCAAGTAATAAACACAGTGTGTATATTTCACTGGACTCGAAAGTTAACGTTTAAAGCTACAATTAAATATATTTATACCATTATTATAAATGAGAGGGCTTCAAAAAGTGCACAATTTTCCGTGAATTGCCTATAGAACCACGTACAGCGAAATCTACCAGAAGAGGTTTATTTGCTCTATAGCACACGTAGCAGTCAATTTAAAATTCTCATCTATCAGTACTATGGTTAGGGAAACCCGATTTTCGCCAGGAAAAAATCCCTATCTAGTAGTATTTCAATCACCTTGCGAATAACCGACTTTCAGTAGCGGAGTGACATAATTCTGGATTGTCCCAATCAAATACCACAATTTCGTCTTCAGAGCCAAGCGGCCAATAGAACGGCAGGCGTTACTATAGGATATTGAAGTCTGGCCTGCGTTGAACTCGGTTCGCGAAAATCAGGTGTCCCTAGCTATGATCGCGCTGGTGCTAATTTCTGACCCCACACAGCACCAGACATTATTGTGTCTCCCTGTGTAGCGTGATGGAGCCGCGGTGATTGAGCGGTTAGACTTTTTTTAAATTTATTTCATTAATTCTATTTAACAGTACAGCCATCCAGGGTGTTCAATTCTATAATGAATACTACAATTTAACAAACAGTATATAATTTATATAAATTCACTTTTTTTTTGTGGGAGGGCGGCTGTTCGTCTGGGCACCAGTAATTCAAGATACAAATCCTATTTTTATTCAAAATCATCAATCACACTTCCTAGGAAGGTGGTGATCTATTCTGTCCCGACCGAGACAGCTCCCCGACGGGTATCCTTTCGGCCACCCCCCATTTCGCCGCCCCCGTAGGAACAGACCAGGGACCGGGATTCCCACGAATCCGCCCGCGCGACCAGACGCCGTTGGGTACGCACACAGCTAACTAGCCTTTCGCCCGGTCCGACATGGCATCCAACGGTGGAATGGCCCCGCCCACGAACCCGAAGGCCCCCAGCCCCCTCCCTATCTGTACTATTCTGTTTTGTTCTTTTTATTTTTGACCCTCCGACCACCGTTCTGCTCCAACCTAAACATCGTCCAAGACATCGAAGTACCCCTTCTGGACACCCAGGCCTTCGTTTCCTGGTGGACGAGGGAATGGAGCTCCGCTCCTACGGGACCCCCCCCCCCCCCTTTTTTTTTACACAGACGCACACACAGACATCAACCAACATATTATCACAAATCACATCTTTCCCTTATTTAGATTTTCTTCTCCGCAGTTCCTTCCGTTCTTCTTTCATCCGTTTCCGTTCTTGTCTTTCTTCTTCTCCTTATTGCTGCTTCTCCTCCGCTTTTTCTCTCTTCTGTTGTTCTTCTACTTTCCTTCTCTGTTCTCCTCCCCAATTTCTTTCCTCTTCTTCTTTCTCTTCTTTTTATTCTATTCTTCTTTCTTGTTCTTCTATTTTTCTCCATATTCCCTTCAATTCTTCTTCCATTGATTTCGGATCTTGTGTTCTTCTTTATAACTTTTTCATGTTTGCAGCTTTTAAATTTTTCATATTTACTGAAAATTCTGTTTTTTTTTAATCTAAAATAGAGAGTTATTTATAATTGAGCTGTTAGATAGCTCGCCTCCCATCAATGAGAACTGGGTTCAATCCCCGGCCGGGTCCCTCTCGGAATTTCGGATGTGGGAATCGTACCAGACGATACCGCTGGCTGGCGCGTTTTTCTCTGGGATCTCCCGTTTCGCCCACCTTTGCGTTCCGGCGCTGCTCCATTCTTACCTCATTTCACCAAATCGGCTCTCAAGACGTCGATGTTCAGAGCCGCCCAAATCTCTCCACTCAATCAACTCTGTACCGTGATGATACGATGGCGTGGGCAGGCCTTAACACCACGAGCTGCCTGAACGCGCCATCTCACTGGCTGTGCAATCACTAGGGACACCCGAACTTCGCGAAAAGATTTCCACTCAAGATAGATTTCAATAGTGTACTGACACTGTAGCAGTGTTCCTTTGCCTATTGGTAGGGATAGGAAAAATTCGCGAGTTCAATGACCTGTAGGCTAGACTCCACAGTAATGTGTATACTCGAGCCTCAGATGTTTGTTCATTGGCTGCTGCCCCACATAGTAGCCAGTGTTACTTCACACCTGGCAGTATGACACTCGCTACTTGTTTCCTTGCAAGTATGCTATTGGTTCAGAGTCGTTCAGGGCGTGTCTAATAAACTGCGGTCCAATTGCAAAGTCAACTTCAGTGTACACGTGTTTGACGTCTATCTTGTCCTGAAATGAACTCGTGAAATGTTCCTATCCCTGCCTATTGGTTGCATGTCTTACTCAGAAGATGTTTTCTTACTAGACCCGCCAGTGAGAATTAAGGCGGATTCCCACCCGCCATCTTGAATTTATCGATTTTTCTCCAAAGGTTCTATTTCAGGTGTATTGAAATCTTCCGCAAGACGCAGCCTAAATAACAGCTTCCCGAACGTTATCGAACTGCCACAGCTGCGCTACATTAATTTTTTTAGCTGGTACCTGTCGAGATGAAATGCGAAATTATTTCTTGCGGACGATTACAAATGCTACGATATTAACAGTAATAAAGCGAAACTGACCTTAGACAATGAACTAGGCAACCAAAAAAAAATGGTACAAAACTGTATTTCCAGAGTGAGGCAAAAATGGCATAAATTTAAGATAGCTGACGGGAATCTGCGCTAATGGAAGCCTGTTGTTCGCGGAAAAACACCCAATGTCCGTGTAACACGTACCAACCAATCCCGAAGGTGAATCTCAGTGAAAGTGAAGTGGCGTGGAGGGATCTGGGCTGCTCTTAACAGCGATGTCTTGAGAGCCGATGAGGATGATTGAAGTGAATATGAAGAGTTGGGGGAAACGGGAGATCCCCGAGAAAACCCGCCGGTACGGTGGCATCGTCCGGCACGATTACCCTTTATGAAAATCCGGGAGCGACCCCGCCGGAATTCGAATTCGGTTTGGCTCTGTGGGAGGAGAGTTGTCTAACCACTACATCACCGCGGACCCCGCAAGGTGGGAAAGATCGATCCAATAATTAGCAGTTAAACGTATTTTTGGGTTTATATAAATTAACTAGTTGTTACCCACTGTTTCATCCGCGTGAAAAAATCAAACCTTAATTATAATGAATAAGTGCTCTATCTTAATGGTTGGTGGCATATTTTATATATTCCCTGAGAAACTGTTCGTTTTTCTGGGATGAAAGGTACCCTATGTGCTAATCCAGAATATCATACACCCCTGTACTAAATTTCAACCAAATCCGTCGAGACGTTATGACGTGAATGAGTAATAAACAAACATACAAACTATGGAATTTTAATATTATTAGGATCAAATTTTTCAATTAGCTACTTCAATGTTTTTTAAGATACCATAATGTTTGTAGGCTTAAAAATATACGTGTAAAACTAAATGCTACAAACGAATTAGAATTCATTTTAATTACTGAGAAGTACTGAGCCATCATTTACGAATATGTTATCATTGCATCAATTTAAGAGAAAGCTAAGTAGGCCCTTCAAAATTCGTAAATCTATAACAATGCCGTAAATAAACGAGTGTAATGGGGTAAAGAGTTAAGGGGTTGCTTTTCTACAGTGATTACTGTCATTTTACGCGCGCGCCCCTGCCGCCATTGAACTTCACTGCTCCGTACTTGACCCACATTTCCGTCTTCCGGAGAAGGGCCTGCTTTTACACTCTCTGTTCGCCCGGTTCAAGAGTGCGCGAGTGTCAAACGCGGCCAGTAGTCTGGCTGATATTTATCTAATTAATGGCTCGCCCTTTCTACCCCTTCGCTTTTGGCCCGTCGCCAAATGAGAGCTTGTTACGTTCAAGTATGAACCCGACAGTGGTTCATGCAAAGCTGCCTTGAGACATTTTTTTTTTCTCCCTTCAAAACAAAACTGGCCGGATGATACCGTAATAAACGCGTAGATTCAGTGTTATTCAAGTGTTTAAAACGATCACACACGAGCAATTCAGTCCAGCAACAATATTTTTCTTGACTAAAATAAATAGCTCTGCTGTAATCACTCAAAGGGCACCACTGAGTGTAATGTCTTCTGCACAAAACATGACAGTTAATTGGAATAAATTCAACTTGGCACGTTATTGAATTCATAAAGTCCAACTTTAAATGTCACTACTACAATTAATTTAATGGACAAAGTGAACGTGTTCTCTATAATTGCAATTTATTTCAGAGATTCTATTGGAATATTGATTTGACAATTACACTCACAACTAATCCCGTATACAACTAATTCCCCATTTCCACAATGACTACAACTTATAATGTTTTAGTAATACTTTTCCTGGTCGACATTTTATTAGATTCTTTCGACTCCACTAAATAACACTTTAGAAGCTAATGTAATATATTGGCGCTTTTCCAGCCAAATAATTTTAAGGAATTACAGTTAATACAGTTCATTTAAGTGTCAATACAACAGTGCAAATACCTGACTCAGACCACCCAGGCATTATCAAAATAATTATCAATAGGGATAGGAACATTTAAGGACAAGATAGACGTCAAACACGTGTACACTGAAGTTGACTTTGCAATTGGATCGCAGTTTATTAGACACGCAATGGACGACTCTGAGCCAATAGCATACTTGCAAGGAAACTAGTAGCGAGTGTCATACTGCCAGGTGTGAAGTAACACTGGCTACTCTATGGAGTAGCAGCCAATGAACAAACATGTGAGGCTCGAGTATACACACGACTGTGGAGTCTAGCCTACAGGTCATTGAACTCGCGAATTTTTCCTATCCCTAATTATCAAGCCACAACTCAAGAAAACACACTGCTAGCACCAAAAAAGGGGTTCGAGACCCATCACATCGTCGTTGGATATTTCTATCACTTGCGGACAATAAACATTTTCAAATCCAACCTTTTCAAGTATGCATTAACACTTTGTTTGCAGCGCACTTTTACTGACAATCAAGACAAGTTAGAAGTGAGTTACCTATATTCGCGACTGCACGATCATTCGTTTTGTTGCTCTCTGTATCCCATTTTACAACCGTCACGTTGGTTCGAACAACACAGAACACGTTTATACGCTGTTCACGGTCAAATTAGCACGTTTGAATGCCCTGCTTAAGATATAAGATATATATATCTTGTTTAAACGTTGTGTATTCTTCCGCCTTTTGTAAAATTAACATTGCCACGGGCCTCATCGCTTTATCCATGCGTCGGTAGGTGAAACCGGGAAATTATGGGGAAAGTGAATAACTCACAAATCTCCTCATTTTTACATTTAGATGCATTCCAAAAATCAGAAAGTGAAACAAATAATTTAAATTATGATATATTGTTACCTAACACTTTTCATTTAACTTTAGCATATGGAACTACTTTCCATCCATCATTACCAACTTTACTGGGCGAATGTCACTTAATGCGCCCATTAAAATATATGCAAGAAGAGAGAGCGACTTTTTTCTAAGGTTCTTTTCAAAAGTACTCACTTTATCGTCAATAGCCTTTACTATATTGTACTATTACAACACGCATGAGGGGCCTATCCGTGTTCGCGAGGGATGGGGGTCTTAATAGAAATAAAACAACTAAATTTGATTTTAATATATTCATATATATATATATATATATATATATATATATACATTACGGCAACAATCTATCTATCTCCGCTATTACTCTTTTTATTTGTCAATGATCGCAGTATTTAATGTCTATTTCTACACTAATTAACGTCCTTCTTAATATCTCAGTTTGGTTCCCTATAGCTAGGGACGTGCAAAATTCGCGTCGTCATTTCAGGACAGACTAGACTCCAAACATTTGTACTTTGGCGTTGTGTTTGTCATTGGACTGTTTGGGGGACGCTTTGGACCAATAGCAAGCAACTAACGAAAGACTGGTCCAGTCACATCCCACCAAGTCAAAATTGTAAATGGGTCCGCACTACTGGAATATCGTCATAATATTTACAATGATTGTGTGTAAGAAAATTGTAATACTAATGTAGGAAATCATTTCTATAGTTATTTTTATGTGATCCATTTGCCACTAACATTTACGCCTGAAAATGACGTAAATAAAGTTAATTATAAAATTTATATTATACGTTATTACTACGATTTTATAACACATTATCACAGTAAATATTATGACGATCTTTCTTGAGGAAGATAATCTTGCATATTCTACATTCCGAAGCATCCAGAATGGAAATTGCGCTTACATTTTGTTAAAAACACAGACTATTTTAATCGGTTATATTTTTTTACATTACAAAAGTATGTTTTAGTAAAATATTTTATAATGTTGCAAAATATATACAGTCTTCTATCATATGCAGCATAAATTACACATTTCTTAAAAATTTTGATCGTTTCTGTACTACTTTTTTGATGAGTTCTTCACGGTGTGTAGTCAGGTGCAGTGCTCCATAGGCAGTTGCTTTACTTCGACCTTAACAAAGTGTAGGATATTACACCAAAGGACAACTCACCTAATTCATGCGCACTCAGTTGTAATGGTGTTTTCCATGAGAACTATTTCTTAGGAAGCGCTGCCAACACACACGTTTCCTCACTGTTTTTATTCATATTTATTATAAATGACATATTATAATTTATGAATAAATTACAGGTATAATTTAAGTTCAACGAAAAATAAGATACTTTCATGTTAACAGAAGTATAAAATTCTTGTGATATGTCATACGTCATGCATGGTGTTATATCAAAGGTTTGATCCAAAAGTGTGAAGAAGCCCCGAATATGTTTAGTGTATTGCAGGCAACTGAACTGGCAATGTCCATTTAAACACATGCAATATCTCCTCTCCCCCTCCAGGATGGGGCTATGCTCCCCTCAATATGTCAATTACTTGTTCCTTGCCACGGGAAAGATGCGCGGCCCCGCTAACACTCAATATTCTTTTATTACCACCTGCTTACATTTACGATAACATTGTTCTAGGTTTCATTAATCCTTTGAGGAGTATGCACGTATATATACGGGGCTATGTTTATGTGGAGATGTCTTTGCTCTTGCTGACAAAACTCACCCTTTTATTGTTTTACCGATTCACTGGACTATATCGGAACCAAATTGAAAAAAATTACAATATGTCAACATTTAATTTCGTAACAATAAAACTGTTATTTTTAATAATTTCTCAAATGAAAACGATGGATTGTAAAACATGCTAACTCCGTCGCGACACAATTGGCACACAATCAACGCGTGACTTCATTGGCCGATGGCCAGCCAATAATAGACGCTGCAGGGAACAGTAAGCATGCCCGGTGTAGCCAGGACGAATAGGACGATGGTATGTGACAATACACTGACCAACGCAATTGATATTGCTGAAAGTGGAAAATATAGGCAGCTCACTTCAATCTCGTCCTCAGTACCAGTGAGTTTGCGTGGTCCTTAAAGGGTTAAACCAAACTGATTATCTGCATTTATGTAATCAACTACTGTGGTTATTCATCCTGAGATCTATCTAGTAAAACCCCTTCCTCGGCGGAAGATGGCCGTGAACAGAAAGAAAGGGGCGGAGGGAGGGGGCGTTGGGGTCAGTCTGGGCAACACATGAGCTGGATATTGCCGGCCTCTCCATTCAGAGTTACAAGTTTCTCGATATAGTCTGTTCACAGTTGTCTGAAAACTTTTAATACCAAACCTTGAAAAATGTCACTGTCTTTCCCTACCTGCGTATATTTTAGCCCAGTAAAGTTGGCAACGAAGGAAGGAAAGTAGTTCCATGTCTTAACGTTAAGTTAAAAAAGTGCTAAGTAAACGTTTGTGAATACTCATATGATTTCTTATACATTCTGGTTTATTAATGAATGTACTGTAGGAATGATCAAATTTGGAAAATATTTGCTCTTCTAATAATTTCACAGTTGTCCTCTGCTGAAGCTCAAATAAAGCGAACAGACTCAATAAAATGTTAATGTTACATATGACGGTAAATTACACAGTTTGCATACAAGCAAATTATAAGCAGGGCTTTCGAAAGTGCTCTGTTTACCGTGAACAGCCTTACATGAAAGGATAGTATGGTTAAAACTCCTGATGCAATGTGAAAAATAATGCAATATTCGTACGAATGGCAAGATGACGGTAAAAATTATTATACTTCTGGCTGAACCAGGATATACTTTTAAAACCTTTTTACTTTCTTGCTACTTTCGTGATGGGGCCCTTGGTCCTGCAATACTGTCAATCAGTTATACAAACAGGATAAAGTTCTCACATTGAAGGCAAAAGCCAATAACAATGACAGCGCCTGGGGCTTATACACAACTGTAAAGGTAAGCCCAGTCCTAAAACGACCTCGTGAAATTTTGTGGTCTCTAGTTATAGTTAAGGCCACGTATTTTTCGCGAAAATATTTATGCTCATGCTATACTACACTGGTAAAAATTTTCCGTATATTTACGGACATTTTTACGAAAATGCACAGTAAATATACGCAAACGCAATCCGTAATGACGAAAAACGAAGTTAGGTGCGTAAATACAAAATACGGAAAATCTCCGTATTTCCTATAACTTCGGGTTTGGGGAACGAACAATGCCGAGTCTACACGGAACTTTCTTGGCCACTGTAACAAGAAAATTATTGTTTCTGTGGCCGTTAAGGTTATCCACGTCACTAAGACCTGTTCTTTCAAACATTAAAACGTAGCAACAGGCGTATGTAACCCTTAGCAACACTTAAAATACACTAACTTAAACAGAAACTAAAAAGTTGCATGTGTGACTAATATAGAAACTTAAAAGTTATACCGGGTTCACTAAGTTAGCATTCTAGGTAAGTGGTTAGGGTCGTGAACATGCTACTTTTTGACTCGGGTTCAAATCTTGCTTAAGTATTAAAAAATTTTACTTTTTTTAAATATCTTTTTATAAACAGTAGAATGCCCACATAATAAAAATAAAAATTAAATTAAAAATTATTTAAACTATAAGTACAGAAACCTAACTAGGGAATTAATGGAGATGTTCCGTGAATTTTACGGAAAGTCCGTTTTTGAAAATCACTTTGTCCGTAATTTTAAGGAGAGTTTACGGACACCTCTGAATAAATTTTTACCAGCATTTTTCCGTAAAATGAAGGAAATTTTTTTGTTAACAGTGTACAATGGACTACATCCACAACCACAACTTCCTTTTGTTAGTGACGGCGCGTCTACGTGAGAAGAAATGTTCTTACTTGACTGGGCCAATCAGAATAAAGTACCCCGATACTGAACGTCCATGTTTAGCGTTAAGACCCTTGAGGCAAATGGTATTTAAAATCGTCTAACCTCGAAAGTGCATATGAACTGATGTATTTTGGAGTACAAATGGCCTTGAAAAACTTTTCGCGAAAAACGTGTGCCCTAATTATAGTCCATGCGCGGGTTACTTCGCATTTTTTTCCATCAGACCTTAGAAAAATCACCTCACTTATAATTCGAGCCATGCAGAATTCGCGTTATTATTTGCAATTAGGCTGAACTTCACAGTACTCTATAGATCGAAGCCTGCGTCGTTTTTCCATTGGCTGCTGCACATGTATATATATATGTATATGTATATATATATATGTGAAGCCACGCCCCCTTTTCTAACTGAACTGCACGTGATTAGAGCACACACTTGTGAAGTTTTTATTTATTGGTGCAGAGTTACCCAGGGCGTGTCAGATAAAGTATGGTCCAATGACAAACGTATTGCAAAGGTACACGTGTTTAAAGTTTAATGGGTCCCCAAATAATAACGCGAATTTTGCAGATCTCTAGTCATTGGACCATACTTTATTCAATGCGCCCCGGGTAAATCGGCGCCAATAAATCGTGTGCCCCAATCACGTACAGTTCACTCAGAAAGAAGGTAACTTCACACCTGGGCAGCAGCCAATGGAGAAACGACGCCAGATCGAGTATACAAAGCACTGTGAATTTTAGTTCGATAGCGAAAAAAAATAACGCGAATTTCGCATGCACCTGCTGATGAATATGCATACAGTGATTTAGCGAGTGTGTGCTCGCTTGTTTGGTGGCCTGCGCGACCGGCTCAAGCACATTAGAAGCCCTTCCTTTGAGCTGGGACAAGTGTAATGGCGCCAGTTCGCCAGCTTGCCGACACAATCCTCCGAGCGTGGCCCTCTGGACAAATCCCTGGTGCGACACCACAAAGCGGTACCAGCATCAAACATTCCATTTGAGGAGCGCCATGCGTGTCACTACAGGCTGCCTGCTGTCCACGATCTTCAAGAAAGCAGGCGAACTCAGTGCCTGAGCTTAGAAACCCCAAAAACTATAGTGGGGAGGGCTGTGAAGAGCAGAGGAATTCCGGTGTTAAACGAGTGAAACATATATACATAATGTAATTTGAGGCTGATGACTCAATGAGACCTTGAAACGCCGCTAATAGCTAGGGATAGGAACATTACCCGAGTTCATTTCAGGACAAGATAGACGTCAAACACGTGTACACTGAAGTTGACTTTGATAGCAGTTTATTAGACACGCCCTGGACGACTCTGAGCCAATAGCATACTTGCAAGGAAACTAGTAGCGAGTGTCATACTGCCAGGTGTGAAGTAACACTGGCTACTCTATGGAGTAGCAGCCAATGAACAAACATCTGAGGCTCCAGTATACAGATGATTGTGGAGTATAGCCTACAGGTCACTGAACATGCGAATTTTTCCTGTCCCTAGCTATAGCTGACCGTCTTAGTTGGCATCCCACTTAACCCTTTAAGGACTGCACAAACTTCTGGTCCTGAGGACAAGATTGAAGTGAGCTGCCTATAATTTCCACTTTCAGCAGTATCAACTGTGATGGTCAGTGTATTTTCACAGAGTCCTATTGGTCCTGGCTACATCAGGTATGCTTACTGTGCCCTGCAGCGTCTATTATTGGCTGCCCGTCAGCCAATGAAGTCACGCGTTGATTGTGTGCCAATTGTGTCGTGACGGAGTTAACATGTTTTATAATCCATCGCGTTCATTTGAGAAAAATTAAAAATAACAGTTTTATTGTTACCAAATGAAATGTTGACATATATTATTATTTTTTTAAACTTGATTCCAACACAGTCCAGTGAATCAGTAAAACAATAAAAGTGTGAGTTTTGTCTCCAAGTGCAGAGAAATTTCCACATAAACAAAGCCCCGTATATATATATACGTGCATACTCCTCAAAGGGTTAAGTCGTGACTAGAGGTATGCAAAATTCGCGTTATTATTTGAAGTCAACCTAGACTTTGAGGCCCGGGTAATCGCCCAGGACACCTCAAGGACACAAATTTCAAAACAATACTATTAACCAGTATTGGTTTTAGCATAAGAAAGATAAGGAGAAATCAACAGAATCAAAAGAGTGTAGTCATACATAACAAACACTGTGAATATCACCCTAAAATAAACAAGGTTAGTACTTCTCTACACATATAAAAGACCAACTTTAAATAATTGCATTTTATTCAATACTACTAATATATTTTCTCTTATCACACTAATTACACAACGTTAATATTGTATATAGAAAATTTTAAATGCACGTGGCATCACAAAATGTCCTCAATGCTTTTAACTTTGAATTTACATAATATGTTAAATGCACGTGGCAAATATACATATAAATAACAAATGTACTTAATGCCTTTAACTCTGAACGTACATAAAACCATAAATGCACGTGGCAAACATACGTGACATCACAATTTCTCATGTCTTGTATCTTTGCATTTTCTCTAGTTATTTTTACCTTTTGAACACAATATATAGAATTATACTTAAATATCGGGTACAGTACTGAGCCATTTTGTGCATATTCAAACATTTCTAAAATTTATATGCACGAATACAAATTTTATTGCACCTCCATAAAAATGCATATGGTTTTACCACCAATAAAACCTCTGCCTATCTTTGCTATCATTACTTCAATTACACAAATTAAAATATCTCAATACCAGACAAAATGTTTTCGTGTTGGCCATTTCAGGTGATCGTGGCTCCTACAACAGGTCTGTAATATTTTTATAAATTGGTTCCAAGCCTTTCACCAGGCACTGACTTTGTCAAAAAAAATGATGCTTGATTCCAATAAGTTTAAGTAGGCATCATTAAATTGCTCAATTTCAAAACTATCATGACTGCAAAATAAATTACTAAAACTGTCAAAGTGACGTTCCTACATTCTGAGAGGTATTACATTAAAAATAACAAATGACCAAGTTACCTGACCTGTTTTTCCATAGAGAAGCCCTCTCTCGATTTCAAGCATCCGACCAATTTCTTGGATTTGCAGGCCGAATAAATACAAAGACGACCATTGGCTAGCTATAGGGGTCACACAAATCATACACCAATAGCGAACCAAGGCGTGATGACAACATTAGTCCGTAGAGGGGGTACAACTCCCACGTGTTATCGAACAATCTGGTAGAATGAAAATGCATTGGTCTCTATGGAGAAAACAAATATCCCCTTAGAGGGGTAGAACAATACACAACTTACGACGTCAAGTCCGACTATTTGAAGCAACCAATGATATTGAAGTTTTCTTTCTGGTACACTTGAAGGAACTCGCCTGCCCTCTATCGGGCACGCGCTAAAGCTCCCCTCTGCGTCGGCACGACACTCCCAACACAGTGTTCTATGAGCTGGGCGAAACAACACGCAGCTGCTCGTCGTTGGTTCGTGAATATTTACATTTTATGTTCGTGTGCTACATCGGGCTGTGAATTTCACTTCAACGATGATCTTCAGGCACACGTAAGTGTTTCAAAGGCATCAATTATAACTACCATAATAAATTAAAATATATTTTTAGTGTTTTTGTGCGTTGTGCAGCGCCGAGTAAAATGTCTTCCGTTTACATAAATATTCGTTACAAGGTCCGTGTTTCAGGTAGACCTTGTTTGTATCGTCGGTCAAATGGGGCTTAGGGGGAAAATATAGAGACCACGCGCTTATTTCAACTTGCGATCTTGTATTGCGTTTGTCATTGAACTACGGTTTTCCCCGGTCACGCCCTGGACGGCTTTCGGCCAATAGGAAGCCACTAACGAGAGGCTGGCCCAATCACTCCCAACCAAGTAAAAAGGGTATACGTGTCCTCACTGTTGCAAAAGCCAATTAATAAATGGCACCGACACAAATACGAATAGGGCGATGAATTATAGCGTGCTTCAAGAAAATATCGCGAATTCTGCAGGTCCCTCATCATGACTAGAGAACTACTGACAATTTCTCAATTTCATTTGAGGAAAAGTTAAACATCATCCGCATGTGCCATGAATAGAGTCCCGAGTTGGCAGCAAGCTAGGCTGGACAGCCCTTTACACACGCGAGAGATTATCGTTTGCTTATTGGTCGCTGTGCTCAAGTGAGGCTTCTGTATAGGACTAACTGTTAAACACCCACTGACACTACTGCTGCCTGCTAATTACTGGATCACAGTTAAAAGGGGAGTGACTAAACAACCGTCGTCCAATCACAAAAATAGAAGCAAAAACGGGTCGACCTTTCACGAGTTCCAGAAAGTCCCCTCTCTCTCCTCTACTTTAGTCGTGGAATATTTCCGCGAACGCATGCCCCTGCCAATTTATTACTGAAGAAACACGTCGGACATGTGTAAGGTACGTCGAATCCTAGGAAGCAGCCTAATGTCTGCGATAGGCTATCGTTAGTGATACGGAAATTTCGTGGATTCATTCGGCAACAAGCTAGACTCCACGATCCTTTGTGCACTCGAGCCTCAGTTAGTTGTTCATTGGCTGTTGCTCCAGTTAAACCTCAGAACAGGTAGTGCCATATACGGTCCTTGATTGCCCTGCAGGTTCGTGATTGGTTGAATTGCAAAATTCGCGTTTATTTCAGGCGGTACGCTGTAATTCACCGTCATATACTTATTAGAGTCAGTGTCATTTGGTTATTGGCTTCTGCAGCAATGAGTGTCTATTTTGCTTTTTGCTTTTATTGCATGTGATTGGGTCAGTCGCTCGTTAGTGCTTTCCTACTGGTCCAAAAGTTTACAGGACGTGTCCGGACAAACTGTAGTCCAATGACAAACGCAGTACAAAATGACAAGGGTTTGAAGTCTAGTCTGTCTTGAGATACTAACGCGAATTTTGCAGGTCTCTAGTTATTGGCTCTAAGTCGTTACCGTGAATCCTATTAGGCGAATCGGGGTCGCTCCCCGGATTTTCGCACGTGGTGAATCGCGCCGGACGATACCGCTGGTCGGCTAGTTTTCTCAGGGTTCTTCCGTATCCCCCCACCTAACTTCACTCTCATTGGCTCTCAAGACCTCGATATTAAGAACCGCCCAACTCAGTCGACTTCACCGGTACATAATACGTAGTAAATAATAACGTTAATTTTTTCCCCATGTCGAATGGTCTGTAGCGAAGTCAGCTGAGAAGAACGGGGATAGATTTAGAGTGAAGGGCGTGTCTGTTTGGCAAACATGAGAAGACGGGCCACAGCTTCTCTGACGAATGGCTGTAGACGTCTGGCTGACGGATTACCGGCTTCCGCAACTCACCTCCTCCTCCCTCTACACCCCAGCCCCGCTCCCAAAACCTATCAGTTATCCGAGTTATTTATAGCACCTCTTCGCCTCTGCGCTGGCACTGCTAACCGCCAGGCCCGACAACTTCTTCGGGCCGCAGCAACTCGATTAGGTAAAACATAATCCTTAACCCTTTCAGGAGTATGAACGTATATATTAGGGGCTACGTTTATATAGTAATTTGTCTACTGTTGAAGGCCAGACCCACCATTTCATAGCTTTCATGTTTCGCAGGACTTTGTTGGAAATAAGTAAAAAATACTATTAATCAACAATTTAACTCTTAAGAATACAGCTGTTATTTTGAATAATTTCTCATATGACCACGTTGAATTGTAAAACCTGTAACATCTGTCGCGACACTTGAACTGGTGCAGAGCCGAGACGTGACTTCATTGGGCGACGGCCAGCCAGTAATAAACGTTGCAGGGTAGGCATACAGTAAACGTGACCAAGAAATAGGAAGATGGCAAATGAAAATACACGAGGCCAACGCAATTGCTATTGTTCAAGTGGGGAATATAGGCAGTTTATTTCAACCTTGTCTTCAGTGCCAAGAAATTTGTGCTGGTGCTCGCCTACCTGGACCTTTATTCCGCGCTTGAGGCCGAGAAGCGCGGGAGCGATAAGGGCTACACTGCCACGCGCTTCAAGTGCGCCATCGCCGCTAAGCGCAAGGCTCTGAACTAGCGTGCAGTGTTCTCGTCACACTGCGTGTGTCTATGGGACTTTGCAGCAGTGACCCTATTATTTTACTGGTAGTAGGTCTGTAGGAAGATTCAGTGCAGGGCTCTTGAGTAGTTTTTTTATGGATCTAACGCTTACATTTTGAGTACTCTGAAATGGTGTTTCAAACGTGCAGGACATTTTGAAATTACTCAACAAGTCCTAGCCTGAAGTGTGTTTTCCTTTCGTAGATGAGCACATTGGCGCCGTACAGACGGCAGCCTAAGCGCCTTTAGCATATTATCCCAAGTATACTAGTTAACATATGAAGTGTTGCAAAATAGGTCAAGTCATGATCGGTATTGTACAGGTTCGAGAGCTAGCACCATTGCTGACAGCGTTTGTTGACTGGTTCATGCTATTGGCTGCTGATGGCACGCCGATATTCTATTATTGGTTGCAAACATTGTCATAATACAATAGAAATGGTTTTCATAGTGTCTACCGTTTAAGTTATTACAAGGGATTCGTAAGCACATGTCAGACCAAAATTCTCGTATTTAACAACACTTGGAATGAAAACCTAACTAGCTGGAGATTGCTTGGAACCCCATTTTTACTAGTTATGTATGGTACTTTCATTGAATGCATTATTTTTTAACGCTGCCATTTATCGAAATATACGAACCGTATCCATGAGAAGCTACGATAGAGGAGTGCATTGGAGTGATTGGAGCGAAGAGATTTGGGCGGCTCTCAACATCGAGGTCCGATTGAGAGCCGATGAGGGTGAAGTGAGGTGAGTACGGAGAGGCGCCGGAATGCAAGCGCAGGGGAAACGGGAGATCCCTGATAAAACCAGCCGACCAGCGGCATCGTCCGGCACGATTCCGACATGCGAAAAGTCCGGGGGTGGCTCCGCCGGGAATCGAACCCGTTTCGCCTTGGTGGGAGGCGAGTAGTCTAAACACTACACCACCGCGGCGCCTTGTGGTAATTATGGGATTTATGTTATGTGTTCTTGAAAGAGTGTGATGGAGACTAACGAAACAGTGTATCTATAACCGTGCGAATTTTGTCTTCAACGGTTGAGAAATTATATTTCTAGCTTTTCGGAGCCAGACTCGGCCTTGTACTTCAAAAGAGCGAAGTTACAATGTACGCCTCTGGTAGCAAAGTCGAGTAATTTTTTAAAGGCAATTAAAATGGGACAGAGAAATTGGAGTGTCCGTGGAAGGAAGGGGCGTCCATTAGCGAGACTTGCAAGCTACTTAGAGTTCACGAACCCGGGCGTCTCAAAAGAGGAAGCGGAAATGTTTCCGAGAGATCGTGGAGCGACCCCACCCCCCCTTCCCCTAAATCGCCCACGCGCCATCTTAAATGTCGTTAATGACGACGAGGAAGTTTTACAGCTTGTGGAAGCCCTAATGACGTCATTCCGCCATGCAGACGTCCATCCACCAAGGCATTACCGTCGTATGGAGCTGACGAACGCCGTAATCTGGCCCAATGGACACAGAAGGAAGGGAGGAGATTTTGGTTATCTGAATTGCAGATGCCCTGCTCTTGTGCATTTTCAGCGTTGCGAATAAGATATTCACTGGTCGTTAACGAAGGTTGCACCAGGTGAGATACAATAAGTCCGGGCCACATCAAAGTTTCATTGCGCCTTATCCTTTGTGTGTTTTATTTTCCCCCCCGCGAGACGTCATTTTACTTATATAAAAAGAGAAAAGGCGATTTCAGCTATTCCACGAGGGTGAAATAGCTGCTTGTTTAGTGAAGTCCGACTGCACACGCTAGCAAAATGGCGTCACCAACCTACACCGTGTCAGAACGCCATTTAACCACAAGTTCGTGGTAACTTACTCGGCAACCGCCCGCCCAGCCAATGGGGATCGTTTCGCAGGACACAGTAGCCAATTAGACACGAGACACGTTCCCAGCCAATCAGAGAATGGATACGCACGCGTTAACCTGTTCAGTCCCAAAGTCCACAATCGAGGACGTGTTGCACATAAAGGATATTTATGGTCGGCGCTGTACACACCAAGGAATCAGTAGCCGGTGTTTTAAGTGATTCCCTTGTGATTTATTGAAGTCTCTGTGACTCTCGTTTGTGATTGGTCAATGCTGACGTCAAAGAATATGCAGCACATTGTTCATTGGTAGCGAGAAGCACTCTCAACACGAGTACAGCGCTCGTCAAAACAATGAACGTTTGCAACACTTGGGCTCGCAAATTAGTTCGGGACTGAACGGGTTAAAGGAACCGCAATGCCCCTTCGTCTGAGTGTGTATGAGTGAAGAGACTTGGACGGCTTTTAACACAGAGATCTTGAGAGCCGATGAGTATGGAGCAGCGCTGGACTGCAAGAGCGGAGGGAAACAGAAGATCCCCGAGAAAACCCGCCGACCAGCGGCATCGTCCAGGACGATTCCCCTCATGCGAAAATCCGGGAGCGACTCTGCCGGTAATCGAACCCGGTTCACCTTGGTGAAATGCGAGTAGTCTAACCACTACACCGCCGTGGCCCCTCTACTTTGTGTAAGCCTATAGTTAGGGACACCCGAATTTCGCGAAAAGATTTCTGCACATGCTAGGTTTCAATAGCCTACTGGCGTACCAGCAGTTTTTATTTGCATATTCGCCACGAGTCTTTGTGAGAAGACGTTTCCTTGATTGATGGGCCAATCAGAATTAGGGACCTCCGATACCGTACGTCTGTGATTCGCGAGCACATACCTTAGACGTGTAACACCTGGATCAGCCACTCAAGAAAGGTGATCTGAACTACAGTGTTATGAAATACAACTGGTCGTAAAATATTTTCGCGAAATTCGGGCGTTCCTGCTTATATTTTACCTATGTATATATATATATATATATATATATATATATATATATATATATATATACACACACACACACACACACACACACCTGCGATCACTAGGGATAGGAAAATTTCGCTAGTTCAATTATCTCTACGCTAGACTCCACAATCCTTATGTATAGCCAAACCTCAGATGTTTGTTCATTGGCTGTTGATCCAGTGTTAGCTCACATTTGACATTACGGGATTCGCTTCTTCTTTCCTTCTAAGTCGGCTGTCGGCGCGGATTCGTCCAGGGAGTGTCTAATAAACTCTGATCCAATTTACAAAGCTGACTTCAGCGTACACGCATTTGAAATCTATATTGTCATGAATTGAAGTCGCGAATTTTTCCTATCCCCACAAATCACATGGAGGTCAGTAAGAAAGGGCGTGTCTTTACGTCCATGCAGTAGCCGATGGAGAAACGACGCCGGCTCCAGTATATATATTACTCTGAAGTTCAGCCTGATGCCAAATAATAACGCGAATTACGCATGTCTCTACCTATATATATTATTAATTCGTTTAGTTAATATGAATAAAAACAGAGAGAAAAGAGTTTGGTTGGTAAAATATCCCAAGAAGTAGTGCTTGTGCAGAAATATTATTTACGTGAGTGAGCACGAACGCGATGCGCTGTAACTTTGGTGTAATTTTGTAGACTCGGTTAAGTTTTGTTTGCACGAGGCGGAGGAAAATCCTGGAAGTGTAACTTCAGCAGGGCTTCAGAAAAGTAGGAAGTAACAGTCAATGGACTATATTGGTCTACTCTGCGGCCAGGCGATACATTCATGGAGGTTCGGCGGTCACGGGTCACCCCCTGCCTCAGTAGCTGACCGAACCCTCCTCCCTTCTCATCTTTCCAAGATGCTAACCCTCCTCCCTTCTCAGCTTTCCAAGATGCTAACGTTATTTGAATTCATGCGTGCATGGTGGCCGGGTGAGGAGAATGCTGCAGTGAATTCCTCCGAGGCCAAGGTTTCCGCACAAAACGTAGCGTGCACCAAGATAACTAGGGTGCTGCGGTACACGCGGATCAAGGTGGCGAAAGCGTCTCGAAACAGGAATTCTTTTTCCCAAGAATTTTTTTTTCCCCTACCTAGCACGGCCACTGCGATCCTGGCAGGTATGCAGTGACGTCACTCATGTGCGAGAGTGAAAATAAACGGGAAGAAACTTCACACCGTCTTTCGCTTCTCGTCTAGTTTCGCTGCGACGACAGCTAACGAATAACAGCGATTTTTATACAGCTAGGAACAGAAAAATGTCGCGTTTTAAACTAGCTGTAGGCTAGACTACACGATCGTATGTATTTTGCAGCCTCAGCTTTCTGTTCACTGATCCCTACCCCAGCGTGTAGCCAGTTTTACCTTAGACCAAGTGGTAATGGATTCATATGGGTAGAGATAGGAAAAATTCGCGAGTTCAATGACCTTTAGGCTAGACTCCACAGTCATGTGTATACTAGAACCTCAGATGTTTGTTCATTAGCTGCGATCCCACAGAGTAGCCAGTGTTACTTCACACCTGGCAGTATGGCACTCGCCAATTGTTTCCTTGCAAGTATGCTTTTGGATCAGAATCGTCCAGGGCGTGTCCAAAAACTGCGGTCCAATTGCAAAGTCAATTTCAGTGTACACGTTTTTGAAGTCTATCTTGTCTTGAAATGAAGTCGCGAAATTTTCCGATCCCTACATATGGGTAACCTGATATTCGTGAAAAGATTTCAGGACAAGTTACGATCCAAAACACTTTAGTTCATAACTATTTTCATGATTGTATTGTTTCAATCATCACGCGTCTTAACTGTGTGCCCCCAAATTACGGAAATTCCGTATCGGAGAACCTTAATTCCGATTGGCTCCTTCGTGTACCAGACTATCTTCACACAAAGTCAAGCGGCCAATAGCCAAATGAATACTGGAAGTGCGCACATAGGATATTGAAGTCTATCCTCCGAGTAATTTTTATTTGGGAAAAACAAGTGCCCCTAGGGATTCAGTGTTCGTTTTATTGCAGAACTTATTTTGACTCATGGTTCACCTAGGCGTGTCTAATAAACTGTGGTCCAATAGCAAACGTGCCAGAAATGTACATGTGTTTGAAGTCCGACTTGTCCTGATTTGAATGCGCGAAATTTCCCAGCCGCCTACTTATTTCAAATGTTTTACGAATTACAATGCAGGTAAATTTGTTTAGACCCACAATTTATATTTGGAACATGATTTCAGAGTATGAAGACATATTCAGATATGTATTAATATTATCATTATTACGTTTAGAATAACATTTCGTTCCGGACTGAATTCTGAGTAAACACGAAGAACCTCAATTGAAAATTTACCTTATGCACACTCGGACTGGACTGAAGTAGGACTGGACTGAGGTAATCCAGTCCAGTCTCTTAGGTGGACTGGACTGTATAATCCGGATGTAAAGTTCACTCCGAACATTTGCGTTATTAATGGACACGGTCTGGAAACAAAACGTAGAAAACACCTTTATGAAAACACCTGCTTCTACGTGGTTGAGTTGACTGAAAATGTGCAGCATGAAAAGTGAGCAGATAAATTTGTTATTAGAGAGAAAAGTTCAGTAACCACCAAAACAATAACAATGTCCAGCTTTTCGTAAGTCGTTTGTTTTATAGTTCAGACAGTCGTCAGTACACTGCTCTGCGCAATTCTTAGTCCACTTTTGCAAACCGCATTAGTTTTGTTTACAACTCAGTCCTCGTTCTAAACCTAACCATTAATACTTACTTTTAGTGAGAGTTCACTCGGTGTTTGTTACGCGTTGACTCCAACCCGATTTCGCTCGCTCCAGACCGAAATTCTACACTAGGTGTTATACTCGGTCGAGCTACTATTTGCAGGTTAAGTTGGCTGAACTGATATCACTTACTTGACACTGAAATTCAGATTTATTATCATTTTTCTCCCAGAAGAAAACTGAAAATTACCTATTAAAGTTTCTACACATTTTATTTTGGACTGTTTGATATATACACAAGAATTGTTTAAAGTTAGTTTTAATTTAACTGATTTGTAATTATGCTATACGTGTGTTCGTTTATTTCGGTTGATTAGATTCGTTAGTAAAAATCACTTTAACTGCGTACTTTGTTTACCTCACTTGGCGAAGTATGAACCCAGAATAAGTTAGGCCAGCAGCTAAAAATCGAAGACTCGTGAAGGGCGTGTCTTGTTACTAACGGAAATTTTAAAAATCCATTAAACTATTTAAATTCCCTCTGTATTTCCTACACGCGCACTTTGCTCAAGGAAATGAAGACTGCATTGAAAAAGAACGAGCGTCCATTCCTATAACGGAACTGCACGTCGAAAAGGTAACACGGAATTTTATCTGATTATTTATTACAGAGATCACGAAGAATGCGAAATGAACTAAGCGCTTTGTTACACTCACTGGCGTTTATATCTCCCTTCAGTGCTCATTACTTATGAACTGCAGAGATAAAGAAGGTTCATTAGCATGAATCTGCCACGTTTGAGTTCCAGGAACCGTTGTCAATGAAGCGGATTATGTGAGCAGAGTCATATTTATACTCTACGCGCACAAGCTATTATGAAATTCCGCGTAGCTTCAGACAAGTATCGATTCGGAAACTAATTAGGTCCGCGTCCAGGAAAGACGTCACATGGCTGTCAAGCGCAACGAATATTACCTCAAAGCATAGCATGGATTCCGCTTCGATAGCCTCTGATACCCCGTAAGCACCAAGGCTTGCCTATCTAGTTTACCCAAGGTTACCAATAAACTTCATGTATTGATCGTTTTCAAATTTAACTGCTCTTGTTAACTTGCGACCTAAACTTGCAGCTAAAAATTCGCACGCCTCACTCGAAGAGATTATTCGCGAAATCACCATGTCAGTCTATACGCCGGTTGAGAAAACTTCATAAATGAAAAAAAAAAATAAAAAATGTTCCATGCATTCGTAGTACACACTAAAGATGAAACAGTAATTCAAGCAGCACGACTATTCTTTATGAAATTTCAGTTAAAGGGTACAACACTGGTGATCCAGCTGGATGCCATGATTTCTCAGTTGAGTCGAGTTGAGCTGGGCTCCTCTTAACAACGAGGTCTACAGAGCCGATGGAAGTGAAATGAGGTACGAATGGAGCACCGCCGCCGGAATGCAAACCCCATCCGACCATCGGCATCGTTCGGCACGATTCCCACTTCCCGAAAAATTCGGGGTCTAACCCGCCGGGAATCAAAACCCGGTTCGGCTAGTTGGGAGGCGAGTATTCTAACCACTACACCACCCCGGCCCCATAAGAATTGTATTATCTGCAAACTAACTGATCAGAAACTATGTAATAAAAATGTTATATTGTATGGATATTATCTCACAAGTTGAGCATGATTCACATGAATAAGACGAAGGTAAAGGCCGTTCGTAAAAAAGTGAGCACTTATGAAATCAGCCCTAGAAAAAAGTCACTGTCCCTACCTGCATATATTTTAACGGGCGCTCTGAGTGACGTGCGTCCAGTAAAGTTGATAATGATGGATGTGAAAGAGTTTCATATCTCAACGTCGAATAAATAGTGTTAGGTAACCATTTGTGCAAACTGAACATTTTTTCCTCTCTGTTTTTTTAATGCATCTAAGTATGAGAATGAGCAGATTTGTAACATATTTACTTTCCTGATAATTCCACAGTTTCACTTGAACGACGCATGAAAAAAGTGATGAGGCACTTGGCAATGTTAATTTTACATAAGGCGTAGGAATACAGAACACGTGCACAATTAGATATTAAGCAGGGCTTTCAAATGTGCTCATTTTACCGTGAACAGCCTATAGGTAGGGATAGGAAAAATTCGTGAGTTCAATGACCTGTAGGCTAGACTCCACAGTAATGTGTATACTCGAGCCTCAGATGTTTGTTCATTGGCTGCTGCCCCATAGAGTAGCCAGTGTTACTTCTCACCTGGCAGTATGGCACTCGCTACTTGTTTCCTTACAAGTCTGCTATTGTCTCAGAGTCGTCCAGGGCGTGTCTAATAAACTGCGATCCAATTGCAAAGTCGACTTCAGTGAACACGTGTTTGAGGTCTATCTTGTCCTGACATGAACTCGCGACATGTTCCTATCCCTAGCTACAGGTAGCGCGCTACTGCGGGTACAGCCGCTGCAATGACACTCGATGGAATAGACTGTGCGAGGCGGACAGTTCTGCGCTGGCTGCGGGAAGACTTACCCAGCCGCCCGCCGCTCATTACCGCCCGATGAATATTTCAACAACGAAGCGGTTACGCCTCTACAGCGTCTGCCGCAAGACAACTCCAAAGGGACGAGTCTCATCTGGTGGAGATGTGTACTCTCGCCTGGCAACAAGCCACGCCATGCAGCCTCTAATGCACATGACTAGAGATGATCGTTTACTGCGGTAAAAGTTTACTGTTGATTAAACGTACTGTACACATGTTATGCATGTATGAATCTACTACAGGCCATTCACGGTAAAGTGAGCACTTCTGAACGCCCGCTCATTTGGAATCATACTCAATAATTACATTTTATTTTATCCTTACGCATTAACTTCCGAGTGGGGTGGAATATCCACACTGCGTTTATTACTTAGATGGCAATATTTATTTTAAAAAGTGGTTAGAGGATAAAAAATCGCCGAAATGAAAAAGTAAATAGGACCTCAAAAGTGCTCACTTTACAGTGAACAGCATGTACCCAATATCATTTTGCCAATGAAGATTCTGATGCTGTACGGCAGAACGTTCGTGATTGGTCTGCAAACTACGTATCCGAGTCAATACCTTGTTCAGCCAGTCATGAAAAAATATAATAGTTAGAGTGTTATCGAAGATATGTTGGCTCAAAAATTTTTCGCGATTTTCCATTATCTCTACATGTGGCATACACAAACACTTGAATGTGTATATGTAGGTATTTAGGCCGTGTTCCAATTCGCCGAGAGAGTACTCTCTCGCCCGCTCTTGACGTCACAGAGAGTCCTCTCTGCTGTCCCAACTCCGTGGGGAGAGCGCGAGAGGGAGAGTGAATGACGATGTACACTCGGTGCTCACTCTCGCACCCTCTCTGGCACCCATGTTGTTTTCAAGTCTAACCTCAAATATCCAGACATATATTTTGTTGTTTCTAAAGCGGCGTTAGAAATATTTTATTAACTTAACTTAATCATTGCGATTGTAAAATTTGTAATAAATTTTTTTTATATATTGAACCTAACAAATTATAATGTTATTATGTTCACATTTCCTTTAGGTTAATAGGGTGCATATTGTTAATTACTGTGCTTTGTGCATAACAATTATGTCTTTAATCATTAAAAAAATATAAAAAGTGTACATTTATTCGAGGAAAGTGAAAGACCAGTAATATTTTATTTCTCACTTTTTATTACCGCTTCTGTCCGAGAAATAATGGCGAAGGCTTCCAGTGGGCACAAGTGTCAATTCGCTTAAGTGAGCCAGTGTGTGCCAGCGCGAGAGTGGTGAGTGAGAGTGAGCACAATTTCGAGTTGAGACATACTGTTAGCGCCACAAGTGCTGGCGGGTTTAGGCAGGCGAGAGGACAGGTAACTGCGCGCGCAGCCTGCTGCAGTCCAAGACCGTGCTAAAAACATTAGTCTCGGTAGTATCAGTTGCGCGGTGGCCGAAGAGACGAATGTTTTTTGTAACAGTCTATACAGAGCCGTACCAACTGCAGCGGCCAGGGCCGTGCCGTTGGCCGACGCGGAGGCATCTGTGGAGGCGAGAGGCCAACAGGTGCTTAGAGTCAGTTTACTTGCTTTATTATTTTCTTTTGCAGTAAATTTATTCGCTATAAACAGAGTGTTTTTGAAAAACACCGACGAACTTCAGCAGGCCATTCCTTACGAGAAAATAAGACGAAAATATACATAACACTTTGCCCCTAAAGTGATTATTAAGGGAGTTATGCGCCCCAGAAACCGCATTTTAAAATGCTTTTAGTTAAAAACTCCACAAACTACTTGCTATCAAGCACCAAATCAGTGAATGCTGTTATGCAGAACGAAGCCTTGCAAGTTTGAAAACGCAGCAGTACTTTACCACTTCATGGTGAAAATGGGGATTGGCGTCTTTATTATTGGATAAACAAGTGTAACCCTTAGATGTACGGCTTCTTAAATGTTATTTTATGAATAAGCATATTTTTGGACCTGTAAATAAATGAATACTACATTTTCGTGTGTTAGTGACTGTGTGTGTACTGGACAAATTTGAAATGTCTACTAACTTCCTCCCACGTGCTGGACACATTCGGTATTTGAATTTCCCGCGCTGCCACCTATAATGGTTTTCGCAGTTGGTATAACTGCATCCAGTGCTGGATCAAGGAATTGGCAACCCTGGGCCGCCGAGAGGAGGCAGTCAGTTGTTCGTGAAGCATCATGGCAGAGAGTAGTGTCAATCGGGCAGCCTTCACTTCCAATCAATGTTTTAATTTCGCATCCTAAGTAATTCGAGTTTACAGTCCATTTTGTCTTCGTGGCAGGGACAGCACATACAAATTAACAATAAAGGCCGACTTCTTGGAACATACTCTGATGAACTGTTTTCTCAAATGCATGTGTGAAGACTCTGCCACACTGCACGGTCAAATTTTTGCTTCCAACTTTAATTGACAATAACATTAAAAGATACAATACAGACATCAAACTTTTCCTTTCAATAAGTTTTATCAAATAATACTGAATGTGTTTAGAAATGTGTCTCATTGTCAAATTTTTTTATTGGGAGAATCTAATTTGAAATAATATTTAAAGATTATTTTCATAGTGAGATATTGCTTTTGTTTTCCCATGCGGTCCATTACAGGAAGAAACGTAAGTAATATTATAATTTATTTTCGTTTCCTTACTAAATTAAAATGTTATTTATAAGATATGTTTTTGCTGCACAATGAAATAAATGCCTCTTGAGTTCCTAGAATTATGTGCACTTTTCAAGGCCCTCACAACAGACATTAACGGCTAATAAATATATCTTATTGCAGACACAGGCATTACATTTTGACGGTGGAGAAATCTATACACTGTGTTTATTTATCACATTGCAATGTTTATATTAAAAAGCAGCAGGAAGATGGAAAGTGGATGAAAGGAAAAATTTTTTAAGGGCCTAAAAAAGTGCTCACTTTACCGTGAACGGCCTGTAACATGTCGCCTCCGCTGTAAAATAAGTGTTTCTTGAGTAGCCCGAGTCCCGTGACGTAACGCACTTATTACGGCGCCTCGTCTGTTCGCTGAACATTCAACGCCGTTGTCAGCCTGCGCGAGAATAGAGAATCGCTACAACACAGCACGCGCGTGTTGATTATGTCCGTCAGTGCAGTAAACGGTGACTAGTATCGTGTCATGAAGAAACACGATGTCTCGAAGCGAGGCATATGTGTGTTACTAAGGACGCGATCATCACGTACCTACGTGCTCGGTAAACATCGCAATAATATGTTTCAACACGAGAAAAGGATGTGTGTTATTTGAAAAGAGACTGCTTCTCAAGGTATTGCTGGCATAACACCATCCTTTCATCTCTTACTGTAGGTCCTGACGTGAACGAATCCACACACACGTGGTGTTCTGCTAAGATTGATGTTTTGTTAGATGGGTAGTGTTGTGTGCAGGCTGCATAGATACGGCAAAAAAGCCGCGGGATACTCGTAGGGTATATTATGAGATACAGCGCTTTGAAAAAGCAATTTTTATTTTTTTACTATTTTGGAATTCTTTAAAAAAAAATTGGTGTCTCTAATGTGTGTGGCGTCTTGAAAACATTCAGCAGCAGACTGAAGTGTGTGTGTGTGTGAGTGTGCGTATGTGTGTGTGTATGTGTGTGTGTGCGTGTGTGTGATTTTCGCAGATTAGCACATTGGAGGAGCGTTTAATTGTTTCGTAGAAAAAACTTGAATTACTAACACAATGTAATGCAGTTCAAGCGCCAGATACAAGCCATTCACAGTTACTTCACACTTTTCTCAAGTCCTGCTAAAGTTCTACTTCCAGGATATCCCTCCGCCTCGTGCAAGCTGAGCTTAACTAAGGCAAGTAAATTACACCAAAGGACTACGCACCGAATTCGTGCGCACTCAGTTGTAATAATATTTTGCATGAGAACTATTTATTACTAGGCGTTACCAACATACATGTTTTCTCGCTGCTTTTTCATAATATTTATTTGTAATGAAATATTATATGTTATAAATAAAATATAGTTAAACTACAATTTTAACTAAAAATAAGATACTTTTATTTTAACAGAGGTTCAAAACGCTTTAAATAAATGACATATTTATGAAATGACTAAACACGTCATAAATGGGCTGGTTTTTCAAAGGTTTGATTGAAAAAGTGCGACGAAACAGTGAGTAGACTTTAGGCGGGATACTTAAACATAAACATTTTAAGGGAAAGTGTGTATAAATTTCCGTCTTATATCGTTGTGAAGAGTAATCTGCCGGATCGCGACGCAATGCTGCATGCGGAATTCAAACCCCAGACGGATGAGTCCGCGCCCACAGTTGAGACTAGGATCGCCACCAAACTCCCTCCCCGACTGCCAATGATCAGAATGATGATCCCAACTTTGATGGTGTGTCGGATTGTTCATAATAATTTTAAAAAACCGGATACGCCTCAGGGGGGGAAAATTGTGTTCATTTCGTCTTCATTCCCCTTATGTGACACAGTCTACAGGTCGTCGAACCTACCAAATTTTCCTATCCCCTAAGGATGCTGATATCGGTTAAATATCGATATCATTTATATTGGTTATTTATAAAAGGTTCTATTGTTGGTACATCGGAATCCGATATTTAATGAAGTAAAGGACTTGACGAAGGTAAAATTGCTTGGGATATTACATATTGTGGACACGAGGCAATGCAGAAAGATGCGGAACATCTATTTTGATGCATGTTGCCAAACTAAATAACGTGATTTTTTAATTCTATTTTTTTATTCAAAACAGAGCTTATTAGAAAAATATTTTAAAAAAATTTTCCCGATACCAGAGGGCAAAAATACCGATTTAGATATATCGACGAAATATATCGACGAATAATATCGATATATCGTTGATATAATATTGTCTTTTCGATATATCGAGATAGTTTCAACATCCCTAGGAGAGATTCTGTTCCGGGTTGATCCCACTCGCACGCCCGAGTCTCCTAGAAAATTCGTCCCCCGGCCAGGCAGCCAATCAGGCGGTGAGGAGGCGGAGTCCTCGTAATCCTACCCGAAGCACTGCGGAATAATTCATTAGCCGTGGAGTGAACTCGGCTCACTCTCTACAAAGTGTCTGCTCCTCGAAGAGTGAAACAATTATCCGGCGCGCATCAATAATAATTACCTTGTTTAGCTACAGCTTTGGCTTTGCCGTTCCTTCTGCAGCTCATCTCCCACTCCGCATAGCTGTTGGCCATCACTAGAGACCCGAGAAATTCGCGAGTTCAGTTACCTGTAGGCTAGACTTCACAGTCTTATATACTCTCATACAGATATCAACTGTTCATTGGTTGATTGTTGTGGTAGTAAAAGGCGGCGGTTGGGCGCATAACGTATTGCATGTTTGTTATTGGCTAATTTTTCTCCATTAGGTGTCGGTAGGGGTCCTAACCCACTTTTGAATAATCGGATTATCAATTCGATATCAAATTAATTGAAAGGGTTAATAATTAAGCCGATATTAATGCGATCAAAAATTCTTCATCTGATTAAAAACTTATTAATTCGATCAAAAATTGAAAGGGTTAAATGTACTGAAAGGGTCCGTTTTTTTTTTTCATTCTTTATTTCTTTTTGTGGGGAGGATCTCTGTATGATGTTGACAGTGTGGTGTTCTAGAGGCGATTGACCAGAGTGGTGGGTTGCAATGTCTTATATAGGTGTAGAGTTGAGTGCAAGTGTGGGCTAAGGCATACTTTTTCTAATTTTTCTCTAATTTAATATGTTTTTAGGGATATTGGTGGTAGATAGGCGATATTTACGGATATATTTTACAGACGAGGGAAATTTCAAGTGTTCTATGTATGAATAAATTACACGCATCGAATTGCAAATTTCAAATGACTATGTGAATCATAATTGCAATTATGTGAGTATTAAACATAACATGATTCTCGAGCTTAGAAATATGATTTACACAAGAGAGAATTTTAACATCTGGTGTCAACAAGTGCATACTCACTAAACAAAATCCAGCTAGCCAGTATGAAATTACACAAGGCAGCGTCTTTAAATGAGTTCTACATATGAATGAATAACACGAGAAACAAGTATAACGAACAACTACTGTCTTTAAACGAAATCCAGTTAGTCAGTATGAATAAATAACACGATTCAGCCTGGAGAATGATATCTTACAGCAAAAATAAAACTCTGAATACGATTTAAACCAGACACAATAGTGTGTGTCTATTCTGATAAGTAAAATATATAAAGATAGAAAATCTTACCCCAAATAATTTGTTTCAAAATGACCAAGTCGTGTAGAGCATAATCACACATCACTTCATATATGTAATGGAAAAAATGCACAAACATCTTCAAAGAGAAAATATTTTTTAAAGTAACTAACATTCTATAAGTTTCCGTAAACTGAGCACACTTGTTAATGCAAACGGTATTTTCGTCTAGTGAACACAGAAATTGAAAATCTTATAGCAATATTGACTTAACACATGAAAAATTATATTTTCCAATAAATTAAAAATAATATTTCACACTATAGTTTACTAATATTGTGAACGAGGTGTGGACCCCAGAGCAAATAATATCACTTAACGTTAATCGCGGCTATCACTAGAGATGGACGTCGGTCCATAGTTGAGGTAAACCTCTATCATAGCCTCATCTGCCACCAACTGCCTACCCGCCCAATGAAGACAAGAGAGAGAGAGAGAGAGAGAGAGAGAGAGAGAGAGAGAGAGAGAGAGCGAGAGAGGGCTGTACACATCTGTCTCCTCCAAGCTTCTATCACGAACTGAAGATGGTGGACAGTTGATAGCTGAGGTCACTTCGCTCCAGAGCTCCCTACACCCCCTCCCTCCCCTTATGCTCCCACCCCTCGCCATACTTCTACCCCATGCTGACTGTGATTGTCAATTTTTTTATCACTCAGGTAAGATGGCATCAACTGATTAGTTATGTACAGATCAGGTCCTGCTCGCCTGTTGGCATCCCTTACTCCCCCTCCCAGAACTGGCCCGGCTCCTCGATGCCAAACACCCTCCACCCCTCTACTCCAAGCTGTGTCTGCGAGGTCCTGGGGGTCATTCGCCCAAGCTGCCTGCAATTGTCATTTTTCATAACTGAGTCAAGATTGCAACAAATGCCTAGTTGCATGCAGATTGGGAGCTGGCTGCTCGTTGCCACCCTAACCTCCACCCTTCGCCCTCAGAACCAGTCCTTGTCCAGAGGAACTTACTCCTGTCCAAGCACACCTCCCCTACTCCAGAAGCTGTCTTTCCTGAAGACCTCTGTTATCGATCGAGCCTGGTCTTTTCAAAACCCTGTTTCATGCATCACAGCTTCATCCCTGAGAATGCTTTTTCGTAATTTTTCGTGAATTGGTGCTCCTGCAGTATCTGTTTTACGACAATGTGCTCCTACCCCGCTAGATTATTTAGAACATGCTTTTCTACAGTTGGTGCCCCTGCTTCGACCCGTAGCCCTCTTGATGCGTACCACAAGAGATTTCGCCTGACTTGCTGTGGTTTCAACCTTACACAACAGGTTAACTATATGAGCAGCAAATAACATTTTTGAAATCCCTGAAATCAAATTCCCAATATAAGTCCCGAGATAATCCCCAGATTTAACATTCCAGCAAGTGTATATTTGAATCAAGCAAACTATGATTTCTAAAATCACACAGAAATACAAGACTTATTTTATTCACTTGTTAAGAAATGTTTTCTACAAGTATTCAAATAAGATAAATATCTATTCGTATAGGAGAGAAAACATATTGGGAGAGAATTGCGCATCTCTTTTAACAAGGTCTCGAGATATAATGAGGGGAAGCAAGGCAAGAAGTGCAGTGTCGTGCATGTGAGACTAGGGGAAAGAGATATATATATATATATATATATATATATATATATATATATATATATATATCCAATAAAACCCGACGACCAACAGCAATGCCTAACATCATATCCACACATTGAAAAAAAAAATTGTTTTTAGGGTATGAAACACCCGGTGAGGCGAGCGTGTTGACCACTCAACTAACGCATTCCCTTTCTTTACATCTAAAAAAAAACCTTCCAACAGCAAAATGTACTCCATGTAACATAACATGTTTATATTTTAATTTATTTAATATTTTAACAATTTCCGAAGTAAGTTTAATGAACTAGTATGAATACAGCCTGAAATAATGTTCTTTTTTGTAGTTGGGAAATAGCGGTTTCAACATTATTATTACTTTTTTACTAAAAGGTTCCAATTCTTGCAAGTTCACTGGGAAATGGTGGCCATTTTGAATCCTTGCAGTATATAAGGAGGGATAAATTAATTTTTTCTCAGTCTTAACTCAGCATCTGCTAAGGTCACTTCGTTTGCATGCATATGCATTGCAGTGGCATAGCTAACAATGTCAAACGTCTACAATACAAGGCAATAGCGCACTTTTAAGGTCACCATGCAGAATGCGGGACTGTGAGGTATGGAACAGTGTTGTTTGTCTGTAAATTTTATCTAAAAAAGTTGTCATTGAATAACTAATTTTAACTGGAAGAATACCTGTCTATATAAAGAGAGAGAATCGCCCAGCAGAGCTTCAGTTAAGATGGAGAGGTTCGACTCATCACATCAGTATACAAATGTTACCCCAGGATTCAGGCGATTGTGGCTTCGAGTTTGAAGATGAAAATAGTCCACTACATATACAGATGTGCAACTGAGATGAATATCAGAGTTTGTCGATCAGTCCAACAGAATCGTTTAAAGTGTTTGATGTATGTTATGGGCAAAATTATTGTCCTTTATATGATTTACGTCCTGACAACAAGCTACCTTATATCGAAGGTAAACAGGAATTTGAAGCTCACAGTGGATGCATCACCAAATGCAAATCCTACAAGAAAATCAAATACATTATGCAGAAGGAGTGTAGTTGTTGTTCTCTTACTACAGGTTGGACAGAATAATGCAACAACAAGCAACATTATACGTTCATCAGGGCCCAAGAATTATCTTCTCCCTGTGGCATGTGGCAAAGCAATGTTTTTCAAAGCAAGAACATCTGGCAGACTATATAAAGAAGTGTGCCTAGTATATGATTATCTGTCATGGCTAGAATATTCAACCCTACAGACATATATAAGGTCCTACAAATTTGATACATAAGAGTTTTCTTTAAACCATATTATGTTCTCCTACAAGTTCATGACTGCAATGATATAGATGATTGGTACTACACGTTCGACAACAGTCTCAGCATTCGCTTTGGGGAAGGAATAGCATGCAACGATTGTGCTGTGAGATATCTTCGCCCCGAGAATGGCTTACCATCAACATTAGAAGATTTTATGATTACCAGTCTTAGCGAAGAAATAGAAGAGGAACAGAGATATGGAGTAATCGACTACCAGCTCACCAGACCTCATCATGGAATCACCGTTTATTTGAAGATCTGCGACAGGGACATCCATAACTCTTTTTTCGAACAAGAAGGATTAGTTTATCCATCGACGTGTAATTTATATGTGTGTGAAGCGGCTAATTCAGAGTAATGATCCCAATGTTCCCATTCTGTCCAATGAAATCCTACAAATTTGTGTTTATGAATTATGTGTTGTAAATTGAATATTTTTGTGATATTGTAAATAGTTAGGTTTAAGGATAATTTTGAAAAAAATAATATAATATATTATATATTATAGTATTTTTATACTATAAATTAATGTGGCGTCTTGTAATTTTTTTTCGAATACATCATGTCAGTAACTTTTTTCAATAATATCTTATCTATAATGATGGTTTAGTAGTAGTGAATAGAAATGAGTAGGTGTCTATCAGTATTGGTGAGCTGATGACTTGTATTTAAATTCAGGATAACTTTTTACTTATTTTCTTGAAGAAGATTAAATTTTCTTGACTTAAAAAACTTACAATCATTAAAATTAAATCTTGATTTAAAAACTTACTTTGAAGGGCTAATGGGAAATTACAAACAAATTATGGAGAAAATCAGACATAAATGAAACTTTGTTTTGCAAAGGAATGAAACAACAGTTTAGTATCTTGAGAGAACCTTGGTTTGCTCATGTTGAAGGTTGGAGTAGGACATAACACAATGCTTACCAAATTTTGTGACAACCTAGGGGATCATATTGAAAGTCATCCCTGAATACCTTTACAGAGGCAGGTAGCAAAGATGCCTGTCCCTCCTTGGCTTCAATCTACGACTGCACCCAACATAAACCAGCAAACATAGTCCAGCTAACATTAAAAACAAAAGTACACCTCTTCAAGAAACAACACGATGATGTGTGGAGAAGAAGATAAACATAATATATTTAAACTAGTTTTTAAATAAAATAAAATTCAACTCAAGTTATGTAAAAATAGCAGTATATTTTTCCCATAAATTTGCTAGTGTCTGACCTACCTACATCTCTACTACTAACCAAATTAATGTTTTATAATGTACA
This sequence comes from Dryococelus australis, assembly GCA_029891345.1. Classification (NCBI taxonomy): domain Eukaryota; kingdom Metazoa; phylum Arthropoda; class Insecta; order Phasmatodea; family Phasmatidae; genus Dryococelus; species Dryococelus australis. The sequence goes on along the minus strand of CM057004.1, from coordinate 113,262,773 downwards.
CATTTTAATATCAAAGCAGTTTATCAGGAAAATATAAATTTTCGTGTGTTAAATCAATATTGAGATAAGATTTTCAATTTCTGTGTTCGCTAGAGGAAAATACTGTTTGTGTTAACAAGTGTGCTCTATTTACAGAAATTTGTAGTAAATTTGTTATTTTAAAAAATAATTATCTCTTCGAGGATGTTTTTGAATGTTTTCCATTAGATATATAGAATGATGTGGGATTATGCTCTACACAAGTTGGTTATTTTGTAGCAAATCATTTGTGTTAAGATTTTCTATCGTTATACATTTTACTTACGAGAATAGACACATGGTATTGTGTCTGGTTTAAAACGTATTCAGAGTTTTTTTTTTTGCTGTAAGATCTCATTCTCCAGGCTGAATCGTGTTATTTACTCATACTGACTAGCTGGATTTTGTTTAAAGACAGTAGTTGTTCATTATAAACTCGTTTAAAAACTCTGCTTTGTGTAATTTCATACTGGCTAGCTGGATTTTGTTTAGTGAGTATGCAGTTGTTGACACCAGATGTTAAAATTCTCTCTCATGTAAATTATATTTCTAAGCTCGAGACATGCATTCCTTTTAAAACTCACTTAACTGCACTTATTAATCACGTAGTAGTTTGAAATTTGCGATTTGATGAGTGTAATTTATTCATACATAGAACACTGTGAATTTCTCTCGTCTGTTAAATGTATTCGTAAAAATCGCCTATCTACCACTAATATCCCTACAAACACATCAAAATGATAAAAAATTATAAAAGTGAGCCTTAGCCCACTCTTGCACTCAACTCTACACCTATATAAGACATTGCAACCCACCACTCTGATCAGTGGCCTTCAGCACACCACACCATCAACATCGTACAGAGCTTCTCCCCACAAAAAGAAAGAAGGAAAGAAAAAATTAATCCTCTCAATACATTTAACCCTTTCAATTTTCGATTGGATTAAGATCGGATTAAGACATTTTAAATTGGATTAACATCGAATCAAGAATTTTTGATTGGATTAATATCGGCTTAAGGATTAACCCTTTTTTGATCAACCCTTTCAATTAATTTGATATAAAATTGATAATCTGGATAATCAAAAGTGGGGTAGGACCTATACGCCCCTACTACTGGTGTCAAACAACACGACGACCAATTACAAACGTTACATGAACGTACATGTGTGGGAATTCCAACTTGTCTAGAAATGAACCCGCGAAATTCTCGGGTCTCTATAGTCATCACAGCCTGGGTGGAACTTCTTGTTGTGCTTTAATCCCTTCTGTCATGTTTCATTCAACTTTCGTACATTAATTGAAAGGGACCGTTATTTTCTGTCAACACGTTAGCATCCACCGTTCCTATACACATCGTCGAGTCGGTGCAATTCGTTTACTAGCTTCTACAGCAGTGAAGACACATTTAACCTTGTTGACTTTGTTATGTGTGACTGGACGAGCCTCTCGTTTGTTGTTTGCTATTGGTCCAAAGTCGTCCAGGGCGTCTCCGAACAAAACTGTAGTCCAATGAAGATTGCAGTCTTGAAATAATAACGCGAAATTTGCAGGTCTCTAGCAATCACAGTAAAACGTATACATAGTTTACTTATATTAAGGGGCAACTGTTTCTCGCGAAAAGATTTCAGGACAAGTTGTGATCTAAAACTCTTTAGTTGAGAACTATTTTGATAATTGGACCGTTTCAATTTATTACGTGTCTTAACTGCCTGCCCGCAAATCACGGACATTCAGTATCGGAGAAACTTAATTCTGATTGGCTCGCTCGTGTACCAGACTGTCTTCGCACAAAGACAAGCTGTCAATAGCCAAATAAAGACTGGAAGTGTGCACATAGGATAATGAAGTCTAGCCTCCGTGTAAATCTTTTCGCGAAAAACACCTGTCTTTCCCCATCGCCGTCGCAATGCTCTCTTAATACTGGACGTGCAATGGCCAATGTAGAAACGACGCCGACTCCGGTATATACATTACTATGAAGTTCAGCCTGATGCCAAACAATAACGCGAATTTTGTATGTCTCTACGTAGTGACTATCTGTCGTATTGGTATCACTGAAATTCTTGAGAACAAGCTCTGATGATACAGTCTACGCAATATCACAGAGTACTTAACAATACAGAAATGGTGGAGTGAACTGCGAACTACAATCACACACGCCAGCATAATGTCCTCACTGGCCAGCAATATGGCAGGACGTCGTTATACACCCAGCTCCTGGAGACTGTCTTGCCAGGCGTAAGCCCTACCAATAAGGAATATTCCATAATGTGCAATAGCCAATGAGACACAAGGCCTGCTCCCATAGGTTCACGCGGCCGAAGAACGATCGAGTTCGCCTACATCAAAGCAGTGTAGTGGAGAGATTTGGGCGGCTCTGAACATCGAGGTATCGAGAGCCGATTAGGGTGAAGTGAGGTAAATGTAGAGCAGTGCCGGAATTCACGGTCGGGAGAAACGGAGATCCCCGAGAAAACCCACCAACCAGCTGCACCATCCGACACCATTCCCACGTGTGAAAATCTGGGAGAGACACCGCTGGGAATCGAACCCGGTTCGTCTAGGTTTGAGGCGGGTAGTCTATCCCCTACATCACCGCAGCTCCTGCCTCAAAGGAATTGCCAGTCGTCATTGCTTCTATACAGGATGATTATCTATTAGACAGACATAAATTCAGGAGGCGATTCGTCATGAAAAGGTAAAAAGGAAAACATACGTGACACTTTATAACTAAACAGAACGTTAAGGGAGGTACGAGCCCTTAAAAAAACGAAATTTGAAGCCGTATTTGTGCAAATTATCGGCTCTTACGTTAAAGGTCTCTATAACATACAATGATATTCTGAGAGTTGTCATTGTATTTTACTTCGTTACCGATATTTTGCACATATACGGTTTAAAACCTCGGTTTTAAGGGCTCATGCCTACCTTAATATTCGGTTTAGGTATAAAGTGTCACATATGTTATACTTTTTAATGAAGAATCGCCTCCCGAAGCGTGTCGGTCTAGTTGCGAATCATCATGTATATGTAGCTATTATGTAATGATGTAATGCATACTTGAGGAAATGTCCACGGAACTTTGGTACGGAGCTATAATTTCCTGTGCGCCATGCAGTCGGGCGGATGAGACATCTGGATCGATGCGAGCCGTCTGCTCGACTGCAGTTAAGCCGAAGATGCTCTTGCGTGGATCTCGCCTCCGCCAAGTTTCTGACGAAGCCATTCAGAAGAGCGCCTCTAGCTGCGGATTATCCCTTCCCCATGGCCAATGGGATCCCGAAACTTGCAGCGAGTTCCCTCGTCTGCTGCAGGTTCCGCGGCATGATACGTGGGTACCAGCATCCGGCATCTTCCATTTATGGCATTTTTAGTACATCCTACGTTACAGATTTTTCATTACGTCTTCCGAGAATCACTTTGCGGGTTTTATAAAGAGTTATTAGTTGTCGTATTACTACTAGAGGGGGCCGCGGAGGTGTAGTGGTCAGACTACTAGCTTCCCACTTAGGCGAACCGGGTTAGATTCCCGGCGGGGTCGCTCTCGGATTTTCGCATGTGTGGATCGTGCCGGACGATGCCGCTGGTCGGCGGGTTTTCTCGGGGATCTCCCGTTTCCCCCGCCCTTTCATTCCGGCGCTGCTCCATTCTCACCTCACCTCACCGTCATCGGCTCTTAAGACCTCGATGTTCAGAGCCGTCCAGATCTCTCCACTCACTCACTCGCCATTACTAGTGTCATGTCACACTGTTACAAGACTTCAGAGCGAGTTCCCGAGTTCGTGAGGGATGGAGGACTAATTTAAACAAAAATAATTAAATTTGATTTTTAATTTATTCACACATTTTTTATTTACATTAAACTATGCATCTGCACTCTTACTCTTGTTATTCTGTTGATTTAAGTATAAGTCCTTATCTATGTCTCTATATTGGCGGCAGTCAATTGATTCCCACTCATCATTTACACATGTTCAGTCTGTCTGTTGTCATCGCTCCATATGTCTTGCACACACGCATTCAGATCAGTAGTCCCGACCATCAATCTCACCCTCCCGCAGTCCACAGACTTCACTCCAGCCATCAATCTCACCCTCCCGCAGTCCACAGACTTCACTCCAGTCATCAATCTCACCCTCCCGCAGTCCACAGACTTCACTCCAGCCATCAATCTCACCCTCCCGCAGTCCACAGACTTCACTCCAGTCATCAATCTCACCCTCCCGCAGTCCACAGACTTCACTCCAGCCATCAATCTCACCCTCCCGCAGTCCACAGACTTCACTCCAGCCATCAATCTCACCCTCCCGCAGTCCACAGACTTCACTCCAGCCATCAATCTCACCCTCCCGCAGTCCACAGACTTCACTCCAGCCATCAATCTCACCCTCCCGGAGTCCACAGACTTCACTCCAGCCAACAATCTCACCCTCCCGCAGTCCACAGACTTCACTCCAGCCATTCGTCGCTGCTCCACTCTGAGAGAAAATCGAATAACACAATTTTTGGTATAGGGCCAAATATATATTTAGTTGCCCTAACAAAATATATCGTTGAGCAAACAACATTTGGAAAGCAACAAAATTACCTTTGTTCTTCTAACAAAATATATGTTTGAATAGGCAAAATCTCTGTGCTGGGCCAAAAAAAATTTGACTGCTAACTAAATATTTTGTTGAATCAACTGTATATATTTGTTTGGCCGCTCTTGTGACTGCCTTCGTTCGAAAATACAGCTCGAGAGTTTCTTTTGTGACAATTAGGATAGTAATCGTGTTTGTTAGTGCATCTATTGGTGCTTAATAATCGTATAAACACATCAATAAAAAATACAACAAGAAACTGACAAGTAAGGTTGTAAAACTTGATATATTTGTTTGCACACATTGCCCAATATTTGGACTATATCCATTTAAAAGCTTCCCGGCAACTCAGTTGTTACAGTAGCTGAGGTTGGTAAGGCGTAATGCACGAACGCAGGTCATATAGGTTCGAAACTAGGTCGAACGGGTAAAATTCTTTTTATCTGTCCAAACTATTTAATGTACGTGTAGCCAAACAAATCTTCAGTCACACCAACCAAATCTTTGTCTGGAGACAACAGAATGACAACAACAAAATAATTTAGTTTGAGCAACAAAATATTTCATGTCCCTCTGCAAACAAATAATTTGGTTGCACCAAACAAATCTTTCTCTGGGGACAACAAAATGAGAAAAAACAAAATAATTTGGTTTCAGCAACAAAATATTGCATTGCTCCTATGCAAACAAATATTTAGTTGCACCAACCAGATCTTTGTCTGGAGACAACAAAATGAGAACAACAAAATAATTTTGTTTCTGCGACAAAATATTTCATTGTCTCTATGCAAATAAATAAATCTTGTTTGATTCAACAAAACCTTTTTCTCAGTTCAGGCTGGTCGCTTAGCTGTCTACACACGCTCTCCAGACTGTAAACTGTCAGCTTGGAGGCCCGTTGTGGCTTAAGTAATGCCGTTGGCTCGATTAAGGAAGTTCCCAGTACGTACCCCGAGTCTCGCTGGGAGAGGCAAGGGCGATGACCAGAACATTATTTTGGAGATAACTCCAAGAATTCATTCCGGTGACGGTCAGGGGCGCACAAGTCACGATAAGCTTATCTGGCATAGGCGGTGGCTCGCCTTTGTAAATCGCTGCGTACTTCTCGCGTTATCACTCCGCCCTTGGCACACTGTGTCGCTCGCTCTATTGAGACGATGCAAGCCAGAAAATTGCAACAACACCTTATTTATTCCCATAATGCACTAGTTAGTAACTAATAAAGGCAGGGAAGGTGCGACGTTTTAATAAGACTTAATGATCTCTTATTTATACTATGACGTGTGAAAAATTTCGTTAAACCATCCGAAATGGAACGTGTTACAAGAAAATTGGTGGATTCAAGATCGCGTCGAATGAGTAAGAGAGTGGAGATGTTTGGGCGGCCCTTAAAAGTGAATGTTTGAGAGACGATAAGGATGATGGAGGTATGGAGCAGCGCCGTAATGAAAGGGCGGGGGAAACGGGAGATCCCGAGAAAACCCGCCGACCAGCGTGACGATACCCACATGCGAGAATCAGGGAGTGAGCCAGCCGGGGGTTCGCCTTGGTGGGAGGCGAACACGGCGTGGAATATATCCCAGTATATCTTCTATGCGCAGGGACAAGAATGTGTAAAGGCTGTTCACGATAAAGTAAGCACTTTTGAAATCAACCTTAGGAAAAAGGCACTGTCCCTACCTGCATATATTTTAACTGGCGCGATGGGTGATATGCGCCCAGTAAAGTTGGTAACGATGGAAGGAAAGTAGTTCCGTATCATAACGTCAAATAAATATTGTTAGGTAACCATTTCTGATCAATTAAATTATTTCTTTCATTCTCGGTATTTTTTTTATGAATCGAAGAATAAAATTTAGCAGACTTGTAAAATGTTTACTTTTGTAATAATTTCATAGTTTCACTTGACCGGCTCATGAATAAAGTTATAAGGCCCATTAGAATGTTTAGCGTGCATAAGGTGGAAGAATACACAACGTACATGCAAGCAGATCTTAATCAGGTCTTTCAAAAGTGCTAATTTTACAGTGAATACCCTATATAAGTGGAGCCTTGAGAAATTCGCGTAATTATTGAGACACCTTATTTTCGCGAAAAGAGATCCACACAGTCTTGACTTCAACATGCTACGTGCAGCTTTCTTTAACTTACTGGTAGCGCGTCATTGTGAGTTGACATTGTAGCAGTCGACTGGGACAGTCAGAAATATGACAATCCGTTCAGATACTAATTAATACACGGGCTCGAGTGTTGCAATAGTACAATATTTTAATGGGCACTGTACTTGTGTCAAGCGTTCCCCTCGTAACAAATGTGTAACGTACTGCGTGTTCATTGCTGTGCGCATTGGACTATTCACACGCGAGGGCTGCGGAAACTTCGACAAATCAGGTTTCTTACACTGGAGATTCTCGAAAGACGGCCGACTGATTCCTTGCTATGTACAGCTCTGACCATAAATGTACTTAATGTGCAACACGTTCTTGACCATTGTTACGGCAACTGAAAGGGTTAATTTTGTAGTGCACGTCTGTAATTCGTACACTATAAAAAAATGTTTTGTTGAATCATACAAGATTTGTTTGGTGCAACAAAATGATTTGTTTGTATAGGGGCAATGAAATATTTCGTTGCTGAAACCAACTTATCTTGTTGTTATAATTTTTTCCCCAGACGAAACTTTGGTTAGTGCAACTAAAGATTTGTTTCGCCACACGTACATTAAACAGTTTGGGCCGATACAAAAATGTTTTACAAGTTTGGCGCAAGTTTCTGAGATCACCTCACCTGCGTCCAAGCGCTACTCCTTAGTAACCTCAGCTAATGTGACAACTGATGAGGCCAGAAATCTTTCAAAATAGATATGCTTCAAATATTGGGCAACGTGTGCAAACAAATATTTTAAGATTTACAGGTTTACTTTCCAGCTTCCTGTTGCATTGTTTTACTAACGCCTTTATACGATTGTTAAGCATCAATAGACGCACTAACAAAACACAAATCCTAATTGTCACAAAAAAAATACGAACAAACTCTCGAGCTGTATTTTCGAACGAAGGCAGTCAAATGAGTGGCCAAACAAATATACGTATACAGTTGATTCAACAAAATATTTAGTTGCCAGACTAATTTTTTTTTTTGGCCCAACGCAGAGATTTTGTCTATTCACACATATATGTTGCAAGACGAACTAAAGTAATTTTGTTTGCTAAACAATATATTTTGTTAGGACAGCTAAATATATTTTTGGCCCACTGGAAACAAATATTTTGTTCCATTTTCTCTCAGAGTAGGCATGAACGCAGCACGCTAAACAGGTAAGAGCATCCACTCGCGAATGTGGATACAAGCTGAAGCGTTTTGACACTAATTACCGGAAGCACAGAGTACCTAAAAATACAGAGGCGAAGAAGCCGCTCATTCCGAGAACTCGATCCGCACACTGACCAGCAATATGGCGCCACTGGCCACCAACATGTCGGAGCTTCTGGCAACTTACTCGCCGACCCCGGTAGACCGGGCAATAGGGAACCTCTCGCAGGACGCAGTAGCCAGTTAGACATCAAGAACCGTTCCCAAAGCCTCACGCAACCAATCAGAGGAAGGGCAAGCCCGCACAAACGAGCCGGTACTCCATTCTGTCTCTGTTTACTTAATTATTCCGTCCGGCAGGATCTCTTTAGTGAAAAACCGGTATCCCTCACTATAAATCATATTGCTGCCGTGGTGGATGTATGTGAAATATATACCGTTCTGACTTGTTCCACGCGATCATCTAATGTTTTGTTCTGTTTTTTACACTGTATCCAACGTATTCCTACAATATGGGGACAAACTTCGACAGTGTATTCCTGGCGGAAATGAAAGACTTAAACTTTGTAAGTACCACTTATCTCGTCAAGTGATATCAAGGGAGCTGTGCGGCGCTGAAAAATCATAATTTAAATTGCCCTACTCTGGATTGTGGTTTGCCTACCCCGTATGCAACACACGCTCTGTTTCGAATGTTCAACATCCATTATCTCACAAACTGTTAGCCTGAGAGTCTTCCAACAAGACGTCCAGTTTTCGTAATTTAGAAGAGCCGATTCACAGGTTGTCATTATAAAAATTGCTCAGAACATGGTGTTACAGAGTTTGATGCGAACGTAGGGTTCCAAAGCCCATTTCCAAAAGGCAGAGGAATGATATGACCAACCTCGTTTTTAGAGGTGTAAGAACTTCTTAAATATGAAACACAATTCACCGGTTTGTTCCTTTATCTCAAGTTGTTTTTGATATTCTCCACTAAAGGCATATTAAAACTCAAATTTTCGGGGGCGCGTATCTCCTTTAATAATCACTTTTGGGGAAAAGTTATGTACATACAATTTTGTTTTATATTTTCTTACGGAATTAATTGCCGAGATTTATCCACAAATTTTAGAAACGCGCGGTATGTGTCTTGTGTTGGTAAAATGTACCTTTTGACTTGTTTCAAATCCCCGAGCATCACTAGCTCAATAGGGATCTACAAAACGCAAAATTAAACAAACTTCCAGAATTTCTTGACTGCCGGTAAATATTTTTCATCTTTAGAGTGTTGAGATATAAAAATAATTCAATTGCTCTGATGTCTCCTTAAAACGTAAGGACGTGGAACAATTTCTCAAAATGTTGGGACATTTCAGCTGAAACAAGGTTGACTGACAACCCTGCTCCGAAGTGAACTTGCAGGCAGGTTGACCGCAGTGCAGGGAAGCCCAGAATTGATGTCGAAAAGTAATCATCTCCGAACGGCGTATTAATTTCGCAAAATCAAATGAACGGAGAAAACAGTCGACGTGGGTGATCGAAAGTTTTAATTAACTGCAGCGCGCTGGGTGCGCGATTGAGTTAATGGCAGAGATGAAATAGGTGGATGGCAATTTTTCTCCCTTTCGAAATTTTGTTACGTTTAAAAATAAAGTCAGAAGTATACTACGAGTCCCTTGTAATGATATGCTTCCGTTTTGCAGACCGATTCTGTGTTTTTTAGTTATAATTTTTTGGGCTCTACTATGAAAGTCATTACTTGCTTATGAAACGTAAACATCACATTCGCATAATAAAGTAACACGAAGCTGTCTTATTTCCCTGTGTCAATATAGCCAGAATATTACTATAGTTTGTGCACACCAGCTGAGTGGAAAACATACACGTAGCTAGCCTGCAATGCATGCGATACACAATGCCGAGAGCCCTGCCATATGTATCTGCTACTCGTGCTGTAGGCCTATTCCAAGTACTTAGTATTAACATAGAATATGAGCAGGCAGGATATTACCCCGTGGCACTGAATGGAAAATACGTGACAACGTGTGGAACAGGGGTAGTGTACTATTGGGCCATACTCTCCCATAGGCTTATAAAACTGTGTGAAATAAAAGCATGTGTTGATATCGTGTTTTAGGTTAGGTATATTGTTGGCAATATTTATTACGACTGAGCAGTGTGATAGTAGAATATTTCTCCCCTGAGGAAAACGTCTGCCTGCCCCTTGCAGGCTCGAGAACCAGACGTTAGATGCGAAGAACACTCGCCTTAGTTTACCACACTTACTTGAGACCAGTGACCATTTGTCACACTCTGATAATTATGCAACTTACTTTCCACAAGGACAAGCAGAAATTATGCAGAACTGGCTTATCAGTGAAGGCGAGGAAGTGAAAACAGTTATTCACGCAAGTAGGAAAAGACGTCAGACTACATAAACCTTCCAGCCAAATTATTTTATTTCAAACTCAGTTTTTTTTTAAATTTAATTGATATGTATTCCGACTGTAAATGAAACTAATAAAAAATCCTGAATGGCAATAGCAAAGGGTTTATGAAAAACATTCAAACACTATTACTGCTGATAGGATGTGGTCAGACATAACGGTCGTTAACGATACCCTTATTATAAAACGTCAACTAGCCTGACATGTCAGTTTGTCACTGAAAAAAAAAATCACCAAATGAACGCGTCTGCAATTATTACTTGGAAAAATTAAACTTGGCTCAGCTTAGTGGCAGAACAAAATAAACTCTGTCTCTCAGGTTAAATTATGGTTAAAATATGCTGGTTCTTAGCTGTTAAAACCGCCATGCCAACATGGCGTTGTGTAGAATGTTCTAGTACAAATGGCCGCTCTCTTAGGCCTGTACGACGTGTAGACAAAACTCTTAGAAAAACCAGTAGTGTAGAAAAATAGTTTACTTGTAGGATGATACCTTTTGTAGTAGAAGGCAGGACGGGATCTCAGGAAAATGTAGAGCAGTATTCAAACTTCGTAGAGTTAAGGTGTTTCTTAACATGGCTTACGGCTCACGGAACGTCACAGCGTCTAACTAACTGACCTAAGCTCCCAGACAGCTGCTTACAATACGGAGGGGCTCACAGCACACTTATCTGCGTAGAAATAAAACAATATTAACCAAGAAGTCTGTATAAACTATGACACCCTAATATACTACTTAAAAAACCTATGCTACGTCCAACTTCTGGAAGTGCGTCCTGGCTTAGGTCTTAACCCGTTGAATATGGCGGCAGAGAGAGCGATCTCCTAACTGAAATTACCCGCCTAGCCCTGCGCTATCACCCTAGCCAATGGGGGTGCAGGATTCAAACCTGCCAGCCAACCGGAAGGTTTCCTACTCAAACAGCTAATCTGACACACTCATAACAACGTAATACTATGTGTCAACGAGTTACGGGTCTTGCAGAAGGTAATGAAAATAACAAAATAAATTCCCTGAAACAATTACAATGGCGTGAGACCAAGAAAATAAATGAAAATATTGAATTATTAATTAAAATACAAACAAAAATAAAATATAGCTAACTAAGGAAATCAAACATAAATTATTGCCATTCTAGAATCTAACTATTCAAAATCCAGAACATACGATAGTTAATAAAAATAAATATAAATTAAAAATGTGTGAAAAAGTGTGCAAATTACAGTGTTTGACACTGGCAGTGTAGAATGTGTAGAAATATACATAGATTATAATAATGATTGCAGAAATTGCAAAAGTTTATGTTACATAATTGCTCCTCCTGTCGGGTAAGTCGTTTTCATCAGGAGACAGACATCTCATTACAAATGTAACGTATTACGTTGTAATATTTCTGCATTGTTAGAAAAAAATCGTATGTCGGAAAATGTTTATTTCGCAATACTTTGCTGTAGGAACAGGTAAAATCACATACATAGTTTTTTTTTAAATACACATCGTGAAACCAAAAATAAAACATAACTGTTACATATAATTACAAGGGGAATGGGGAATTCTCTCATTGTTGGAAAACTGTCATTTCATGCGGGTCTCGGCTTACCCGCTACAGTCGTCTTTTTTTTTTCGTGAGCTATATTTAGATCGTCCGCAGCTGCAGGCAGCGGTGTGTCACGCCACACGAGACCAGGTGGCGTGATTTTCAGAGTACCTCGGGTTACAGCGAAGGCAGCCGACCGGACACGAAGTCGGTCCCCGCTCGCAGAAAAACCGCGGGAAGCCGCTCCAGTATCGAGAGCGTGTCCGTGGCGGGTGGGCGGTGTGTCCGCGGTAATTCTTGAAGAAACAACGTTTAGCACCTCGTCGTACGGGATCCGTGTACAACTACCAAACCTGTACACTCGCTGTCTCACTTTACAATACAGTGTACCATCACCGAAACACAGCACGAAAGTGACGTCGCTTTAGAGGCTCGCCTGTCTCCAGCAAACCAAAAAACGCGTGTAATGAAGTGCAGTTGCGTAGGGTTTCCACGCCAAGTGTCACTAGTCGAAGCAGCATAAGTGTTTGGTGCTAGTTAGTATAAACTGCACTTGTTGTGCACTGAACAGTTTATTGTTTACATTTCACTGCAATTTGTATTCTAGGGCAAACACCTCTTCACTGACCACTCCTATCCTAGTTAGCCCTGTGCTATACTCAGACAACATTCAACACAATACACGAAGACTTCATGCCTCTATAGAAATACCACCTGTAACTGTTAGGCGTCTCATTGGATTTAACGTCACATTACGCTGCATCTCTATAAGTAAACAACGAAAGGACAGAAGACATATACAACGAAGGATAAAAAAATACATGAAGAACACTTTACCACCAGCAATCTTGGCCTACAATTTACAAGATGAAAAAATAACTTTCCAAGAATACCAATGGCTTAACCAAGCCGGAAAAATATCATCAACGTAGTAGAATATCACTGGCGACTTTATAGATTGGAATATCGAGAAGACTTCAAAAACCGATAGGATTAATATTCAACGCAGAAAATAACGATGGTACGTAAGATCCAGTATTAGAGTGTTTATTTGTTGTTTCTAAAGAATATTGTAGCTTTGTTACCTGATCCTTCTGTTCTGATTGTTCTAGGTCCTCCTGTCCTTGGAGATGGCAGGACACATGTAAGTGAGTCGACTTGGCATTGACGCGGCAGGCAGTTCAGTTGTGTGTGCTAGGTAGTTTAGCTCCGAATGTTTCTTAGTTAGGGTCCATGATGATAGCAATCTGCGTAGCTTCTATGTAAAGTTACTAGCTTCCCTCCAGGCGTGATAACACAATCCTACCGCAGTGATGATAGTGATTTTTCTCTCTTGCGCAGTTCTGCCTTACAGACACGCGGCGCAGGCTTAAGAATTCTTAGGAGGTGTACTACTTAATTATCGTGGCTCTGACGAGGTGTTGCTGACTCAGTCGGGTCGCGCACAATCTCGCGGCTGTTCGTACCATTGCAGTCTCTCTCTAACCAGCGTATCACAGAGGTGGTAATTTGACTTCATCTTCCCACTATCTCTGACTTCCAGCACGCGCTGAGCCATCCTCTTCACGTCAGCGATATACTATTACGTTCACCAGGTTATGTCTGCCTATTATATCATTGGTGCCGGGGACTGCCAACTCGTACCAGTTCGGGAAAACTTCTCGTTTTACTTCGAATGGCCCAGTAAATTACTGTATCAGCTTACCCATCACATGGCCGTAGTGCTTACTTAACACCAACTACTCGCGTCAGAACCAGTTGACTTGGGAGCAACTTGTTTACTTTGGATTGTTTCACGTATTTTGCACGTGTTTCTGCGGCTACATGCAACCTTTGCCTCACTAATACTTTCATTGCTTCTCTAATATCTTCCGTTTGTTGCTTATCGCAGTGGGCAATTCTCGGGGCTTGCAGTTGCTTTCCAGGGTCATAAATCTCTGAACACTGGCCGGTAAGGGTCTCCCAAGGGACGTGTAATTTGTGCTCTCGTGGATCGTGTGGTTAAACACGAACTCTATAAGGAGAATCTTATTTCTCCATGCTTGCTGTTGCACATGGCAGAATATTCGTAGTGTGTTTCCAATAACCATTCTGCGTTCCACGGGGCTGCCACAAGGATGGCGAAGAGCAGCTGTTGTTCGTACAATCTCCTTTTCTGCCAATATGCCTGGAAAAATTGTGTACTCTTATCTGATAACAAACAAACAGGCTTTCTGACTTCTTTAATAAATAGCTTTAACTTGCTTAACACACACTTAGCATTCTCTTGTGCAATAGCGTATAGCTTTGTGTATTTTGAAAACATATCCATGAGCACAAAACTATTCGTTACTCCGGCAATAGAATGTGGTAACGGACGAAATAAGTCTGCCGACACCAAATCTAACGGGTTCTCCGAAATAATGGGCACCACTTCTCCCACTAAAGTCTCTTGTGGGTGTTGGCATTTTTAGCACAAGTCACATGCGCGTACAATAACTGTGTCTGACTGTAGCACACGCGTCCAGAAAAATTGTCTCCGCAGAGCTTCATTCGTTTCCCGTATTCTAATATGTCCCACTAACTCGTGTGTTCCAGAGATTAAATTTTCTGGTAATTTCTCCATTCAGCTTCAAAATCCGTCTGGCGTAAAATATGCTGAAATAAAATTCCTTCAGTACTTGTGTGAAATGAATTTCTTAGTGGATATTCAGCTGGTGAATCGCGTAGTTTATTTAGAACCTTGTTACGAAATTTATCAGCTGTCTGGTCCTCTAAAATGTTTGCCGAAAATTTCTTACGATAAACAGGTCAACTCTGGCTGCTTGGGGTCTAAAACAACGAAAAACTCATTAGGTGCTTTACTCGCCATTTCCGGTACATCATCCGGTATTTGGCTGAGGTAATCAGCTGCGAGGTTATAGCTTCCCTTTATGTGCTATCTTGTAAGGCGGCTACTAAAAATACGTCCTGTTCGTAGACTTATTAGCGCCAGGTGGTTTGTGTCTAGTGCTGTGCGTTCGCCCAATAATACGTCCTATTCGTAGACTTATTAGCGCCAGGTGGTTTGTGTCTAGTGCTGTGCGTTCGCCCAATAATACGTCCTGTTCGTAGACTTATTAGCGCCAGGTGGTTTGTGTCTAGTGCTGTGCGTTCGCCCAATAATACGTCCTGTTCGTAGACTTATTAGCGCCAGGTGGTTTGTGTCTAGTGCTGTGCGTTCGCCCAATAATACGTCCTGTTCGTAGACTTATTAGCGCCAGGTGGTTTGTGTCTAGTGCTGTGCGTTCGCCCAATAATACGTCCTGTTCGTAGACTTATTAGCGCCAGGTGGTTTGTCTCTAGTGCTGTACGTTCGCCCAATAATACGTCCTGTTCGTAGACTTATTAGCGCCTGGTGGTCTGTCTCTAGTGCTGTACGTTCGCCCAATAATACGCCCTGTTCGTAGACTTATTAGCGCCAGGTGGTTTGTGTCTAGTGCTGTGCGTTCGCCCAATAATACGTCCTGTTCGTAGACTTATAAGCGCCTGGTGGTCTGTCTCTAGTGCTGTACGTTCGCCCAATAATACGTCCTGTTCGTAGACTTATTAGCGCCTGGTGGTCTGTCTCTAGTGCTGTACGTTCGCCCAATAATACGTCCTGTTCGTAGACTTATTAGCGCCAGGTGGTTTGTGTCTAGTGCTGTGCGTTCGCCCAATAATACGTCCTGTTCGTAGACTTATTAGCGCCAGGTGGTTTGTGTCTAGTGCTGTGCGTTCGCCCAATAATACGTCCTGTTCGTAGACTTATTAGCGCCTGGTGGTCTGTCTCTAGTTCTGTGCGTTCGCCCAATAATACGTCCTATTCGTAGACTTATTAGCGCCTGGTGGTCTGTCTCTAGTGCTGTGCGTTCGCCCAATAATACGTCCTGTTCGTAGACTTATTAGCGCCTGGTGGTCTGTCTCTAGTGCTGTGCGTTCGCCCAATAATACGTCCTAATTCGTAGACTTATTAGCGCCTGGTGGTCTGTCTCTAGTGCTGTACGTTCGCCCAATAATACGTCCTGTTCGTAGACTTATTAGCGCCAGGTGGTTTGTGTCTAGTGCTGTGCGTTCGCCCAATAATACGTCCTGTTCGTAGACTTATTAGCGCCAGGTGGTTTGTGTCTAGTGCTGTGCGTTCGCCCAATAATACGTCCTGTTCGTAGACTTATTAGCGCCTGGTGGTCTGTCTCTAGTGCTGTGCGTTCGCCCAATAATAAGTTACGGAAATGCTGTAGGGCCCAAACTACTCCTAGTATTTCTCTTTCCGTAACCGGTATAATTTTTCTCGGACTTGTTAAGAGTCCTACTCACCATGGCCACTGTCTTCTCAATGCCATCAGCGTTCAGCTGAGCGAGCTTTACTCCTAAAGCATAACTTGACGCATCTGCATACAAATAATACGTGTCTCCTTGAATGGGGCGGTGTATCACATGCTCACGTAGAAGTAACTGTTTGGCGGCTTCAAAGGCCTGCTTATCCTCGGCGGTCCACTTCCAGGCTACATCATTTCTTAAGAGCTTACAAAGCTGAGAACATACCTGCGCCACTCTGTTAGAATAATTGCGGGAAAAAAACGACAACACAGAGAAACGCTCGCAATTGACGTACATTTCTGGGCACACAGGGAAGTCTGTAATAGCGGCTAGTTTATGGGGAGGTGTGCGTATCCCTTCAGGCGTCAGAGCATGGGCCTAGGAAAGGTACTTCTTCGCTACGGAACAGCGACTTTTTCAATTTTAACGGTCATTCCTGCAGCAGTTAGTTGATTAAGTTCGGCCTGTAGGTGCTCTAAATGCTCTTCAAATGTCGACTACGTCACCAAAATATCGTCTACGTAACACTTCGCAAACTCTGCGCACTGCTCGCCTAAAGTCGCGCTCACACGTCTTGTAAACTGGGATACGGCGCTGCAAAGTCCGAAAGGGAGCACTTCTAAACAGAACTGCTGTGTACTGTTTTGAGTCTTCGGTAAGAGGAACTTACCAGTAGCCGCGAGTTAAATCTACTGTCGACATGTGGCGCACTCCCTGATACAGTCGTAATAACTCGTCAGTCAGTCGGACGTGGGCTCTCTCTCTCTCTCTCTCTCTCTCTCTCTCTTGATTTAATCGTAATGGTGTTTACTTTGCGTGCGTCCAAACAAAGCTTGACGGATCCGTCTTTCTTACGGACGCAAACCATCGGATTACTAAATGGACTTGCGGCTGGCTTTATTACTTTCCATGCTAACATTAAATTTAATTAGTCTTCCGCTTTTTTTGGCGTACTTAGCCGGAATAGGGAATGACTTAACATGGAAAACTTATCAGGGTTCTACTTTAACGTAAGCCTTATACAATTTATTTCTGCCTGGTTGTTCCGAAAAAAAATGGACCTGGTTAGTCAATTAAAACTGTTCCGATACACATTTCTGTTGCCGATTTATTCCGTCAATACTACTGACAGCTTGCAAAATTTCCTCAGTAGAAGCAAAAACATTCATCGTGACAGAGTTTTGCAGTTGGCACTCTGCTATTTGCAGCTTGCATTCAAAATTGTTGGACCATATCCAGCAGTCCGAAGTGGTTACAGTGCTTACCTCTGTCTGTAGTACGAACTAGTCATCCGGCAAAATCCAAATTGATTTTGTACCGTGTCAAAAAATCAATACCCAGAATTACCGTTTTAGTCAGACGTTTAATCACTAACGCAGATATTCTTTCCGTAGTGCCCAGGCCCTCAATAGTCAATAGCACTTGTCTGCTGATTATTGGGCTCGATTCAGCGGTTGCCCCAATGATACGAAGCCTAGATACAGGTACAACTTGTATCTTAATTCCTGTAGCACAAATGTCATTCACGAAGGCTTCTGCTACACAGCTTACCTCTTCTCCGCTGTTCAATAAGCAGGGTACTTGCAAACCGCATACTGTTAAACGTAGCTCGGGACACAAAGTCTCCTGCACAAAAATACTCTCTTCGCCAGTGTCATCCATTAAAAATTCTCAGTCTGTTTCTCCTAACTGTACGGCGTTTAGGAAAATTTTATTTAAATTTTCCAGCTAAACTTCTCTTTGTGTCGGACCCGTTGGTACACAGATCTGTAATACGAACCAGTGAACGGGCCGTGTCGGACCCGTTGGTACACATATCTGTAATACGAGCCAGTGAACTGGCCGTGTCGGACCCGTTGGTACACAGATCTGTAATACGAGCCAGTGAACTGGCCGTGTCGGGCCCGTTGGTACACATATCTGTAATACGAGCCAGTGAACGGGCCGTGTCGGACCCGTTGGTACACAGATCTGTAATACGAGCCAGTGAACGGGGCGTGTCGGACCCGTTGGTACACATATCTGTAATACGAGCCAGTGAACTGGCCGTGTCGGACCCGTTGGTACACAGATCTGTAATACGAGCCAGTGAACTGGCCGTGTCGGGCCCGTTGGTACACATATCTGTAATACGAGCCAGTGAACGGGGCGTGTCGGACCCGTTGGTACACAGATCTGTAATACGAGCCAGTGAACGGGGCGTGTCGGACCCGTTGGTACACAGATCTGTAATACGAGCCAGTGAACTGGCCGTGTCGGGCCCGTTGGTACACAGATCTGTAATACGAGCCAGTGAACTGGCCGTGTCGGGCCCGTTGGTACACATATCTGTAATACGAGCCAGTGAACTGGCCGTGTCGGACCCGTTGGTACACAGATCTGTAATACGAGCCAGTGAACTGGCCGTGTCGGGCCCGTTGGTACACATATCTGTAATACGAGCCAGTGAACGGGCCGTGTCGGACCCGTTGGTACACAGATCTGTAATACGAGCCAGTGAACGGGCCGTGTCGGACCCGTTGGTACACAGATCTGTAATACGAGCCAGTGAACGGGCCGTGTCGGACCCGTTGGTACACAGATCTGTAGTACGAGACAGTGAACGGGCCGTGTCGGACCCGTTGGTACACATATCTGTAATACGAGTAGGCCATTACGTGTATGGAGTGAACGGCCGTGTCGGACCCGTTGGTACACAATCTGTAATACGAGCCAGTGAACTGGCCGTGTCGGCCCGTTGGTACACATATCTGTAATACGAGCCAGTGAACGGGCCGTGTCGGACCCGTTGGTACACAGATCTGTAATACGAGCCAGTGAACTGGCCGTGTCGGGACCCGTTGGTACACATATCTGTAATACGAGCCAGTGAACTGGCCGTGTCGGACCCGTTGGTCACTATCTGTAATCGAGCATGAACGGCGTGCACGTTGACACGATCTGTATAGACCAGTAAACGGGCCGTGTCGGACCCGTTGGTACACAGATCTGTAATACGAGCCAGTGAACTGGCCGTGTCGGACCCGTTGGTACACAGATCTGTAATACGAGCCAGTGAACGGGCTCTTATTATTTCTCTGACTCTTATTAGTTTAACTTTCCGCTGCCGGCGGCATTCACGGCTTGCGGACATGTTACTCCTCGCCGAATACCATTTCCTCCCCTAAACGAGTGCTGATTGTCCCTTTGGTTCGCTCCCTGGTCTTGCGAATAGGGCGGGCTTGTAGCTATTTACTTGTTATAGTCTAGGAGGGTTGCTGTTGTTCGAGCGGAAACCTCCTCTGTGTTGGTTCGATTGATTTCCGGTGTGCCCAGGCTTGTCTCCGTCCCTAGTAGGCCGTTGTCTCCGTCAATTTATTGTCAATTTGGTCGAAGGCCAACAGTCCCTCGCGGAAGGGTACGAGATCTATGTACCGTCTACCTGATCATAAAGATTTAGAATCTAGACATGATGCTGAGAAAATTTTACAAAAAGAAGCGAAAGAAATTATTTTGGATAAAAACACTCCAATTAGAGAAAAAATTACTTCAGCAGCGTTTGCTTCAACTATGTTTATAAAAAGAAAATTAGAATGGGGAATTTAAATGATTTATTAATTATACATATTTTTACTTGAAGATAAAAAATATAACCTTTGATATTCCCTTCGAGGAATTAAAAGATTTAGGAATAGATCAATTTTTCACTAATGATCAAATTGCGAGAAAAAATAAAAAAACTGAAAGAAGGAAAAAGTTTCAAATTAACTTTATCATTGCCAACAGCCGAAAAGAAAAAAACTGGCAATGGATTACATCATGGAGGAACTGTAGCAATAATATTGGCTGCCTTAAGTGCATTTGGTGGTTTAGCCGGTGGAGCTACTGCAATTTACAATCCTGCTCAACAAACTAGAAATAATAGAAAAGAATTAGAAGAACAAAAAATACATAATTTAGCAATATAAAACAACGCAGGAAGCGGATTGAAATGAGGACGGCCAAAAAAATTTGAATATAATACCTATTATTTAATATCGATATTGAAAAATATGTAAAATTATTAAATATATCCGAAATGTTTATATGATTGATGAATTACCAAAAAATATGTGCTTTAGTAAATTTTGACATTTCAGCAAATCCTGGTACTCATTGGGTTTGCTACTTTAGAGAAAATAATGATGTTTACTATTTTGATTCATTTGGAGTCAACATTCCTAGTAATTTAATAAATTACTTCAAAAACATCCATTTTATTACAATGATGATCGAATTCTGAATTGTAATTCAGTTATATATGGATATCTATGTTTAATTGTTTTACACCTTTTTCGAGTGGATTTTAGTTTAATGATATAATTTCTATGTTATTAAATGACGAATATATTTGGGAAACCATTAATCAAATCTTTAAATAAAATTCTTGACACTAATGCTTATGCTTCACAAACATATGTAGATTCACAATGCAATTCAGGTGTCTGCTTTACAAAGTAAACTAAGCGCCTGTTTAGATTATATAAAATATTATTTTTCTTTTTTAATATAGATGATCCTGTAGATGGTAAAGATGCGGACAGTAAAAGATTTTTTGATAAAGAAATAACTGATAAATTGCAAAATTTAACCACAGAAACTGTGAAAAATTGTATAGCATTAATTAACTCGAAAGCTGAAGAAAAATCATATATATTTTATTTACCTGCAAGGCGGAATAAAATTTGCAATATTTTTTACATAGGTAATAATCTAATTTTCTTTGCTTTTTTGATGGATTCTACTGTTGATAAAATAACTACTGCTAACCTTGTTTTTTTCTGATGCCGTGACTGTTATTAAGGGAACTACAAAAATATATTACAGTAAGCCTTTTGATGTTTTTTCAGAGGCATTGCATTATCTTTTAGGATCAGAAAAGAGGAAATCTCTAATTATAATGATGGGGTGAAAACTACAATAGGCATATTCGTGAAATATAAAGATTATATATATATATATATATATATATATATTTACTATTAAATGGGAAACATTTGGTGCTTGAAGTGTAAAAAAGTTACTAAAAATAAAAAATGGAGAATGCTAAAAATGGGCGATTAGTTCAGAAATGTATATGCTCAACGAGTAATTCTAAAAAATGTTGCCCACTGAGAGAGAGGGAATAATTAATGAATTATATAATTCAGCGAGAAGAAACTTTCCAAGACGAAAAGTAATATCATATGGAATCGACAATTTATGGCAAATTGATCTTGTTGTAATGGATACTACCAATTTGAAAAGCATATCGCATATAAATAATTGATACAAGTATATTATGGTAATTATCGATGTTTTTTTCAAAATTTGTGTTTGCTATACCAATTAAAGACAAAACAGCAAAAAATGTAGTATATGCTTTGTAGAATCTATATTGATGAGAAGGAAACCACACAATATACAAAGCGATAATAAGTCCGAATTTTATAATAAATCCTTTAAAGAACTTGTGCAAAAATATAATATCAATCATTATTCCTGTTTATTATTTGTAAAGTTTTAAATTATAATGTGCCCACTTACAAATTAAAATATACCAAAGGAGAAAAAATAGAAGGCATTTTTTTATGAATTCGAAATTATGAAAACAGACTATCGCAGTGAATATTTGTTTTAAAAAGTTTTAAAAACTAAAGGCGATAAAAATTTATGTAAAATTGTTAGGTTTTGATGGTTCGCATAACTCTTGGATTAATAAAACATGTTTTGTAAAATTTAAATGTTTTTTATAATTATCTATTCAAATGCAAAAACTTAATGCACATTGTTTTAACTGTCGTTTTTAACGTTCGTTTTGACGTTTGTGTTAACGTTCGTTTTAAGGTAAACCTGTGTTCAAAAATTTTAAAATTTAATAAAATATTTCATTTTATTTCGATACTTTCTGTTGTCCATTTTCCTGCTGGAATCTATTGTGATAAAACCATAATCCTCGTCGCAACATTTTGCACAAATTTCTTTTAATTTCTCATAAGACATATCGCGACCAACAGAATCATTATATATGTGTTTTTAAACTTGGGTTATCCTGTCTAAATATACACAGGAAATTAGCGTTATCTCGCACCAACTGTTTTGGAATTTTCGAATATATTTATGCTAAATAAAATACACCAATTTTTTATGCCTTCCCATAGTAAAGTACTAGCGAACTATGTCTTGATTGTCTAAAATAACATCATCAAATACAATTAGAGATTCCTCTTCACATTGATCTAGAAGGACCATTTCCTCAGTATTATTTAAAAAGTATGCCATTTTTCTTTAACTTTTAATTTTTTTAATGCCTCATCAAAATCATTTTGTATCAGAAATAATGAACTTTATTATAAACCAACTGTAAACTCTGATGGCGATATTAATTACTATTAATTTTGGGGGCGAATACCGTTATATGTTATAGAGTCTTTATATAGAAAAACTACTGTAGTTAAAGCAAAAAACAATTATAAAAATTAGTGTTGATTTTAATAAACAAGTTGAAGCAGGCGCAGTTTGCGATGTTGTTCTAATTAGTAAAATAAATCTTACTTATGATTATTTGAAAGAAAGAATTACTGAAGATAAATAAAATTTTAATATTATTAAATGAAAGAATCAACAATATGTTTCTATATTTTAATACAATGTTTTAGACTTATAGTTGAGTGGTTACATTTAAAAGTTTTACGAATTTTTAGAAATATAGATTAATTATTTGATCAAATAAAAAATCGTTTTCATAATTCTATACAAATTTATTTCTTTATAAATAAAATGCTACCGTATAGTTTGTCTAACATATTGCAAGGAGATTTGTGTTCAAAAATCCCTTCCTATAGATTAGATAATGCATCTGAAGATCTTAAAAATTATAGTTTACAAATTTCATTCAAATTTTCAAAACTTACAATTAACAGTCTTAGAAAACATTGAGGATAAATATGAACTTCGAGAAATTGGTGTATATCCAGAGCAAATAGAAGAAGTTTTAAAAAAATTAGTAGAGCATCGAATATAATTTAAAATGAATATAAAGATGATATTTCCTCTGATTTATAGCTTAAATTTGATTAAATTAGATTACTCGCTCGCAAAATGAGCATTTCTAGGAAAACGTGAAAAAACGAGAAATTTGCATTTTTTACTTTTTTTTTTATTGGCACAGATCCTGCACGACGATTTTGAAAAAATTAAAAATTTGTCTTGAATTTGGCTTAAATTTACATGATTTTCAAGGGAAATAGCTTGGTTTTGAGAGCTCCTTTTATTTTTTTAAATTAGAGCCTAAATTTAGCCCCAAAAACTTCGATTTTGGAGCAATAAACCTCGATATTTCGATGAAAATAAGGGGTGCGCCAGCTCTCTCATATATCTACTCATACTTTTGTTTTCCTAAAGTGTAGGTGACATTTACAGAAATTGGACTCCAATTAGTATCTCTGCAAATCGTCAATGTATGTCTTCAGTTCTTTGTCTCTGCTTCTCGCCTGTTTATTATGAAGTACAGAAATGTTGTTATAGGCCATTCGCGGTAAGTTGAGCACTTTTTGAAGCCTTTCCACTAGACATAATAGCCAATAAGTACATTTCATTGTGGCCTCGGACTTTTGGTTTTGGGTATGGTAAATGTATACATTGCGTCTATAACTCACATGGCAGGGTTTACATTAACAAGTGGGGGAAGGATATAAATTGGTTGGAAGAAAAAAGTAACTAGGGCTTCAAAAGTGCTCACTTTACCGGGAACGGCCTATACTCTTATTCCCCGAAGCTGGCGACGGACGGGCGTCACTCGAGCAACGTCCTCGATGCTCGACGCTAGTGTCAAGGCTCTGATTGGCGACTTGTCGCGTCGCTCTATTGTGAATACCGCTTTCATTTCTGACATGGGCGTTGTTCGTCTATGGGTAACAACCACCTCCTCGAATTCCAGCAGAATAGTTCTTCGATCTCTCCTGGTCTTAAAACATTGTTCGTCAACAGATGATGAGGGTGCTGGCTAAAATGCCGTACTAGGTTGTAATTGACCAAAGGAAACCAAAAAAACTGAAGCATTGAAGGTGATGTCCGTCGGCAGTCTTGCTAAGGGAAAACTTTCTACCACGAGATTATAGTTTTTAATCGTGGGTAAATAATCTGACTTGATATGTGCGCACACATCTTATTTGTGAGAAGAGTATAGGGGAAAACGGCAGACATTTCCTGTCCAATGTGAAAGCACCAAGTAAGTGCACAGATATGGAACAATACGAGGCAAATGCTTAAGCACAAAAAGAAACAGACATATAAATAAATTTCTACTCTTCGCTCGTAATACTTTCTTTCAAACACCCAACATCGATTTTTCATTCATATTAGTACCTATCAAGTCCACCGGCGATAATATGAAATAACAGAAGTTGGTGGCTTAACATCAGCTTACCAGAGACCGACAGCTCCCAAAAAACCCATGTGATATCGAACAGGCCGATCATATCGATTAAGCGAACAATGTTGAATCATCGATATTCAGATATAACGACAATTCCAAAGATCTATTATGGAAAGATCCACCTGTTTTCTTTGGCGAAAAAGATACCACGACTAGTTATACTCCCAACACGTTAGTCGCGGTTGGATGGTTTTAAGATGCGCGCGTCTTAAGTGTCTGTCAGCCAATCACGGACGGTCAGCGTTACTTAGTTTCTGACTGACTCAGTCGAGTAGAAGATATCTCGTTACACCGACATGCAACCAGTAGCCAAAGTGAATTTGCAAGCTTGCACGTAACAAGTTGAAGTATGGCTTGAGCACGAATATTTTCGCGAAAAGCAGGTGGGCCTAATAGTAGGTCTATAATACAATTATTAATATCAGTACCAAATTTATTTTATATCTATGTGAAAATATTGATATTTGCCGTGATAATCTTTCGAGTTTATTAACGTGCTTCCAATGCCGCTGTAACAATTCTTTCTCGCTATTTAGTATTTGTTCAATTTCATCCCGAATATCAGTTTAATGCACCACATACTGCGTCATTCATTACTACTGCACTTAAAGAAGCAAAACATTAGAAAAATAATTTTGTGACCAGTTTAATGCAAATAAATTTTTTCCTGTCGTGGTAATCTCTCATCGCCTGGTGGTATCCCAGTATTGCCACAGCTACGAAAGCGCAATTTTTGCTCCCTGCATTGAATATGACTAGAGGTGATAGTTAATCGAGGGGAAAAGTTGACTGTTTGCTAGGATTCAACATATTGTACACATGTCCGACAGATTTCGTTCATTATTGGCTGTCATGCACGCATGAAGCCACCACCCCATTTCACTGGGCCAATGAGGATTCTGCTACTATAAGGCAGAACGATCGTTATTGGTCTGCAAACAACTTAGCAGAGCCAAAATCTTGTTCATCCATTCACGGAAGAATAAACTAGTTAAGAGTGCTACAGAAGATATGTTGGCTCAAAAAATTGTCGCCATTTTCCATCATCTCTAACCATGATCTAAAATCGTCCTTTCGAAACTGGTGTAAATAAAACATTTTAAAAAATTATCACTCAAAAATTTAATTCGCATACAAGATGATTAAATTATACTTTCCAGCCATGTTTTTTTTTTCTTGTTTCATTTCGGTGTCACTTAACCTTGGAGATATTCAATGCATACCTACGGAATATCTTAATTTTCAATTAAAACCATTGTGGATTTAATAGATTTAATTTTTGTTTACCTTTTTGGACCAGGTTTTCTGAAAATTATTTTTAAGATTGCATTTTGAAGTGGTATTGTTGGCTACTTTCTTATGATCAGCTATGGTTTAATGAAATTCAACATTTGGTAGGTTCCACCCTCCTCTCACCCCCCCCCCCCCCGCGAGGTGGAGGAGAATACATAGAGACAACTGTGAAATTGTAACTTTTTTTTGAGCCAGCATTTCTTCCATAACACTCTAGTTAGTGGGTCCTTTTATGATCGGATGATAAAGTGTTAGACTCGGCTATGTTCTCTGCAGACCAATTCAAACGTTCTGCGTTTAGAGTATCAGGATCCTCATTGGCCCAGTGGTTTTACGTACTTGTTTCATACGTGAGGGACAGCTAAACACCAAACAAATCCGTCTGGCATGTGAACAGTACTTAGAATCCTAGCAGTCCTTCAACGTTTCCCCGCAATAAACGATCGTCTTTAAGAATGCAGATATCCCCATTTTACTGTTAAAGCTACACTTGCTGTCGTGACTGTACCAGCTTGCTACCAGTGAGACGTAACTCGGCAGCTGACGCCACAGGACGAGTGTAATGCGACCCTTGCTGCTCGCTTGTGAGTGGTCGGGATGCAGTCAGTTTCCCCTAGGCAGCACGGTGGTTACTGGCTCCTGCTGCATGCACCAGAGAATGTACAGTACTGAGCAAGCACCAGCTTACCTTGCAACACTTCACTACACGCCACTGCGGACGGGCGACTGACGGATACGACGGATGGTTGTGAGTCCACCTTTAAGCAGGATTTACAACGAGCCGCCGCGTCCGTCCGTCAATCACGTGATCGACAGCCGGTCAGAAGTGGCCATCAATTCTATCCGTCCGTCCGTCGAAACCTTGGCAAGATTTAAGTTTTAACGGACGAACGGATAAAATTACAGCCTTATGAACTTGCACATTTTGTTACTCGTTCATCCCGCGTTCTTTCCAAGGCTGTGTAGTGTGTGCAGTGTTTTGTTTTTTTTTTTTTTTTGTTTTCATGTGTGACTGTAAAATGAAATTAAGTTACTTTTTTGGTAAATATTTATTGATAATTACGTTTGGAAACACCAACTCCTTTCGTTCAATCGTAAAGATAATAAATTAATGCTTTATATGCTACTAAAAAGTTTTTTTACATATATTAATTTCCGTTACACACGTTCTCAGAATTACAATACCGCAAAATATTTTCACTTTTTATGGAGAATTTTCTCCTATTTGTAAACAGTTTGGTTTTTATAAGTTTGCAGCAATGAACGTAAGACGGACGTACGAAGTTTGGTTGGCTGGGAGACCAAAGAACGTATGACGGACGGACGAGTGACGGGCTGTCGTAAATCCTGCCTTAGTGGTCGATGGCAGCGACGTCTGGAAACTGCGCGCGGGCGAACATTACTCTCTTGCTGGCAAAAGGGAAACATTTAGCGGGGCAAATAAACATCCCACTGCACAGTTGAGGTGCGCAGCGACTCGCTTTGGCGTCGTTTCTCTCGGGGTTCCGGATGTGAAGAGGCGTGTTGCCCGGGTCCGTTGGACAACGCGAGCGTTAATAATGGAAAGTACGTACGTTTCTATTTGCACAGAAACTTGTTACCCGCGCGGAGACGTGCTTGTGCAAAGGCGGCGAGATTCTTCACGTCGCGGTGTATCCGAGAGGGGGGAGAGAGAGAGAGAAAAGACAGAGGTAGCTGTGAAATGAATACTGTCTCCCTTGGGACACCGCCTCGGGTTTCGCACAGAATAAAATATGTTTCACACTTTACTTGCTCACGTCCATGGTGCTTGGTGGACCCGCATAATGAATCCCGAAACAGTAGTTTCATTTTAACCAAAGAATACATTTTATTTGAAAGACTAACAAGTGAAGGGATTCCCTTGTACGCGCTCACGAATTGTGAAGAACTGCTTTCGTTTTCCAATTTCCTGATCTCCCTTGACTAACCAGTTTTCTTTTCTTTCGTTTCATGTAGCTAGGGATGGGGAAAATTCGCGAGTGCAGTGGCCTGTAAGCTAGACTCCACGTTCAGTTGGTTCATTGGAGCGGATATCGACTGAACATTGACTGCTTAGCTACCGCAGTGAGAGTCCGTGATTGGGCCTGCATTTCGTCACCTTCTTGTTATTGGTCCACAGTCGTCGACGAGCGTCAGATACATACAAGAGTACTCAACGACCCTGTATTGAACATTTCCAAAGACGTTCTACCAATAAAAATACAGAGTCGCCGCTGAAGGTCTCTTCGGTAGCGGTGGGCCACGGTGGCTGAGTGGTTAGCCTGCTTGCCTCACACCAAGGCGAGCCGGGTTCAATTCCCGGCCGGATCACTCCGGATTTTCGCAAGTGGTAATCGTGCCCGACGATGCCGTTCGTCGGCGGGTTTTATTGGGATCTCCCCTTTCCCCCGCCCTTTCAGTCCGGTTCTGCTCCATATTTAAATTTAATCACCCTCATCAGAGCAATGCGGTTATAGGCTGTTCACGGTAAAATGAGCACTTTTGAAAGCCCTGCACGTCGTGTATTCTTCCGCCTTATGTAAAATCAACATTGTCATGGGCCTCATCACTTTAATCATTTATCAGTCAAGTGAAACTGTGAAAATATTATAAAAATAAATACTTTACAAATCTGCTCATTGTTACACTTCGCTGCATTAATAAAAAAAGAAAGCGAAAGAAATAATTTGAAGTTATCACAAATGGTAACGTAACACTTTTAGTTCGACCTTAATATATACTTTCCCTCCATCGTTACCAACTTAACTGGGTGCATGTCACTCAGTGCGCACGTTAAAATTAATGCAGGTAGGAGCAGTGACTTTTTTTCTCAGATTGGCTTCAAAAGTGCTCACTTTATCGTGAACAGCCTTTAGTGTTCAAATTTCTATACTTGATACAAACATTTTCTTTTTTGGGAAATGGTTGCAAAGATTTTCTTTTAACTCTGCACCTGAAGTGTTGTGTATTTACAACAGATAGTGTAAAAAAAATAACATACAAAATCGTTCGATCACGTAGCCCAAATTTAACGATATAGGCTACTTGAAGAATACAAAAAAATGACTTGTTAAAATTAAACGGAGTTTTACACATTCAACACTAAGGTGTTGTAAAATTTGCTGCAATGTATTTGTAATTTTATAAAAATATCTTCGGCAACTAGTTTCTAAAGAATTTCTCGTACGGATGTAAACAAATTATAGCATAGTAATGGCGCACTTGATGCGCGTGCCATAATCGCCCTTATCGATCTCGCTCTTTGCGGCTTCATACCAAGGTGAACCGGGTTCGATACCCGTAGGGGTCGCTCCCCGGATTTTCGCATGTGGGTAATCGTGCCGGACGATGCCTCTGGTCAGCGGTGTTTTCTCAGGGATATCCTATTTCCCCCACCCTTGCTTTCTCGGTGCTGCTCTATTCTCGTCGTCTCGTTTCATCCTCATCGGCTCTCAAGACCTCGTTGTTAAGAGCCGCCCAAATAGTGCCATGTACAGTAGGCGGGAGTTCTAAGTCCCCCTCCCGCCTACGCGTTGCTGGAGATGCTATTGTGCAATGTGTTTGAAATACACTTTTTTTTAAAGAAACTGTTAAACGTGCGTCCAACGTACTCATCTACGAAAAGAACACACACTTCGGACGAGGCCTCTTAAGTGCTTTCAAGACGTCAAGTACATTACAAACACCATTTTACACCACAACTAAAATGCTATAAATCCCTTTTTAAAAGCGCTGTATCTCAGATTATACGCATCAGGTCCATCTCCGTGGTCTTTCGTCGTCGAAGCATTACAACGAGAAGGATACGGAGATGGGTATGTCCGGCCGTCGTTAACCGCTTCCCAGGAACAGCCTCCGGCATCATGAATAAGGTGGGGACTTTCCAATTAGATCGCAATAGTTGTGACGTGTGGTAAAATAAATCCTCACAGATGAATTTAGCATAATGATAATCCATATAAGCTCCGCCGATTAATAATCACGTAATTTGATATTGTATGACCACAATGTTCAATAAACCCCATCATTCACTGTTGTTCTCTACATCATGACTCGTGTCATTATTCACCTACGCACTTAGTCCTTTTCACGCATGAATTTACCATAAGCCAGTTCATAACAATACAAAACTACTCAAGGGCCCTGCATAGAAACTTCATGCAGATTTTCCACCAATAAAATAATAAGTTTGCCGCTGAAAGTCCCTTAGATACACGCAGCACGACGAGAACACAACACGCTAGTTCAGAGCCCTGCGCTTAGCGGGGATGACGCGCTTGATGTGCGTGGCACTCTCGCCCTTATTGCTCTCGCGCTTCCCGGTCTCCAACGGCGAAAAAAGCTCAAGGTATGCAAGATCTTTAAGACGCCCGTCTACCTGGAGCTTTTTTCCGCGATTGAAGCCGAGAGGCGAGGGAGCGTTAAAGGCGACACTGCCACGCGCATCAAATCCCCTATCGCCGCTAAGCTCAAGCCTCTGAGCTATCGTACAGTGCTGTCGTTGTGCTGCGTGTATCTATGAGACTTTCACGGCGACCCTATTATTTTATTGGGAAAAGTGTGTAGGTAGGTTCAATTCATGCCCCTTGACTAGTTTTGTATGGATCTGAAACGTACATTTTGAGATACAAAGCTTTGAAAAAGCATCTGAAATTTTGTTTCTAATTAACGCGAGGTCTTGAAAACACTCAACAGCCCTGGTCTAAAATGCGTGTTCTTTTCGTAGGTCAGTACACTGGACGCACGTTTAATAGTTTCGTAGAAAAATGTGTATTTCGAACACTCTGCAAAGCACTTCAAGTGCCAAGTAGACGGCCGCCTTAAGGTGGCTGGCTGGTTGAAGGAATTTGGCACGTCTGACGCCTAAAAGCGTGGGAGCGCTAGGGGTGACCGAGACATGCGCATCGACTCTCTCATCGCCCCTACGCGCAGAGCACTGAACTGGCGTGCAGTCTTGCCGTCGATAACGCGCCTCTATGAGACTTTCAGCGGAAACCCTACCATTTTATGACGTAATAATAATAATAAAGGTTTTTTTGCACGTCCCTATTGATTTTAAAATTTTTTTATACTGGAATCTTCACAAATAAAAATTACATAAAAACACCCGTTTGAGAAAGTTTCGCTATCACAAATTTTCACTACTTTTGCCATAACTTCTATTTAAGAACGTTTAATGAAATTTTTCGCACATGACATAAATAATAGCCCCTTAAACTTAGTCGAACTATTACATCTCTATGGAATTTGTTATTTGTTGACTAGTGATTGAGGGTAAGAATTAAATAATATTTTTTTCCTTTTGGTTACAGAAATGGTCATGGCAACCGCAGTCTAGCAATACATGTTTCAGAACACGTGCAATGTAATCCCCTACAGTTTGTCGAAGCCGAAGATAAAATAGAACATCAGTAGGGACCTGCAAAATTTGCGTTATTTTTTGGCATCAAGCTAGAATTCACAGCACTGTATACTCGAGTCAGCGTCATTCCTTAATTGGATACTGCCCAGGTGTGAAGACACTTCCTTTCTGAGTGAACTGAACGTGACTGGGGCACACAATTGTCGTGTTCATTTATTGGCACTTATCTATCGCATGTTGTGTCAAATAAAGTATGGTCCAGTGACAAACGTATTGCAAAGGTAAGGGTGTATTAAGTTTAAGCTGTCCTCAAATAATAACGCGAATTTCGCAGGTCTCTAAAGATCAGTGATGCGATTTAAGACGAAATTTCTGAAAATTCAAGATGACGGGGACTAACGCTCCTGTAGAGGGTGTGTGGGGCGTGTGTAGCCTCGACTGCAACACTGGCCTCGAGTCGGAGCAACCCTCTTCTTGGGTAATTGCCCTCCGAGGAGTTACATCTCTTCGAACAGCCGTACCGCCAAGCTCAGAGACGGCCGGAACAAAGGCAATCTTAGTGAAGGGAAGGCTCGTGAGTAATTCATGTCTTGAGCTCCCGCGCTACTCTCCCACCTGGTCGAGCGCAGCGCCTCTGTGCGGCGTCGGAGCCCAACTACGTGCGCTACCGCTAATTTATTGGCGGCATGTCGCTTCGTGAGCTGCCAGACGTATGGGCTGAATTGCAAATTGTGAACCCCTGAGGTAACTCTTTCCCTCTCACAAATGGCACGGACCAAGGCGTGTGGAAGTGTCAAACTTTTCCTGGGGTGAGGGGGTGGTGTAGTGATTAGACTACTCGCCTCTCGTAGAGCTAATGATTTTTCGCGGGAAAATATGACTACACGGTAGACTTCAATACTATAAGCTCCCAACAGCAGTTTGTCCATTGCCATTGGTTGCTGTCTGCTTAAGTAAGCGTTTTCATATCTGACCGGGCCACTCAGAACTCCGCAACATCGGCACGACACCTACGTGATTCGTGTGGAGACAATTAACACGTGTCAAAAAGTAATTTAGCCAATTAAGATAGGCATATGACCCTACAGTGTTTTGAAAGGTATGTTTTTCTCAATTATATGTCGGGTCATCTAAAGCCAGAATTCCAGAAACCCGATATATTTTGCTACATAAAAATAATAAACCAATAAACACAATATACACAGAAACTCTAACAAGTTAATGTAATTTATAAAAACATATGAAAAAAATAACGAACTGAGTTGCGGGCGGTTGCTATTCAAAATAAAAAAAAAAGATATTTTATTAAATTAAAAATGTAAATTTGAAAGTATATAATAAAAAACATATTAATGCTATTATTAATTTTTATATATATTAATAAAGAGAATTCCAGCGAAGCGGGCGATGGTACTGCTAGTTTTAAAATATAAATGTCTTGAAAACTTTTCCCAAAATTTCACTACCCTTACACCTAGGCGAAAGGGTTTCTATTCCCAGCGGGGTCGCTCCCGGATTTTCACATGTAGAAATTGCCCCGGACGATGCCACTGTTCGGAGGGTTTTCTCGGGGATCTCCCGTTTACCCATCCTAGCATTCAGGCGTCGTCTCGTACCTCTCTTCATCCTCATCGGCTCTCAAGACCCCGATGTTAAGGGCCGTCTAATAATATCTCCGCTCTCTCCGCCCCACTTTTTTGGTTCGAGCGTGACCAACTGTCGTGTAGGCCTGAGTTTATCCACGGAGATGGGGCGTGTATTGTCCCCCCTGCCCACCGGGGATGTCCCCATAAACAACGGACCAACAGCTGGTGATTGGGTGAGGTTAAACAAAGGTATGTTCGTTCTCCAATGGGTGTTATGACCGAGGGTTCGTCACACATTTTTCTTCTGTCTCCATTTCAGGTTTCACATAGTAGAAACGTAAAATCTTTGCCGTGAGAGAGGATATTTGCGAGAGGCAAGAGGGAGTCCTATTCCAGTCTGGTGTCAGTGGACGAAAGAACATCTAAGTTACATGACCTGTTTACACTTCTACCACTGCGCAGTAATTCTTTGCGGGTTGCTGCATGCAATATGTATATATGATGGCTAGGGACACCCGAATTTCGCGAAAAGATTTCTCGACTAGTTGTATTTCAAAACACTTGCGTTGAGATTCGCTTTCGTGATTGGATGATTTACTTGTTACCCATCTTAGGTATCTCCCCGCGAACCACATACTTCCATTAACTGAGTAAGTTAGTTCTCACTGGCCGGTCAAGTAAGAGAACGTCTTCTCACTAAGAGACACAACCAATAGGCAAATAAACACCGCTACAGTGTCAGTACACTATTGAACTCTGTCTTGGGCGGAAATCTTTTCGCCAAATTCGGGTGTCTCTAATGATGGTTTATCGCGGGGAAAGTTGACTGTTTGCTAGGATTCAACGTACTGTACACACGTCCTACAGTTTTCTTTCCTTATTGGCTGTCATGCATGTATGAAGCTTCTTCCCCATTTCAGTGGCCCAATGAGGATTCTGATACAATAAGGCAGAGCGTTCGTGATTGGTCGGCAAACAACTTAGACGAGTCAAAACCTTGTTCATCCAATCACGAAAGAATAAACTAGTTGATTGTTATAGATAATACGTTGGCTCAAATTTTTTTTTCGCGATTTTCCATCATCTCTGGCAATATGTTAAGGAGGATTACGTTTCACCGAATTCATTTTACATATGCACTTTAGTGCAGGTGTCGAAAGCTTAGCTTCGGGCGTCGTAATTGTAGAGATGCACTCTTAGGACGTGCAAAGTGCGCACGGAACAATGGAACGCAGACGAGTTATTGTTAGTTATTAGAGACTTGAAAAATTCGCGAGTTCAATAACCTGCAGGCTACACTAACAGTCTTATGCCGGAATCACATAGTCCCGACCAACACAGCACGACACGACCAAAAACACTACGACACATTTCAATGTGACTACTTGAATTTACAGCACGACAGACACCACGCTCTCTGCATTTAACCTAACTATTTAGAAGGCGCTGATAGGCTATGTTAGTTTCAGAGGCGGTGAACAAGAGGGAAATTTGTAATACATAATGGTACCAATTGGTATCGCTAATGCATATAAAGGTAAAATTATTATTTTTAAGAGTTGGATATAGTGATTTTCAATTTATTTTTCTTTTAAGCTGCGTATTTACCGTTGTAGGGCAATCTTGTAATACAATTTCATTTTGCAAGGTTGTAAATTCTGTGCGTCGTGTCGCACGACACGACGAAGAATAGAAATAATTTCTTATCCAAAATTGCTGCTCGGGCGACCAAATCGGTCGGGCTTACGACGATCTATCTTGTATTTCATTGGCTGTTGGCCATCGAGTAGTGCGCGTCTGGGCTATATCATTTCGGCATTATGTAATAATATGCCGATATAAACTGCACAGTGGTTGCCTGCTGCCACAATGGAAGGCGACGATTGGACCAGACTTCTCCAGAGGGTGTCAAACACTTTGTGGACCACTGGCTGGAGTGCTATTGACACACATGTTTTCAATTCTAGCTTGTCTCGAAATAAATCCGCGAATTTGTCAGGTCTTTAGCTATTGTCGACATGTCCTAACAAGGACATAAGTCAGCCAATGCTCTCCCCACATTTCCATGACTACGTTTAGAGGAAACGTTGGCCTGGACTGAAAACTTACATCAGTAATTTTCAACGGCGGAGTATTTTTGAGTTCGTAATTTGCAGCACTTTAAGTTTCTTTGTATTGGAGAACAGCTCAGATTCATCCCGATCCGTGCAGGAGGTGGTGGGGAAGGGGGGAGGGGGCGTGACTGGTTCAATCAGAATTATGTTACTCCGGTACTGAACGTCTGTAATTCGTGGGCAGGCACCCAGCTAGATTCGTCCAATCGCAGAAGAGAATGAGATCTATAGTGTATTGAAATAGAACTAGTTAGGGACTCTTAATTATGTAGTGGGATTTACACTTCGTAGTTAGTCCATCTATCGCGAGAAAAAGTTTCAGTACACTGTGAATATCTATATATTCGTAGCCGTTATTAATCGACGTATTAATTTTTAAGGAGCCACGGTGGTGTAGTGGTTAGACTAATCGCCTCTCACCAAGGCGAATCGTGCCGGACGATGCCGCTGGTCGGCGGGTTTTCTCGGAGATCTCCCATTTCCACAGCCCTTGCAATCTGGCGCCGCTCCCTACTCATCTCGCTTCACCCTCATCGGTTCTCAATACCTCGATGTTCAGAGCCACCTAAATCTCTTCGCTCACTCCTCGTATTTACGTGAATTTAGTTCGCCATTCGATACCATCAACGAGAATTTTACTGCGATGAAGGTGAATGTCTGAGATTAGTCTTCAACAGTTGAATCGTGGTCGGATACACACAAACAAATCGTTAAGGTTACATGGCACTAAGGGTTTTTAAACAAATATTTACACAAATATTTTCTCTTATGCCGCCATTTCTAGCAAACGTGTTCGTTTATATACGTATGCAAATAGTGGATATTTTTATTTTCCAAATCTGTTCTCAATGCAGTAAGTTACTGATAAATATTTAACAGAGACAATAGAGTTTACTTATTTATACATTCATTAAATTCTGAGAGAATTCTTAAAAGCAGAATGCCTTGTTTGATAAAAATATTTATTGTCAGAATTTTACCACGACTAGCGTTTCATATTATTTAATGAACATTTATTCTCAGGATTTCAGGCTTTATAATTATAACAATTTTATTAATATTACCGAAATTGAAACATGTAAATTATTTTTCTGGCCACATGCAACTTTTTTGCGCATTTCGAAAATCATATAATTAAATATTTAAGTGTAAACGTCAAGTTTGTCATATTTTTATACAACATAATAAAGCCGCAATGATTAACTGTCGCGTTACATTAAGCGAACTTTATTCCTACGCGGCGCTGTTTCGATGTATTTGCGATGGCTGTTTTTACGTGAAGCGATCCGAATATCAATCCCGCCATTAATATGAAACGAACTCTCTTGTTTTATCTGATTATGAATCCCCGGAAATAATTCCGGCCGTTTTTAAACACTCGCGCAATGCAAATGCGCAGGCAGCTGTTTCGAACGAATTGCGTCACACAAATGGCTTAATATGAAAACTGGAATGCACGTCTACAATCTAATTACTGCTGCACTACACCGTGCGATATCGATAATACTCAGACGTGCGTCCGTTTGCTGTGCGATCTGCCTATCTGAGTAATAGCTGTTGTATATCCTGGTAAAGGCTGTTCACAGTAAAGTGAGCACTTTTGAAATCAACCCTAGAAAAAAAGTCGCTGCTCCTGCTTGCATGTATTTTAACGGTGACACGCGCCCAGTTAAGTTGGTAACGATGGATGGGAAGTAGTTCCGTAAATTAACGTCGAATAAAAAGTGTTAGGTAACCACTTGTGCTAATTTAAATTAGTTCATTCGCTTTGTTTTTTTTTTTTATGAATCCAAGTTTAAAAATCATCGGAATTGTTAAATATTCACTTTTCTAATAATTTTACAGTTTCACTTGACCGATGTATGAATAAAGTGATGAGGCCCATGAAAATGTTAATCTTACATAAGGCGGAAAATTATACTCGGCGTGTACAAAAGTATATCTTAAGCAGGGCTTTCAAAAGTGCTTATTTTAACGTAAACAGCCTATAACTAGAGCTCTGCGGTAAACAATTTTTCGGTATTTTTTCAATATATTGTAGGGCCTATATTGACCTTTTTGTATGTGTCTCCCGTAAAGAGATGAAGATCGCTGACGGAATATTGCAAGTATGGCCTATGGCTACATAGTAAAAGTTTTCTCTACTTGTTACAAATAGTTCCATGAAAACCATTGTTAAAAAATTTTCTTGCAATTTTACAGCTGAAATATTATATATTTACAACACATTATTTCATAAAACGTGCAAAATAATTTGTGGCGGCCTCTATAAGCAGAGGACGCAACAAGGCGGCTATACAAAGCCCTTGTGTTGCCCTAGAGTGAGTGGTGCAGGAGAAACCCCAAAATTGGAACCAATGTATAGCATAGCTAAACACTGCTGTTGAAAAGTTGAATTGTGGTTGAGTCAGTAAAAACCGTAGAACAATCAAAACTTTACTGTGGTATGAGTTCCAAAATAATGGTGTCAACATAGACTGTTTTAGGCAATGTATTCATAAATTGGTGTTCCGTTTTTTTTTTTTTTTTTTTTTTTGTTTTGTTTCGCTGAGCACTCACAACTATCTAAACACCTCATACCATGTAATTTTCTCCTTCATTGCAAACGGCGGAGACTAGAAAAAAGAGTATGCTAAAATTCGTGTTCACTTCCCGGTTAAATTAGCTGTGAACCATAACCCAATGTAACCAACAGGATAAAACATAGACAAATGTATGTAAACTTGAAAAATATATGTGATGCAATTTTATTTCATACTCACAAAGGCATCTTAAGCAAAATCTTGGACATATGGACTGTGCATTCACAGTTATCATTTACAACCATGAAAATTTGTAACATTTAAGAGAACAAGCACTAAAAATTACCAATTTATTCATTAATATGTAAAGATAAGGCAATTTCATTTGGCATAGCAATTTTGCATAAATTAGAACAATATTTTTAATACGAGTATTTTTGACCATAACTAACAAGTCCACAAACAAAGCTAATAAAGCTATGTTTCGTAGGTATACCTATCATAGGTTACGCTGACAAAGCGAGTTTGGCCTAACACTGAAACCCATACATTTTCCATAAAACTTACAGTATGGATTTATTAACACAAAGATAAATTGTACTGATAAGTTAATAGGCAAAGACCTTTAGGTTGCCATATATACATGAATATACCTTGTTTACTACTCCAATCATAACACTGTACTGACAGGTAATGAGAAAAAATTATCTCCAAAATGTATTGGCAATATGCCCAGAGTATGCAGTGTCAAATTCCAAGTTAACTTTAATGTATCCTCAGCCAAAATGCGGGTTGACCTACACAACAGTGAATATACAATAGTATTTATTTATAATTGGGCCATAATGCACTAAAATGACCATTAATGTCTTTACAAAATACAATAAAAAAATGGAAATCTCATTATTCGGCAATAGTCGCAAAGTGTAAGCGCCCATTTTCAAATTCATCTTCACATTGAATGTTAAAACAAACTCATTTTTAAAAACCTATTTTACCATTACGATACATTTCCAGACTGTTTTGACAAAACAAATGAATTGACATCATTTTTCTTACTAAATGCCATATTTAATACATTTAAGAATTTACCAGGTGATCTTGGATAACACAAGTAAATTGGCAGTATTTTTCTTGCTAAATTCTATCAAAAATACCTTTACGAATTTACCACCATTTCTTTTAGAAACATGCTTGCATCAGAGAAATTCAAAGTCCCGAGCCATAAGAAAGATACATTGAGACGGGCATAACAACTAGCATGTTCATGAACTTAACTTTTGAAGGTCCAGTCTGATTCTCGTGGAGCCGCCATATCTCCCGACTGGCTCTCCACAACCACCTTTTATACAAAATTACAAAAATTTTGCAACCTCAAATGTTCAACCAATCGCTACCAGGCTCTTGATTGCGCGTCCATTCCCAGGCTCCATCACAGAAAACGTCATCAGGGTGGGGTATACTTCAATGGCTGAAGACTCACAGGCGCGTTGCGAATCACGAACGCCTTGGCTTTCTGCATCCCGCCGACCTTCAGAGCAGCTGGGGTGTGCTCACTTTCCTCGATGCGTCGACGCAGAATGGACCCAGCTAGATCGGCACCGCGCATGCGCCAGTTACCCTTACGTTGCAGCAGTTCTCAGCATTCAGTCCGCCCTCGTCAGGGCAGCCAGACACCGCTTCTACGCAGCTCGTCTCGGCGTCGCTTCGAGCTGATTTCCAATCTCCGTTCGTCGAGGATTCCATGCATAATTCACCCAGATGTCACCAATTTCCACCACGACGTCGTAACATAGTTAGTGAACCTTTAGACCGTGCAGAAACCTGTCCAACGGGGCAGAAGAAATTTCTGAAGTCAATACTCATCCAGAAATATTTTTACTATCAATTTCAAAAACTCATAAACGTCTCCAAAATACGTTTGCCGTACGAAAAACAGAAATGTGTGTGAAAATCGTCGTGTCCAAATAGGGTACTTTTTACTCATTACGCACGAGCAAACGGGGAAAATGCGGTAAATTTGAGGACATATTTCCAGTAAAATTCAATTTATTTTCCATCCAATTTGACGTGTCCGACAACAAGAACGAACTTGATGAAGGAGGGGGGGAGGAGAGGTGCGAAGGACAAATTTGAGATGCCGCTCTCAAATTTGTGTGGCCCGATATTTATGATTAACTGGAAGTCTACAACACTTGCGTGTTAAAATTAAAACATTGAATATACACATTCCACACAAAGGCTCGGCTCTCAACATCTCAACACACATGTACGTTCATGTTACGTTCGTAATTCGCCGACGTGTTGTTTGAGACACATCCTGGAGTTAAATGAGCCAATAACAAACATGCAAAGAATTGTGCGCCCAGCCACCGCTTTTTACTACCAAAAGAATCAATAAATCAACCTATAAACAGTTGATACTTGTGTGAGAGTATATAAGACTGTGAAGTCAAGCTGACAGATCATTGAACTTTTTTAACACTACAAATAAATTAGAGCAAATTTGATAAAACCTTAATGAGCAACTGGTCCTGGAATCTTTTCGCGAAAAACATGTGCTTCGAAATATAATAAATATGCCCCGATTCCTTAGTATTAAAAAACTGTTACTTTTGTCCGTCGTTAATCAGTCCAATATTGGAAAATGTGTTTGAACATTATGCAAAAACGCGTTTGTCATTATTTTAGTATTAATGTATTTTTATAGTAAGGTATAACTTCATCAGAATTGCTCATAACATAAATGTTCTATAATACGCGAAAAAACACCGAACACCCTGATTTTGAAGCAGCGGTACAGCATGATTCCCTGCAGTTTCAACTCTCCACATATGTATTTCCGCCCTCGGTTTTACACCGTATGTGACGTTTACTCTGTGGCAGTAAGTTAGCGAGTTATTTATTTCAGGGTGTTCTCAGGAGTCATTTCGTTATAGGACGTTCACGATAAAGTGAGCACTTTTGAAGGTCAACCAGCTTATATCCTTCCACAACTTGTTAATGTAAACCCTGCCATGTGAGTAATAAACACAGTGTATACATTCACCATGTCCAAGGCCACAATGAAATATGTTTATTGGTTATTATGTCTGATGAAACAGCTTCAAAAAAGTGCTCACTTTACCGTGGACGGTCTATACACCTCTGAAACTTCAGCGGACTTGAAAGTCTGTTCTTGAAACTGTTTAGACCCCTTTCCGTCAATGAAATAATTGGTAAACAATTTTAACGATCTCTTCTAACGTTTTCTGGGATCATTAGTGCTAACAATGCTAGCAGCCAGAACGTTCCCAGTTCAGTATTTGTGAGAGACCTCGTCTCGGGATACGTCTTTAGCGCTGCTTTGAGCAAGTTCCAAGGCGAAGACACTGCCCCACATCTCGACAGCGGGAGAGCAGATCTTACTCGACAAGTATTTTCGAAAGAAATTGCCGCTACAATCGACGCAGAATTTAATATCACCCAAATGTCAACGCTTGCTCGCTAGCATTTTAAAAAGAGGAAGAAATTTACATTGAGTCTTGCTTCGGCGACACGAGTTTCTGCAATTAGGTTAGTGTATCGAAGTGAGCACTTTCCTTAGTTCATTAATGTTGCCCCAAGTTTTTCAAAGGAAACTGCAAAGGTTTGATTTGTTTTAAACTATAAAATAATATACTGCAGAACTTTAATTTAAAAACTTTTAAGCACAGAGTTCAATTTACGCTGTTACAGTTGGAAAACCCGATAAAGGCTGTTCACGATAAAGTGAGCACTTTTGAAATCAACCTAAGAAAAAAGTCACTGCTACTAACATCATATATTTTAACGGGCGCACTGAGTGACACGCGCCCAGTAAAGTTGGCAACGATCGATGGGAAGTAGTTACATATCTTAACGTCGAATTAAAAGTGCTAGGTAACCGTTCGTGACAACTTCAATTATTTCTTTCTCTTTCTATTTTTTTTTAACGTATCGAAGTGTAAAAATTAACAGATTTGTAAAATTTCTACTTTAATAATTTCACAGTTTTACTTGACTGACGCATGAATTTTTCATAAGAC
The DNA here is from genome assembly GCA_029891345.1 of Dryococelus australis. Taxonomy (NCBI): domain Eukaryota; kingdom Metazoa; phylum Arthropoda; class Insecta; order Phasmatodea; family Phasmatidae; genus Dryococelus; species Dryococelus australis. The sequence continues at coordinate 113,221,216 of CM057004.1, read as the reverse complement.
GGAACAATACACAACGTGCATACAAGTAGATCTTAAGCAGGGCTTTCAAAAGTGCTCATTTTACCGTGAACAGCCTGTAATTTACATACTCTGTGTTCTCGGTATAAGTGGCTGTTTTTTCCTTCTGTATCCTGAACTACTCTGTGATCTGGTGAGGAGCCGCGGTGGTGTAGTGGTTAGACTACTCGCCTCCCACGTGGGCGAACCGGACTCGATTCCCGGCGGCGTACCGCTGCCGCATCTTCCCATGCGGGGATCGTGCCGGACGGTGCCGCTGGTTGGCGGGTTTTCTCGGGGGTCTCCTGCTTCCCTCCCGCCATTTAATTCAGGCTCTGCTCACCTTAACGGCTCTCAAGGCCTCGATGTTAAGATCCGCCCAAATCTCTTCACTCGTTCTCCCACCGTGATCTGGTGAAAGTGTTATTATAACGTACTTACAATCCAGTAAGGTATAGGCTGTTCACTGTCAAATGAGCACTTTCGAAAGCCCTGCTCAAGATTTACTTGTATGCACGTTGTGTATTTTCCCGACTTATATAAAATTAACATTACCATATGCATCATCACTTTATTCACGCGTTGGTTAGGGGAAACTGTGAGATTATTGGAAAATATAATATTTTTTTAATTTGGTAATTTTTGTACTTAGATGCATTAAAAATACAGAAAGCGAAGGAAACAATTTAAGTTATTACAAATGGCTATATAACTATTTTTATCTGACGTTAAGATATGGAACTACTTTCTATCTATCGTTACCAACTTTATTGGGCACATGTCACTCAGTGCGCCTGTAAAGTATATGAAGGCAGGGGCAGTGGTTATTTTCTAAGGTTGATTTAAAAAGTGCTCACTTTATCGTGAACAGCGTTTACACAGAGACGAGCTGGCGTGACGGTTCGTTTGAAGTGGGCGTACCAATTCTCTGATTGGCCGCACGAAGCTCTGAGAAGAAGCCTTTCGTCTGATTGGCTACTGCGTGCGGCGAGTGATTGTGTATTGGCTGGGCTGCGAGCAGGCTGGGGGGATACCAGGCCTTGATTGGCGAACCCCCTTCTGACATGTTTCTGGCCAATGACGACATTTTTCAGATGTGTGACGTCACCATAAAATCCATCAACATCAACAGCGATAGCAAAAATAAAATCGTGAATTGAAAGCGAAAGTTTGCGTAGATGTTAAAATCAACACGATGATTTGTAAAAACTGTTACCTAAGTAAGTAGGGCCCACGGTGGCTGAGTGGTTAGCCTGCTCGCCTTCCACCAAGACGATCCTGGTTCAAACCCCAGCCGAGTCACTCCGGATTTTCGCATTTGGGAATCGGGCCGGACAATGCCATTGGTTGGTAGTTTTCGTGAGGATTTCCCGTTACCTCCGCCGCTTCATTCCGGTGCTGCTCCATACTCACCTCAATCACCCTCATCGGCTCTCAAAACCTCGATGTTAGTACCCGTCCAAATCTCTTCACTCGTTTCCTAAGTAAGAAAGCATTGAATGGAACAGAGTGTACTCGATACTACGTTGGCTGACACCAAAGAAAGTTTCATGAAACATTTAGTTATTGGAAGCTGCACTCAGGTTCCTTTATTTATTTATTTATTTATATTGCATTGGTGAGATTTGCCGTAAATATGTGCCAAAAATAATAAGTAAATTTAATAATAAAATTAATTTTCACTGGAATTGCAAATGTGACATATATAGACACCTGAAAAATTCGCAAGCTCAACAACCTGCAGGTAGAGTTTACATTCTTATGTACAAATATGCCACTATCAACTAGGCATTGGTTGTCTGCTGTCACAGTGGAAGGCAACAATTGGACACCGTTCTCCAGGAGGTGTCAAACACCATGTGGACCAATGGCAAAAGTGATATAAACGCATGTGTTTTGAATTATAGATTGTCCCAAAATGAATCCACGAATTCATCGAGTCTCTAAACAGATATATAGGGATAGGAACATTTCGCGAATTCATTTGTGGACACGATAGACGTCAAACACGTATATAGTGAAGTCACCTTTGCAATTGGATCACAGTTCTTAAGACACGCCCTGGACGACTCTGAGCCAATAGCAGACTTGCAAGGAAGCACACAGCGAGTGTCATACTGCCAGGTGTGGATTAACATTGGCTACTCTCTGGAGCAGCAGCCAATGAAGAAACATCTGAGGCCCGAGTGTACACATGACTGTGGAGTCCAGCCGACAGGTCACTGAACTCGCGAATTTTTCCTATCCCTACAGATATATTAAAGGGTTTGTCTATCCGGTCAACGTTTGTATTGGTGAACTAATTTCTTTATTCCCCAGAAATGCTTTACGGTTGTAATCTCCTTGAATTCATTCTTTGATGTTTGTCTTTGAAACATAAGGATATTGTGATTGAAAACTTGTCACTGGGAACCTGTCAAGTACTTCATAATTCGCCGCTAGCAAATGGTTTAATTTCATCTTCTTCAATAACGATGCGAAGGTTTCTAACTCTTATTCAGACGGCGCGCGGCATCTGAGACCTGTACAATAACGCCAGGATCTGTTATTAGACGAGAGACGAAAATGACGGGAACTACATTACATAACGAACTTCGAGACGTAGGAGAGAGGAGGGAGGAATAAAACAAAACAATGTGGGTGGAGGGAGACAGATTGACAGAGGAAAACGTTTCCTTCTCGCAGATTTCCCCGGGTCATTTTCGTGGAGCCCGAGTTCCGAACGAATGGCGATGACGAAGAAATTTAAAAAAAGAAAATAAAAAATAACTCCCTTCTAAGGAAATTACTTTCGAAGCGATCTCGCCGAAGATTAAAACGGAATGAATAAATGAGAAACACGACTGCAACTACATCCGAATAATTCTTTATTTGCGGCCTCTCGCGTTCGCCCGCAGAAACGCGCTGTCGAGTTGTTTTCCTATTAATTTATGGCTTCCGTAAACGCACGTGTATTCGAGGCCATGAATTTTCCATGCGGAAAATTGTCGGATTGTTCACGGCCGTCTTTGGGAAACGTGATGAAGCCAGAGATAAAAAAAAAAAAAAATACCAGATCCCGTTTCTTTGACATTCTAATGGCACAGAATTGGGGGAAAAAAAAAATACATTTTCATTCACGTGTCAGATTTTGAACGGCTCGTGTATTACATGAAAATATAATTTCCGAGGAAATGTTTACAAAAAATACAACCGGTTGTTAAAAATGTTAGAAAGAGACTTAGGAGAAGGTGATAATTATTTGAGACTTGTTTAATAACACGAACATAGAAAAATTTTTGTCGACGTACAAATATAAAATGTAAAATATATATATATATATATAAATATTAAGAAGTACATAAAATATTTTGGATGTGTGATTACAATTGGGATAATCAGGACTGTTGCATTTCAGAGTATGTATCTTTTTGCAGGGAATATATATTTTTCTTTATTTGCTTTACATTAAAAAAATACATAATATTTGTGAAATAGTTATGTAATTATGCCATATCCGTGTAGCTAGAAATTTACATATTTATTGAGAACGACGCTGAAATTACCGTTTAAAAGTTGGATAGCGTTTGGCATAACTGAACGAAAATAACATTTCCTGTACAAAGCAATTAAATACGATTTCTTCCTCTGATTATCACAATGACCGAAATTCGTAGGTTAAGAAAAATGGCTGAAATTATATTTTAAAATAGTTACACATGCACAAAGCACATCTCCTCAATCTCACTCGACAACAGTATAACACCGCATTCCATTTTCAGATTTCACATTATCCTTCTATACAGAGTGTTGCAATATTGCATGTCAATACTTCGGGGGAACATTCCTCACATCTGGAGAATGAACAAATGTTACATGAACATAAGCCTGCAAATGCTTTATTTCTGTACTACAGACCATAATACATAGCTTACAGTGTATGGCCCGCGGGCTGGATCATGTTACTGTGGAATGCCATGAAAGCTGTAATTGGCAGCCCCATACCAGCCCCCGAGGAGCCCTGATGTGAATCCACTAGAATTTTGTTTGTGGGGACATTTAAAAGCACTTGACTTGTGTACGCAACCCCAATGGACGATGTGGGCACCCTCCATAACCAAAATTGTAGTGAGTTGTGAAATAATCAGGAATTCTCAGGGATTCATCAACGCATCCGGGTGTCCATGCAACAGCGGATTGATGCATGTGTTCATGATTATGGCGGGCATTTTAAACATTTCCTTTATTGCCGACGATAAGCTTTCGCACGTGTGTAACTGATTCCTGTGCAGTTGCTACTGTTCTAGATGTAGTGTCGTAGTGTGAGGTGCCGTGTATCATGCGCTGCGATGGCATTCCACAGCAACATGACCCAGCCCGCGGGCCATATACTGTACGTAATGTATTATAGGTAGAGACCTGAAGAATTCACGGATTCATTTTGGGACAAGCTAGAATTCAAAACACGTGTGCTTATATAACTTAAGCCATTGGTCCTCCCGGCATTTGAAACCTCCTGGAGAACGGTAGCCCAATTGTCGTCTTCCACACCGTGACAGCAGACAGGCAATGCGCAGTTGACATCGGCTTATCTGCACATACTGCTGTAGACTCTAACCTGCAAGGGTATTGAACTCGCGAATTTTTCAGGTCTCTAATTATAGGCTGTAGTACAGAAACGAAGCGTTTTCAGACCTATGTTCATATAACATTTTTTCATCCCCCACATGTGAGGAATGTTCCCCCGAAGCATTAACATGCAATATTGCAACATTCTCTATATTACGCACGGAAAAATCTTCTTATAGGCTGTTCACGGATATCTGAGCACTTATGAAATCAACCTTTGAAAAACGCCACTGCTGCCACCTGCGTATATTTCAACAGGGACACAGACTTGCGTGTGGACAGTAAAGTTGGTAACAACGGAGATAAACTAGTTCTATTACTCAACATCTAATTAAAAGTGAAAGGATAACATTTGCGAATACACTCTAAAAAAAATTTTTTTTTTACTTTTACAAGAAAAAGCCTTGCAAACCCAGTTACCAGGAAAATCCTTTGTAAAACTACAAACAATTTTCTTGTAAAATCTGCAAAGCATATATTTGTAATATTACAAATGATATCCTTACATTATTTAGAAGTATACACAAAATGATCTTTCTTCTTCTAGAAAACAAAAGTGATGAAATAATAACAGACCATAACTAAAAAGAATATTACAAAATATAATTTACAAAAAAAAATAATGCTATGCCAGAATGGGGATTAGAAGCCATACCCATTGTATCATTAGTCTGCACCCTTTACAACAATACCAACTTCACTTACGAACTTAACCCTTATTTTTCTACAAAATATAACTGCAACCACACACAAAATATTAAGGAAGTTAGTTGATTATGAAGAATACTTTTATGACATTTTAAGATTTATGTTGTTGAGTTGAGAGATTTGGACGACCCTTAACAGTGCGGTCTTGAGAGCCGATTTAAGAAATCAGTGCAGATAGGAAACCCTAACAATTAATACGGTCAAGTTTCATTGAAATTGTTGTTTTATTATGATTTTTGAGTTGCAATACATTTCTTTTTGCACGCAGCTACACTTTACATCACCCATAGTTTTTGCACAAACTACTACATACAGTTTTACGTTTCAAGAGTCCGCCATTTTGCAGAATCTCGTGGATACGGGTCAGTATTGTACAAACATTTCTTGAGGTCTATTATAGTGACGGTCATTGAAAATAAACAAGAGAAATCTTTATACTGCTACAATCATTTCTAAATTACAAACAATTTCTCAGTAAAATTTGCAATTTGTTTATAGTGTATATAATTTTTTTTTTTGCTTTCTGGTTTTTTAATACATATTGTGTAAGCATTATGAAAACTGTAACATATTTACTTTTTAAATAATTCGACAATTACACTTGGCCGACGCATAAATAAAGTCAGCAGGCCCATGGCAATGTTAATTGTACTTACATATGGTGGAAGAATACACAACGTGAATACAAGTAGATCTTCAGCAGGACTTCTAAAAGTGCTCAGTTTACCGTGAACAGCCTTTAGTTCCATCAATATTCACCGCGCTGCGTTTGACTTAGAATTCATGTTCTTCTTCAATTTGTTCCAAGTTCTAAAAGAAGAACTACTTCTCGACCATCCCCATAAACCAACCTCCCCCCCCCCCCCCAACCCTGTGCCAGAAGTATTGAGTAGGAAGTGCTAGGTTCTTACTTCCTCCGCCAACTTCCAGTAGTTCCCGAGTTGTTTGGAGGTACTATTTTTAGCCTTTCTGCGGCAGCAATATCAAGTTTATGAGCGAGGCATTGAATCGATATAAGGACGACGCAGGCAGTCTCATGTATTACATTATCGCCTCTACACGCAATATCAATGAACTGGCGTTCGGTCTTTTCCTATTGCAGACCATCATCCACGGAACTTCCAGCGCTGACATGTACGTTTCGTTGGTGGCATTTTCAGAGGCGGATGGATACGTGTGAGAGGTGGAAAGGGTTGACCAAGGGATCTTGAGTTATCCTGCCTTTGCAGTTGGAGTTTAAATTGAATAAAACTGAATTCTTCTTTAAACATAGCACATCGTTGTTCTGGTCCCTCAACCAGACTCTTAATACCTGGGTTGCGAGCTGGTAGATTTACAAATGGTAATCTGTTAAGATAAAGCTACACGTTTATTCTCAGCCTGTTTACAATTATATATTGAATACAATAATGTCAAAATAACAACAAATATGACTTGTAGCAACGTGCTTGATTGAAGCTTTCGAGAGAGATTCTGCAAGCAAAAGACAAATATTAGAGCTGAGATATTAAATTACTTTCAAACATTAATGCTCGCAATACGCTGCGCGTGGCTTTCCCTAACTGACGACCTGCACTGGGAAACGGGATTCACCCGACACTGAATGATAAGTCGACCACCCACCAAGCTCCTCCGTCGTGGGATGACCCAGGTGCCATCGCAGCTGACTGGCTGACGTCCTCCGCCGCCTGGTGTCTCCTACTCACCGACTTGCAGACGCCCTGCCCTGGAGTCCGTCACGCCTCAGTATCGTACACAGAGTGAGGGACTGACACGGAACTGTACGTCCCTTTATAGGAGCCCGCATGACGTCGTTGCCACTCTGCACAACGCCCTGCCTTCCACCTTCGGAGAGCCGGAGCCATGACCTCGACATCATGGCCGACGTAAGGCACACCTACTGGGTCCGAGACCCGGGGGTCACAACATCGTTAGCATTCTTCAGGCCCAATTTAAATATTAAAATGACCGTCATTTCTAAAGTAAGCATGTGGCGTGGTGGAAAGGTCTGATGTCCTTAGAAAGTTATGTATGTCACAGCTAACGAGCTGGTGGCGTTGTGTCCAACTAGGCCTATAATAACATGAACCACTCATAACATAGAACATTATTGTTTATCGACAGGTCAGACAGATAAAGGCTGTTCACGACAAAGTGAGCACTTTTGAAATCAACCTAAGAAAAAAGGCACTGCTTCTACCTGCATGTATTTCAACAGGCACACTGAGGGACGTGCGCTCAGTTAGGTTGGTAACGATGGCTGGAAAATAGTTCCATATCTCAACACCAAATAAAATTTTTCGGGTAATCATTTGTGATATATTTAATTATTTATTTCTCTTTCTGTTATTTAATGTATAGAAGTGTAAAAAGGACTAAATTAGTAAATTATTTGCTTTTCTAATGATTTCACAGTTTCAATTGGCCGACGCATGAATAATGTGATGAGGCCCTTGGCAATGCTAATTTTGCATAAGGTGGGAGAATGCACAAATGTGCGAACAACTAGATCTTAAGCAGGGCTTTAAAGTGCTCATTTTACCGTGAACAGCCTATAAGAACATTGGTCATTGAACATGTCAATGTACAGCGCCAACCTTCACGTGCGATACGAACATGTGTGCACTGGGTATAAATTGAATATAGCTACACTTATTGTAGTCACGGTGGCGAAATAGCCTCTTATTACATCGAAACCCAGCCGTACACGCCACCAAAATGGCGTGACTAGCCAACATACATGTCGGATCACCACTCGCCAATCAGCGTCAGGGCACTTACTCGCCAGCCGTCAGCCCAGCGTTTAGGGAATCTTCCGCAGGACGCAGTATCCAATACAACTCTCAAGTCCCATTCCCATAGCCTCGCGCAGCCAATCAGACAATAGGCACGCCCACGCCAAAGGAACCTCCACGCCGTTTCCTCCATTGCTTATAGTTATTGACTCTGTGGCTCTGCGACTCACTTGACGCGCCGCCAAGACGGAGCCCTCGAGTATCTTTTGCTCAAACATTACTTTCGACTGGGCGTTAACGGGGATAAATAAGCACACTATACTTGGGAGAGCGAGAGCTCCTAAGCGATCTCATTTGCTTAATGTCGGTGCTTGGAGACTAGCAAGAGATTGTCGTCTTGGTACACAGGCCGTTTGTCGCCGACGCGAGGACCAGCGATGGCAACGACCTCTTCACGACATCCACGACGTTTTTTTTTTTTCTGGGTCGAGCCGCGCCACGCTGTGGAAGTGAGGGGGAGAAGAGTAAGTCATTATTAGCCTGGATCCATTAGCGAGCCGGGCCGCAGGGGCGTGTTTATGGCATTCGCCGTCAGACACTTGGCAGAAGCTACAGTTTGGTGCGGGACGTATTTGCTGAGCTTTAGTGGCCCTGTGAGTTCCGCTACATACCCCAGCATGCATATAGGTAGGGATAGGAACATTTCGCGAGTTCATTTCAGGACAAGATAGACGTCAAACACGTGTACACTGAAGTTGACTTAGCAATTGGATCGCAGTTTATTAGACACGCCCTGGACGACTCTGAGCCAACAGCAGACTTGCAAGGAAACAAGTAGCGAGTGCCATACTGCCAGGTGTGGAGTAACACTGGCTACTCTATGGGGCAGCAGCCAATGAACAAACATCTGAGGCTCGAGTATACACATGACTGTGGAGTCTAGCCTAGAGGTAATTGAACTCGCGAATTTTTCCTATCCCTACATGTGGGCCTACATAGTTATATGTAGAGGCACCCGAATTTCGCGAAAATATTTCTAGACTAGCTGTACTTCATAGCACTTTAGCTCAAATACTATTTCTTGTTTGGGCGGTTATCGTATAATGCGTCTTATGTGTTAGCTCGCGAATCACAGATCTATACAATGCATGAGTTCCCCAGTTATGATTCGCCAGTCACGTAAGAATCTGTCTTGTTATAAAAAACACGTCGCCAATGAACATAAGAAAACTACATATATGTCTGTAGGCTAATGAAGTCTAGTACGTGCGGAAATATTTTCGCGAAATTAGGGGTGTCCCTAGTCATATGTAGCATATTCACGGTAGAAATATATTAACGAACAATGAAGTAGATATCTAAAACTGATTCATAAGTCAAGTGTTACCACAGATTTTTCAAGTCAGGTAATAATGCACAGAGAATACTATCTTCCTGAAATACTGAGAGAGAGAGAGAGAGAGAGAGAGAGAGAGAGAGAGAGAGAGAGAGAGGAGAGAGAGAGAGAGAGAGAGAGAGAGAGAGAGAGAATAAGAGAAAGATAGAGGGAGATAAAAGGGGATACAAAGAGAAAGTAAGAAATATATAGGAAGAAAGAGGAAAAGAGATATAAGGAAAAACAGATATAGGAAGAGAAAAGAAAAGAGATAAGATGAGAGGAAATAGTGGAGTGGAGAGATTTGGGCGCCTATTATCAACGAGGTCTTGAGAGCAGATGAGGGTGAAGTGAGATGAGTATCAAGCAACGCCCGAATGAAAGGGCGGGGAGAAACGGGAGATCCCCTAGTAAACCCACCGACCAGCGGCATCATCCGGTATGATTCCCAAGTGCGAGAATCTGGAAGCGACTCCTCCCTGTTCGCCTTGGTGGGAGGCGAGTAGTCTAACCACTACACCACCGCGGCGGCCCCTTAGTAACATCGGGTACCTGTAACTTTGAGCACAACTGAAGAACGTCGCATGCTAGTGACTTTGGTGGTGAATAAGGAAGGGGGGAAGAAATGAGCAAGAGGACCAGTTGCTCGCTCAGTTTTGTATTCATTATTTTTGTTTAGCTTTTGAAAAAGAATCAATTTTTAAAACTATCATGTAAACTTTTCTTACGCATCTTCAGTTAAAGAGCAACTATATGGAGTAGACACATCCCCAAGAGTGTGCCGAGGCGTTATTTCAAGTCATAAAATGTAAACATGTCGCAAATACTCTACCAACCTAAGAGCGTAAAATGACAGTAGAAATTAAAGAGCTTGCAGACCACACATATGCTATAATTTCAAATGTTTTATTGAAATATACAATTGATACTGGCTTACTTCATTTCAATGTGGCTGTATACGGTATTTTTGCGATTTGTTGCGGGGACATGATTTTCATATTTTCCTACAAAAATCGCGTGAATTTCAGAATTGCTAGTTATTAGTGTCTGTGCAGTTGTGAATGTGACAGTGTTTTCGCACTCTACAGCCGCCACTGGTTGGTGGTTCGATTCTTGCTCAACTCTCGCTCCAGAATAAAGCATTTTAACTTCTTTAACATGACTTTTTTATACAAAGTAAGTCACACGTATAACGCATGACGAACATTGCAATTTTTTTTGTCGCAATCTCTTTTTCAAACAGGAATCGCAAAAAAAAAAAAAAAAAAAAAAAAAAAAAAAAAAAAAAAAAAAAAAAAAAAAAAACCCTAGATATCAAATTTAAGGAGAGGTTATGTGAATTCACAGAACATTTACGAAAAGTCCTTTATTCAAAAAGCAATGTGTCCGTAACTATACTGAGACATCTGGGTCATTTAAATCCAGCACTTTTCCGTAAAATGCTGGATTATTTAATATTTTTTTTACCACAGTTTAGAGTTCACCTACCGATGACATACAAACTGGTTCTATTATATTAACAAAAATGTATCACAACATGTTTTATTTGTACTCGTAAGAAAATCAGGAACTTTTAAAGTAAAGTCAGTCTCACAGACAATTCCGCTTATTCGACACTTATGGAAGTGTTTATGAACATAGTTATTTCCATAGCAAAATATTTTCTGTTGACTTACTGGGGGAAAAAGTGTGCACTGTGCATCTCGCCTTAGCCATTTTTTAAAATGTAATCTTCCCCTGGAATGACTCGTCCACCATACAACGCTGCAAAGTAGCTGCCAACATTAAAATGTTAAAATTTTATCACTACACAAAGAAAAAAAATGGTTTCAAACCATTTCCATACGACGTTAAAATGTACATGGGAAAGCGAAATCGCATAGACACAATTTATAATTCCTCACATTCAAACAAAAATATATTTGCATCCAAAAATTTATTTAAAATCATTAAGCGTTAAAAGTTTCCTGGCGCTATCTAGCAAACGGTTTTAACACGACAACGTTATACAGTCATATTAATTGTAATAGCCACAGAGAGCAGCTAAGAGCATATGTTTCTACGAAAACTGGCTGCCAACATCATCTGTGAACCTTCCGTTCTATTCCATGATACCATTCGGAATTAGCAGACATATTTCAAACAAGAGCATGCCACATAGCATCGTTTGTATGGAAAGGGTAAAGAACCAACTTTTGAAACAGATAATTAATGACCTGAAAAATTCGCGGATTCATTTCGGGACAAGCTAGAATTCATAACATGTGTGTTAATAACACTCTAGCCAGTGGTCCACGTGGTGTTTGGCACCTCCTGGAGAAGGCTGGTCCAATTGTCGCCTTCAACTGTGACAGCAGACAACCAATGTGCAGTTGATATCGGCATATTTGTACATAATAACCTGCAGAATATTGAACTCGCGAATTTTTCAGGTGTCTACACATAATCCATCTAAATTGTTAATATAGGGACAAGAGTTATGTTAATAGGCACCATGTAAATATTGTTGACTTTGATAATATGTCGTAGTGCCCTTTGTGGTTGTATCTGCAACTATGAATATAGTTCTTACAACGGAGTCTTCTATCCCCGCTACAGAACGCTAATTCCCTCAAAAGTAAAACTTCAGCAAAGTTAGGTTGTTCTCGCAACAGAGACGTTCAACTGTGGTATTACAACAGAAAATTCTGTTCCTGGTAGGGAGGTTCGGTTGGTGCTACCACGAAACCAGACGTGTTCCCATTTCTCTTGTTACGTTTTCAAATGATTGTGTATTTTATGCGGACAACTGTATTTTCTATTACACGTACGTGTTGAGGTAGGTCGTGCTCTATGTTGAACTCAAATATATTCAGTTTCGTCTCTGTATTTAAATCACTGTCACATTTCATCTCGTTACAATATGTTTTACAACTCGTTACAGGATGTTAGTTACTCTTTAAATGGGAGGAGCTCTCGTTAAGTTTACTGGGTTACATTGTGTTAGATATTAATGTGATTGGTTATTAAATTACTAGTTTATATAAAAGGCCACTGACTAGTGTCCTATAGTCCGACTTCACCTTGTCCATGATGTCGTAGGCTGAAGACTAGACGCATGTCGGCGGACGGCACTCCACCATCTCTGGACGTCTTGCTGGTGCAGTGTCACGACGACAAAGATCTTGTTCGCTGCGTTTCCAGCCGTAATATCTGGCACGCTCGGCCTGCCTGGCGGAGTTTGTTTAGAAGCGCTCAATGCTTCGCTCCAATTATTCGCAATATGTTTGTGCTACCGCAATCAGGCTAGTATGCCTGTTGCTGCACTTTATTTTATTTTTTAAGTGTATCCTTAAACTTTCCTGCGATGCGATTTTCCGGGAAGCTGCACGAATGCAGGGAGGTTCCCAAAGTCTGACGTAGATACTTGGGTTCTTCTGTGATTGCCTTCTGCATATTTCAGAGAACCACTCTTGGATTCTGTTGCCTCAATAAAGGACTCCCTTGAACTGCTAGTCCTACACTCTTGAAATGCTTGTAGTTGCACGACATCACTGCCGCTGGTAAAGGCTGTTCACGATAAAGTGAGCACTTTAGAAACGAACCTTAGAAAGAAATCACTGCCCTGAATGCATGCATTTTAATGAGCACACTGAGTGATATTCGCTCAGTAAATTTGTTAAAGTTAGATGGAAAGTAGTTTCATATATTAACGTCGAATAAAAAGTGTTAGGTAACCAATCTGTGATAACTTAAAATTATCTCTTTCGCTTTCTGTTTTTTTAATTCACCGAAGTGTAAAAATGAGCATATTTATTAAGTATTTACATTCTTAATTATTTCGCAGTTTCATTTGACCAACGGATGAATAAAGTGATGAGGCACATAGCAATGTTAATTTTACATAAGGCGGAGGAATACACTACGTGTATACAAGTAGAACTTAAGCAGGACTTTCAAAAGTGCTCATTTTACCGTAAACAGCCTATAGGTAGGGATAGGAAAAATTCGCGAGTTCAATTACCTGCAGGCTATACTCCACAGTAATGTGTACATTAGAGCCTCAGATGTTTGCTCATTGGCTGCTGCCCCAGAGAGTAGCCAGTGTTACTTCCCACCTGACAGTATGGCACTCGCTACTTGTTTCCTTGCAAGCCTGCTATTGGCTGTGAGTCGTCCAGGGCGTGTCTAATAAACTGCGATCCAATTGCAAAGGTGACTTTAGTGCACATGTGTTTGACGTCTACCTTGTCCTTAAATGAATTCGCGAAATTTTTCTACGGCTACTTATAGGCTATTCACGGTAAAGAGGACACTTTTTGGAATAATAGTCAATAAATATATTTTATTGCAACCTTAGTTTTTAACTTTCAAGTCTAGATATGTGTGTATGTGTGTGTGTATACACTGTGTGTATTACTTATATGTCACTATTTATTTAAGAAAATGGCGTAAGGATAAAAATGGCTGCTAGGAAAAGATAAGTAGGGCCTCGAAAGTGCTACCTTTAACGTGAACAGACTATACCTGGAACACTTTGCGTGTGGTACAGGCTAAGCGACAGTTGAGACAAGCAAAAATGAGTCGCCTATACCCATTACGCACGAACATCAGTTATGTCCTATGCTGCCTTGCCTAATTGTTTACCTATTTCATCCCCACATTATTTTATAATTTATGGTGTTGCAAATAAGACATGTTTTGATTCGTGCTGAACTTAGGCTGGCAAATAACTTGTTTCGTTTTCAGAACGAATAAGCTGTAGTCTTTGATGATTGGATAACACATTCGTAGCTTTTCGCAGGCGAATAATGTACGTTTGGTACGAGAGCAACAAAAGTCTCATTGCGTCTGCCCGACAAGGAACTAATACCACACATGTATTGCATCCGGTGAGGGAAGAAATGTTGCAGGCATCTGCATAGGATGTTGAAACCTAACATGCTCCCCGACATTTTCGCGATGAATCACCCTCTCTAGTGTTTGTGTAATGATGTGTCGGTGCCAGTGTTGTGTTGTTTGTGTTATATGTTGTTTTTGTTGTGTCTACAATTATACAATGATGTCTTTCTGAGCGTATATATATATATACTATTTATAGTTGTGTCATTATTACCGTGTTATTATGTGCTAGTGAGGCATAAGGAAGGTATACCTATTTTTAATTTGTTTCGAATTCATTTTGAAATATGTGTGTTTATTTACCACTCTATCTACCATCCAAATATGGGGTCATTACATTGCTAAGTTACATTATGTAATTAGGATACAATTAAAAAACCCCTGCCAAGTGAAAAGTCTATAACGATAGGATGGGTTGACAATTATAAGGGTGTATTATCCACTGGAGGCTTGGAAATTTTGGTGGTTCCAGATTGGGAGGGCGGCTATTCGTCTGGGCGCTTACATTTATGAAATTATGTTTAATTTTAACTAAAGACCAAAACACTCAGGTATGCTTTAGTTTCCCCCCTTTGGCACCATTCCGGGATTGTCCTCTCCCCCCTCCCGGCCAGTCCAAGCCCTAGAAGCCCAGTCCAGCGGTCCAATCCGGGGTCCGGCAGTACCCAGTTGGTGGCCTCCGGGGAAAAAACCTGGTAGGATATTTTATCCGCATCTGCATTTCTCAGTGTGAATCCCTTCACCCGGTCAACGCCACTGTGTTTCCAGGTGGAGTCAACCGTGGGTAGAGTTCACCCCATACTCCGTGGTTAGAGTTCACCCCATACTCCGTGGTTAGAGTTCACCCCATACTCCGTGGTTAGAGTTCACCCCATACTCCGTGGGTAGAGTTCACCCCATACTCCGTGGTTAGAGTTCACCCCATACTCCGTGGGATGCAGAGCGTAGAATTTTTAATTTCATTATTTATATTTTGGTAAACAGCAAGGCCCCTCGTGACTCGAGAAGGACGAGTCCTAGAAAACCAGTCGTCCCACGAAGCTACGCGCTGTCAGCTGGCTTCTTTCTGCCCCTCAAGAAGCGCTGACTGCAGGGAGGTCACTTTTAACACGCGAGAAATAAAGGGAACGGGAGAGAGGCGCGTTAGGAAATTCGTGACCACTTTTCATCCGAAACTACGGCCGTGTCCGTATTGGCAGACAATGATCACGTGACCAGATTTTGTATACAAAAATGGTGGCGTGCTTGGTAATTTGGTATTGCATATTTCTTATCTAGCGGATGTCCGCAAAAATACAAAATGACAAAATCTGCACTATGTTTGTTTATATTTTAAAAACACATATGCGAATGCGTACATAAAATGATTTAAAAAAAAATGACAGTACATAAAATACACCAGACCTATTTTAAAAAAGCAAGTGATTGTTATGGTTTGTTTATGTGTTTCGCAACAACATTTTTTTTAAAGTTGTTATTGCATAATTTATCATTTTCTTATTTATTAACATATTCGTAGCATTCCAGTGATGGTTGCAGAAATATTATGTACGTTTTAAGCATTAAATTAAGATAAAAATATTTTTCTCTGTTAATGTAATAGTGCGTTGGAGCGCGTGTTAAACAAGTGAGTGTCGACAACGTCCGAACTGAACCTAACAAATCACGAATTTACAAAATAACGAATTTGTCCATTCGGGCACGGCCTACGAGTTGGTAGAACTCGCATTGTGGTCGGACAGGAAGGAAACTTGGAGGGGGGGGGACGGGGGAAATGAGGGGAGGAGGGCGAGTTTACGTTAGGACAGGATGCTTTGACATGGCGGGAATTCCACATGCCCCCCCTTCCCTTCCTCACTCAACGTTCCAAGGCCGCTCTTCGTGGTCTGAGGGTGTCGGGAGATGCTCTCCAGTGCTCGGCGATTCCAGGGCGGGGGAGACAGCGTGCCTCTGGAGACAAAAACACAAACAAGTTGCGGCGAGGAAGATGAGGGTACACAGAGGCCTGTGAGACGGGGACAGCACTCAGGGTGGGGTCATGGCCCCTTTCCTGAAGCACACCTGCCGTCTAACAGACGGCTTTCAGGCCGGCGATGAAAAGCGAAGTATAGGCTGTTCACGATAAAGTGAGCACTTTTTAAGTCCCTTCTAAATTTTTACCTTTCATCCAATTTCCATCTTCCTGCAGCTTTTTAATATAAACATTGCAATGTGACCAACAAACACAGTGTATGCACTTCCCCACCCTCATATTTATTATTGGTTAGTGCCTGTTTGGAGGGCCTTTAGTGAGTAAGCACTTTTTAAGTGCTTACTTTATCGTGAACAGCCTATACCATACACTACGTGACCGTTTTGTTAGCAAGCAAAGTGCGAATTGGAACACGGCCTTACTACGTAAGGGAAATTTAAGTAACAAACATTCCTCGGTAAGATACACATTATCTAAAACACTGTGGTGAGAAACGCGAAGGAAAAATACTTCTTGTAATTAAAATTCTTATGTTACAAGAAATATATATATATATATATATGTATAAGATAAATACCAGTAAGCATGCAGTTATGTTTTTACATAGTAAATTGCCAGTGTTCACGAAAATTCCTTGTAATTTATGTCCTAAAATGTTGGGTACATTTGTTTGTAAAATGGTCCAACGCAGAATACTGCAGTGTAAGGCCAGGGTAAAGGCTCTTACACAGTTGAAAACTTTTAACATTTGACTTTACCATTTCACTTTACGTTTGCTTTCCGACATGTTGTTTCTTATGTAGAATGACATAATGGAACTGTCAAAGGTAAAAAAGTCAAGCACTCTTGACTTTACGATTTCGGAAAGTTGAAAATTAAAGTCAGAGTCAAGCAGCCATTTTGCCGAGAATCTAACAGAGGCTATGTGGAAAGTGCGTTCTTTTATTATAGGGCGATTTTAATATCGGTATATTAAACAAAGCTCATCATAAATTAAATAAGCGGCAAACAGATACAATGTGAAGAGGAAATATATCAACAGACATATTTTAATAAAGTAAACAAATGAGTTTTTTGTTTTGAAATAAACTTTTAATGTAAATTTTAAACCTATTTTTTTTTAAAAGGTACGTAAAATGTATCCTGGATAATATAATAATTTGTAATAATGTTACGCATTTTTACGAAGCTTGCAGAACCGATGTTCAATTGTCTGAACTCTTGACTTGACAATAGTATTGTGTATTGGTGGTTTCGTCAGAGGAAAGGAAACGTAAAGTCAAATGCTAAAGTTTTCTATTTTGTAAGGAGCTTAAGGCTACGGAATGCGGGAGGGACTACTCCCAGCTACGTCACGGGGTCAGCTCCTCCCCCTTCCACTTTCACCCCGCAAACCGGACCAAACCTCCACCTCTTTAACAACCTCGAGGTAGACCGATCTCGCTGGCTGCGCACAACCAATCTCGGTGTCCCAACATTGAACTGCTTTTCTGCCTGCCAACACGTCTAGTGAAAACCGCGTGGTTTGGATTTTAGGTGAGTTGTCAACAAGTGCTTAGAGAATTTTTTATACTTCCTCTAATCAGTCTGTACTGCTTTTTGATTAAATCCAAAATGGTAAAGGTATATTATTAATATAATAGTTAGAGATGATGGAAATTCACAATAATTTTTTGAGCCAACGTATACTCTATAACACTCTTAACAAGTTTATTCTTTCATGATTGGATGAACAATATTTTGACTCGGCTAAGTTGTTTGCAGACTAATCTCGAACGTTCTGCCTTATAGTATCCGAATATTCATTGGCCCAGTGAAATGACGTAGTAGCTTCATACGTGCTTGACAGCCAATAAGGAAATAAAACTGTCGAACATGTGTACAGTACGTTGAGTCTTAGCAAACAGTCAACTTTTCCCGCGATAAACCATCATCTCTAATAATATTGCTTGTCATTTTAAAATTAAGTAGTAAACAGCCACGTTCATCACTGTTGACCATGTGACTTTGACAGTTATGTAGGATTGGGGTAGGTCAATGTTGGGTACATGCGCAGAATACGAATAAGCAGTCTACCTCATCTTTAGTCTATGCGAGGTACCAAGGCGTGTCCCGGAGAATATTTGCTCCTGATTGTATCCGGGATGTAAACCCCTGCAGCCCTCGGCTGAAGAGGGATTTTTTCGTAACACGTCGGGAATCAAAGGGGAAGGCGGGTTCAATGACTCGTATTACAGGCCTCGCCTAAGCTCGTGAATACTAGGGCTGTTCGAAATATCGATATATCGATATAAAAATAACTCATCGAACGATATCTACTGTAACATTGAAAAATATCGCTATATCGATGTTTCGATATTATCGAAGATTTCGATATTATCGAAACGTTAGATACTATCGAAATGTTCAGTATTATTAAAATGTTCGGTATTATCGATTATTTCGGTATTGTCGATTATTTCGCATTATCTATTATTTCGGTATTGTCGATTGTTGAGGTATTATCAATAATTTCTGTATTATCAATTATTTATATATTATCAATAATTTCGGGTTATCATTTCGGTTTTATCGATGATTTCCGTATACCGAGAATACCGAGTAACTGGAAAAGTATCGATATTAAATTTTTATGATATCGAACAGCCATATGAAATACAAGCAGATTTTGGCCTTTGATACGGTTATTCTTCCCGCATTTTGGTGTTTGATTATTACTGGCTCAGGATCTTCCAGCAGGTCCTCAATAAAGTTTTCTGTCGACCTTTTGTAAAAGTAGCAAACTTTAAATCTTCCCAGTCTTGCTTCTCCCCGATAAGGGGCCGCGGTGGTGTAGTGGTCAGACTACTCGCCTCTCACTTAGGCGCAACCTGTTCGATTCCCGACGAACTCGCGCCCCAATTTTCGCGCGTGGGAATCATGCCGGACGATGCCACTGGTCGGCGGGTCTTCTCGGGGATTTCCTGTTTCCCACGCTGCTCCACATTCACCTCGTTTCACCCTCGTCGGCTCTCAAGACCTTGATGTTAAGAACCGCCCAACCGACCGAATCTCTCCAACTTCACTCCCCATTAACTCCAACAAAACCCAGCGAATTTTTAATTCCTGTAATTATGACAAGGCATCAAGTGTTCCGCATTTACAATTTGTGAATCGCATTATAATTTTTAATTCCAGCGACAGAACACTCGCGTTAGGGGGCTGGTTGTAAAGGTAACACAGAAATACACGTGTTTGAAGTCTATGGTGTGAAATAAATTCGCGGGGTTGTTTACGTCTCTAATTATCCTTTCACCCCTTCCGAGTCGTGTTTATTTCTGAGCTCATGTGTCTCTGTCATGATGCTTACGATACACTGCCATTGCATAGGGCGTTCTTCTTGCCGCTAGTTAAGGCTTCTGGGTATGCAATATGAAATCGTAGAATGCACATGTACTTGCTAATACTTATGTGGGACAAACAATTCGGTTAAAATTATGCAGTTTTTGGGCATGTTGTTTCAACATGTGTAATTGCCTGTAATACTTTATCAATAATATAAAAATATTTCTAAATTTTGTACCAAAAAAATGTAGGAAAATCAGATTTTGTAAAAAAGTTTTAGTTAGTGAGATTTAAATAATTAAGTATAAATTGATACGACGATTATATCAGGGACATTTATACTGCCGTGTTTAAGGAATTTGTTTCAACATCAACATTACTCTTTCAATAATAAAGCGGTAACAGGATAACAAATATTAAAGAATTTATAACTATTCGCAATTAATTTTTTAAACATACTCTTGTATATATTATGTTGTTGTTGTTATCCCCAGCACCATGAGATCTGTGTCGTGAAAATGAGTTGTGTCAATGTCTTGCCTGCACCGCGCTAGCATGTTCCGGTGGCCTCGGACCACTGGGTCCGGGTAATGTAGTGACTACTGCAACCCCCACCCCCCACCCCAACCATACACGGAAGATCTGTGTTCGACTTCCCGCCGCATCACCAGGATCTCCACATGCATGCCTCTGGCGGCCGGCGGGCTGTGACGTAGTGGCGACAGCCACCTGCGCGTCACAACTCGCAAGCTTGTAGCGTCTACATAATGCACGCCTATAGAACTGAATACCACCCCCGTCCTACACCACGTCACCACATCCAGGGGCGTAGCCAGACTCTTTCTTGTGTGTGTGTGTGTGGGGGGGGGGGGGAGAGAAATTTAAAAAAAAAAATCGCATTTTAGTGAAAAATATCATTATTAAATTTATTAGTTCAAAAATTATTTACAACCAATGGGCTAATACAAAGAGATGGAATTACAACATGCTATAAAATCCTTCAAGTTCAATG
Organism: Dryococelus australis; assembly: GCA_029891345.1. Classification (NCBI taxonomy): domain Eukaryota; kingdom Metazoa; phylum Arthropoda; class Insecta; order Phasmatodea; family Phasmatidae; genus Dryococelus; species Dryococelus australis. The sequence goes on along the minus strand of CM057004.1, from coordinate 113,200,604 downwards.
GGGACCAAACATTGCGTGTATTAAAACAAATAAATAAAAGGTGTAATTTATTTTTAAATTTTATTTTTTAATATTTTCACTATAATTTCAGGGGGAAGGGATATGTTCCTATATCTCCCTCTGGTTACGCCCCTGCCCCCCACACCAGTCTTCGCCCTTAAACCACCACCCCTACCCTACATAGCCCCACACATTTACACTACACCGCCACTTCACCACCATTATATATTGGGTGGCTTTTTAATAATTTATACTCTGCCTCAATCACCACTGCTCAAACTATACGAATGTAAGTAAAAAGGAATCCGGCGAAATTTTTTGGATTATATTACGGTACTTTATAGTTCATTATTTACATGTTGTATTAAAATATGTTGCGTATTATTTGAATTAATATAATAATCATTTGTGTATTTTGCAACAAAATTATTAAATAACATTTATTTTTATGATCTGGTGTCTCATTTTTAATTTAGAGTTTTATTTAATTTTGTATATTAAATTTTTTTATTAGTTCTAGTTTTTAATATTGGCTTTAACTTCGATAATATATATATCTATTTATAATATTTTTACAATAATTACATTTATATACATTTTTTAAAATGACAACGTTTATTGATAATGATACACAAAAATTGTTCACAGTGGCACATAAAGCATGATTAGATACGATGGTTTATCGCGGGAAAAGTTGACTGTTTGCTAGGTTTCGACGCACTATACACGTCCGAAAGTTCTCTTTCCTCATTGGCTGGTATGCATTTATGGAGCTACTATCCTATTTCACTGGGCCAATGAGGATTCTGATACTACAGTGTAAGCCTGAGCGTTCGTGATTGGAATACGAACTACTTAGCCCGAGTCAAAACCTTCTTCATCCAATCATGAAATTATCAACTAATTAGAATGGTATAAAATATATGTTGCCTTAATAAATTTTCGCGATTTTCCATTCACTCCAAGCATGATTTATTATTATGTAATGTTAATAGCATCTAATACATTAACACGTCTTTAAAAAAAAAATGTCTACAGTCGCTGGATCTGAGAAGCACAAGCTTGCCGGCTGACGTCAGAGACGCCGTCTGCCCCGCGGAGTGATGCAGTTGTGCGGGGGGAATGGTTTCTGGAGGGTGGGTGCAGACATATGTAGCCACAAGCTATCCCCGGCGACGTCGGTGGGGCACGCACTGCAGGCAGCTCCCTCCCCCTCCCCCTCTTAGACAACCAGCAGTGATATATACACGTCGTCTTAAGGCGGCGCGACGGGAAATGCAGAACGTGCTCCGGTAATGCCTGCCACAACGATTTATGACTTCCCCTTACCCCTCGCCCCCCTTCCTTCCTTCCTGGAGTGAATATCCCGCATTAGTACAAGTCAAATATGAATTCCACAGCAGGGAAAGCCCGCCTGCCTTCCCCTCCCGCGAGCACCGGTCTTATAAATGAATACCATCTACGGTAAACAAGTTTCAGCATTATGACGCTCTGTATTCAATTAAGCTTCCTACAAGATACATCTTTAAAGTGCTAGTCATGGAAACAATTCATTTTTTTTTTTAATTTCTACTTGAGGTTCGACATGTACACGTTACTTAAAAGTCCTTTTTCATCGCACGAGAAAAATTTTAGACCGCATACTTTTTCTGTATACTGCCGTATAAGAATAAAATTTCAGTGTTTTATGGGACGTACTACAAATAGTAAAACCTAACTAACTTTCCGAAATGAGATAATTCATGTTGAAAAACATTCTAAATTATTTCACGACACTTTCGAAATTACATTATGACATATTTTCGAAATTTTTATAAAATAACTTGAATTGAAAAAATTTTTGCATAATTTTTATTTGTAAGCAGTTTATGACATTTTGTAAAATACAAACTACTTGCTAAGTATAAGTTAAAATGAATTACGATATAATCTTTCAGTCACCCTAGATAATTATTTTTTTATAAAAGTTTTTTTATTTTATCTGTGAGTACCAAGAACACAGAAATTGTGATTTTGACATGCCATAAAGGAAAATTGGGTGATCTGAAAATGTTTTATGCAAGGAAAGAGTGTATGATTGTTATAAGCTATAAGTGAGTGAGTGAAGAGATTTGGACTGCTCTTAACAGCGAGGTCTTGTGAACCGATGAGGGTGACTGAGGTGAGTATGGAGCAGCGTCGGAATGGAAGGGTGGGGGAAACGGGAGATCTCTGAGAAAACTCGCCGAACAACGGCATCATCCGGCACGATTCCCACATGCGGAAATCCGGTGATCCGGCCAAGGATTGAGCCATGTTCGCCTTAGTGGGAGGCAGGCGGGCTAATCGCTTGGCCACCGTGGCCCCTATAAGTTATAAGTAATGTATACAGGTTGAACTGAGTTGTGTGCAAGTATACAAACAAGGCGAGACTTTCAACTAATTAAAACTATGTTATAAATTAATTAATTGTAAGCCATGTGACGGATGCTAAATATTAATCATATTGTTAAGCGCTAGCTGCTTCGCATCCCGCGTGAGCGAGTGGAAGTGAAGGACATCAGTTATATGATAGCGGCGGCAACAAGACAAAGGATTGTTTTGAATAAACAGGTGAACGATAGGCCGGTGGCCGCGTATCTGTTAACAGAAAGCGAGCCGACACGATAATCGTTGTTTTTTTTTTTTTTTTTGCGACGCGCGCTGCTGACGCAGGTTGTAATGGTTTCTGCGTTTATCTGAAGAATGCTCTGAATTACTGACCTCGTTCTCTCAGCGCGACTCGGGGTGCCTTGACTCTTCCACGTGGTCAGTACGAACGCCATATAAGTGCGACAGGCCTCCGAGTCAAGTAGTTGAAAATAACTAAAAAATCGAAAACTGCCCAAAATAAATAAAAAATAAAAAAACAATTAAAAGTCACTAAAATTTAATTACTAACACCACATGCTAGATGGGAAAGTTCGCAGCTGATGGAGACTGCCTTTGGTGATATTTGTTTTATTCCTGATATTAATTGCACCTCACATTGCCCCCCCCCCCCGGGGCAATCAATCGGAGTCGTAGGGTTGCAGTAATCTGCGGCCTTTTTCGCGGATTCCGTTTGGTGTGGAGCTACTGAAGGCCGCCGAGACAGTTCCTGCGGCTGCCATGATGAAACAAGATCGCTGAATGCCATGTATTTAATTAGTTTTCTAATTTATCAATTTATTCAAAATTCAATCCCAGATTTTTAACTTCACCTCCACGAATCTACAGATTTTTATTTTAACCATGTTCATCCTCCCTTCGCTGTTTTCCAAAACTTGCCAAGGTAAGTGCAGAAGTCAAAATGACTAAAGCACATCGACCCGCAATAAGCCATGGGGAACATTTGTTAGGGGAGCGGGCCCGCTTAGTTATTAGCGTACTCAGTACTGAAGTCACCTAGGCAATCGGATCACAGTTCATTTGACACGCCCTGGACGACCTCGGGGCCAATAGCACACTTGCAAGGAAACAAGTAGCGAGTGTCATACTGCCAGGTGTGGAATAACATTGTCTACTCTCTGGGGCAGCAGCCAATGAACGAACATCTGAGGCTCTAGTGTACGCAGGACTGCGGAGTATAGCCAACAGGTAGTTGAACTCGCGAAACTTTCCTAACCATACTTTCCACCAACAAAATAATATGGTTACCGCTGAAAGTTCCATAGGTGCACGCAGTTCAGCCCTTAGCGGCGACGGCGTACTTGATGTGCGTAACATTGTCGCCCTTATCGCTGTGGCAGGTCAAGATGCACAAACGTCATTCGTATTATCATTAGCGCAGCACTGAGACGAAAGATTACTAGAGCCAACTACATGTACAGTAAATATTTCTTTGTAGTTTTCGTACATGGCCAAAAAATAAGTTGCTCTAACAAAATATTTCGTTCATTAAAGAAAATCTGAAATGCAACAAAAACAAGTATGTTCAGGTAACAAAATATACACTGGAACTGATCGAACCGTCTTGTTGTGCCAACAAAATCTGCCTGATAATAAAATATCTGTTTGATTTAACTGTTAACTGTACACATTGTTTGAGCATAAAAAAATTCTCTCAGTGAGGCGTAACGGCGGGAGTTTCAATTCCCTGCAGTTGGCAGCACACATCGGGTTTGATTCTGTTTACCTATTTCTTCTGTTGTGATATAGCCGGGAACGAAGTAAAGTATTTATTTATTTTCGGCCAGAGTGCCGCTGCTAATTTTATTCCAGCCCTCGTGGACGAATCGAGGGGGTCAGACAAATGTTTTTACACGCGCAATCGATTGATCTTGACGAGAGCTGTCGATTGAAACCTAAACGAGAATCGTAGCTTCTCCTATTCAAAAGTTATAGTACGCGGAAGTTATGAGAAGCGGCGAAATGAACTCAAAATTGTCCCCCCCCCCCTCCAAAGCGTTGCTTCATAGTCCTCACTCAACGTAACATATTCTTTGATCCTTTGGCAATCGAGTGGTGTAAGTGAATGTTGAATGTAGACGATAGAATCGGAACTGCAATGCCAAACTGTATTGTATCCCCCGATGTTGTTATCATCGGATTTTCTGGATTGCCTCCCTCCCACTATGGTCGCAAATTTAAATACGTATTCGCGTCAAAAATCATTGTGAGATGATGTTTAATATCCTGTGAAACCGTCTTCTGAACAACAGAGACAATGCTGTGACATCTTCTGTACATACTGCTGTATTAAAGCCTTGCAGTCAGCGCTTTAAATCCTGAGGAAACATAAAATTCACGAGGCTTATTTATGCTTCATTGTGGTTGGATGTTACCTTGAGACGTTTAACACCGTTTACTTGGGATTCGGGGCTGCGGTGAATGAGCGGTTAGACTGCTCGCCTTCCACGTGGTTCAATTCTCGGCCGGGTCACGATTTCCTGCAAGCGGGAATCGAGCCGAACGATGCCGTTGGTCTTTCGCATCCCGGCGCTGCTCCATTCTCACCTCATTTAACCATCATCGCCAAAATATATCCACTCCAATCTACCTAACTTTGTGGTACAATTTGACACGTCTCTGTGGTCGCTTCCTAGAAACGTGATACGTTCACGGCAAATATTCCTGTTCGTTTCTGGGTAAAGAGTTTACAAGGTCGTGACCATACTACTGTGATCGAGTCACGAAACAAACACACAAGAACAAGCACTTGTAGCCTAACTATTCGCCAAAAGAATTTTACGAAATTAACGGACTTCCGTTAACACCTTAACCCTTAGAGGATGTATGCACAAATTTCTTGCCATCGACGACAAGGTTGAAGTGAGTTGTCTATATTCTCCACCACAGCAATAACAGTTTCGTTGGTATCTGTATTTCCACTCACCATTGTCCTATTGGTACTGGCTACACCTGACACGCCTACTGTACTCTGCTGCGTTTATTATTACTAGACAGCTGAAAATTCGCGACTTCAGTGACCTGCAGGCTAGACTCTACAGTCTTATGTACAGATATACTGGTGTCAACTGCGCATTGGTTGTCTGCTGTCACAGTGGAAGGCGACGATTGGAACAGCCTCCTCCAGGAAGTGTCAAGCACCTTGTGTACCAATGACTAAAGTTATGTATGCACACGTGCGTTGACTCCTAGCTTGTCCCGAAATGAACCCGCGAATTCTTCAGATCTCTAGTTGTTATTGACACCTTGATCGAGTACCGTACTATGTACTGAAATCGACAGCCAATGAACAATTAACTGAAGCACGAGTGCACAAAATATCGTACAGTCTACACAGTAAAACATGGCTTACCGGACAACGTGTGAAACTAATGTTGAGTTCTAGCTAGTAAGCGACGTAGACTTCAAGTTTCGTTTACATATTCAGCTGCATAAACAATTTTGTATGTTTTCTAAAATAATGAGTTTTAAATATACAATATTTCAGCAGCAGAGCTACAAGAAAAACTTTCTCGAAACTTCATCTTGGTGTGATAGCTCTAATGGGGCCCTATCACCATAGCTCAGTTGTAGGTTGGCCGACTTGTAGTCGGAGGGTCGCGGGTTCGCGCCCCGGCTCCTCCGATGCAGCAGGTCTTCGGTTCGCTTGTCGCACTGGGAATTTGTCAACAAGTCGGCCTCAATAAATGGTAAGGCAACGGTCTAGAGTTGAAGGGTGTGCGAGCTCAATCCCGGCCACCTATTCTTAACTACGGTAAATTGCACAATATTAATAGTAAACTATCGTGAATATGTTTATTTCACGTAGTTATTTGCCTACATTCAATAGAAGCAATATTTCAATAGCCACTGAAGTCGGCTGTCATTTATTCAATCAGTGAAACCGTTTCACATCACTAATTCAACTAATGAAATTTTTTCAATGAAACAGTTGTTTTCCATTGATTCTAAGGGGACATTTTTACCGATTAGAGCATTTGAATTCCACTGCGAATCAGTGGTTTCCCACTGATTCGAATTCAGAGTGTACAAGTACATATATTTTTTACAGTGTAGCTTGTTGCAGACTGAAAGAGTGAAATTTCTGTTTCTCTATCCATTAACACTTCATAGTCTATGCTCGAGTGTAGCTCGAGCAAAACTATTTTGAACATTTCTTTGTTGTTGAGAACAAAACTCGCATGGATGTGCAGTCTTTGTTCGGCTAGTCTTTAACATGACCTCACAAGAACACTACAGCGCAGTGACAATGCTATTACTAACGAAAGAATTTATTTTTAAGTATCTACACAAAGGGACATGATGGATTGTAAATCCTTTTATACGATAAACGACATTTGATTGGATCAACATCAGCTCGGCTATCCATTGGGTGTTGACTGGCCAATAATGAACGCGGTAGTGTCCGGTGTGGTATGGACCAATAGGACGATGGTGAGTTCTAACACAGACACCAACAGAACCGGTGTTCTTGCAGTAGTGTATATAGGTGACTCACTTCTAATATGTCTTAGTTGCCAGCAAATGTGTGCAGACCTCAATGTGTTAATAAGTATTCAGAGGTGTAGAGAGCTTTCTGACAAAGACCTTATAATCTGTACGACTGGCTTAATCTACTTATGGCTGAGAAGTGTTGAAAACAACAAAGTGCCAAACGCCCCTTGGCGCCCTCACTTCACCGGACAATTCGGCCGCGCTCCATAAACTTCAGAGTGTCTCCTCATTTAAATCGCACAACCAGGTAAGGGGTGGTGGGAGGGGGCGGAAGAGGGTGAGGAAGGGGAGGCTGTTTTAATTAGTTGCGAAGCGGTCAGGAGGTGACCACCCCCACCGGACCTTCGAACTAATTAACTCAACTCTGTAGAGGCGGGCATCGGCGGCCTAATGGGGGCCACAGCACGGAACATTAGTTAACATCCATTACCCCCGGACTCCAGGTGGAGGGGGTGTGTTCCTGTTCGGGTCAATCGAGGGCTGTAGCTGCGACAGATGAGCTTCGCGAAGGTCCTTGGAGACCCACGGACAACCTGGGGCAGGATTTGTGTCTTCGGCGATCGACACTTAAGTTCTTGTAATGTCGCACAGTGCGGCCAAACACCCGTTTTCCTTGGATAAAATCTTTGCAATTTTGTGGTGCAATTTTTTTTCTATTTGTACCGATTTTACAGCGATCCTTTAAGTATATGAAGCAACTAGAGACCTGCAAAATTCTCGTTATTATTTGGGGACACGTTAAACTTTAAACACGTTTACCTTTGCTATACGTTTGTCACTGGACCACACTTTATCTGACACACCAATAAATGAACACTTCACAATTGTGTGCCCCAATCACGCGCAGTTCATTTAGAAAGGGCGTGGCTTCACACACACACACACACACACACACACACACACACACACACACAAATATATATATAATATATATATATATATATATATATATATATATATATATATATATATATATATGGTAGCCAATGGAAAAATGACGCAGGCTTCGGTCTATACAGTACTGTGAAGTTCAGTCTGATTGAAAAAATTAATAGCCCGAATTTTGCATGTCTCTAAATATAACGCATAAAACTATACGTTTCGGAACGTCAAGGTGTAAAAATAAAACATTATCCGTACACTAAAAACTTCAGGAACGCAGCGATATTGAAGACGATATTTTTGTTTTATGAATCAAACAATTTGTTCTTTCAGGGGCTGGAAAAACTGTAGGCCAGGCCTCTCTGTACTCTCTAACTGAAAGCCTCGGCTTCTTATTCATTGCGTGTTTCCCGTAATTGAGTAGTCATATTTATAGCCCATTCGTGATTACATCTAATTTTTCTGAAGCCCTTATGAAGTTCTACTTTCAAGCTATTGCTCCACCTCGTGCAAACAAGGCTTAACTAAGTCTAGAAAATGATGCCAGAGAAAAATGCACCGTATTCGTGATTGCTCAGTTTAATAATATTTTGCACGAGAGTTATTTATTACTAGGCATTACCAACACACGCATTTTCTCTTAGTTTTTGTCCACATTAACTCTTTCAGACCTACTTTAATTTACGGTTTCAGTTGTTGCAAACAAAATATTTTATGATGCGTGCTGTGCTTAAGTCGACACAATACTTGTTTCGTTGTCACAGACAATGGGATGTAGGCTATATGTTCGGCTACAGTAATATGAACCAATTATGACAGACCAGTACGACGGTTTGCGAATAATTTGCCCACAGGTAAGATCATTGGTCATTGAGCTTCACAAGTGTGCAATACAGACAAAAAATTACCTACACGTGAGTAATGTACACAATTGTGTGCACAAGGTCTTAATGGGTTCAATAAAATATTATAGTTAATGTTCAATTTCACAAAAAAAAAAATTAACAGAAGTATAAAACGTTTGCGTTACACGACATATTCAGGAAATAACCGAACACTATATCTGGAGTGATTTTCTGCAGGTTTCATTAAAAAAAACTCGAGAAGTTGCTGCCAATGGACTACATATATTAGATAATTTCGATATGTCCATGACCTGTAGACTAGACTTCCTGTCCTCTGTACACTGGAGCCTCAGGTATTTGTTTATTGGCCATTGTCCAAAATCAGGTAGCGGAAGCAGAAATATTAAAAATTTGTAAATATTTTGAGACAACATATTTTCATGATACACTATTAGCTTCTTAATACTTCTGGTGCATGGAGACCCGGTGTTTCACCCAGAGTCTGGCAAATAAACGTGGGATCCTTGATCTACAGGCTAGACGTCTTATTTACTAACACGCTCAAGCAAACATCGACGCCCTTGGGACCTTGCCGTAGGATGTTCACGGTAAAATGATCACTTTTAAAAGCCCCGCATAAGATATACTTGTATGCACGTTGCGTATTCCTCCGCCTGCTTAAAAATTAACATTATAGTGGGCCTCATCGCTTTATTAACACGTCGGTCAGGTGAAACTGTGTGATTATAAGACAAGAAAATATGTTGCAAATCTGTTCAGTTTTACGCTTCGATGCATTAAAAAAACAAAAAGAAAGCGAAAGAGGTTATTTAAATTGTCACAAACGGAGACCTAAGCATTTTTATTCTACGTTAAGTTATGGGACTATTTTCCATCTGTCATTACTAGGGATAGGTAAGTTTCGCGAATTCATTTGAGGACAAGATAGAAGACAAACACGTGTACAGTAAAGTTACCTTTGCAATTGGATCACAGTTCATTTAAACACGCCCTGGACGACTCTGAGCCAACAGCATACTTCCAAGGAAACAAGTAGCGAGTCCCATACTGCCAGGTGTGAAGTAACACTCGCTACTCTATGGGGCAGCAGCCAATGAAGAAACATCTTAGGCCCGAGTGTACACATGACTGTGGAGTCCAGCCGACAGGTCACTGAACTTGCGAATTTTTCCTATCCCTAGTCATTACTAACTTCACTGGGTGCATGTCAACCGGTGCGCCTGTTAAAATATATGCAGCTAGAGGCAGTGACTTTTTTCTACGGTTGATTTCAAAAGTGCTCACTTTATCGTGAACAGCCTTTACCACGCAGTAATATCGTGCTCGTAACTGCATTTTGTTGCATATTTAGTATTGGCTGAGATTCCTCCGGGAGTTGACTAATAGGTCGTGGGCCAATCGCAAAAAAAAAAAAAAAAAACACAATCGTTTATGTGCAAGTATTTCGAGTTTAGCCTCTCCTCAGACGAATACGCGGGATTATTACCTCTCTACTAACGATCACAGAGTAGACAAGTATACAGGAGCGTAATGGAGTGCCGCTTCTCTCCGATGCGATCTTACCTGTTCTACGATTGGCTGCGCGATTCCCTGGTAACGGGCCCTTGTGACTGATTGGCTACGATAAGCCGCGAAAGATTCTCTTATTGGCTAGAATGCAGGGCTGACGCATCGGTTACTGGACGCTGATTGGCGAAAGTCTTTCCAACGTGTTGGTGGCCACAGACGCCATTTTGCTTGCGTGTGCGGCGAGTATCCGCTCTAGAAGTGACGTTTTTACCTCCCTATACCTAACTGCTCTGTGACTACACTGTTAAAATGAGATTTTTACATAAATGCACAGTAAATAAACGGAAACGCGATCCGGAAATGACGAAAAACTGAGTTAGGTGCGTAAATACAAAATACGGAAAATCTCCGTATTTCCTATAACTTCGGGTTTCGGATACGAGCGATGCCGAGTCTACACGAAACATTCTTCGCCACTGTAAACAGAAAATGATCGTTTCTGTGGTATTTAAGGTTATCCGTGTCACTAAATCCTGTTTTTCAAACATTAAAAAGTATCAGGAGGCACATGTAACACTTAGAAACACTTAAAATAAACTAACTTTAATAGAAACTAAAAAAGTTGCTTATGTAGCTAATATATAAATTCTAAACTTATACCAGATTCACCACGTGGGCATTGTAGACTCCTACCTCCATAGCTCAAGGGTAGGGCGGCCGACCTGTAGTCGGAGGGTCGCGGGTTCGCGCCCAGGTGCCTCCGACGCGGCAGATTTCCAGTTCGCCTTGTCGCACTGGGAATTTGTCAACAAGTTTGTCTCACTTAAGCTCAACAACTACAACGGCAAATAACAAGTAGATAAGGGGTTAGGGTCGTAATCTGTGAACTTGCAACATATTGACTGGGGTTCAAATCTTGCTTAAGTATAAACATTTTTAACTTTTTTAAAACATATATTTTTAAACACAGTAGAACGCCCAGATAATGAAAATTATAATAAAATAGATATTAAGAAATATTTAAGCATGAAATACAGAAAACTAACTAGGGAATTAACGGAGAGGTTACGTGAATTTTACGGAAAGTCCGTTTTTGAAAATCAATGTGTCCGTAATTTTACGGAGAGTTTACGGACACCCCTGGACAAATTTTTACCAGCATTTTTCCGAAAAATGAACGAAATTTTTTTGAACCCTTAGATGATTTGTATACAAATTTCTTGCAATCGAAGACAAGGTTGAAGTGAGTTGCCTATATCCTCCACCACAGCAATAACAGTTTCGTTGATATCTGTATTTCCACTTACCATTGTCCTATTGGTCCTGGATACATCTGACACGCCTACTGTACTCTGCAACGTTTATTATTGGCTGGCCGTCGGCCAATAATGTCACGTCTCAGCTCTGCACAGTTAAAGTGTCGCGACAGATGTGACAGGTTTTATAATTCGTCGTGTTCATTTGAGAAAATATTTAAAATAACCGTTTTATTCTTAAGAGCTAAATTGTGGATTACTTATCTTCTTTTACTAATTTCCGACAAAGTTCTACGAAAAATTACATCTATAAAAATGTGGGTCTGGTCTTCAACAGTAAAGTAATTCCCATATAAACGTAGCCTCGAATATATAAGTGCATACTCCTCAAAGTATTAACAGTGTAATGAACATTTCTAGGGCACCTGTTTCTCGCGGAGAGATTCCACGACTAGTTGTGCTTGCAAAACACGTTAGTTCAGAACCTATTTCTTGGTTGGGAAGATTTCAACTCTCGCAGTCCTTAGGGGTCTGCTAGTCAATCACCGACGTGCAGTGTCGGGATAGCTTAAGTCTGATTGGTCTAGTCGAATTTAAAGCGTCTCCTCACACAGACGTACAGCTAATAACCCAATAAAGTTTACAATTCTGCATGTATAAAGTTTGAAGTCTAGCCTACTTGTAAATCTTTCCGTGGAAAACATGTGGCCCTAATTAGAAATGATGGAAAAATTGCGAAAATTTTTCGATCCAACATATCTCCTACAACACTCTTAACAAGTTCATTCTTTCATGATTGGAGGAACAAGGTTTTGACTCGGCTAACTTGTTTGCATACCAATCACAAACGTTCTGCTTTAAATAATAAGGATCTTCATTGGCCCAAAGAAATGGGACAGTAGCTTTAAATAGGAAGTGAGGAACATTGCTCCCTCAGTTATATCAAAACGAATGCTCTTATATTTCCCCAAATAACCAACTTAACCTTCAATTATAAAATATTCCATTTATTTACATGATTACTTTTATAAACATATTCCCTATAATTAGGGATAGGAACTTTTCGCGAGTTCATTTCAGGACAAGATAGACGTCAAACACGTGTACACTGAAGTTGACTTCGCAATTGGATCGCAGTTTATTAGACACGCCCTGAACGACTCTGATCCGATAGGAGACTTGCAAGGAAACAAGTAGCGAGTGCCATACTGCCAGGTGAGAAGTAACACTGGCTACTCTGTGGGGCAGCAGCCAATGAACAAACATCTGAGGCTCGAGTATACACATTACTGTGGAGTCTAGCCTACAGATCATTGAACTCGCGAATTTGTCCTATTAGTTGCTGCGGTCAAGTGAGGTCTTTCTACAGGACTGTTCAACGCTTACGTACACTACTGCTTATTTAGACCATTGGTGCATGAAAGCAGTATATTTATATAATTTGTGTCATAACTTGTTTCACAGTGGATTTTTAAAGATTTTTGGCATTTCAAATCGTAAATGACAACTTTTAGCACCTTCTTACATAGTCAGATATTCACTACCGTAATTATTCTCGGAGCACTGATTGCAGATAAGAAAACAAAAATTCCTTCTTATCTGCAATCATTGCTCCGAGAATATGACGGCAGTGAATATCTGACAACGTAATAATGTACTAAGAGTTGTTGTTTACGTCTTGAAATGCCAACAATTTTGAAAAAGACGCTGTGAAACAAGTTATGACACAAAATATATAAATATTCTGCTTTCATGTACCAATGTCCTTAACACATTGAGGTCTGCACACATTTACTGGCACTTGAAACAAATTAGAAGTGAGTCACCTACATCCACTACTGCAAGAACACCGGTTCTGTTGGTGTCTGTGTTAGAACTCACCATCGTCCTATTGGTCCATACCACACCAGGCCCCAACCTGTACTTTACAGTGTTCATTATTGGTCGGTTTAACCAAGAGTCGAGCTGATATCGACCTAATCAAATGTCCTTTATCATACAGAAGGATTTACAATCAATCATGTACCTTTGAGTGGGTATAAAAATTAATTCTATCGTAAACAATATCGTTGTTACTGCGCTGTAATGTTCATGTGTGGTCGTGTTAAACACTAGCCGAACAAAGACTGCACATCCATGCGAGTACTGTTCTGAACAATAATGAAATTTTCAAATTAGCTTTGCTCGAGCTACACTCGAGCATAGTCTACAAAGTGTTAATGATTTACAATTGAAATGGGAAGTGACTAAACAACTGCCGTCCAATCACAGCAACAGAAGAAAATAACAAGTGTTTTGTAGCCTACATTGCCACAGAACGAATTCGCGGAATACCGGGGCTCTAACCACTGAGACGTCGATTTTTGCATGTGGCTGATCGATACAAAAGTGAGGTGATGAAGGGGCCGGACAAGGGCTCTCAGACCGAGATACAACCGCGCCACCACGGATCACGGTTAATTTTGGGGGGGGGGGGGGGCACCACAGCTGCGGAACGTGATATTAATAACGAGGCCGCGGAAAACAGCCTCGTGAGTGGTAATTGAAGCGTGATGATGATGGCGATGATGATGGCGTCGACGGGGTGGGCTGGTTCCCTGGCATTAATTAGATCGTCGCGGTCTGCGCGGTCTAATGGGCCGACCCGCCCGCCCACGGTGTTTAGCGGCCAGTCGAATAGGGCTGGCGTTCGAGAGGGGCAGGGGGAGGGGGGAGGGTGTTACGTGGCTGAGCCGGGCAAGGCAGAAATTAATGAGCCGAACACTTCCCACACGCGTGGTAGGAGCACCGGTCGCATAACTCGAGGAAGTTGTGGTGGTGAAGTGGTTGGGGGTGTAAAGGGGGTGACATGCTGCCCAATTACAACTTTTCCTACCCCCTCATCGGCCAGTAACTCCTCCCTGACGCGGGAGAACAAGTTAAATTGGAGAGAGTCGTCGTGGGCGAATTACGAGGGTAGGTGCAGGGTAGAGCTGCGCGCGGGGTGGGTTGTAGGGGGTTGATGGCGGAAGTGATAACTTCTGCACGTGTGGTCGTTTCACGGACGACGGAGCAAACAAGGTCGTTGTTGAGGCGTCCAGATGAGAACGCGAGTAAGCCTCAACCCCCCCCCCCCCCCCTTCCTCTAATCCCATCTTCCAACCACGTACAACGGACTGATGACCATGTAACTGCGTTGTAATTTACATTTTAAGTCCCTCGAACAGCAACATTGTCTTGAAGGGGTGAGCCGGCAGAGGTAACAACACTTCAAGGCGAGAATAAGACATCACCGCTTGTAAATCTCACGTAACACTTTCGCTCTGGCGGGGCCGCGGTGGTGCAGTGGTTAGATTTTTTTTTTTTTACATTAACCCTACTTAGCAGTACAGCCATCCAGGGTGTTCAGTTCTATAATGACGACTACAATTTAACAAACAGTATATAAGTTATATAAATTCACAATTTTTTTGTAGGAGGGCGGCTGTTCCTCTGGGCGCCCGTAATTTAAGCTACATACAAATTATATTTCTGTTCCAAAGCATCATTCACATTTCCTAGGAAGATGGTGAGATATTCTGCCCCGACCGAGACAGCTCCCCGACGGGTATCCTTTTGGCCGTCCCCCGTTTCGCCGCTCCCGTCGGAACAGACCAGGGACCGGGATTCCCACGAATCCGCCCGCGCGACCAGACGCCGTCGGGCCCGCACACAGTTAACTAGTCTTTCGGCCGGTCCGCCATGGCACCCAACGGTCGAACAGTCCCGCCCACGAACCCGAAGGATCCCAGCCCCCTCCCTATCTCTACTATTCTATTTTGTTATTTTTATTTTTGACCCTCCGACCACCGTTCTGCTCCAACCTAAACATCGTCCAAGACATCGAAGTACCCCTTCTGGACACCCAGGCCTTCGTTTCCTGGTGGACGAGGGAATGGAGCTCCGCTCCTACGGGCGCCCACCCTTTTTTTTTACACAGACACATACATAGCCATCAACCAACATATTATCACAAATCACATCTTTCCCTCATTTAGAATTTCTTCTACGCAATTCCTTCCGTTCTTCTTTCATCTTCTCTTTCTTGCTGCTTCTCCTCCTCTTTTTGTCTGTTCCGTTGTTCTTCTACTTTCCTTCTCTGTTCTCCTCCCTATTTTCTTTCCTCTTCTTTTTTTCTCTTCCTCGCTCTTGTTCTATTTTTCTCCATATTTCCTTCAATTCTTCTTGCATTTGTTTCGGATCTCGTGTTCTTTATAACTTTTTCGTGTTCCGAGCTTTCAATTTTTTATATTTATTGAAAGTTCTGTTTCTTATCTAAAATAGAGAGTCATTTATAATTTTTATTTAATTTAAACGATAAAACACTAGACAAACACAAACACTCACTCGACAATTCCCTTAGTTCCAGCACACTCTCATCCGCTCCCTAAACTACTCAGTTAAATCATCATTCATAGTTTCTACCAAGCCATATATTTTACTAATGCAGTGATTAGACTACTCGCTTCCAACCTAGGCGAACCGGATTCGATTCCCGGAGGAGATTGTTCCCGGATATTTGCAAGTGGGAATAGTTCCGGGATGATGCCGCTGGTGGGCATTTTTTCTTTGAGATTTTCCGTTTCCCCCGCATTTGCATGCCAGCGCTGCTCCATACTCACCTTATTTCCTCTCAAGACCTTGACGTTAAGAGCTGCCCAAATCTCTCCTCTCTACTTTAGTTACTGTGCGAAATCAAGTACTGTAATCGCCACATCCAACAGGCTTGATGCAGTACGTCTGTGTGTGGCTGTGAAGAGGTGAACACTCCATTGGCTGGTGCACTTTGTTTAGATCGCTTCTTCATTTCTCTTGTCCCACTCAGAGTTTACCAGCCGTACCTACCGGGGAATGTCTGTTATTGGTAGAGCCCCGAGTATTTCGCGGATTGCTTTGGCAGTACGCTAGACTTCGCAGTTCTCTATTCACTCGAGACATTGTCGTTTGCTCATTGGTTGCTGCGATCAAGTGAGGGCTGTTCAACGCCCAGTCACGCTACTACTTCATGCTCATCAACAGTTAAACGGGGCGTGTCTAAACAACTTCCGTCCAGTCACTACACTAGGAGAAAAGAACAAGTGTTTAAAGTCTACTTTGTCCATGAATGAATTCGCTAAATGCTCGCGGCTCTAGTTATTGGTCCGCTGTGTTGGAGAGAGTGTTCATCTTCAAGTTCACCTGTAACACTAGCGGCACTAGTGGCTGGTGCTTGTAAGTTGATCATACTCAACTCTCTGCGTCTAGTAAAGATGTTTGATTAACGATGATTTGAGCAAAATCCAATATGGTACGATCTACGAAATTCGGAAATTTACCACACGAGTGTATACACTTAATGGGAAAGCGGGAATGGTAATTTTTTCCTCTTACACATAGGGGCACGTGTTTTTCACGAAAAGATTTCAAGACTAGTTGTGCTTTAATACACTTTAGTTCACACGCACTTTTGTGATTGGATGATTTTAAATATCACGTGTCTCAAGTGTCTGTCCGTGAATCGCGGACGTTCAGTATCGGAGTACATACTCTGATTGCCGTAGTCAAATAAGTACGTCTTCTCATAGAAGCGCGGCCAATAACCAAAGGAATTTTAGGTTGTGGTCATACGGTATTGAAGTAAAGCATGAGCATAAATGTTTTCGCGAAAATTACGTGGCACTACATAAATTCATTGTACCGTTCCTACGTATGCTCTGGAAACAGTCAAATGAATATAAGTTCCCAACTTCGTATCTTAGAGACGCTAAACATACCTATATCTGCAGCTTTGATGTGCGGAATTATTTCCAAATAGTGTGTAGGTTAAAAACTTACATTAGAGTTTAAAAAGTTTATCATTAGAGACCTGCAAAATTCGCGTTATTATTTGACTTCAGGCTAAACTTCACAATACTGTATGCACTCGTGCTGGCGTCGTTTCTCCATTGGCTACTGCGTAGATGTGAGGTCACTCCCATTTTAATTGGACTGCACGTGATTGGACTACACAATTGTGAAGTGTTAATTTACACAGGAAGTGTCAAATAAAAAATGGGCCAATGACAAACTTATTGCAAATGTACATATATTTGAAATTCGACGTGTCCCCAAATAATAACGCGAAATTTGCGGGTCTCTGTTTATCAGTAAAATTTTTGTAGTTTTGGTATGCCTCTATCTTAAACGCCTCAGATGTCTGCCTGCGAATCACAGGCATCCAGTATCGGAGAAGTCTGTTTCTAATTGGCCCAGTCAAACACCACAATGTCTTATCGCCAATAACTAGAGATGATGTTTTATCACGGAAAAAGTTGACTGTTAGGATCCAACGTACCTTACACATGTTCGACAATTTTCTTTCCTTATTGGCTATAATGCATGTAATGAATCTGCTACCCCATTTCACTGGGCCAATGAGGATTCTGATACTATAAGGCAGAACGTTCGTGATTTGTCTGCAAACAATATAGCCAAGTCATAACCCTGTTCACCCAATCATTAGATACCTGCGAAATTCGCGTTATTATTTTAGGACACGTTAAACTTTAAACACTTGTACCTTTGCAACGTGTTTGTCATTGCACCACACGTTATCTGACATCCTGGGTAACTCTACACTAATAAATTAACACTTCCCAATTGTGTGCCCCATTCACGTGCAGTTCAGTTAGGAAGGACGTGGCTTCACATATATGGAGCAGCCAGTGGAAAAATGGCGTAGGATTCGGTCTATACAGTACTGTGAAGTTCAGCCTGATTGCAAATAATAATGCGAATTTGTAGGGATAGGAAAATTTCGCGAGTTCAATGACCTGTAGGCTAGACTCCTCAGTCCTCTGCATAATGGAGTATCAGCTGTGTGTTCATTGGCTGTTACCCCGCACCTGGCAGTTATGGGATTCGCAAGGTGTTTCCTTGCAAGTCTGCTATTGGCTCAGAGGCGTGCAGGGCGTTTATATAAGCTGTGATCCAATTGCGATGGTGACTTCACGATATATGTGTTTGACATCTATCTTGTCCCGAAATGAATTCGCGAATTTTTCCTATCCCTACGAATTTGGCATGTTTCTACCAATCATTAAAGAATAAACTGGTTACAGTGTTACAGAAAATATGTAAGGTGAAACAATTTTCGAGATTTTCCATCATCTCAAGCAATAACCAAAGGAAACTACGGCTGTGCACGTAGCGCTACGGCAACGCTACGGCGCCTTTAACAAGAAACTAATCAGGCATCACCTGTCTTTCAACGGCGGCTAATGTCGGTGCTGTAAACGAAGCCGCGGTAAAAGACCGCAGAACTGGCGTTCACCTGAATATTAAGGCGAGGCGCTAAACCTCTTTATGACCTCACCGGCCCTTTCTACAGCGGACACCGAGCCACAGCGATGAAGAGAGACACAGGCAGAACCTCTTACGACCCATAAAAGGAACCGAGTTGCGTTGGGAAAGGAAGAATAAAATGAGTTAATGTATTTCCAGGCCTCTTTCCTGGAGACGGACTAATGTTCCGTCATTTTCAACATCGTAGTCTTCCTTTTCTGCTTCCAGTTGCCATCCCTTTGCCAACCCCTCTCCTGCTCCCAGAGGGGTTGTTTAGCCGAGGGTAGGCTCAAAGCGGACTGGAAATGGGGAAGAGATGGATAAGGGTGGAAGTGATCCTTGGAACGGAAGGGGGAGGTTGCGCCAGATCCCCCGCAGGCGACGAAATCTCATCTGTGTCGATGTCGGGAGAGATGCTGCCACACAGATTTCCTGCTCGTTGATGGGAGAGAAGACCTACCCCCCACTGCGTTCCTCCTCCACATCGCACCAACAGTTCAAATAAAACCCCGCCAAAAAATTTTTTTCCACTTCAATAACTCTCCCCTCGCCCGTATTTAAAAACCGAAATTTGCCAACTTTCAAGATCGAGTCGCTTTGCAAAGTTTGATAAATAGTCTCCAAATTAACGGTTCGTATGAGGAAAACATTTTCAAATATTAACTGGAAGGAATAATTTTCCAGGGAAAAAAATTATTAAAGTTTACAGAGAACCGTAAAGTTCATTTTTAATTCCAGCACCTGCTTGCTTTAGATTTCAATCTTAGAAACCTCGCAATACGGATCCTTTCATTCAAGACGTTTAGTTACGTGTATATTGAGGAACACTAGGGAAATAATTTGCGCATTTACTTAATTAAATGGAAGAAGAAAAAAAAACTGTATACATATCTTTTTTCAATGTGGGCAGGTAGACTGCTAACATAATCGTTGAAGAAATTCAAGCGTATTTATGTCGGCAAGATAAGTCGAAGATAGATAAGTAGGGATTGGAAGAACTCGCGAGTTCAATGACATGTAGGCTAGACTCCACAGTCATGTGTATACTCGAGCCTCATACGTCTGTTCATTGGCTGCTGCCCCACAGAGTAGCCAGTGTTACTCCACACCTGGCAGTATGGCACTCGCTACTTGTTTCCTTGCAAGTTTGCTATTGGCTCAGAGTCGTCCAGGGCGTGTCTAATAAACTGCGACCCAATTGCAAAGTCAACTTCAGTGTACACGTGTTTGACGTCTGTCTATCTTGCCCTGAAATGAACTCGCGAAATGTTCTTATCGCTATTGATAAGGTATCAACTCGCAGAACGTAACCAGTACAGTACGTATTTCACCTCATGCTTGTAGTCACGCCACTGAAATCATATTTCCCCCCAATAATTGTACTGAAAATAGAAGTCCTCTACTCCCTAACCACTGACTTGAGATGGCGATTTTTTCGCAGAAATATTTCGTGTCAAGGTATACTCCACGCCTGTATGGTTTCTTGATACTTTTGTGATTGGATAGCACATTCGCAGCTTTTCGCAAGCGAATCATGTACGTTTGGTACGAAAGCAACATAGGTCTCATTGGATCCGCCTGGCAAGGAACTAATATCTCACATATACTGCAGCCAGTGAGGGAAGAAATGTTGCAGGCATGTGCATAGGATATTGAAATTTAACATGCTGCCCGACATTTTCGTGATAAATCGCCATATCTGACAATGACTAGGGACAGGTGTTTTCCGCGAAAATATTTCAAGACTAGTCGTACTCCAAATCACTTTAGTTCATATGCACTTTCGTGTTTGGATGATTTTAAATGTCACGCTCCTCAAGTGTCTAACCGCGAATCATGGACGTTCAGTATCGGAGTGCTTTATTCTGGCTGGCCCACTCAAATAAGAACATGTCTGCTCACGGAGACATGCGGTCAATAACCAAACCAAGCTGTGGTTGTGGATGTAGGGACATTGAAGTCTAGCATGGCTATAAATATTTCCGCGAAATACGCCTATCCTTACAAATGACGCGAAATCTTTAAGAAGACTCCAGATAGACTCTATGTAGATACTTGGTATTTTTATTTAATTAAACTGGTATCCTCTGTTAATGACTGACATGTTAATAAACCGAATAACTAGAACTTATGCGTAGGGGTAGTGAAATTTCGCGAAAGGATTTCAAGACAAGTTATATTTCAAAACACTGTAGGGTAGTTTACTTATCTTGATTGGCTACATTACTTTCTGACACGTGTCAACTGCCTGCACACGAATCACGTAGGAGCCGTGCCGATGTTGCCGAATTCTGAGTGGTCCGGTCAAATATGAAAACGCCTTCTCAAGCAGACAGCAACCAATCGCAATAGACATACTGCTGTCTGATGCTTATAGTATTGAAGTCTACCGTGTACTAATATTATTTCGCGAAGAATCACTAGCTCGACTTATACGTTGACTAGGGTTGCATTATAGGTACACATCTAATTGCGACATGCATATTGGTAACCTAAGAAGTCGCGACAAGTTCATGCATTAACTGTATCAAGCATAGGCTATACGAAAATGTAATTTTATGCTTTCCAGCGTGCAACGTTTTGTTCGAACAGCACTAGTATCAGTATAAACACGAAGTATTTAAGGTTGAAGTAAAGCGACTGCCTACGGAGCACTGCACTCGACTATACAACGGGACGAACTCATATAGAAAAATTAGTAGAGACACCATAAAAATTGTCAGAAAAATTCGATTTACACTGTATATGAAAGAAGAA
The DNA here is from genome assembly GCA_029891345.1 of Dryococelus australis. Taxonomy (NCBI): domain Eukaryota; kingdom Metazoa; phylum Arthropoda; class Insecta; order Phasmatodea; family Phasmatidae; genus Dryococelus; species Dryococelus australis. The sequence continues at coordinate 113,179,111 of CM057004.1, read as the reverse complement.
TGTATATATTTGTGCAACATTATAACACAATCTTCTAAAATAAAATTTTTAAATGAAAAAATACTAATCGATCGAAAGAGTCCGCATTTTTAACAAAATCTAAGCACATTTCCATTCTGGATGCTTCAGAAAGCAGAATTTGCAAGAAAATCTTCGTCATGGAGTATCGTCATAATGTTTACTATGATTGTATGAAGGGAATTGTAATAATAATGTATCAAATAATTTTATATTTAATTTTATGTGCATCCATTTGTCTCAAACATTAATGGCTGAGACTGACGTAAATAAATTTATTTATAAAATTGATATGATACATTATTAATATGATTTTATTACAAATGATCACAGTAAATATTATGACAACCTTTCTTGAAGAAGATTTTCTTGTAGATTTTGCTTTCCAAAGCGTCTAAGGCGGAAATGTGCTTAAATTTGGTTAAAAATGCGGACTCTATAGATCAATTAAGATCTAGAAAGTATATTTCGGTAAAATATTTTATGTTGCAAAATAAACATTCTTCTTTCATATGCAGCATAAATCACACTTTTCTGACAATTTTAATGGTGTCTGCACTACTTTTTTAATGAGTTCTTCACATTGTACAGTCAGGTACAGTGCTCCATAGGTAAAAACTTGAAAAATTGGCGGATTCAATTCGGGACAAGCTAGAATTCAAAACACGTGTATCAATATCACTCCAGCCAGTGGTCCAAATGGTATTTGGCACTTCCTGGAGAAGGCTGGCCCGAGAAGGCTGGCCCAATCGTCACCTTGCATTGTGGCAACAGTCAACCAATGTGCAGTTGATATCGGCATATTTGTACATAGGACTGTAGAGTCTAGCCTGCAGGTTATTAAAAGCGCGAATTTTTCAGGTCTCTATCCATAGGCAGTTGCTTTACTTCAACCTTAAAGTTGCATATTGCTGTGATCTGCCACGCTAGTATCCGACACTTTGCTGGAAGACGCCCCGACCACGGTGGAAAACCTTGAGCAGCGGCTTGTTTAATAAACCCGCGGCCCGTATATAGCGCGCGGAGGACTGAAGCAGGACCTGTCGCCAGACAGCTGTCACCTGAAGAGGGCGTTCCGGTACCGCCGATTCCAAGACTTCTGCAAGCAGCCTTCGGCATCATTAACAAGGTGATATCGTTCCAGCGAGTTAACGCAGAGGCTTTATTAGCCATTGATATCGTGGCTGATAAAGATAAAGTTAATTATATCAAACAACTACCCTGTTTTAATGTAAAGCAAAGTTTGTATGAGTTGTGTCACATGTTTTTTTAAGTTAGTTTTACAGGATATAAAGACCTTAGACACAACGATGCCTTTAATTTAAAGCTCTGCCCTTCTTAGCTCACGCATCAACCCCAATTTGAGTGCGTGGTCTTTCACCCCTAAGGAAGGGCCAGGGCAATATGTTAAACAGCCGCTTATTTCACGAACTCGCGCCGCGCACGCCAGCAAAATGGCGTTGATAGCCAGCAAAATGCTAGAACGCCGTTCGCCAATCAGCGTTTGGTAACCTACTCGCCAGCTGTCAACAGAGCCAATAGGGAACCTTTAGCAGGAGGCGGTAGCCAATCAGACTAAAGGCGCTCTCCTAGCGCCTCACGCATCCAATCGCTGATAATGGTCATGCCAACATCATTAATTCGTCTCTGTGTGTACTCTGTGGCTGTACTTGATCAAATTGATCACCTTTTTAATCTCACATGTTTTCAAAAGATGTTTTTAAAACTTTGTAACCTATTTCTAGAGATGAAGGAAAATAGCGAAAAAATTTTGAGCCAGCATGTTTTATATGTAATACACTAACTAGTTATTCTTTCATTATTGGATGCACGAGGTTATGACTCGGCTAAGAAGTTTGCAGACCAATCATGAACGTTCTGCCTTGTAGTATCAGAATCCTCATTGGCCTCCTCTTTATTGCCTTAATTAACAAACAGCTTTGAAAAATGTACATTGCAAGAATGATTGAACTCCCCTTTTTGACCATTACCAGCATAAGGTTCGTAATAGGCAGTTTGAAAACCACTGCCTTACGTAAGACAAACAGAGCTACCACTTGATTCATGCGTCGGTCAAGCGAAGCTGTTAAATCATTATAAAAGTAAATATTTTACAAGTTATGTTATTCATACTCTAATATTTATTTAAAAACAGAAAGCAAACGAAATAATTTTGGTTAGCCCCCTATTCATAAGCGTTTACCTTACATTTAAATTCAACTGTAAGGTGTGGAACTACTGTATTTTCCACCCCCTCGTTTCCAACTGTACTGGGCGCGTGCCACTCAATGTGTCCGTTAAAATATATGCAGACAGTGGTAGCGAAACTCATCAAAGGGGCATTTCAAAACAGCTGAGATAGCTACGGACAGCCAATATACCTTCATAAAATTCGATTGGAATTATTGTGTTTGCAAAAGAATCATTCCTCAAAATATATCCGCATGTATCTGTCGATACCTGTAGCTATGAAACAAAAAAAAATATCCGCATGTAGACAAGCTATACTTCAAATGCTTGTATGCGTGGATCATATTTTCAATCGAACCACGATTTATTTGTAGGGACGCCCGATTTTCGCGAGAATAATTCCTATCAAGTTGTATTTCGGAACGCTTTTAGTTAAAATTAACTCTCCCAATTTAAACTCCTGCGCGTCTAAGATGCCTGCCAGCGAATCACGGGCGTTCATTACTGGGGTAACGAAATTTTGATTGATCCAGTCAAATAGCGTGATATCTTCTGACAAAGGCAAGGAAAACTACAAGTGTGAACTTGGAGTTTTGAAATCTAGCTTGTATGCAACTCTGCGCGAAAAATGAGGCGTACCTAATTATTTGGCACGTCCTGGAGGACTATACGAGTAGGGGCACCTGTTTTTTTGCGAAAAGATTTTAGTGCAGGTTGTGTTCCAAAACACGATAGTTCGGAACCACTTTGTGATTGGATAATTTAAATTGTTACGGATCTTACCTTTCTGTCCATGAATCACCGACGGTCAATATCGAACAAACTTAATTTTGATTGGTCCACTCATGTAACGCACTCTTCACACAAAAACAAACAGCCAATAACCAAAGGAAGTCTTCAAGTGTGCAAAACGGATATTTAAATCTAGCCTCCGCGTAAATCTTTTCGCGAAAAATAGGTGGTTCTATATATAGGAATAGGAAAAATTCGCGGGTTCAATGACTGTAGGTTAGACTTCACAGTCATGTGTATACTCGAGCCTCAGATGTTTGTTCATTGGCTGCTGCCCCAAAGAGTAGCCAGTGTTACTTCACACCTGGCAGTATGGCACTCGCTACTTGTTTCCTTGCAAGTCTGCTATTGGCTCAGAGTCGTCCAGGGCGTATCTAAAAAACTGCGGTCCAATTGCAAAGTCAACTTCAGTGTACATGTGTCTGGCGTCTATCTTGTCCTGAAATGAACTCGCGAAATGTCCCTAACCCTATCTATATATCAGCCAATAACAAACATACAACGAAACTGAGGACCGAACAGGGACTCCCTTTCTGGCAGCAAGGAGTGGAGTGGAGCTCACAGGATCGAGGTCTTGAGAGCCGATTAGGGTGAAACGAGGTGAGTATAGAGCAGCGCCGGAATGGAAGGGCGGGGGAAGAGAAGACCCGCCGACCAGCGGCATCGTCCGGCACGATTCCGACGTGCGAAAATCTGGGAATCGAACCCTGTTCGCCGAGATGGGAGGCGAGTAGTCTTGCCACTTCATCACCACGACCCCCGGAAGCAAGGAGCCAATGAGCTTGAGTGTATAGACTGTTCACGGTAAAGTGAGCACTTTTTAAGGCCCTCCCAGCAGCCATCAACCACTAATAAATATATTTTATTGCAGTCTCACGTGTTATATTTTCGGTGTGATAAAATATATACTCTTTGTTTATTAGTCACATTACAATGATTATATTAAAAAGTAACGGAAAGATATAAATTGGCTGAACGGAAAATTTTAGCAGGGTCTCAAAAAGCGCTCACTTTACTGTGAACAGCCTATACAAACAAATGTATGTCCAGCATGCAGGTTATTAGACAAGTTAGATTTTCCAGGCCCCGAAGTTATAAAGACAGAAATATTTATTGGTTTACATTGATACTAATAAACGGTAAGTTTTTCCTTTGTGGTAGACTACTATTGGTAGTAATTAAAAAAAAAAAAAAAAGATAAATATATTGGTAGCAATTGGAAGTGGTGTGTCACAGCTGGGGAAATGTTCGCCCCCGGAAGAGCGAGGCAGCTTGTTGAACGTGAAGCCGCCGAGAAGGGTTGATTTATACCCCTCACCCTCACGTGAAGGCCTTGTAAAGGGTCCTGAGGGACGTGTTAAAGGAGGAGAGAGGTAAGTAAAGAGAGCTTGTCCCCAGAGGCTTACAACTAGATGCGAGGTATCCCACAGCGACCCTGCCCCGCCCCGCCCGCAAAAAATAAACGAACTGGCCGGCGAAATAAAACAAGGGGTAAAGGGGCTGTTTGCAGTATCCCACCCGAGGGAAATATAAACACGTCAGGATAAACAGGCTCCAAAGAGGAAGGCAGTAAATGACGGCAAGGAACGGGCGTGGATGCGGTAGGCGAAGCTATTGTATCCAGGCTGTGAACGGGTCGTCGAAGCGAACTGACAAGTAATTTCAGCTTGCTCGCGACTTAAAAGGGGAGTGTTGGAGAGAGCCCAAATGTCTTTATTTTATTGGTAGGGATAGGAAAATTCCGCGAATTCATTTGAGGACAAGATAGACGTCAAACACGTGTCCAGTGAAGTCACCTTTGCAATTGGATCACAGTTCATTTAGATACATCTTGGACAACTCTGAGCCAATGGCATACTTGCAAGGAAACACACAGCGAGTGTCATACTGCCAGGTGTGAAGTAACACTGGCTACTCTCTGGAGCAGCAGCCAATGAAGAAACTTCTGAGGCCCGAGTGTACACATGACTGTGGAGTCCAGCCAACAGGTCACTGAACTCGCGAATTTTTCCTATCCCCATTTATTGGTTCATTTTTGCGTGACCTCCCGAAGCATGAATCTGGTAGGAATGGAATATTGTTGTTTTAATAAATATTTCGCTAGTATTATAATACTTTTAGCACGCTGATTGTCCCATTTCATTGGTACCAAGGCCGTGTATACAACTGCCAAAAGGAGTATGAGGATAATAATTTACTTGTGTTTTTAAAATTGGTGCGTATGAAATTTCGAAAATAAATTTTCGGTACTTATGTTAAGACCATGAATAAAACTACATTGTATTGCGTAATAATATGTCACTTATGCCCATTGGTAGGACATCAATAAGAATTTGTGATGGAATTGTGAAAGTGAAAAATGTCACTGGGTAATCAAAGGGATAGTTTGAACACCAGGAACCCTCCCCTCTCTTTATACAGTATGTATGTAAATTAGACACCCGAACTACAGGTTAAACACGAATAAAGATGATGAAACAATTACATATGTCCTATAAACTAAAGTGAATCCTTAAGGTGGTACATATCTTTGAAGTTGGACCTGAAACACTATTATTACAAATACTGAAAATGGAACAAGTGTAAAGTTATTTGTGACAAATGTGTTAGTAATCCATCCCTTAAATACCAAATATGCTACAGCGTCAAAGAGATTAAGTCAAAATAAGGTAAGTAATCTTAATTATTCCCAGAACATAATTTGATGATAGCTACGGACAGATCTTGTGCAAATGTGATGTCGCTCCCTTTCTGAGTGAACTGTACGTGATTAGGGCACACGATTGTGAAGTATTCATTTATTGGCGCCGAGCTACCCGGGGCGTCTCAAAAAATTATGGACAAATGACAGACGTATTGCAAAGGTATACGTGTTTAAAGTTTAACGTGTCCCCAAATAATACCGCGAATTTTGCAAGTCTCTAGTTATAAGTCGTACAGAAAACTGTATCTTCTCTTTTCGTGTATAACCAGCAGCCGTGGTTAATCGGTTTAATTCAGATATATAGCCGTATCCCTGTATACGGCCTTGGCTGGTACAAAATATTCATGGTGTACTCTACTATCGCAAGGGATAACTAGAGACCAGAGAATTTCGAGGGTTCATTTCTAGACAAATTGGAATTCACACACATGTGCGTCCATGTTACGTTTGTAATTGGTCGACGTGTTGTTTGACACCTCCTGGAGATAAATGAGCCAATGACAAGCGTGCAATAAGTTGTGCGCCCAACCATCGCCTTTTTGCTATCAAAACAATCAACTAATAAACAGTTGATATCTGTATGAGAGTATATAAGACTGTGAAGTCTAGCCTACAGGTCATTGAACTGGCGAATTTCTCGGGTCTCCAGCGGTAACCTAGTAATCTTTCCTTCGCAGCAATTCAATTCCAGCAGAAGAGCTGCTGTGTTAGGAAAACCTGGCGCGGGCACCTCGTTAATATTCATTAACGCAGTGACGCGTGTTCCGGGTGTTCGGCGGGAACTCGCCTCTTTCACGAGCTACAGCAGCAAACTTCCGGCGACGCATCAAATTTCCGTCGCCGTATCGTAAGCAGATTGAAAGAGTCTGCGGGCCGGACGACAAGGCTTTTGACTTGGAAGAGACAATGGTTTGCGTCGCGGGGGGGGGGGGGGGGGGGGGGGGGGGGGACGTGAAGGAAAAAAAATCTCGTTAAAGTGATGGAAGCCTGGGCGAACGATGGTTTGTGGGGGTTTTCTCCATCGACCACCTTCCGTCTGCTAAAATGTTGCTAAAGCCTCTGTCACACTGTCAAACTTTTCAGTTAAACAGCTTATGATTAAGTTTGGCCAAATAAAGCTGAAAGTTTGTAACCTGACCGAATCGCCATTATCACCTTCATGTTTGTCATTTAGAAAATTAGACGTGTACCAAATTATTTTTTTTATATATTTTTTTTTACATTTGCCGGACTTAGCCAATCGGAATCATGCATGACAAAAATGAAGATAATTAATTTATATAAAAGGTCTTTGAAAATGAACGCTATTTGATATGATTAATCTATACTACTAAACAAAATTGAAGTGTCTGTCTGTGATTTTAAAAAATTTTCACTTTTAATAGTTAGGGATAGGAAAATTTCGCGAGTCATTGACCTGTAGGCTAGACTCCACAGTCCTGTATACACTCGAGACTCAGATGTGTGTTCATTGGCTGCCGCTCCAGAGGGTAGCCAATGATACTCCACACCTGGTAATATGGCACTCGCTACTTGTTTCCTTGCAAGGCTGCTATTGGATCACAGTCATCCGGGGCGTGTCTAATGATCTGTGATTCAATTGCAAAGGTGACTTCAGTGTACACGGAGAAACGGGAGATCCCCGGGAAAACCCGTCGACCAGCGCGGCTTAGAATGGGAACACGGATACCAACAGAGTTGACGGTCTTGCAGTCGAGAATACTGTATAGGCGATACGTTTCTAACTTGTATTTTTTGTCGGTTAATGTGTACCACACCCGATGTAGTGTTAAGATGACGGGAGCGGGAATCGAATCCATATCCTCCCTAACGTGCATCCAGTGTGTTACCCATGTGCCACCGGACCTGTAACATGTGCAACCAGAGGAGTAGTATATATAGGTAGGTACATGCAAAATTCGAGTTATTTTTTGGCATCGAGCTAAAATTTACAGTACTGTATGAACTCGAGCCGGCGTCGTTTTTCCATTGGCTGCTGCCCAGATGTGAAGTCACTCCCTTTCTGAGTGAACTGTACGTGACTGGGGCACACGCTTGTGAAGTGTTCATTCATTGGTGCCGAGTTACTCGGAGCTTCTCAAACAAAGTATGGCCCAGTGACAAACGTATTGCAGAGGTAAAAGTGTTTTAAGTTTATACTGTCCTCAAATAATGACGCGAATTTTGCAGGTCTCTACATATTGCAAGTAGCTTGGACCACTTTTCACGCAGCTAAGACATTTATACATGTAATTTAAATCAAAAATATTATTAACTAACAGTTTTCAAAATTAAAATGTAACAAATTTAATAAAAAAGAAAATTGCAGGGCCTTATGAGTAGATTCCCGGAAATTTCGCGAATTCATTTGAGAACAAGTTAGACTTCAATCATATGCATATTTTACTTTCGTTTTAATTGGATTACAGTTCGTAAGTCACGCCCTGGTTGTATTTGGACCAATAAATAACACGCGAGGAAAGGAGGGCCAAGTCCCGGGCAACCTCGTCTCGTGTAAAACAGGATCATCAGCCAATGAACAACTAACTGAGACTCGACCTACACAAACGATTGTTGAGTCTAGCTTGCTGACAAATGAATCCCCGAAATTTCCAGGTGTCTACTTATGAGTAAATACTTCTGAATTTAAAATGCTAAAAAATTATTTGTAAATATAATATTTAAATTTATGGTTTTTTTAATTCGATTTTTTAATATGTATATTATTTTAATGCGTCGTAAATTTCTTTTAGTAAACATTTTCTAAGTAATTTAAAAACATTGATTTAAAATATTTACAATTTTAGTTATGTAGATAAACGTTTTAATCATATAAAAAGTGCGTCGTGCTACACCAGATATAGACTACTCAGAAGCGACACTGCACTAGTTAACACTAGCTGAGGAGACAGCAAGCAAGTGGAATGACAGTCTATATGTAACTAGCACGCAGCAGGGACGTTGGCGGTGATAGGAAGCGTGTGTTTACCAGCGCGGCCTCATAAACAGTTAGCGTAGGTCTGGCAATGTCCCTCTACAGCCCCCAGGGCTGGGGGAGGGTGTCAGTGGTCGCAAACATCCCCCGAGCAGTCGGCCAGCTAACCCCGCCTCGGGAGTTCCGCAAGACCCCAGACAGCCTACACACGAGGCGGCTTTCATTGCGTGTCGCCTCACACCCTCGGGAATAATCACTTGCTAAATATCACGCATGTATAGGGCCATGCGATTTTCGCGTAAAGATTTATCATCATGCTATACTTCAATATCCTACGTCCACAACCACGACTTTCTTTTGTTATCCACTGCCTTGTAAACAAGCGAACAGAATTCGTGGTTTCAATGGCCGCTGCACTGTAATCAACGTCACGTACCTGATTGGTAGGGATAGGAAAAATTCGCGTGTTCAATGACCTGTAGGCTAGACTCCACAGTCATGTGTATACTCGAGCATCAGATGTTTGTTGATTGGCTGCTGCCCCTCAGAGTAGTCAGTGTTACTCCACACCTGGCAGTATGGCACTCTCTACTTGTTTCCTTGCAAGTCTGCTATTGGCTCAGAGTCAGCCAGGGCGTGTCTAATAAACTGCGACCCAATTGGAAAGTCAACTTGAGTGTACACGTGTTTGACGTCTATCTTGTCCTGAAGTGAACTCGCGAATTGTTCCTATCCCTAATAATAACGCGAATTTTGCAGGTCTCTAGTTATTGGCAGAGACCTGCAGAATTCGAGTTATTATTTGGGGACACGATAAACTTTCAACACGTGTACCTTTGCAATACCATTTTCATTGGACCATACTTTATCTGACACGCCTTGGATAACTCTGCACCAATAAATGAACACTTCACAATTGCGTGCCCCAATCACGTGCAGTTCAGTTAGAAAGGCCGTGGTTTCACATATATGCAACATACAATGGGAAAACGACGCAGGATTCGGGCTATACAGTACTGTGAAGTTCAGCCTGATTACAAATAATATCGCGGATTTTGCATGTCTCTGGTTATTGGACACGGGTCTACGTGAGAAAACATGTTTATATTTGACTGGACCAATCATAATAAAGTACACCGATATTAAATGTCCATGATTGGTGGTCACACACTATAGGTGCGTGACATTTAAATTCATCCAACCATGAAAGTGCATATTAAATGAAGTGTTTTGGAGTGCAACTGGTCCTGGAATCTTTTGGCGATAAACATGTGTCTTTACGCATGTATGTATCACTATGTTTACCTATGTTGGTACATACGTACCTATGCTGGTACATACGTACCTATGTTGGTACATACGTACCTATGTTGGTACATAGGTACCTGTGTTGGTACATACGTACCTATGCTGGTACATACGTACCTATGTTGGTACATACGTACCTGTGTTGGTACATACGTACCTATGCTGGTACATACGTACCTATGTTGGTACATACGTACCTGTGTTGGTACATACGTACCTATGCTGGTACATACGTACCTATGTTGGTACATACGTACCTGTGTTGGTACATACGTACCTGTATACTGGAACTTACGATTGTTATGCTTGCATAGGACTTAAAGTTGTACGTATTTGTGTTATTACTAGTGATTATAGAAAAATTTAAAAGCCAATATATCTTATATAAAATTAACTATTATATTCTTTCATGATCAGATGAACAAGGTTTTGACTCGCTTAAGTTGTTTGCAGACCAATCACGAACGTTCTGCCCTACAGTATCAGAATCGTCATTGGTTCAGTGAAATGGGATAGTATCTACATACATGCATGACCAGCAATAAGGAAAGACAACAGTCTGACGTATACAGTAAGTTGAATCCTAGTAAACAGTCAATTTATCCCGCGATAAACCATTATCTCTAATTATTTATAGAGACCTGAAAAATTCGCGAGTTCAATTACCTGCAGGCTATACTCTACAGTCTTATGTACATATATGCCGTTATCAACTCCACATTGGTTGTCTGCTGTCACAGTGAAAGGTGACGATCGGACCAGCCTTCTCCAAGAGGCGTCAAACGCCATTTGTACCAATGACTGAAGTGTTATTAACACAAATATTTTTAATTCTAGCTTGTCCCGAAACGAATCCACAAAATTTTCAGGTTTTTAGTTATTGCATAACTTACCTATGTTAACTTTTTCGTTTCCACGTTAATTTATGATTTATGTTGTTGCAAATTAGAAATTTTTTGATGCTTACAGCTGTACTTAAGTTGACAAGGAACTTGTTTTTTTCCTAACCGATTAGTAGGAACATGCAAAATTCGCGTTTTGTTTTGGTATCAAGCTAAAATTCACAGTAGTGTATATATTCGAGCCAGCATCGTTTCTCCATTGGCTGCTGCCTAGATATGAAGTCATTTCTTTTTCGTAGTGAACTGTTCGTGATTGGGGCACACGATTGTGAAGTGTTCATTTATTGGCGCAGAGTTACCCGGGGCGTATCAAATAAAGTATGGTACACTGGCAAACGTATTACAAAGGTAAGAATAATTTAAGTTTAAATTCACCTCAGTAACTGGAGCAAGTAAGCACATATAGGCTAAATAGAGTGCCGTTTCCTTTGATAAGGGCGTGCCCATTCTCTGATTGGCGTCGCGAGGTTCTTGAGGACGGGCCTTAGCGTCTGACTGGCTACTGCGTTCTGCTGGGGATTCCTTATTTGTTTGTCTGCAGGTTGGCAAGCAAGTTATAATACAAATTTGAAGAGGAAACGTAGTGGAGGCAGTGTTATACACCAGGCCTGTGCGGGAGGCGGGAGGAGAAGGGGGAGGGGGGCTCGCCGGAGGAAGGACGGAAACCACGTGACAGTACTGGTGCTATATATACCGAACTGATTATGCGGTTTGCATTCAAAATTGCAGCGAAATCATTTCATTCCCCCCCCCCCTCATCAAACCAACAAAGTCTGTCTTCACGAACTAACAAACACCCTACTTTCTCCTGCTCTAATCAAATAAAATGAATTATTTTTATCCTCCGCGTCTGTCGCATAGTTTTTCCCAGGCTCTCTCCGCTTTGTCTGGCTTTCCATGTCCCTTACTAGACCCTTCTTCTTTGGGAGTGTGTCCATGGCTACAATTGCGGCCATGGCACCAGACAACCCTGCTACAGTCGCGATGCATGTGTCCATTTTATTAATTCAACCAGACCTGAGGCGTAAAGGGCTTGCCCTGAGACGCATCCCACTCTCCAACCGTCTTAGTTACTAACATGCATACCAGAGGGCGCACAGAACTGTGGAGGTGCTTACGTTGGAGAAGCGGGATTTTGGGGCTCGCCAAATAATAATTTTAAAAAAACTGCGGTTTACATTTTTTTTTTACAGGTAATATGAACATGCGGAGCGGTTCTTGCCCAACCGTTCTCGGCCACTGTTGCCACTGAACGAAACAGCCTCGCTTCTATGTGCAGTGACAGTGGACTCCGCCGACTCGCCAGGCACGTTTTGGACTTCTGCGCGATTTCACTATACCAAACGCTGATTGGCAGAAGGCGTTCCAACATGTAACTGCCCGCTGCGACGCCATCTTGCATGTTCGTGGGCGCGGCTGGGGTTCGCGATGAAAGCCCACTGTTTCTCCTCTGTATCATGCAGTGCTCTACGGCCGCGCCTGACTCGGCTCGACGACGCTGCAGCCTTCCAGACCGCCGACAAATGCTATAGTGGCTCCGGTGCCAGCAAACTTCCCGACCACGCCAGATGACAGACGAAAAGTTTTACTCGCTGCTCGCTCAGGCCTGATGGATGTTTAACAAGCAAGTTTGAATTTGATTTTCGTTCACTTGAGACGTGTTTTGGCTACGATCTCGACGGTAGAGATTCTCATCGCCCTGCTGCAAGTTGGTGGACGTTACTTTTCAAAGTTATTCCATTTCAGACAAAACAAGCCAAAAATATTGGACAATTTATAAACATTACAAAGAATTTCCCAGCAAACTTCCAAAACTAGAACTTATAAATAATATGGAAACAATACCACGCTTCAGGCTGCTTAATACAGGAACGTTTTGCGTCGCAACTATACACAAATGAGAACATTCTTAAGAATTTAAATGCTAACTGAGTAAACGTATAAACAACACAGACTTTCTAGTATACTTCATTTTCTCGGTAACTACACAGAGCCTTGCCACTAGAGACATGCGAAATTCGCGTGATTACTTGCAATCAGGCTGAATTTCGCAGTACTGTATATACCGAAGCCTGCGTCGTTTTTCCATTGGCTGCTGCATATGTGTGAAGCCACGCCCTTTCTAACTGAACTGCACGTGATTGGGGTACACGATTGTGAAGTGTTCATTTACTGGTGCAGAGTCACCCAGGGCGTGTCAGATAAAGTGTGGTCCAATGACAAACGTATTGCAAAGGTACAGTGTTAAAAGTTTAACGTGTCCCCGAACAATAACGCGAATTTTGCCGGTCTGTACTTATCATGAGTTGATTTCAGCTGTCGTTAGTTATGTATCGTATTATTTTTCAATTACAACACCATGTCACCAAGCTAGGGCAACATTGAACCACTCCAAATTACTGTTTTGATGCGATTTGACAAAGGAACAGTGAAATGCAGCTGCATAAAAAAAATTGTAATGTTATCTGCGAAGGTAATGTTTGCTATTCGTTCAGTAAATGGTACGGGGCCCACGGTGATGTAGTGGTAAGACTACTCGCCTCCCCCCTAGGCGAACCGACTTCGATTCCCGGCGGGGTCACTGGCGAATTCTCGCATGTAGGAATCGTGTTGGACGATGCCGCTGGTCGGCGGGTTTTCTCGGCTATCTCCCGTTTCCCCCGCCCTTACGTTCCGACGCTGCTCCATACTCACCTCGCTCCACCCTCATCGGCTCGAAAGATCTGATGTTGAGAGCCAGCCAAATGTCTTCACTCACTCGCTCACTCAACAAATGATGCCAAGACAAACAAGTTGGGTGTTTCAAAAATTACTCCAGCAGGTGGAAAGTAACCCCGATTTACGGATAGTTGTTCGTTTTATAGGTTAGGAACACCTTGTTTTATAGGTTAGGAACACCTTGTTTTATAGGTTAGGAACACCTTGTTTTCGCGAAAAAAATTTCAGGATTACTTGTACTCCAAACCACTATAGCTCAGATCCACTTTCGTGATTGTATGGTTTAAAGTTTAAACTGTTACACATAGCATGTGTCCGTTCGCGAATCACGGACACTCAGTGTTGGAGTTACCTAATTCTGATTGGACCAGTCAGGTAAGGAACTGTCTCCCGAAGAAGACACGTGGCCAATAACCAAAGAAAAAAATGTACGTATGCCGTAGGACATTGGAGTCTAGCCTTCGCGTGAATCTTTTCGCGAAAAAACAGATGGCCCTAGTTATGTGGTATGCGTAGAGACCTGCGAAATTCGCGTTATTATTTGGCATCAGGCTAAACTTCACAGTGCGGTATACACTCGCGCCGACGTTGTTTCTCCATTGGCTACTGCGTAGATGTGAAGTCACTCCCATTTTAATTGGACTGCACGTGATTGGACTACACAATTGTGAAGTGTTCATTTACTGACGCAGAGTTACACAGGACGAGTCAAATAAAAAATGGCCCAATGACAAACTTAGTGCAAAGGTACATGCATTTGAAATGTAAAGTGTGCGCAAATAATAACGCGAATTTTGCAGGTCTCTAGGTATGCGTCGTGAGTGAAGAGTGAGCGAAGTGATTTAGGAGGCTCTTGAGAGCCGATGAGGGTGAAGTGGGACGTTTATTCAGAGCAGCGCCGGAATGCAAGGGCGCGGGAAACGGGAGATACCCGATAAAAAACCCGCCGACCAGCGGCATAGTAACGCATGATCCCCACATGCTGAGATCCGGGAGTGGGCCCGCCAGGAACCGAACCCGGTTCGCCTGGGTGGGAGACGAGTAGTCTAACCACTACACCTCCGCGGCACCTGGTATACGTCGTGAGAAAGACGTGGCAGAACTTGTGCTTCGCGAGACGAGAGCACAACCACAGAGTAGATGAGTAAACAGAGGCGAAATAGCATGGCGGTTCCTTTGATGTGGGCATAGCCATTCTCTGATGAGCATAGCGAGACTGGAAGCGGGCCTTGTGCCTGACTTGTTCCTGGGTTCTAATTATGTCCCACAACCAGCAATGGCCTTCAGCCGGTGAATAGTTTCATAAATGTCTATCAGCTCTTTGAAAGGTCCCATGTTGACTGCGGACTTAAGTTACCGGGCTGTTACGAATTAGCTCTTAAGTCAATTCATATCTGAAATAATGCGTTATGATTATGTAGAGCACAACATTATAAGATGGGGTTTATTGAACATAATCATACCAGGATGCTAATTGATTATTAGGGATTTAAAAAAATTCACAAGTTCAGTGGCCTGTCGGCTAGACTCCACAGTCCTGTGTATACGCGGATCTCAGGCGTTTCTTCATTGGCTGCTGCTCCAGAGAGCAGCCAGTGTTACTTCTCACCTGGCAGTATGGCACTTGCTGTGTGTTTCCTTGCAAGTCTGCTATTGACTGAGAGTCGTCCAGGGCGTGTCTAATAAACTGTGATCCAATTGCAAAGGTGACTTCACTGTACACGTGTTTGACGTATATCTTGTCCTCAAATGAATTCGCGTTATTTTCCTATCCCCATTGATTATGTAAAGATATATTACCTCACGCTACTGCTATTACAATGTAATTGGAAAATCTCCACCTTGTTCATGTTGCCAGAGACTAATTCTAGGAAGCTGTTAACGACGGCCGGACATACCCATCTCCGCGTATTCTTGGTACGCTGCCCCGACGACAGAAGACGCCGCTCCCAGTGTTACGCTGGCCTATATCGGGCGCGTCGTTTAATATTTTCGGCCCCGTTTACTGGCCGGTGAAGGAGATTTATTCAACTGCCATTCGGAAGGTGTTAATGCAAACATGCTCGTGACCTGGTACAATGTTTGTAGGTGTGATCAGGCAGGCCATTCAGCTAAGGCGTGATCACTCCATAACAAGGCGCTCATTGGCGAACGGCGTTCCGACATGTCGGTGTCAAGTGACGCCGAGTGAGCGTAGCCGGAGTTCGCTCAGTAAAACGCTGTCCCCCCGCCCCTCTGTATTCTTAATTGTTCTGTGGCACAACATTTTCAAGTGAGCCCGTCAAGAGCTTTTTAAAGTGCAATAAAAAATCTCTTTCATTATCAATAAGTAGAGACCTGAAAAAATCCGCTTTTTCAATGACGTGCAGGCTGGACTATACAGTCGTATGTGTAGATATGCCGATGTCAACTGTGCATTGGTTGTCTGCTGTCACAGTGGAAGGCGACTATTGGGTCACAGTTCTCCAGGAGGAGTCAAACACCTTGTGGACCAATTGTTGAAGTTATATAAACACATGTGTTTTGAATTCTATATTGTCACAAAACTAATCCGCGAATTATTCAGGTCTCTACCAATAAGACACGAGTACGAAAAATAAACTCTTTGGGCCACATTATAGCATCATTACGAATATTGTGTAAGCTAAAGATATTTTTGTTTACTTAAAAAAGTAGAGGAATTAAAATTGTTTACGAGGCTTATTTGTCATGTTTTAAATTTTCTTAGTGATAAAGGCATAATCAAATGGACTGCAACTGAATAGTTTTTCCGCGCCGTCAGTGACCAGAATGCGCAGCACATGAAGAAGAAACACGTCGATCGCGATGATATGAGGGAGTCCACTGAATGCAAACTTTCCTTTCGCGATTTCGTGTTGATCTGACAAACGATAGGCTGAAGAACGCCTTCTTACGATTTGTTGGCGTAAGAAACATACGGGGTAACATCCGCTTACTGGGAGCGTACAGTAATTCCACGCCGTGTGTAGTAGTAGTAACAAGTGCCAAAAACCACAAGGAAATACATGGTCAACTTGTAACGTTTATTATTACTTGGGTGAAAAATATATGTAACATTAAAACTACTGGAGTAACATTAAATTTGTGGATGTGTAGCGTATTTTTCTGTATTTTTTTGTGGGCGTATATAATGTTTTTATTCGCATGAGCCACTTATTTTTATGTATTCATTCCTTTTTCGATGTTGTCTATAGAACATAAAACTCAGTGAAGCGTCCATTGTAGTTACACTGTCTTTAATAAAGTGCGCCGTACTGGCTGGTCGTAAAATAAAAACCAAGACGCAATAAAGAAGCCACTGTGACATGGATCGTTACAGAATGTAGTTTGATCCCGTTCAGATACATGCGATAAATTTCGTACTCCAGAAAGTTACAACATAAGAGGCTGGAGGTAAATATATTACGTCTGATCAGGAAGGTTGATCGCAGTTACAAATTAGGCTATGTGTTCTCGCTAGCCCTTTCATAGACAATCGTCAACGCGTCGCATAGGAAGCTTATATTTGACCTGTACGCATTTTTACACAAAACCAATATCAACGATTTATTAACAAAAAAACTTAAAGTACGAAATGAATTATGTAAATTTAAAAATTTACTGATACTATGGCTAAACACAAGAATTTACTAACTGAGATAAGTGTTGCACGTAGTATGCCGAACTAATGCATTGACATGATTTTTAAGTGAGATAATCGATTTTCAATTTATGATTGCATCTGGTAATCCGTTTCATTGCAAATATCTGTTCAAGCATACCTTTATTCTGATCCTTGTTGTATATCTTGAATAAGTATATCCATATAATATTTTTTAAAAAATGTCATGTTGCAGCTACAGATTAAAAAGTATATTCCACACTTACGATTGGAGTTAGTCATTTTTTCGCGGAAAAATATGGATACACGGTAGACTTCAATACTATAAGCACACAGCAGCAGTTTGTCTTTTGCCATTGGTTGCTGTCTGCTTGAGAAGGCGTTTTCATGTCTGACCGGGCCACTCAGAATTCACCAACATCGGCACGGCTCCTACGTGATTCGTGTGCAGACAGTTAACACGTAACAAAAAGTTATTCAGCCAATCGAGGTAGAGAAACTACCCTGCGGTGCTTTGAAATATAAATGATCTTGAAATCTTTTCGCGAAATTTCACTACCCCTACTCATGATTCACCAGGGACACGCGTTTTACACGAAACTGTTTCTGCGCAGATTAGAATTAAATAGCCTGCGTACTAGCCTGTAGCTTACCTTCGGTTATTGGCTGCATTTCTGCAACGTAAATCTTTTCTCTTTCTTGATTAGACCAATCGGAATGCAGCTACTCCCGATTCTCAACATCTTTGATACCTGCGCATAGACTTAAAAGCGTAACTATATTGACATCGATACATTGTCCTGAACATGTCTCGATATGATTGTCTGGGGACCAGCAAAATTCGCGTTATTATTTGGCATCAAGCAAAAAATCACAGTACTGTATATACCAGAGCCGGCGTCGTTTCTCTATTGGCTGCTACCCAGATGTGAAGTCACCTACAGTTCAGGATGAGCTGTGTATTACTGGGGCACACGATTGTGAAGTGCTCATTTATTGGCGTAGATTCCTTGGAGGTTAAGGGGGGGGGGGTGCCGAATAAAGCATGGTCCAATAACAAACTTGCTGCAAAAGTAAAATTGTTTTTAAGTTTTAACTGTCCTATAATAATAATGCGAATTTTGTAGGTCTCTAGGAAGGACTTAAAAACGAAAATTGTTTGTGTATAAGATTCGTAATTTCTTTATAAACCTACAGCACAGACTGTTGATGGTACTCAGTTTCATCCTGTGAATGTAGGCTGTTCACGGTAAACTGAGCACTTTTGAGGTCCTAGTTACATTTTTTTTATTTTAGCCATATTTAATCCTTCAATCACCTTTTGAAATAAATATTGGCATGTAAGTACACAGCGTGTACACTCCATCGCACTCGGAGGTTAACGTTTAGAGCTAAAATAAAATATATTTATTGGCCATTATTCCCAATGAGAGATCTTTCAAAAGTGCTCACTGTACCGTGAATAGCCTTTAGACAAAAATGAGTCGCACACACAGAAAATAAAATGGCGTGGCGGTGGTTTTGATGTGGACGTAACCTGTTCGCTGATTGGCTGAGCGAGGCGATGGTAACAAGGGCCTCATGTCTGACTGGCTACCGCGTCCTGCGAAAAGTGCCCTATTGGCTGGCCTGCCGGCAGGCGACTAAGTTACGAGGCGCCGATTGGTGAAAGGAGTTCCAACATTTCGCTGGGTAGTGACACAATTATATTCACTTGTGCGGTGGGAGATAGTAATTAAAGCGACAGTTTCACTTTATATTCTTATCTTCTCTGCTGCACAGAGATCATTATGAATATAGGATATTCGCGGTAAAAAAGATGATTTTTGAAAGCCCTGCTTAAAATCTACTTGTATGCACGTTGTGTATTCTTCCCCCTTATGTAAGATTAACATCGTCGTGGGTCTCATCACTTTATTCATGCGTCGATCAAGTGAAACTGTGAAATTATTTGGAAAGTAAATATCTAACAAATCTGCTCATTTTTATAATTCGATGCATTAAAAAAAAGCGAAAGAAACAATTTAAGTTATAAGAAATGGTCACCTAACATCTTTTATGCGACTTTAAGATACGAAACTACTTCCCATCCATCGTTAGCAACTTAACTGAGAGCATGTCACTCACAGCGCCTGTTTAAATATATGCAGGTAGGGTCAGTGACTTTTTCTAAGGTTGATTTCAAAAATGCTCATTTTATCGTGAACAGCCCTTGAGGAAAAATTCGCTAGTCCAGTGAGCTGTTGTCTAGACTCCACAGTGATGTGTATACTCGAGCCTCAGATGTTTGTTCATTGGCTGCTGCCCCACAGAGTAGCCAGTGTTACTTCACACCTGGCAGTATGTCACTCGCTACTTGTTTCCTTGGAAGTCTGCTATTGGCTCAGAGTCGTCCAGGGCGTGTCTAATAAACTGCGATCCAATTGCTAAGGTGACTTTACTGTACACGTGTTGGACGTCTACCTTTTTCTCAGAAGAATTCGCGAAATTTCCCTATTCTTAAAGAGAATAAATGTAAACAAAACCTTTCATATAACGTAGTAGGAAGTGTTTGGTTGGGTAAGGGTGGTAGGTAAAAGGGGAGGGGGAGGGGGCTTACCAAGGAAAACAGGGTTGACTATTACTCCAAGATATTTCTGTATGCCACGGCTTTCTTATAAATGACGAAAATAAACTTATTTCTACCACTATTATTTTCAAAGTTTAAATAGTTATACGATGGCTCGTTAATACTCAGTTCAATATATAATTTGAATGATGCAGCTTCTCTTGATTTTCTAGTCAGCACTCTCATATAATATTTACACAACTGGCCAGCTGCTGCAGAGACGTCAAATATTGTTGAAAAGGCAAAATTAAGTGGATTGGCAACACATCACTAGAGACTCGGAAATCTCGTCTGAGGACAAGCTAAACTGCATTCGCGTCCTTGTGATTCCATCGGACAGTAGCTTGTTATACACGTCTCTAAGGACTTTCAGCCAATAACGAGCCTGAAAGGAAAATAGTAACCAGATCCCATGTTACTTGGTCTAGGGTTAAACTGGTGCAACAACCAATGAACTACTAACCGATACTCGAATTCACAAAGTATTGTGGAGTCTAGCTTGTTGCTGAGTGAATCAGCGAAATTTCCGGCTCTCTACACATCGCTACTGACATTCCAGATCCATATTCCTTAGAATCCTATATAATAAGGAGACGATCTCCGTCTGTCCGTCTTTAATACCTCTAAGTCCCTTGGAACTCAACAGAAGTTCTTCAAATTTTGCAGAGCGAATCCTCGGTGTAAAATACAGGTCACGTTCGAATTTCAGCAAGACCAGATCACCCAATCATGACTTTTTTACCCTAAAAATTCATTTTTAAATTACTTTTTTCCTATATGAAAGTTTTGTATTAATGCATAGAGATTATTGCATAGAGATATGAAGGTAAACGAATATCATTTTTGTTTACTTTAAATGTCTCACTTCGATGTTGACTTAATTTCCAAGTGGGGCCACAGTGGCCCAGTGGATAGAGCGATTCCAAGTGGTTCCGCAATGGCTCAGTGCATAGAACTATATGAAATGTTAAGTTAATTTCACATCATTTTTTTTTTTTTTTTCAGTCTTTGTATGATAACAAAAATTTGTAACATCGTAACTTTTCTAGACACGTGACAATACTAAAAATAAAAGGTCTGGGCCCCTAGTAGTTATAATAAGCAAACGTTTCAGGTCTTTTATCGTAAAGCTTCAAAAACGCAAGTTCACTATGTTCTCTGCACATTCTTCAAGTTATTACTATCATCATCATCATCATCATCATCATCATCATCATCATCGTCGTCGTCGTCGTGAACCAATTTATATAACGTAGTAAAGCCGAACACGCAAGCACAAGAAAACATGGAATTAAACAAATGTGATGCTAGAACACAGGCCGACAGCTAATTTGACACTAATTATTCACACATATATTTCCTAAAAGCAACCATGAAATATGCAATGCATTTCCGCCACCAAACGATGTAAAATCTTGTCCTTTAAAAGTTGACAATCCAGTCATTCGATGAAAACTGAAACTACGTAGCTCAATCGTATGGTTTTTTGTGTTGCGTATTGGCTATAAGTACGTCTTCAATACTGAACGCCTGTCTGTGTGATTTGCAAACATCTGTTCTTGAGAGCCTTAGTAAAAAAAAAATACTCTTACTGATAACAGCCAAGTGTGGACATAGAATATTGGAAAAAAGGTTACATTAATTAAGTTCCGAGGAAAAAATTCATATACCATTCTCATAAATCATCTTTATATTAACTGAGTCTGTTATCTTGGAACCAAAAAAATAATCATCGATATGACACGGTAACCAGAATCGTCAATCCGACGTGAAATTTCCCTGTGGAACGATCACGGTATTTTTTTAAAATTACTTAGTAATTTCATATTTGGCGTTTTATTTAAATCGTATTATTTTTTCTGGCATTCGACTCATCAGTTTTGGGTCAACTATTCAATAGATTCCTTGTTTGGAACCTCCCACACTAAATCCAAGGAAATAAATAGCTATAACTGCATATCATTTTTAACATCTTATTTGTATTGATTTCAGACATGTAAAGCGAGATATGGTGAATTGCCATTTCACACAATAAAGTTTTATATTGCTTCACTTAGTTTAATTTCTATATCACACTTACTGTGCTAGAAATTTTTTCCCCCAAAATACTCGCAATTTTTAATAACAAAAAAAAGGAGGTGACTGAACATAATGAAACTAGTCTTCTTTTCAAAGCTGTTGGTTTGAATGGGTTTGTGGGAATTGATAAAAAAAATTTCTGACAGCCTATAATTAAGATTATTTTGACAGATCCAATTTCGCTGGAATGTCATCTGGAAGTGACCGACTGTCAAATCAGAGTTTCATCTGAATTCGCTATATGAGGTTTGTTGCCGCCTGTTACTATGTACGCTGGTTGGCATGCAAGAGTGACGAGTGGTTGGCTCTTGAAACCGAGGTCTTGAGAGCAGATGAGGGTGAGGCGAGGTGAGCATGGAGCAGGGCCGGAATGAAAGGGCGCGGAAAACGGGAGATCCCCGAGAAAATCTGCTCGACCAGCGGCATCGTCCGGCGCGAAAATCCGGGAGTGACCCGGACGGGGATTGAACCCGGTGAGCCCTGGTGGGAGGCGAGCAGGCTAACCGCTTAGCCACAGCGGCCCTGGCATTCAAGAGTGCAACTGTTTGTTTGGTTCAACTTTTTCACTCTAGATAGTTCAAAATTATAAACGGAATCTTTTTTTTGTTAGCTTAAAATTGCATGTTTTCATTTTTATTATAAGGTGTTTTACACGATACGAAAGTAAGCATTACAACTTAGAACATATTTCCGTCTTCTCGGCCTCGGCTTGAATGTACCCTTACGCCGTTTATTTCGTGTTGCTTAATGCTCACGTTTCACATTGGAGACATGAAATACTAGCTCCAAAGTCATCAATTCAGCCAGTCACAGAAAAGAAGCTTACGAAAAGTAATTTTTTTCTATTTGTTTACGTTGGTATGCTGTTAGAAAAATAAATACCAAAGGTGAAATAATACCAAGTTAAAAACAAACTAAAACATATATAGAAGTCTAGTGTTAGCATTTCGTGCTTAATATTTTTAATTGTGCGAACCGTTTAAGAGAGCATAAGATTTTTACTAACACGGTATATTTAAATTCGGTGTGAAAATTGTGGGACAATAAAAATTTTTTAAACAGCAAAAGAGAAATTTGCTGCATTGGTCCTCCGAAATAAGCTAAACAGCAAATTCGGGAGAAATTTACGACTGTAAGGTAAGTCGTAGAATATTAATACTAATTAACCAAGAACGGAAGTTTTCGCACAAAAACGCTGCTATTTGGAGGGCCGCTGTGAGGAAATGGAAGGGGTGGGGGTTGGCCAACCCCCCCCCCCTCACTGAACCCGTTCTTCCTCTTTGAAACCCCCCCCCCCCAAGTTCCCCCCTCCCCGCTGGCTGGAGTTACAGGGACAAGGGAGGTATGTTTTCCATTTTGTGGGATTGTAGTGCTCCCCATATTTCACCATTTTGAGCCTCTTTATGGTGAAGCCAGTATGGGCAAATTATAGTAGGCCCTAGGTCTTAAGTATTAAGTCTTAAGTCGTACTTTCGCCATAATTGCTACTGCATGTCGGGATGTGTGAGCAAGCACGTGCTGAAGTTCCCAGGCGACATTGCGCCATAAATACTAATTCCTACTGTTACCTGCTTCGTCTATGGTGGCTCAGCCTGCGGTTTCCGCGGGCCCGACCCCTGGTTATTCATAATTCGCTGACAATTATCACTGCACACTAAACGGGGTTTACGTTAGAAATGTGTGGTGTTCAGGTAGGGGAAATGTTTTCAAAGGTTGGTAGTACATGTTTAATCATCAGCGTGGTGGTTCCCTAGTTAAGCCTCAGTACACTCTAAGCTCGAATCAGTGATCTCGATATCATTCACTGAAAGTTAGTTGATAAGCCACTGCCGACTGGCAAATCAACCAAATGAACTAGGAACAAGTGACTTACGACAGTGGAATTCTCGACAGTCAGTGGGAATCGTAAACAAATCAATGAAACTCATCCATCATATTAATAAGTTATCTGTAGGGCCATGCATTTTCCGCGAAAAGTTTTATGATCATGTTATACTTGAATGTCCTACGTCTACAACCACAACTTCCTTTGGTTATTGTGGTGAAGATATGTTCTTATTTGAATAAATAATAATAAGAATAAAGTTCTACCATACTGAACGTCCATGATTCGTGATTATACGCTGTTCACGGTAAAGTGAACACTTTTTAAGGCCCTTATAAATTTTTCCTTTCATCCAATTTTCATCTTCCTGCTGCTTTTAAATACAAACATTGCAATGTGACCAATAAACACAGGGTATACATATCACCACCACCACCAAAATGTAATGCCTTAGGCTGCAAAAGATATATTCATTAACGGTTAATGCCTGTTGGGAGGGCCTTAAAAAGTTCTCCCTTTATCGTGAACAGACTATAGAAAGTTGAGACACGAGACATTAAAAATCATCGAACCACGGAAGTGCATATGAACTAAAGTGCTCCGAAGTACATCTGGTCTTGAAATATTTTCGCTAAAAACACGTGCCCGTAGTTATCTGGCTCTGATTACCAGTCGTTCAATTTCCGCTCGTTTTCAGTGATTTGGCTCAATTCTCGCTGTTTCAGTTTTAGAGTGTACACAGTGCACAGTTAAAACGAGCGCCCTAGTTACTCGCGCGGAAGTCTGCTGCTTTGCTTTACTTGTGAGTCGGGCTGGGGCTTTTCAGATCTGATCAACTCAGGGACCAAGCTGGGACACCTGAGATGAAAGGGCGTGATTTTATCTCTCTCTCCCCTCCCCCCCCCCCCAATTGTCGATGGCAGCTGGACTCACAACCATCCGTCGCATCCGTCAGTCAGCCCCATCCGTCTATTATTTCGTCCGTCAGTTGAAAGCGACTCACAACGGTTCGTCATCCGTCGAGTCGATCCGCCTGGCCCGAAAATGTTCAGCGTTACCACCCAACAACACTAACATTCTCGCGCACAGACAAATGTTTTTAGTGGATGTAACATATATATTCTCTTTCATAACGTAATTTAACAGCATTTCCTCCGAAAATCTTCAAGTCATCTTCAGTGCAATTCAAAGGTGAAACGCAAAAAGAGGAAACGAATTCACTGCCTTGTGTATTTAAAAATAAAAATATTCATACAATAAACAAGTGACTGTTTTCCGACATCCATGTTTAAGGAACGATAGTCCAAGGCGGCCCGTTGGTCCATCGAAATCAAAGTTTGAGATATATTTGACTGTTTGATGGATAGGAAAAAAGTTGTCCTGCGATTGGTTGAAGATCACGTGACCGACGGACGGTCGAGCGACTGACGGATGAAACGGATGGTTGTGAGTCCAGCTTTTAACTTTCAACGTATCGACGGATGGGCCACCATCCTCTGACGACGTTCCGTAAACGCGAATACGCACTTTGAAATAAAATGAAAGGCAGCGGATATGTGTTTATTTATCTTGGTGGTAAATCCAGGAACTTAAAATGTAAACAATTATTCAGTATAAATATTTATCACATAAAAAAATTATTTCCTCAAAATATTTCTTTCGTGAAGAAGTATTTCCAACCCGTATACTTATACGAAAGAAAGATCGCGATATTAAGTTGTCACGCTGAAATTTTGCCGGACAGAAGGATTGACAGACGACGGATTGTTGTGAGTCGCTTTCAACTGACGGACGAAAAAAAAAAAAAAAAAAAAAAAAAGACGAATGACTGATTGACGTGTGCGACGCATGGTTGTGAGCCCAGCTTAAGGCCGTAAGGCTAAGAGCGCTGTGTAAAAATACATAGAAATGGCTGCAAAGCTGTGTAAAGGCTGTTCACGATAAAGTGAGCGCTTTTGAAATCAACCTTAGAAATAAATCACTTCTTCCGCCGGCATATATTTAAACGGGCGCACTGAGTGGTATTGCGCCCAGTAAAGTTGGCACCGATAAAGAGGAAGTAGTTCTATATCTTAACGTCGAATAAATGTGTGAGGTAACCATTTGTGATAACTTAAATATTTCTTTCGTTTCCCACTTTTTTTAATGCACAGAAGTATAAAAATGAGCAGATTTGTAAAATATTTACTTTTCTAATAATTTCACTTGACCGACGCATGAATAAAGTGATGAGGCCCATGGCAATGTTAATTTTACATAAGGCGGAAGAATACACAACGTGAATACATGTAGATCATGTACAAACCTTTGTAAAATCACCCCATTTATGACGTGTTCAAACGTTTTTAACACCTGTTTTATACTGCCTAGTAAGAAAGAGTTCTTGTGCATCATACGATCACACTAAGTGCTCACGAATGTGGTGCGTTGTCTATTTGGTGTGATTATCTAGACATAGTTAAGCTTCGTCTGCAGGAGGAGGAGGAGGAATATTCTGGAAGAAGAACTTCACAAAAGTTGGTAGTAACCCTGAATGGACTATACTCCGGCTTATGGCCTTCTGCTCATTTCCCCCTCGTTGACTTACCCGTTGCCGCCAAACCTGCCCAAGTCAAGTGGCCGGACCACAGAGTATGTACTTAATAATAGACAGCCTATATATATATATAGGCTGTATATATATATATATATATATATATATATATATATATATATATATATAGTTCTTCCAGAATATTCCTCCTCCTCCTCCTGCAGACGAAGCTTAACTATGTCTAGATAATCACACCAAATAGACAACGCACCACATTCGTGAGCACTTAGTGTGATCGTATGATGCACAAGAACTCTTTCTTACTAGGCAGTATAAAACAGGTGTTAAAAACGATTGAACACGTCATAAATGGGGTGATTTTACAAAGGTTTGTTCAAATGAGTGTGGATAAACCGCGGATAGAATATACTTCATCTGTAGTCTACGCTCCCCTTCACTCAGATACAGAGACATGCAAAATTCGCGTCATTTTTTGCGATCGAGTTAAAATTCATAGAACTGTATATACTCGAGCCGGCGTCGTTTCCCCGTTGGCTGCTGCCCTGGCGTGAGGTCGCTCCCTTTCTGAGTGAACTGTACGTGATTGGGGGCACACGATTGTCAAGTGTTCATTTACTGGTGCCGAGTTACCCGGGGCGTGTCAAATAAAGTATGGCCCAATGACAAATGTTAAAGTGTTGTCCTCAAATAATAACGCGAATTTTGCAGGTCCCTACTAACACGATCACACGGATGTGTTTGCGCCGAAACGATTGTGCGCGCCATTTCGTGCGCAGCTCCAGGGCTCCAACTTGCGAACATGGCGTCGGAACTTCCCCCGTATCCCGCGGCAGTAGGGGCAACCCCCGCATAAAACAATGTTCCGCCGCGCCTTTTTGTTTCAGGGTGGTTGGGGGGGGGGGGGTCTGTTGGTACTCTTTAACAGCTACGCATTCCAGGCGCCACGGGGTGTGTGTTATATTTTTGCGGCTGGCCAGTTATTGTGCATGCAGTTCTGGCGATCGTGTGCTGTTTGTACCAGCAGAGGGTGCGACTATACGAGACACATTATCTTCCGTGAATTTATGACCATGGAGTTCAACTTGCCACGGGTAATTGTCTCACTTTCGCGGAAATTTAATTAAAAATTTGTGGACGAAACATATTCGACTATATAACAAACACAACGACAAAAGCAATAACATTAAAAGTTATATTATTACAATGAGTAGTAATTATTTTACCCCTTTCAGACTTGCGTAAATCATGGTTTCACGCGTAATAAATAAGAACATTATTGATGCTTGCTTCACCCAGCACTTGTTTGGCTTATGGTATCGCGAACCACTTGTTCCACATATTCACATTGTTCGAACCAAACCTTTGAATAATCACCCGATGTATGAGGTGTTTGGTTGTATCCTAAATATGTCATGCGTCACGAGCGTTTTATACTTCTGTTAACATAAAATTATCTTATTTTTGGTTGAATTAAACTTCATCTTATATTTCATCTGTAAATTATAATTTTTAATTTAAAATAGCTATGAATAAAAACATAAAGAAAAATAGGTGGGTTGGTTAAGGCCTAGAGGCACGTGTTTTTCGCGAAAAGATTCCAGGACCCGTTGTACTCCAAAACACTTTAGTTCGTATGCACTTTCGTGGTTGGATGATTTTAAATGTTACGTGCCTCAACTGCCTGCCCGCGAATCGTGGCCATCTAATATCGGAGTACTTTATTGGGATTGGCCCAGTCAAATAACAACATATCTTCTCACGTAGACGCGTGTCCAATAACAAAAAGAAATTTGTGGTTGTGTATGTAGGATATTGAAGTAAAGCATGAGGATAAATCTTTTCGCGTAATTTACATGGTCCTAGTAATGCCTTGTAATAAACAGTTTGCATGCATTTAGCATATTCTTCCGCCTTATGTACAGCTAACATTGCCATGGGCCTTGTCATCTTACTCGTGCGTCGGTCAAGTGAAACTGAAATTATTATCAAAGTAAATATTTTACTGTTCATTTGAAATGTCCATAAATAAAAAAACTGAACGCGAAATACATAATTTAAATTATCACAAATGGTTATTTAACACTTTTTGTTCGGCGTTAAGACATGGGACTACTTTCCATCCATCGTTACCAACTTTATTGGGCGTATGTCACTCAGTGCGTCCGTTAAAATATATGCAGGTAGGAGCAGTGATTTTTTTTCTAAGGTTGATTAATAAGTCTTTTACTACCACAACAATCAACCATTAAACAGTTGATATCTGTATAAGAGTATATAAGACTGCAAAGTCTAGCCTACAGGTCATTGAACTCGCGAATTTCTCTGGTCTTTGACTATCAGTTAATTTTCCAACAATGTTAAAGACTAGGACCCTTCATTAAAAATGTACCACTTTTACTGTTTGACTGGAAACGATCCACGTGTAATAGTGCCCGCATAATCCTCTGAGTCCTGACATACTGGATATTTGATTTGACTGACATGTGATGCACATTCTTAAGAGATTGATGGGTTATTTATAGCTTGTGAGTCTTTCCAGGGGAAACATGCTGGTTTACGACAAATGACACAAGTCGTACGAAACGAGCATACGAAAACTTTTTGTTTGGTCTGCTTTCCGGAAAAAAAAAAAAAAAAAATAACATTTGTGGTTTTCGCTGAGAATCAGTTACGCATAGGGAACAAAAACGACCCTCGTCATAGGCTATTCACGGTAAATAGAGAGCTTTTGAAAGCTCTCTCGTGTGGAATAATAGTCAAGCCTTACACTTTGAATACCGAGTGCTGTGGAATATACATACTGTATTTATTACTTGCATGGCTACATTTATTTAAAAAGGCGGTGGAAGGATTAAAAATGGCTGAAAGGAAAAAGTAACTAGGGCCTCAAAACTGATCACTTTACCGTGAACAGCCTATACCTCGTAGTGCAAAGCAGGGTTATTCATCCTGCAACCCGGAGGTTACATACGGCTTGTTAGGCTCGTCAGACTGACACGCGAATTAAATATTTTGTTAGCAATTATTTTTTTCATATATCATTTTTAAAAATATCTACCCTATTTGAACGTTAGTTATTTTTATCACTAGCTTAAGGCTTGTACTAAAATCGTAAATTATTTTATTACACTCTCAAAATAAACTATTTATACGCCTATGTAAACTACGAATTAGTAATAACAAAGAGTGTACCGTCAGGTTTTCTAATTATTTGTACAGTCTGTTCACGTTAAACCGAGCACTTTTGAAAGCCCTGCTTAAGATCTGTAGGCTGTTCAGGGTAAAATGAGCACTTTTGAAAGCCCTGCTTAAAATATACTTCTATAGATGTTGTGTATTCCTCCGCCTTATGTAAAATTAACATTGCCATGAGCCTCACCACTTTATTCATGCGTCGGTGAAATAAACGGTGAAATAATTAAGAAAGTAAGTACTTTACAAATCTGTTCGTTTTTACACATAGATGATTAAAAAAAAAAACATAAATGAACCAAATAATTTTAAGTTATCAGAAATGGTTACCTAACACTTTTTATTCGACGTTAAGATATGGAACTACTTTCCCCTCCATCGTTACCCACTTTACTGGACGCATGTCACTCAGGGCGCTCATTACAATATATATACAGTGACATTTTTCTGCGGTTATTTTCTAAAATGCTCACTTTATCGTGAACAGCTTTCCGCGAACTCCGGCCGCACACACTGGCCAGCAAAATGGCGCCACTAGCCAGAGCAACATGTCGTATCGCCGTTCGCCAATCAGCGCCTGGTAACTTACTCGTCAGCATGCAGTTCAGTGGCAATAGGGAATCTTTCTTGGCACACAGTAGCCGATCAGACACAAGGGCTCGTACCCAGAGCCTGGCGCAGCCGATCGGAGATTGAGTACACCCACATCACGTTAAGCGCCACGCCATTTCGTATGGGGACCGCGGTGGTTGAGCGGTTAGCCTGCTCGCCTCCCACCATGACGATCCAGGTTCAATCCCCGGTCGGACGATGCCGTTGGTTGGCGGGTTTTCTCGGGGATCTGCAGTTTCCCCCGCCCTCTCATTCCTGCGCTGTTCCATACGTCAATCGCCGTCATCGACTCTCAAGATCTCGATGCTAAGTGCCGTCCAAATCTCTTCACGCCATTTCGTATTTCTGTAGCCTACTTACTTACTCTGTGGCCCAGTATATACACCACTGTGCCTGAAAGGGTTGACCTGCACACTTCAGGCAAAATATTCATTTATAAATAATCTGGTAGAACTAGCTATTACTAGAGAAATGCAAAATTCGCGTTATTATTTTGCAATAAAGCTGAACTTCACAGTACTGTTTAGACCGAAGCCTGCGTCGTTTTACCATTGGCTGCTGCATATTAAAAATATTTTCCCTAATTACAACAGCTGTAATGAGAGTAATGCGTCGAGACGACAATTATGAATTGAGTAATGAATTTTTAATCGGGTTAACATAAATAAACCCTTCTAGTAACGCTTTCGAAGCTAATGTATTCATGCCCGTTTCTGTGCACTTTTATTGGTATTCCTCAGCTCCACTTTCTCTTTTTCAGGCGTTTACTTATCCCTTCTTCCTTTCTATCTTAAAGGAAAGTTACAGGCATGAAGTGACATACACAGAAAAGGGGGGGGGGGGGGGCTCAAAGACGAGTGTCCTTAATTAGTTTTATCACGAGTTTTATCTGTTAGCATGATAATTTCTTAATTTGCATACTTGATGAACTTGAAGGTGACTACTCTTGATGCTTAACTTTTTTACTTTGAATTCAAAACGTGAGTCTTGTTTTAAATCATTCATTATTCTCTTCGTGCTCGGTTATGCCAATCATGGAAGTTTGAAACAAAATTATGTGGGTTTGAAAGTTCTCAGAAGTAAATGAACCATGTTCTCAATTTATTGCAACCGCCTTCTTTGTCATGCAGATGTTTAATTATTAATCGATCTCGTTAAATAAATTCCGGAGATGAAAAATTGTTTATTTGCATTCTTTTATTAGAAAACCGGTTTTACAGCGTGGGAATAATATTAATATTTTTATTTTTACAATAATATAGACATTGAAAGATTTATAAATGGGGCCACCCGTTTATCGCGTTAAGGTTTCATGACTACCTGAACACTAGAGCTCTGATAAACTTTCGTGAATGGATGATTTTAATTGTCGCACATTGCAGGTGTCTGCCCGCGAACCACATACACCCAGTGTCGGAGTTACCTAATTCTGATTGGCCCAGTCAGGCATGGAACTGCCTCCAGACAAATACACGAGGACAATAACTCAAGGAAAACTGCACGTATGCCATGGGACATTGGAGTCTAGCCTTCGTGTAAATATTTTCGCGATAAACAGGTGCATATTTTATAAATAATGATTAGTGAAAAATTACATATCGCTTTTTAGTTCGAAAGGAAATTAAGTTTGTTCAATTCCTCATACGTGACGCGAAACATGTACCATATGTAGGCCAGTATGTATCATATGTAGGCCAACATGTACCATATGTAGGCCAGTATGCACCAAGGAATACCTGGTTTGTTTCTCCAAACGTTCTCACGCAACTCCCTACTAGCTTAAAGGGAAGTTTTAGTGAGATTTTACACAAATCTGGAAAATTAATCTAACTCTACGCGAGGAGAAACTGGACTTAGTCTTCATAAGTGTTTGTTTACTGGACACGCTGCCGACGATTATGAGACTTTTATGTATCGTTACGATTTTTCTAAGCTGTTAACATAGCCAGACTCTTAAAGGGGTATATATGTTATTTAAATGAAAGAATTTTTTCTAATTTATTTATAAACAATAAAAAATACTGCAAACTTTCTATCTCGACAATAACAGCCATCACTGGCTATAGAGAAGTTTTCTGAAATACATGGAAAAACTTCACATGCGTACTCGTCGCGAGAAAATATGGCGAAAACAAACAAACAAACGACTTAACATCTAAAGTGCATATCTTTGAAGTAGGAGCAATAAGACCAGGTAATTGCACTTTCTACAAAAATTATGCATAATATAACCGTGAAACTGGAAAATGATTAAATGGACAAAGTTCTACGATCCGCTTGATGTTTAACACCATCAAAAAGTATTCGTGGCAAAATAGGGGTTGTAACCCTTATTATGCATAAAATTGTCTATTGCCAGTGGTTCATTACGTTTTATGTGGCATATTATGAAGTAACATATTAAAATAAAATTTAAAAAGGCATGAATCATCATTGCCCTAATCCCAACCGTTTCCAAGGGGAAAAAATGCATAAAGTACATAACCACAAAATACCGTGGCCAGGTATGTAGCCAATTCGCAGTTCACCTCGAGATGATCGGAAGTTCCGTGGCTTACCATGTTTACATAATATTACAAAATACCTTGACGGTGGGTTAATAAATGGATTAATCGTGTGAGATGAGTGAGGCTGGTATCCAGTGTCGTCAGTTAACCAATTTCACTGTAAAAAAAAAATTGAGGTAAAATTCCCTTACGTGTAAGGGAATCTTTACCTCTGCATGAAAGGTAAAATTACGTCTTAAATGTGGAGTAAATTTACATAACAAGTATAGTGCTATTCCCTAATCGTACATATGACAAAAGTAGGGGGGAAATCCCATACAAGTATGGGAAAATTAACAATAATACATAGTGCTGTTAGTTATTATGTTATCTATGTCCTATGAGAAATAGTAACTAAAACTTCAACACTAAAATCTTCGATACTTGCTGGCGGTGGGCACGAACTATAGTCCTCTATCACGATACGCCGACGCGCTATCCACTACACCACGACGACAACGTGACAGCAGTAGTGAATATTTGCGTGTTATGGGATTGTTTCTTCCGCCCTCCGCCTCCCATAGCTGTTGCGAATGCTGAAGAGATGCACGCGTCGTAAGGTAATTTTCCCATCCATGTACATGGGATTTTCCACTACCATGTACGTGAATTTTACTCCAGAGTGCGGTAAATTTACCTATTTTTCACCCACAAGTTTGCGAATATTACCTTACACTTGTGAGGTAATTTCCCCCATTATTTTTTCCCGAATGTTAAGAGCCGCCCAAACCTCTCGACAGTATCCTCACCTATCCTGTGACGAGCCATACACGGGGATACAATGTGTGTCCTTTGAGGAGCACACGTGGCCTAAGAAGGGCGATCCTTCATGGCAGACGACAGTGACGGATCACTGACACACACGTCTGTGAACTGAGGGTGGATTTCAGTAGCACGCTAGAGTCAACATTCCCCGTCAAACCTCCCCCATTATGAGACAACCAATTAGCCTATCGAGTCTCCCGCGACAGTGATGAGTTGTGTTATCACTTCAACAACATCACATTTTGATTTATCGCTTGTTCCTATCGGGCACCATTGCTTTAATTTGAGTAAAACACTGCTTAATTATTTTTATTCTTGACTTAAAATTTTCTATATAGTCACAAAATATTTATTGAACTGAGCAAATGTTAAAAGGTACACAATACACATTTAACATCTAAATAGTTTTTTAAATATTAATTACCTTTATATTTTCAAATTCTGTAGGTTATATATCACTTGATAACAACAGCAGTTTCATGAATTATGCACTCTATAATTTTAATTACTTTTCTTAGAACATTTTTGGAAACCCAGTTGCCAATAAAATCATTTGTAAAACTACAAACAGTTTTCTTGTAAAATCTGCAAAACATATATTTCTAACATTACAACTTACATTATTGAAAAGTGTACATTACATTTTTTTTTATAGAAAACAAATGCTAGAAATTAATATCAAACAGCAACTAAAAAAAAATATTTCAAAATATAATATACGGAAAAAATAGTTACAGCATGAGGACTAGAATCCATGCCCTTTGTTGACTTACGAACTAAACACTTATTTTTAAAGTAAATATTGCTGCAAGTGGCTACAAAATAATATGACATTACTTGATTAAGGATAAAAAATATTATTGTTGCATTTTAAGAGTGATGTTGTTGAGTTAAGAGATCTGGGCGGCTCATAACAAAGAGGTCTTGAGAGCCTATTTAAGAGATCTGTGTAGCTAGGTAATAGTTAATGAGTAATTATGGTCACGTTTTATTGAAATAGTCGTTTTATTATGAATACTTGAGTTGTTTGAAGTATTTTACGTTATTCAACCTTGCAATACATTTCTTTTTACACGCAGCTACACTTTACATCACCCAGAGTTTTTGTACAAACAGCTATATACGGTTTTACGTTGCTGAATGTTCGCCATTTTCCTGAAGCTCGTGGATACGGGTCAGTATCGAACAAACATTTCTTGAGGTATATTACAAACATAGCCCTTGTAGTGTTACAAGCGAGTAGTTTTACAAAGAGATACCAAGCATTTGTGAAATTACAAAAAAAAAAAAATTCTCAGTAAAAATTACAATTTTTTTTTCTCGGCGATCTTCAGTTCCCCCCACCATTTCCTTCCGGCGCTGATTCTTGCACATCCTGTATCACCCTCATCGCCTCTCAAGACCTCTAATTTTAAGACCACATGGCCCCGAGAATTTTTTTTTTTTTCGAGGCACTCAGCGATACGGGCGACAATATCACGCACGAACAGCGGTCCTTCGCCCCTACGCGCAAGGCGCTGGCTGAACCTGTGTGCTGTTACTCTTCCCTATGCAGGTGAGATCTGTAACTGTGGAAGTTTATTACACATTCGATGAAAGCCCATATATTAAACTACGACTGTATACTTTTATTTTATTTCTAGTGGAATAAACTTAATATTATAATACGGGTCAGTATAGAACAAACATGTCATGAAGCGTATTACAAACATGGCCCTTGTATTATTACAAAGGAGTGGTTTTACAAGAGATAGCTTTGTACTGTTGCAAGCATTTGTAAAATTTCTCAGTAAAAATTACAATTTTTTTACAGTGTGGGTACTTCTAAAAGCCTTAGTGCACGAAGAGCAGCTCCCCTACTTTAACTAATTCAGCCCCGAATTAACTAACTGTTGCAATAAATTAATTTATTTATGCGCGCTGTACTTTTTAATAGCGTGTTTCTCTCAGGCCGTGTCCGAATTGGCAGATTTTGTTGACGAAATTATCACGTGACCCGATTTTGTATACAAAAATGGTGACGTATGTGGTAATTTGGTATTTCGTATTTTTCATCTGGCTGATGTTAGCAAAGAAAATCAGCGCCATGTTTGGTTTTACTTTAAAAACACACGCGCGAATGCTTAAATAAAACGACTTTTAGAACAAATAACTGTAAATAAAATACACTAGGCATGTTCCAAAAAGCAAGTAAGTGTTGCACTTCGTTTATATAAACAGCAACAAACATTTTTGAAGGTCGTTATTGCATAATTAGGGAGACCCAAATATCGCGAAAATATTTCACGACCAGTTGTACTTCATAACACTTTAGCTCAGATTCACTTTCATGACTGGATGGTTTCCGTGTTACGCATCTTCAGGTGTCTGCAAGCGAATCAAAGACGCACAGTTCTGAAGTTAGATAATCCTGATTGGCCAGTTAAGTATAAGAATATGATCTCGCGAAGTTGGTATACTCATACAGTACTGAAATCTAGCATGAGCGGAAAACGTTTCACGAAATTCGGATGTTCCTATGCATAATTTATTATTTTCTTATTTATTAACGTATTCGTAGTATTCCAGTGTTTATTGAAGAAATATTACTCCTGTTTTAAGAATTAAATTTAGATAAG
Organism: Dryococelus australis; assembly: GCA_029891345.1. NCBI lineage: Eukaryota > Metazoa > Arthropoda > Insecta > Phasmatodea > Phasmatidae > Dryococelus > Dryococelus australis. Next base: position 113,143,123 of record CM057004.1, on the reverse strand, counting down.
AATATTTTGCACTGTTAGTGCAATAATGTGCTGCCGCGAGTGCTAAACTCGGAATTTGTACCTACCAAATCACGAATTTACACAATAACGAGATAACTAGATTTGTCCATTCGGACACGGCCCCAGTCAGCAAACAACGTGCTAGGTGCTCGGTGTTACCAACATAAGCCACTCACAAATGAGAGCTGCAGAAACTTTAGCAAATTACATCACTTGCAAAGCATGCTCTCAAAACACTGGACACTGATTCCGTGTCGTGTACAGTTCCGACCATAAATATAATTCACATGCAACACGTCCTTGATCACGGACAAGAAGACGGAACGGGTTAAACGAAATCGAATTCAAGACCGTTGCCTACAGAACCTATTTGAAACGTTATGTGTTTTGGTTCGCTGTATTCGTTTCATCAGGTTAAAATGTACTAAATACGGTTCACGTTAAAGTGAGCACTTTTGAAATGAACCTTAGGAAAAAGTCACTGCCTCTGCCTGCATATATTTTAATGGGCGCACCGAGTGACATTCGCCCAGTAAGGTTGGTAACGATGGATGCGAAGTAGTTACATATCTTAACGTCGAATGAAAGGCGTTAGGTAACAATTTGTAATAACTTAAATTAATTCTTTGGTTTTCTGAATTTTTCAATGCATCACCGTGTAAAAATGGGCAGGTTTATAAAATATTAACTTTCGTAATAATTTCACAGTTTCACTTGGCCGACGTATGAATAAAATTATGAGGCCCATGGCGATGTTAATTTTACAATAAGGCCGAAGAATACACAGCGTGCATACAAGTAGATTGTAAGTAGGGCTTCCAAAAGTGCTCGGGTTACAGTGAACAGTCTTTACTTGTATGAAGTCTCCTTCCTTCTAGATAATCTCTAGCTGCGTGGGCGGCATAGACATTTTCAACTCACCAATGGAAGGCACCAAGCCTGGAGAAAAGTAGAAGTTGAGTTCATTTGGAACACTCGGAAGATGTACAAAGGTGTACAAAAACGTGCTCTGTAATGGATGAAAGGGCAAACGAGGTTTACGTCTTGGAAATGAAAAATGCCGATTGTAAATGCAACGCTCTTTGCCGCTAGAAATAGAGAATTATTGTCTCCGCGCTATAGATAGGGACCCGAGAAATTCGCGAGCTCGATAGGGTAAACGTCACAGTATTATATACTCTCATACAGATATCAACTGTTTATTGGCTCGTTTATCTCCAGGAGGTGTAAACAACACGTCGACCAATTACAAACGTAACATGAACTTACATGAGTGTGTGAATATCCAACTTGTCTAGAAATGAACCCGCGGAATTCTCGGGCCTCAAGCTGTAGTCTATTCACAGTTTCTTCACACGTTTTGTACCAAACCTTTAAAAATCACACCTTGAATGACGTGTTTTGTTATATTCTAAATATGTAATGTATCACAAGCGTTTTATACTTCTGTTACGGTATAAGTACCTTATTTTTGGTAAAAACACAGTGATAAAATGCGTGTGTTTGCAGTGCCTAGTCGGAAATACCGGTAGTTATGCAAAATATTACTACATCGAGTGCGCACCAATGCGGTGTGTTGTCCCTCTGGTGTGATTTTCTAGACTCGGTTAAGCTTTGTTTGCACGAGGCGAAGGAATATTCTGGAAGTAGAACTTGAGTAGGGCTTCAGAAAAGTTAGACGTAACCGTGGAAGGACTAGATATACTGTGAATTTTAACTTGATGCCAAACAAATGACGCGAATTTTGGAGGTCCGTACAAATATGTAATTTTAGTCAGGAAAAATTATTGTCACTGGGCTGAAGCGTTTTAAAACCCGGTCAAACACTAGCGGAATAATGGAGGCTGTGTTTTCAAGAGCAAATAAATGTTCGAATTAGCGTTCCACGAGCTGCACTTGTGCATAGACCTAAATGTCTCAACTAGTTCAGTAGAGACAGGAAAAATTCGCGAGTTTAATGACCTGTAGGCTAGACTGCACAATCTTGTGTACAATAATGCAGATATAAATACTCATTGGTTGCTTGCTGTCACAGCGGAAGGTATGGTTGGGCTTACATTTTGTCGCGTGTTTATTATTGGCTCAGCGTTCTTCAGGAGGTGTTAAATAACGCGAGGACCAATTGCAATAATAACCTGAACAAAAGAGTTTTTGGATTCTAGCTTGACCCATGATGAATCCGCGAACTCTTCAGGTCTCTACTAGTTCAGTCACAGCGTCTGATATATTAGACGTAAATATGATGGAAAATGGCGAAAATGTTTTAGCCAACATATAACACTCTACTAGTTTATTCTTTCATGAATTGATGAACATGGTTTTGACTCAGCTATGTTGTTTGTAGACCAGTCACGAACTTTCTGCCTTATAGTATCAGAATCCTCAGTGACCCAGTGAAACGGGCTATAAGCTTCATACATGCTTGACAGCCAATAAGGGAAGAAAATCTGTCGGACATGTGTACAGTATGTTGAATCCTAGCAAACAGTTAACTTTTCCCCTCGATTAGCTATCATCTATAGTTACACGTTTCATAGGAACTGCTTTCCCTGCAGATCAAAATAAATGTTTGTGTTCCTTGAATGTCATAAAGGAACTTACTGGACAGATTAAAAGTTATAAAGAGGTGCGTCTTTAGATTCATTTTAGGTTTTACGATAAATTAAGAAAGAAAATGATTTTAGTTAAGTTTTAATTACTGGCGAACCAAACGTCACATTGAAAAAAAAAAAAAAAAAAAAAAAAAAAAAGTTTTTCTCGGCTATTCATGAGTTCAACAAATATTTTATCTAAATGAAACCACCATTTTTCATCAAAACTTTGAACTTCGTTTGAAGCAGGATTTACAGCCGAAGTGTTTATAAATGCGTACAACTCGTCACGGAAATTTTCCCTATAGTTTTGAAATTTGATTCATATTAATGAAGGTATGTTTAAGAGGAGTGAGAAGTGAAAAAAAAAAAATTATTAAAAAAAAAATTGTGAAATCGTTGTTTGCGCGTATTGGCGTATCTCGGTTAATATAGGTTCTGTAAACACGACCTTTTGCTAGGAAATATATATATATATTATCTATGAGACTGTGTTTTTACTATTAACATATTAAGTATATTCATGGAGGAAAAAAATTCGTGAAATTGGTCAAAATGGCATTTTTGATGCTTGTTTATGCAGTTTCCTTGGGCGGCAAGAGAAAAGTACAAACATACGAACGTAGTTTAATATGTGGGCTTTCAGTGCATGTAATAAAATGCCTATGTTACAGATCTGATTTACACAGTACAGCGTCACGGCGGAATCATTGCACGTCTTGCGCGTAGGAGCGATGATGCACTAGGCGTGCGTGTAACTGTCGCCCGTATCGCTCCCTCGCTTCTTGACCTTGGACGCGCAGGTTCACACTCCTCTTAAAGAAGGAAAGTTTTCTCAAAATATACATTAAAAAAATTTTTTTTGGGCACTGGACGCCCGTAAGGACTATTTTCTCTCGGTGGACATGATTACGTCAGCGCATCCGCCACTAATCCGCTCAAGAGATGTGCCGTATCTTACGATAACCGAGGCTTGATCTGCTAATAGCGCCAACCTGCCCGGAGCTGCTACAATCTGCTAATGTAGCAACTCGACCGCTCGCCTTCCACCAAGGGGGATCGGTTTCATTCCGCTGAGTACATGTGCCGGACGATGCCCGCTGGTCGGCGGGATTTCTCGGGGATCTCCTCCCCCGTGCCATTCCCTTCCGGCGCTGCTTCTTACTCACCTTGTATCACCGCCTTCGGCTCTCAAGGCATCTAACGTTAAGAATACATGGCCTCGAGAAATTGATATTTTTTTTTTTTTTTTTTTCGCTTTTCGCATTCGACGCACGGCGATGCGGGCGATAATAACAAGCACGAACAGCGCCCCGTCGCCCCTACGTGCAAGTAATTGAACTTGCGTGTACTGCTTCCGCTGTTACGCCTTCCAGTGCAAATGAGGTCTGAAACAGTGGGCTTTTGTTACACGCGATGAAAGTCCATAAAATAAACTACAAATATAGAGTTTTATTTTTCTCCTTACTTTTAACGAGAAGGTGCATGCAAGCTCTAAAAATGCGAATTATAATTTTTTTGCAATTTTTTAATTATAGAATTAACTTAAGGCGGACTCACAGCCATTCAGTCGCATCCGTCAGCCGCCCGTACGTCAGGCGGTCACGTGATCTTCGACCAATCGCAGGGCAACTTTTTTTTCTATCCGTCAATCCGTCAAATATCTCTCGAATTTTAACTTTCGACGGACGGACGGATGGGCCAACACCTTCTGACGACATTTCAGAGACGCAAATGCGCACTTTGAACTAAAAATGCAAGGCGGTGAATATGTGATTGTTTATCTTTGGCGGCAAATTCAGGAATTTAAAACGTAAATAATAATTTAGTACAAATTTTTACCGCGTAAAAAAATGATTTCCACAAATTGTTTCTCTGTTGAAAATGTATTTTCAATCGAAATATACCTTCTACGAAAGAAAGATCGCGATGTTAAGTTGTCATGCTGAAATTTTGCCGGGCAGAAGGATCTTTGTTTGATGAGATATGCGTGAACGCGCAGACAACAAATATACAGAAAATATGTCCGGTCTACTACCTTTCGAGAGTCGCCCAAATCTCTCCACGTTCCCCTCTCAACTTGCTAAACTTAGACACAGAGTAGAGAAGTACACAGAGACGAAACGGTGCGGCAGCAACTTTGATGTGAACGTACCCATTCTCTGATTGGCTGAGCGAGACTTTGCGAACGAGAATTGTGTCTGATTGGCTACAGCGTTCTGCGAAAGGTTCGTATTGGCGAGGCTGCTGGCTGGTGAGTAAGTTACCAGACGTTGACTAGCAAATGGCGTCCCGACATGTTCCCTAACGACACAAAGCTGCTTACCGCTCATTAACCCCTTAATGTAAGCCTTAATTTTTCCTTTCAGATGTCGCCGAGAATTTTTGTTCTTACGAATTTCTTATAACTGACTTTCTTCGACCTATGGGAAGGGCATCAGTTGCTCCACTTTAAGAGAAACAATCAATTATAAAATAACTGGTGAGTCAGCAACAACCAATAGAATTGCTCAGGAGAAGACGCTGTCCGTATTGGCGCTAGATTCTGTAGGCTACTTTTACAGTACTGAACATGAGTTCACTTATCCTGCAACATGTCAAACGTGTGCGAGCGAGTATTCGGAATATTACGTTAACCCTTCTATTCCCACATTAATTCATAATTTATGGTGTTGCAAATCAGAAATGTTTTGATGTATGCTGTACTAAAGCTGTTTCGTTATCACATCCAATAATCGGTGGTCTTTGTGCTTGGTGATCAGTGATATGAACCAGTCATAATGTAGCTAAGTAGTATGGCTCAGGAATCAGTTACTCGTAGGGAAGATCATTGGATACTGAACCTCGCATAGTACAGTACCTGTCAAATATAAGCTTCCTGTGCAACACTGGGCATTAAATGTTTAGGTTTTACGCCTTTTCACCCACTTCGTCTCTGGAAAATCGGCTTCCCGTGGAATTTTTCTTCATCTTGCCAAACAAATGGGAGTCCGAAGGTGCCAAGTCCGTGCTTTATCGTGGATGTATATCACACTTCAAATCCAAGAACATCAGTATGGCCTTTGTGGTGCGGGACACGCATGAGGCCTTGCATTACCGTGTGTGGTTATTCCACTAGCGCAAGAAGCCCAGGTTGTCGATTCCTCAGTGACGACGAAGCGAAAGACGAGAGTGGTGAAATGCCTTAATGATCAGGACGCCACTCTCTTTCACCAGGGAATAGGAAACTTCACTTTACCCAATGACCAGGACCACCTGTTTTCCGGAAAAGATTTACGCTGGGGCCAGACTTTGATGTACTATGTACACACTTGCAGTCTTCATTTGACTATTGTCGTTGCGTGAAGACAGTCTGTCGCATGAGTGAGCCAATCAGAAATTAAGCTTCTGCGATACTGACCGTCCATGATTCGCAGACAGACAGATAAGACGCGTGACACTTCAGATGATCCAATCACGAAAGTGGTTGTCAACTTAAGTGCGTTGGAACACAACGTGTGCTAAAAAATTTTTATCGCGGAAAACAGGTTCTCTTAGCTATGAAAAAATGGTCAAATAAATTTGGTCATCATGTCGAAAAATAATCGTGCCAAAATGAAACGGTGTGTTATATGAGTCGTGCCGATTTTGCCGAATTCTGAGTGGCCCGGTCAAATATGAAAACGCCTTCTCAAGTAGACATCAACCAATGGCAATAGACAATCTGCTGTTGAGTGCTTATGGTATTGAAGTCTACCGTGTACTCATTTTTTTTTTTTCGCGAAATATCCATAGCTTTATCTATAACACTCTTAACTAGTGTATTCTTTCATGATTGGATGAACCAGGCTTTGACTCGGCTAAGTTGTTTGTATGCCAATCACGAACGTTCTGCCATATAGTATCGGAATTCCCATTGGCCCAGTGAAATGTGGTAGTAGCTTCATACGTACATGGCCACCAATGAGGAAATAAAACTGCCGGACATGTGTACAGTACAATGAATCCTAGCAAACAGTCAATTTCTCCCGCGATGAACCATCATCGCTAACTGTCATCTCTAGGAATCCTACGTTCTGACTTATCCTCGTGGACTCTTCCAGTACGACATGCACGCATGCAAGGGTCCGAAGAGATAGAGCATGCAGCTGGAAGAGAGGTTCAGTATCTTGGTTGCGACGTGAAAGCGCTGGACTGTTATGCGTCATCGCTCGAGGGTTATTTATAAGTTGAAGAAGAGGAAGGGTGTCCAGTGTCACCTGTCTTTCCCGCGAGCCTTCTCGCGGGTCGAGCACGAGGGCGAAGGGAGTGAAGTGGTGTCGTCCGCACCCACACATATGCTCGCTGCCGGTCCCGAAGTGCGCATATCTGGACGTCACGCGCCCAGGGTTTTGTCAACACCCCGCCTTATCTCTCTCACGCCCAGCGTGATAAGACCCCACGGGGGCTCGCTAATTAAGCACGCTATCAATATTCTTCACAGCCCGTGTCGCGACAACCTGACAGCTCGTTGGAGGAATTGTTTGCTCGATAGCCGGGGGTGGGGGAGGGAACAATCACCCAACTGGAGGACAGAACAGTTATCCAATGACAGTGCTGCAAGGTTACAGAGTTACACCACACGATAGCTGGAGATGGCGATCTATAGCGAAAATGCTAGAGTCAACGTCATATGCACATGTCTGCACCATTCCTTCCCTAACTGGCTGCAGTATACATAAAGTTCTACTTCCTATGGGAATAGTGTCGGACGATACAACCAACCGGCGGGTTTTCTCGGGGATTTCCCTTTTCCCCTGCCCTTGCATTCCGGCGCTGCTCCGCTCTCACCTCACCCTCATCGGTTCTCAATTCCCCGATGTTACGAGCGGCCCAAATCTCTCTATCGCACTTCTTTTTTCGACTTGTCCAATGACACTTCTGTTGCTGCCACACTGAATGTAGTACATGATTCGCATACGGAAATCTGCGATTGTATCATTCACACTGAGAAAAAGTTTTTTTTTTTTTTTAATCAAACATGATTCGTTTGGTTCAACCAAATTATTATTTTTTGTAAAGGGGCAATGAAATATTTTGTTGCTGAAACCAAATTACTTTGTTGTTCTCATTTGGTTGCCCCAAACTGTAAGATTTGGTTCGTGCAACTAATGATATGTTTGGCTACGCGTACATTAAACAGTTTGGGACGATATAAAAAAAATTTACAAGTTTGACCGAGTTTCGAACCTAGTTCATCTGCGTCCGAGCGCTACGCCTTACTAATCCTTTATTTTTTCTCCGTCATATATGTCACACAATATCCAGAGGTATTCGCTCCTAACCTATTTTACAGTACACATACAAAAACAATAGAAACAAAAACAAAATGCTCAATAAAATATCTACACAATTATTTACATGGGGGCGCAAAAGGAAATGAAAATGTGGGAACTGGGCTTGCTGACAAAGTCGAGAAAGCAGACTTCAGTGTTTTCTGACAATAATGGAATATTATATTTCGGTGTCCTCTAGTGTTGAAAAATGTCCCAGCTTTGCAGGCAGCTCACAATCCGCTACATGGCACAACCATGGACCTTGAGCATGTGACTCGCACGTGATAACTACTTTTTTTTTGTTGGTTTGTTAAATGTTTTCTGTGGTATGCTATATATATATATATATATATATATATATATATATATATATATATATATATATATATATATATATATATATATATATGTCTAAATTCCCATTACACATTGTAAGAGCTTGTAGTGGGGACCAAGACGGTTACGTTTTGCATAGGAACTTATGTGCGGAAACGTACCGTTTCCCCGCGACAAACAAAACACCACCACATCACATGTTGACATCTCACACGTCTGCAACATATTGTAAGTTGTTTATCTTCTGGGTCCACTTTCATGAAGGGCTCCATGTGACGACTAGCGACATCTACACAAACACGGCACCTACTCGGCTTCACGTCAAGGAGGATAATCAGAAATTGAACACAAGCACTACAGCAGATACGAACGTCAACTGATCGACGTGTCTCCCGGCAGCTCACAACATCAAGTGAGTGGCATGTAAAGAAACCTATCGCGGACACGGAACATCACGTGACAGTCAAATTACGCAAGTACTATCTAGTCATTGGGAACCGCATTGTCTTCCACATACTCTAACAGGTGCCCGACTGCTTGGCCTGCACGTTCGCCCGACTTGACTCCGCTAGACTACTTCCTGTGGGGCCCCATGAAAGGCTTGATTTACGAGACCTCTGTGGAATCAGAGGAGGCCCTGCTGGCGCGGGTTATGGCTGCGGCGGATCTTGGACGTCCAGGTATTGGTGACCGTGTGTACCAGAACATGGTACGTAGGTGCCGTGTTTGTGTAAGCCGTCGCTGGTCGTCACATGGAGCCCTTCTTGTAAGTGGACCCAGAAGATAAACAACGTACAGACGTGGGAGATGTCAACATGTGATGTGGTGGTGTTTTGTTTGTCGAGGGGAAACGGTACGTTTCCGCACATAAGTTCCTACTATGCAAAACGTAACTGTCTTGATCCCCACTAATGGAAATAGACACATTCTGTATACACACACCGATATATATATATATATATATATATATATATATATATATATATATATATATATATATATCTGTGTGTGTATACAGAATGTGTCTATTTCCATTAGTGGGGATCAAGACAGTTACGTTTTGCATAGTAGGAACTTATGTGCGGAAACGTACCGTTTCCCCTCGACAAACAAAACACCACCACATCACATGTTGACATCTCCCACGTCTGTACGTTGTTTATCTTCTGGGTCCACTTACAAGAAGGGCTCCATGTGACGACCAGCGACGGCTTACACAAACACGGCACCTACGTACCATGTTCTGGTACACATTCTGTATACACACACAGATATATATATATATATATATATATATATATATATATATATATATATATATATATATATATATATATATATATCGGTGTGTGTATACAGAATGTGTCTATTTCCATTAGTGGGGACACTATATTATATATATATATATAATTCTTTAACGTGAGAGGCAGTGCACGGCGTACATCATCGGTACTATGCACGTACTTCCTGTAAGCATATACGTCAAAATGGAAACAAAAAATTGCCGTACCACTGGCCCAACGTGCCACGCCGCGCCATGTTCCATCTATCTTGACGAAGAAGCTGGACAAAGTCTTGAACTGTCACCGGTGTCGAACAGTCCACCAAAAATCCGATCGCATGAAGCACAGACCAGGCCGCAGCTCTTCGTCGAACTGAGGGGAATGTGAAGAAATCGCAGAGAAGCATCTGCGGGTCGCTGACATCTCCTTGTTATTCGCGAATTATTTTTCGTACTCGTACACGACACCACTGCCAGATGGGGGCTTCATAAACACAGGAAATTACCCCACGGAGGGCCGTGCCAGTGTTGCCACACAGCTGGCATGCAGGGTCAGCTGTCAGGTGAATGCTGTTTTTACGCCACGATATTATTGCAGAAGCCGAATGCCGCAGCTCGAAGATCCGAACAAAGGTTAGGATCGGCAAGTATTTTCCATGGGCGCCTCCAGTGGATGGTTGGGGAGCGACTCACTACAGTTGGCATGACTGCCGACATTTTGGAAGCCCGAATGTACGTACAAATATCTCGCTGATGCGACTGTCCCTTCTGGTAAGTGTTCTACTAAGGTTGCGAGCACTTCCTTTGTCTGACGGCATTGAAGTGGCATGCGTTATTTTCTGTAATGCTGCGTAAATGCCCGCTGGGCGCAGAATTGTTGCAATGGCTGAAGACTCAGTATTGAAAGGCAAGATAAAGTTGCGGCATAGACAATTTGAATATATTCAATTTACACAACATGCGACCAACGATCTGTATTACTTTTTCTCTTTGTTGACGTGGTAGTGGGAATATATGGGACACATGCCACACCTTCGCAAGTAAGAATACATTTATTAAAGTAACCCTCTGTATAATATTTGTACGACGATAATGAATTTCTATTTGACGAGCACGGAGCTTATTTATTGTCATGTTCAAAGTATAATGCAACATATGAGCGGCGTCTACGAGGAAGTATATCCCTAATATTTTCACATTTTTGGCCCTCCGAAAGGGAAAAAACGTTGTCAAATGGCTCGCTGGAGGCTCTGAGCTCCAGTACGGCAGTTTTGTTAGCATTCGCTCGCAGAGTGGAGACACTGCGAAAAAGGTCCAGGCATTCTGCCTCTTGAGTTTTCCCGCTCTGAGCGAATGACACATGTGATGTCATCAGCATAGGAATTTAATTTAAAGGACAGGTTCGCTACAGGGAATCCTTGCAAGCGGGCACTGGGCATTCTGCAGAGAGGCTGGATGGTGATAGTTAGAGACCTGAACAATTCGCGAGTTCAATGACCTGTAGGCCAAGACTCTTACGGTCTTATGTACAAATGTGCCGATGTAAATTGTACATTGGTTGTCTGCTGTTACAGTGGAAGGCAACAACAGGAAACCGTTCTCCAGGAGGTGTCAAACATTGCATGGACCAGTGGCTAATGTTATACAAACGCGCGTGTTTTTAATTCTAGCTTGTCCCAAAATGAATCCGCGAATTTTTCAGGTGTCTACCGATAACATCTGACAATCGTTTGGTTAACCGTGACGCACAAAACCGAGCGATTATTTTATAATCGGCACATCTGTAGGTTTTAGTGAACGGGATTTTTTTGGGGTATAAGGACAATTATCCCTTCTCTATGAGACTTGCATAACTCCCCTCTTTCAAGCACATCGCGAACAACTTCGCATAATTCAGCACCAATAATATCACAATATGTTTTGTAAAATTCGCATGGAATACCGTCAATACTCGGAGATTTTTTTGATGGCAATTGCTGTATTATTGTATTAACTTCCGCATTTAAACATGGCGCCTCCATGCCCGTCTTGCTGTCACAGCTAACTCTGTTTTCACAATCCTGTAATACCGACGGAAACAGAGCATCGTCCGTGTCTTGTTTCGAGTATAAATTTGCAAAGTAACTGCAAAGCGTTTGCACTATTTCCGGTCGGTTCCGCCCGAATAGTGGCTCCATCACTGTCAGTAAGCTGGTTGATATTTGCTGCTGTTCCTTAATGAGACTATACATGCTAAATTTCTCTTCTGCTAACAGACATTTATCATTGATCATAATATGACGATTTTGAAACTGTTCACTGAATAAATACATAAGCTTCCGTTTTGTGTCTCTAATACGTGGAGTCACGTGTGCACCATTGTTTGCCTGCAGGTGAAGTTCGTGTAGCATACGTTCGTATAATGCATGCCTTTTAAAGAGCCACATGCCGTTCGGGTTTACACAACATAGCACCACATCGCCACAGAGGGTAACTGGTGTTTTTTGCTATGCCAACGTACCCAATCAGCTACGAAGTCCTCTTTTACTTCTGAACTGTCTAATAAAGACGTATTTAGACGCCATGTCCCTCTACCAAACCGTGTTACATACACAAACTTTTCATACGTAAATATCACTGCGCAGTGATCGCTGAAAGCTACCGGGAGAACGTCATATCGATGCAACTTTTATATATATACACACACACACACACACACACACACACACACACTGTGTTTTCACGTAGAACCGATCAATCCTAGACAGACTCTGTGAAGTCGCACAGGTGTAATGTATTCCTTAGAAGTTAGATGCAACATCACATAAGTCTAGCGGGTTATTAAAGTAGATAGGGCAGAGTTCGTAGGATAAATGCTACCCTGATGATCATGGGGGTGAACAATACAGTTGAAATCACCACCGAGTATGAACTTATTACAGGGTGAATGGAAAAACGGAATAAAATCCACGGAGAGAAAAAAAAAACTGGTTTCTTTCATATCTCGCTTGGGAGCCGGAGGGAGCATAAACATTGACTGGCGACACATCGTCTATTCGACCTGACATCACTCGGCCTGACGGGTGCTAGCGCAGGTCTTGAAGTTCCAGCCCCGCACGTGTACTACTTCTGTCCCCGTCCCCGACCACCAAAGTCTGTGTACTCATTGAAGGTATGAAACCTACCAAATCTTGAATCGCCACTTCTTGCAAGAATGCAATGTCAACTGCCTGTGTTCGAATCGGTGTCTCTAGCGCCGCCCGAAACTGCGCAAGTTAAAATTATCGGTAACACTATCATGTGTACCTAAAAAAAAAACGTAGTGATGGTATCAGAGAGAAGAAAAGGAAAAGTTGACAAAAAAAATAAGGGCAGATAATAGGGCATACAGGTGGAGACGTACACATGTGCCGGTCGCATAGTTAGTTATAGGCTGTTCGCGGTAAAACTAGCACTTTTGAATGCCCGGCTTAAGATCTACTTGTATGCCCCGTTCGCATATTTCTCCGCCTTATGAAAAGTTAACTCTGGCAAGAGCCTCATCACTTTATCCATGCGTCGGTCCAGTGAAACTGAGAAATTATTAGAAAAGTAAATATTTTACAAATATGCTCATTTTTACACTTCGATACATAAAAAAATTGATGAAGCGAAAGAAATAATTTAATTGATCACAAATGGTCACCTTACTCGGTTTATTTGGCGTTAAGTTATGGAACTACTTTCCATTCATCGTTACCAACTTTACTGTGCGAATGTCACTCAGTGCGCCCGTTAGAATATATGCGGACAGGAGCAGTGACTTTTTCTATGGTTTATTTCAAAAGTGCTCACTTTATCGTGAACAACCTTTAGTTGGGTTATCAGGACGTCCTTGGCTAGAGGCACACATTTTGTTTATAACGGCCTTTGCTAGTTACAAAGATTCCTGCCTGTCCTGTAGCTGGGATCCCTCACTCTGCGCTAACGCCTTCGCTTTGCCAACAGGACTTACTCTGTGTGGCCCGGACGTCGCGCTCGTAAAGTTGCTTTTCTCTTATGGACATATTTTCACCCGCAGTTGTTGCATGCTGCTGTCCTGTGGTCGTCGTTTTGTTTCCGCTCTGCAAGGCTATGATGTCCGCCCACGAAGCAGGCGACAATGGGACACTCGGCGGCGAGAAATTCTGTGTTGTGTGTGCGTGTGTGTGGTAGCCCTGGGCGAGCAGTGACAGCATAATTAGCCGTTTCCTTGTGTGTCGTGGGAAGCGCGGTCATTAAAGTGTTACGGTTGACTGCGTATTCTGTAGAAGAGTCACCAACAGGTGTTTGTACCGGCGGAGTGTAGTGAGTTTTTCTTTACAGGGGAAGCAGTATAATACCCGGTCTGTGGTTCCATTTTCAATTTATACTATAGGCTATTCAAGGTACAGTGAGCACTTTCGAAAAGCTCTGTCATTTGGAATAACATTCAATAAATATATTTTAGTTTAGCCTTTGACGTTAATTTCAAGGCGAGGTGGAATATACACACTGTGTTTTTTTACTTACATGGCAGTATTTATTTATAAAGGTGGGTAATGGATAAAATATTACTGAAAGTAAAAAGTAACTAGGGCCTCAAAAGTGCTCACTTTACTGTGGACAGCATATAACAAACGCAACTTCCAACTTTGCTTACCCTCCACATGTATTTACCGTTTTATAATACCTAACATTAGTTATAAAAACGGAAATGAAATTAATGTAGTAATAATTAAACTGAACATTATTTAGACAGCATATTACAAATTATAAGAAAACTCCCGTTTTACCGAACACTTTCATCCACTTTCCAAGGGCAAATGTAGGACTGGAGGAAGCAAACAGAACGATGTTTACAATGCCGAAGGAAAGCGGTTGGTGACGGAGGAGCTCGAGTTTGCGGCGTGTTGTTGCTTGCGAGTTCGATTCATCGCTAATCGCTTCCGTTTGTGAGAGTAAATACTAGATAGCAGCACTATGCGTACGCAGTACACGAGTTACGAAAACGCTGTTTCTCGAATCAGAAATGGGTAACTCAGAATTAAATGTGTTTAAAATTAAGGCGAAAACTATAAAGAGTCAAACTTTTCCAATATGTATAGGGAAAGCATTTCTTACCTTGCGTCTATGGAATAAACGCCACTGGTTTGTTTGTACTGGACCTTGCTGCTCGAGTGTGCGTAGTGGAGGTTAATCTGCCCGCGGAGAGTGCTGGGCAGGGGTGTACAATGTAGGCGTGTTTCTGCGAGATTTTCAGTTGCCCCATCCATCCCCCAGCGGCGTATTGCACGTGTGTCCTCCTCTTGCAAACTACGACATGCAATTCGTGGTTGTCCGGGATATATCATTACAGTCCGAAAGCCGTCAACGTGAAACGGAAGATGGAATGCCCTCTTTTATTTCCATCATTGCTATGCGTACTCCGTGTTTACTTATAATTTGTACTTACGATTCTTAACAAGTCGACCATACTTCGCTAACTCCGTCTAAATTTATTTGGTTGTCTATTTCTACGGGTAGATTTAGAATTCTTACCAATTTAAAGTTGTCGGAAGGCTTGTTCGATGGTGACGTTGATCATTTCCTGGTCCGCGGTGACTAAAGTTGACTGGCCGTTGGTGCGACGCAGTATCGCTTCGCACGATCCAGGAGACACAAGTTTTGAAAACAGACAGTTCTGATGCCCATCATGTTGGATAGCTTCAATTTGTACTTCTGTTGCATTTAAAACCGTATCAATCCGTTCGTGTATTTACATCGCTGCAGGTCGTTCGGCAAACACGATACACAAGGTATTCACGCGTGCACGGGACACATTGGACTGACACAAACACAGAGCTATTGTTACTCGCGTCGGAACGGAGCCCCATTTAACGCGCGGGACGACAGAACTCCGTACACGAGTCGCGACGTTAGCTCCGCCGCTGCTCGACCTATGCCCGGTTGCACCATCGTGGTTCGAAACTCGATCCGACATCGCATCTAAGATCGACACAGAAAACTGTTACACCATTCGAGTTCAGAGCTGGACTGGAGATCGAGATGAAATTCATTTCGAAGCGCCGAAATCGGCGGTTCCAAATATTGATCCGAGATCAGCAGCCGTCGTCAACAAAATGTAGTTTGAGAAAAAAAAAACGCCAACAGATAGAACTACGTTCGATTGTTTTCTTGGGAAATTAAAACAACATTATTCGCACTTGAATATTAGTCAGTAAAATGTGTACAACAAGAATTCACTTAAAACAGATAAAACATCGCGCATCTAGTACTATCTATAGTGAAAAATACACCTACTTCCATTACGTCATATATGAAGAACCACTAGCATAATTTGTCTCATACTTGATATCGATCTCTCACTTTGGAAACAAGATCGACTAATCGGAGATCCGAAATCACGAAATGTCGTTGGTGCAACACTTTTACATTGGAACCAAGATCAAATTGGATCCTGTTTCTGAACTAGGATCACGCAATCTCGGATCGGGGAAGATGTTGGTGCAAACCGGGCACTAGACTACGAAAAATCAGCGGCCCTACCTACAGCAACCGCTTAAATGTTTATGTTATACTTAATCCCCGTCGCAAAGCTCCCTTATGGCCAGCCGTGAACTTGAAGCATTCACAAATATTTATTTTGCTAGGCAGGTCCCTTAATGCGGTTGAAGGTAGCTTTCGAAAAAATAACGCAGATTTTGCATAACTATACTTAAATATCCAGTGGTCGTCCGGACAGCCATGACAATTAAAACTTCTACGGCCATGAATTTATTCTTAACCCTTTCACACCTACATTCGTTTTTGGTTCCACGGATTGCAAACAATTATATTTTATGATTCGTGCTGTAAATCGAGTAGGCACACTTTTTTCGTCGTCACAATAAATGGAAGTGTAGACTTAGTTTCGGCTGTAGAAACACCTACCAAATATTACATCGACCAGCAACACGGTTTCCCAATCTGTTCTCCACGGCACCGAGCGAGGTGGCGCAGTGGTAACTCGCTGGACTCGCACTCGGGAGGACCCGGGTTCGATTTCCGGTCCGGCCATGCTGATCTCGGCCATCCATGGTTTCCCGAGATCACTCCAGGTGAATGCTGGGATGGGTCCCTAACAAAGGCCATGGCCGATTCCTTCCCCAATCCCTCTTTCCTGTACAACTTGCACCGTCTCTAAAGACCTCGCTGTCGACGAGACGTTCCTACCTAAAGACTGTTCGCGATAAAGTGAGCACTTTTGAAATCAACTTTAGAAAAAAAGTCACTGCTACTACCTGCATATATTTGAACTGCCGCACTGAGTGACATGAGCCCAGTAATGTTGGTAACGGTGGAGAGAAAGTAGCTCCGTATCTTAACGTAATATAAAATGCGTTAGGTAACCATTTGTGATCACTTAAATTGTTTCCTTCGCTTCCTGTTTTTATAATGCATCGAAATGAAAAAATTAGCATATTTTGTAAAATATTTACTATCTTAATAATTTCACAGTTTCACTTGACCGGCTCATGAATAAAGTTATGAGGCTCATGAAAATGGAAATTTTACATAAGGCAGAAGAATACACGTGCATAAAAGTCGATCTTAAGCAGGGCTTTCGCAAGTGCTCATTTTACCGTGAACAGCCTATACCTGCCTACCTACCTGTTCCCCGCGAAGGGTGTAATTGCCCATTGTGTTTCGCTGTTTACAGTATCGGCAAAAAATTACCTTCGTGTGCTTTGTGTATACAATTTTGCACATTGGTTCTGAAAGGTTTATTTAGTCATCAAATTAATCGCGGCATGATTCCCTTCCCTGCAGTAAGGATTTCTTATCCTCAGCAGGCCCCCGCCACAGAGTACACCGGATTTTCTATCCATCGTTTCTCAGGAGACTGGCAAAACATTACATTACAGGCTGTTCCCGGTAAAGTGAGCACTTTTAAAAGCCCTGCGTAAGATCTACTTGTATGTACGTTGTGTATTCTTCCACCTTATGTCAGATTAATCTTGTCATCGGCCTCGTAACTTTATTCATGGGTCGGTCAAGTTAAACCATGAAATTACTAGAAAAGTAAATATCTTACAAATCAGCTAATTTTTGCTCTTTGATTCATTACAAAAAGAAAACAAAGCGAAAGGAATAATTCAAATTTTCAGAAATGTTTAAAATAGTGTGCAGGCTTTTGCGGCCATTGTCGTAAATTTCTAGGCTTCTGGGTTTGAGCTGTCTCGTGTATTCCTTCTCTTCTTTATTGGAGAAAAAATTCACGACACCGCTTAAACCCAGAAGCCTATAAATGATCAGAAATGGTTCCCTTAACACTTTCAATTATACGTTAAGATACGGAACTACTTCCCATCCATTGTTACCAACTTCACTGGGCGAATGCCACTCATTGCGCCAGTTGAAATGTACGCAGGTAGAGACAGTGACTTTTTTTTTCTTAAGGTTGACTACAAAAGTGCTCACTTAATTGTGAACAGCCTTTACATATGGACTTTCAATACATGCGAACTTAAAATGCAGCTATATAAGAAATAAGACCACGAGCCCGGAATTTCAATCCATCCAGGTTCAGTACATAGAGGTTCCACTGAAAATAAGTGCACGCAGACTAAACTGCGTGGCGGCTCCTTTGAAGTGGACATACCTGTTCTCTGATCGGCTGCAGGGAGCTCCGGGAACGGACCCCACATAGGACCGGCCGTCACGTGTTGTTAGAGGTTCCCTACTTGCCGGTTGGCGGGTCAGTTACCAGACGATGATGTGCGAACGCCTTTCCGACATGATGTCGGACAGTGGCGCCGGCATGTGCTGCTGGAGTTTGCGGAATAAGCAGCTGTTTCACCTCTGTATTGTCAGGTACTCTGTGGCACGGCGATAAAGGCCGCAGGCTGTTGAGCACTTTAGAAACGTACCTTAGCAAAAGGCCCCTGCATATATACCCAGCAAACACAACCTGTCGGCGAATAGTCGGCAATTGTCGTTTCAGTGCCAGACGACAGCCAGCTGACAACGTCGTGATGTCTTTTTTGAGACAGTATGTTTGCCGTTAGAAAAAAGACAACGGGCCACTGTATTTTTTTATGGATAAGAGATGGATATCACCTAAATTATGCCGACGTGTTATCTCACAGTCAACATGTCGCCAATAGCAAAAATAATATTCTGCCCCGATTCCGATATAGCATCTTTGTTTATTCGGTGAGCTGGCCGTCATCTTATGTATTCCGGACCGCTAACGTTTTCGAGACATGGGTCTTCATCACAATAAAGATACAAATATGATGTATTTTTGCCGCAAAATTTGGAATATTTTTTTTGAATAGGCGAAATGTCATCTAGCTGTTAATAGCATGATGTCTTTTTTGAGACTATGTGTTAACAATTAGCATGTTTTTTTCATTTGTATAACCATCTGACATATATATTAAAGACTTACAAAAACTATTTTTCGCATGCCTTTGAAGAAATAAAAGAAACAGTTTTTAAATAATCAGTGTTTTAAATTTATACGTTATATTGTCATTGAATTTATACATTCATTTATATTAATTTGTGTCTTTAAATTTGAAATTACTGCAGAGCATTAGAAACTTACCCCGTGGTGTATAGGTTATCATAATGGACTGTCTACTTAAGGGTCTTAGGTTCGAATCCTGTACTCGGGAAGCAAAAGATTTTCATATCATATAATGTGTTGAGAAGTAATTGAAATCAAGATATGTAAAGAGGAACATCATGCCGCTACAGGCCCAGAATCATAACGACATCCACCCGCCGCAGGCCCGGCAACTTCCCACCGTCCAGTTGCCGAGGACCTGGTGTCTTGCTGCCGCACAGCTGCTGCAGGCCGGCGACTTGCCGCCATCAAGCCTTTGCAGGCCCGGCATCATACTACCATCCAGTCGCCACAGGCCCGGCATCTTGCCGCCATCCAGTTACCGAGGACCTGGTGTCTTGCTGCCGCACAGCTGCTGCAGGCCGGCGACTTGCCGCCATCAAGCCGTTGCAGGCCCGGCATCATACTACCATCCAGTCGCCACAGGCCCGGCATCTTGCCGCCATCCAGTTGCCGAGGACCTGGTGTCTTGCTGCCGCACAGCTGCTGCAGGCCGGCGACTTGCCGCCATCAAGCCGTTGCAGGCCCGGCATCATACTACCATCCAGTCGCCACAGGCCCGGCAACTTCCCGCCGTCCAGTTACCGAGGACCTGGTGTCTTGCTGCCGCACAGCTGCTGCAGGCCGGCGACTTGCCGCCATCAAGCCTTTGCAGGCCCGGCATCATACTACCATCCAGTCGCCACAGGCCCGGCATCTTGCCGCCATCCAGTTACTGAGGACCTGGTGTCTTGCTGCCGCACAGCTGCTGCAGGCCGGCGACTTGCCGCCATCAAGCCGTTGCAGGCCCGGCATCATACTACCATCCAGTCGCCACAGGCCCGGCATCTTGCCGCCATCCAGTTGCCGAGGACCTGGTGTCTTGCTGCCGCACAGCTGCTGCAGGCCGGCGACTTGCCGCCATCAAGCCTTTGCAGGCCCGGCATCATACTACCATCCAGTCGCCACAGGCCCGGCATCTTGCCGCCGTCCAGTTGCCGAGGACCTGGTGTCTTGCTGCCGCACAGCTGCTGCAGGCCGGCGACTTGCCGCCATCAAGCCGTTGCAGGCCCGGCATCATACTACCATCCAGTCGCCACAGGCCCGGCATCTTGCCGCCATCCAGTTTCCGAGGACCTGGTGTCTTGCTGCCGCACAGCTGCTGCAGGCCGGCGACTTGCCGCCATCAAGCCGTTGCAGGCCCGGCATCAGCAGATTTGTAAAGTATTTAGTTTCATTATAATTTCACAGTTTCACTTGACCGACGCATGAATAAAGTGATGAGACCCATGGCAATGTTCATTTTACATATAGTGTAAGAATACACAACGTTCACGTAAGTAGATCTTAAGCAGGGCTTTCAAAAGTGCATAATTTTAACGTGAACATCCTATAAAAGCAGATACTGGGGAAGGGGTTAACCGGTGGAGGGATGAAATCCAGAAACCCTGGGAGTGGAGGGGTAAACTTGGCAAACACGATTTAATAGCCGTCGCATCCCCTGACTTTTTTTCCCCTGTCTCGCACCGCGACGTAAACTAGTTACGAAAATAATCTCGGAACTCGAATTAAGCGTTTCCACGTATCTTAGCGCGCGATGTGATGGTTCAGACATTGTGTGGGAATAAATAAATAACAAAAAAAGGGACATGTGCTGGTCGTTACACTCATCCCACAGTATGTATGGTCCTCTGCCACAGCCGAGAGTCAAGGATGCAGGCAAGGATTTTAGATGGCCACTCGGAAATTCTAGTACACGCATTGCAAAATACTGGTACTTTAGACGAGAAACTGATACGTTAAGGAAGGCTCACGTAATCAAATAAGAAACCCATTTTTTTCCGTATATTTTTTTTGAGGTAGACGAGGTCCCTATAATTTCTGTAGATTTCTTTCAGTAGAAAATCTTGGTATTTTTGCATACGAGACCGAAATTATCTTAGTACATACTTAATATGTAGGGGCACCTGTTTTTCACGAAAAGATTTCAAGACAAGATGTGTTTCGATACACTTCCGATCAGAACCACTTTCGTGATTGGATCATTTGCATTGTTACGCATTTTATCTGTCTGCTCGCGAATCACAGACGGCCAGTGTCGCAGAAACTTCATCCTGATTGGCTCACTTAAGCAAAGAACGCTCTTCGCACAAAGACAAGCGGCCAATAGCCAAAGGAAGGCTGCAGAACTGCACGTAGGATATTGAAGTTTAGCCTCCGCGTAAATATTTCCACGAAAATCAGATTGCTCTCGTTATAGGCCACATATCTTTGTGTGGGAGACATCTCCTTGCCTGACTGGGCCAATCAGAATTAGGTTACTACGACACTGAGTGTTCGTGATTTGCGAACATACATCTGCAATGCGAGACAGGTAAAACCATTTAATCACCAAAGTGAAATATTTTCGCTAAATACAGGTGACCCTAGTGATAGTGGAAATTGATTGTTTAATGTTGTAAATAATAGCTGTGTGAATAAAATAAAAAAATAAATTTAGTTCTTTGTTTTTCTTAAGGTTTCCATGTTCCCACGAACACGGATACGCCCCTCTAGCGTCTTGTATCATTACTAGAGACCCAGAAATGTCGCGGATTCATTCGGCAACAAGCTAGGCTTCACAGTCCTTTGTGTACTTGAGCTTCAGTTAGTTGTCATTGGCTGTTGATCCAGTTTAACCATTGATCAGGTAGCACGGGGTTCGAGCCATATTTTCCCTACATGTTCGTTATTGGTCGAAAGTGGTCCGGTGGCGTTTCTCACAAAATGTGATCCAATAGAATCGGAAACTCCATGGTACATGCGGATAAAGTCCAGCTTGTCCTTCAAGACACTCGCGAAACTTCCGGGTCTCTAAAGTGTGAGTGAAGAGATTTAGACGGCTCTTAACAGCGAGGTCTTGAGAGCCGACGAGGGTGAAGCGGGGTGTGTATGGAGCAGCGCCGGAATGCAAGGGTGGGGGAAACGGGAGATCCCCGAGAAAACGTGCTGACCAGCGGCATTGTCCAGCACGATTACCACATGCGAAAATCCGGGAGTGACCTGGTCGTGGGATTTAACCCGGTTCGCCTTGGTGGGAGGCGAGCAGGCTAACCGCTCCAGCGTGGAGCAACAGGAAGGTTGTAAATGGAAATACGAAGACGAACAGAATTGATGGTTACGCAGGCTTGAATATACACTCTAAATCGGAATCAGTTATTTTTTACTGATTGTCGGTTGGAACTGCTCCATCCGGAATCAGTAGAAAAAGAAATCTACTAAGGTATTCAGTTAAATGAAATCCACTAGTACAAATAGTAGACAATCAGTTATTTATAGTCGATTATGGCTGATCATGAAAGCTTCAGCATGCTTTGCTTTATGGGCGGAGATTCGAGCCCAACCACCTCCAAAAACGTTTTTGTGTAGACAATATTTGTGTACTGCGACAAAATAAATCGTACCTAACTTACATCACATAGGAATGTTCTGTGCTTATTTATTAATAACAACTATAAATAAGTAGTTTTCTACTGCTTTAATTAGTAGATTTCTTTAAACTGATGAATTAGTGACATTTTTTTCTACAGATTCCGGATGGAGCAGTTTCAACTGACAATCAGTAAAGAGTAACTAAATCCGATTTAGAGTGTAGGTTACCTAGTTCCTTCTTGTTTAATCGCCAATAAATCTGCACCGCACTTATAAGTAGAGACCTGAATAATTCGCTCTTTCATTTTGGGACAAGCTAGAATTCAAAACACATGTGTTTATATAACTTTAGCCATTGGTCCACACGTCGTTTGACACCTCCTGGAGAACGGTGGCCCAATTGTCGCCTTCCACTGTGACAGCAGACAACCAATGTGCAGTTGACATCGGCATATCTGCACATACGACTGTAGAGTCTAGCCTGCAGGTCATTGAACTCGCGAATTTTTCAGGTCTCTACTTATAACTAGGGACACCCGAATTCCACGGAAAAGTTTCACGACCAGTTGTGTTTCATAACACTTTAGTTCAAATCCACTTTCGTAATTGGGTGGTTACGCATCTCTAATGTCGGCCCACGAATAAGAGACGTAGAGTATCGGAGAAACATAATTCTGATTGGCCAGTCAATTAAGAAAATATCTTCTCACAGTCACACGCCGCCAATAAGCAGACGAAAACTGCCGGTTCGCTCGTAAGGTATTGAATTCTAGCATGAGCTGAGATATTTTCGCGAAATTCGAGTGTCCCTACTTATAAGTGTTAAGTATGGACGATTTCAGAGGAGTTTGCAGTTTTCCCCGCGACAGCCAATGAGCGCGCATCACAAGTAGTGCCACTGTGTGTGTGTGTGTGTGTGTGTGTTCGGCGTGGACGTCTTGCGTCAGAGGCGCACGGAAGCGATGCTAATGGATGGCGAAGCTGGCGTGCACGCACTCCACAAGCAAGGGTTGGTGAGAGTGTAGGGATCGATGTCGGCGGTAAACAGCTCTGGTAATGGAGAAGGCGGGTCTCTGGGGTGGCTAGGTGTCTCCTGGTGAGCGGGGAAAGTACGAAGGTTGAACTTCCGGGGAGGACTATGGAGCCCCGTCGTCCACACAGCCGATTTTTTCTCCCGCCTGCGAATAAAACAGCAGCCATACGCCGCCGGACATCACTAGCTGCACACGAGACCCTTTAACCGTTTGGCAACGCATTAATTTCGATGTGCACTGTAGGCCTACTTGTGGCCTGTGAACTTTTGGAACCAATCGAGCACGTAAAGTGTTGCGTGCTCAATGACGTTACCACCAGCCATCAATAAACGAGTGAGGTGGTGGTGGTAGCGTTTGCAAATCAGATAACACGTGGGGAAGGATCTCAAGGCGTTGGCCACTGATGCCTCGCTGGGTATAGCACTGGGCATAAGTATTGTTACGTGTGGGAGGTCGGAGCCGCGCGGGCGAGCGAAGAGGGGGACAGACAGTCGTTATGTAACAGCGGCAGGCGGACGGGGTAGCGTACCAGTAACACAGAGCGAGTCGACAAGATAATTTCTGTAGCGGCGCATTCTGCTGATTCTGGTCGTATTGTTTTCGGCCGATATCTGAAGAATGTTCTGGATTAATTACCTCGTTCTCTCAGCGTAACTCGGGATGTGTTGAGTCTTTGAGATGGTTAGGGCAGCCCTACAAAAATCGCGGCAGGCCTCCGGGCCGGGAGTTGCGTTGGAGTTGATGAATGAATGAGTGGCCGAGTTCCGAGCGATGGAAGACAAGCAGCGGGAGAACCAGTTGACCAGTGGACCAGTGGAGGGGAAGTCTGCGACTGCGGATATATGGGGTTCGCGGTAAAATGAGCACTTTTGAGAGCCCTGCTTAAGATATACTTGTATATACGTTGTGTATTCCTCCGCCTTATGTAAAAATTAACTTTGCAAAAGGGCCTCATCACTTAATTCATGCGTCGGTCAAATGAAACTGCGAAAATATTGAGAAAATAAATACTTTACAAATCTGCTCATTTTTACTCTTCGATGCGTAAAAAAAAAAAAAAACAGAAAGCGAAATAAATAATTTCGAGTTCCTACAAATTGTTATCTAACACTTTTTATTCGATTTTAAGGAATGGAACTACTTTCCAGCCATCGTTACCAACTTTACTGGGCGAAAATCACTCAGTGCGCCCATTAAAATATATGCATGCAGGGGCAGTGACTTTTCTCTACGGTTCATTTCTAAAGTGCTCACTTTATCGTGAACAGCCTTTATCGCGCAGTGAAGTGTGTTGCTGGTCGGCTGGGCTATTGACATAGATACGTGAGTGAAAGACATTATAAATGATGACAACAGATAGACTGAGCACGTGTTGATAATGAGTATGAGTTAATTGACTCTAACCAACACCGTCAATTAAGAAATAAATAAATTAGAGTGAAAATAGAAAATGGACATTAAATATTGTGCTTACTGTTAAATAAAAATAGTAAAAGTGGAGGCAGCCTATTTAATGCTGTAGATAATAGATGTGTGAATATATTAGAAATCAAAATTTAGTTTCTTTTATTAATTTTTTTAAATTTTAGACCTCCACCCCTCACGAACTCAGATTCACCCCTCAGGCGTCCTCACATATAAAGGCTGTTCACGATAAAGTGAACACTTTAGAAACGAACCTTTAAAAAAGTAATTGTTCCTGCATGCGTATATTTTAAAAGGTGCACTGAGTGACATTCGCCCAGTAAAGTTGGTAACGATGGATGGAAAGAAATTCTATTTCTTAAGGTTTAATAAAAAGAGTTAGGTAACCATTTGTGATAACTTAAAATTATTATTATTATTATTATTTTTTTTTTTTTTTTTTTTTTTTTTTTGCACAGAAGTGTTAAAATGAGCAGATTTGTAAAGTATTTCCTCATTTAATAATTTCACAGTTTCACTTGACCAACGCATGAATAAAGTGACAAGGTCCACGACAATATTAATCTTACATAAGGCGGAATATCACACAACGCGCATACAAGTACATCTTAAGCAGGGCTTTCAAAAGTGCTCATTTTACCGTGAACAGCTTATAACAGTATATTTCACGTGCAACATGTACGCAGTCGTGATCACATCAACCGAAGGGTTAACCCCGTGTCCATGACCCTGGAACATGCTGCACGTGAAGGATACTTATGGTTCGCACTGTACACGACAATGAGGTTTCCCCGCCAGGTCCAAGGGTTGCATATTGTCTATTGTACACGACAAGGAATCAGTGGCCGGTGTTTTGAACGTCTACCTTGTGAATAATCCGGTTTTTCTGAGACTGTCTATTGTGATTGGCTAATGTTGACATCGAGAAACATGTAGCTCGTTGTTGAACGGGCGCGAGAAGCACGCTTGACTCAAGTACACTGAACATCAAAAAATTAAACCATTGCAACACTTTAGCTCGTAAATTTATTCGGGACAGGACGGGATAAGTTCACGTCTCGCCTTAAGCGGGTTGTATCCATTCCATCTTCGATTTTTTTTAAAATAGATATCTTTGTAATGAAAATTTATGACTAGACCTAAAACATTTAAGCTATACATGACACAGGGGACTACCTAACCCCTAAACATACTACTCCGAGTTGACACGTCCCCGTCTGACATGTTGCAGAATAAGTAAACTCATGGTAGATGCTGTACAAAGTCAAAAGGTAGCACCAATACAGAACACGCCTATCTCTCGGCAATGCTATTGGCCGCTGTTGGTACACCCACTATTTTATGATTGGCTGCTTTTTGTGTCATGGGTCTACTGAAAACCCTCCCATAGGTTACAAACTTTAAGCTGTCATGAGAAATTTGAATAACTACTCACACCATAAATTCATCCCCCCCCCCCCAACACCTGAAATGAAAAATTAATGTTTTCGTTTATGGATTAACATTGTTTCCCCGTTTGAAATCTGCAGCTGTAGCAGTGATGGGGTAATCGAATAATTTAGTAATTCGAATGAATCGATTACGATAATTTTTTTAATAGATTAAATTATCGGTAAAATAATGAATTGTCTTGTTCTAATCCACAAATAAATATTTACGGCAAATACTGTATATTCATTATAATTTTTTTTTTTTTTTTATATTACCACGAAAATTTTTTCTGTAATTTTATAATACATTATGCTATTTAAAAAAATACGTGAGGAGTTTCACAAATAAAGTGGTTCCAAGAAATTGTTTCAAAAACATATTTTGTATGTATAGTTTTAAAGACTTGTGTTTATTTGTGATAACACATTATTTAAGTGGCCTAATTGTTTAGTGCTTACATGTTATTCAGGTAATATGTACAGAAGTGTACATCGCATTTACATTACGTTCTTGGAAATTTGAAAATTTGTTTTAAAAATAAGGTTTATAGTTTTAATAAATGTGAAACCTGTAGGTATCTGCAATGTTTTGGTTAAACAGCTGAAAATAGTAAATAATCTCATTGTTTTTAAATAATTTATGAATCGTTTATTAAATAATAGAATAATCTATTATTTAACAAGCGATTATCCCATTACTAGCTGTAGGCTTGCTATGCTGGGCAGTTAAGCGCGTTGACCACTGAAATTTATGTTACTTTATATTTGCACCATATATACAGTTGCACATTATCTGTGACTGCCTTTTCCCCGGGGATAATATTTTTAGATCGCATGATTTCTGTAAAAAAGATGTGTCAAAGACAAAATTTTACTTTTTTTTTTATTTACTACAAATAAAATAACTCAAACTATTTGTAGAAAGTTTAAAAGGGGCAACTAAAACAGCTTATCTTTAATCATTTTAAGGCATGTTTAGCTAATATTATTTTCGAAAATTTTAGAGGCAGTCACGAACCAAAAATGCGCAAAAAAATTTCCTTACTTTCAGCCGTTTTTTAAATTGCAAAAATCATTTCCTTGAATAATTTTATAGAAGTCTTGGAGTAGCTGTAGGTGTCTTCTTTCAGTGTGAATTATCCAATTTCTGCACGCGAGATGGAGTTCATTATTTGTACATTTCTGCAACAGTTAAATTTTAATTGTGACATGTGTATTTATCCGAACACTGGGCCACGGTGGGTGAGCGGTTAGCCTGCTCGCCTCCCACTAGAGCAAACCGAGTTCAAGTCCCGGCCGGGTCACTTCGGATTTTCGCAAGTGGAAATCGTGCCGGACGATGCTGTTGGTCGGCGGGTTTTCTCGGGGATCTCCCGTTCCCCCCGCCCTTTAATTCCGGCGCCGCTCCATATACTCACCTCAACCACCCTCATCGGCTCTCAAGACCTCGCTGTTACGAGCCGCCCAAATCTCTTCACTCGCTATGCGAAAAATTTGCGTTCAAAAATATTTTTTCGCAATGAAAATGTAATAATCCACAATCGTTTGTGTAGTCGAGCCTCTGTTGCTCATTGGCTGATGATCCTGTTTTACACGAGTCAAGGCGGCACGGGACTTGGCCCTCCTTTCCTCGCGTGTTACTTATTGGTCAAAATACAACCAGGGCGTGACTTACATACTGCCATCCAATTAAAAACGAAAGTATAACGTGTATAGGTTTTGAAGTCTAACTTGTCCTCAACGAAATTTCGGGACTCTACCGGCGATGCCTAAAAACTTGGGAAGGAGTGTAGGGTGAGGGGGAGGGGTGTGTTTTTGTTTTCTTGGCCGCCATGTGCGTGCCACACTAGGACTTGCCTCGCGCTCTCCCGGGGTCGCGCAGTTATTACCCCGGCTGCTGGTGAAGGACGCGTTTCCACTCCTCAGAAATCTTACTTGCGTCACGTTCCGTCAACTTCGTTCTGAAATCACCCGGTATGTTTGTCTTGGCGGCAACTCCCGGAGCGAGCGAGCTGGCTGATGGGAGGTTAGCACCTCTCTCTTCAGCACTCGGTCCATGTGAGACGGTCCCCGACCGCTCTTTATTTGCCAAAGTGGAGAACTATTTAAATACAGAGTCTAGGCCCGGACTATATGGGAACCACTTTTTTACCAAGTGTAAATGCACAAGGCCTCGTATATTGTATTGTAAAGGATTTTTTTAACGTCCCCCGGTTTTATGCCTGAAAGCTTAGCAGGAGACTAACTTATAACTAGGGATAGGAAAAATTAGCGAATTCATTTCAGGACAAGATACATCTAAAACGCGTGTACACTAAAGTCACATTTGCAATTGGATCAGAGTTCATTAGACACGCCCTAAACAACTCTGAGCCAATAGCAGACTTGCAAGGGAACAAGAAGCGAATCCCGTACTGTCAAATCTGGGGTAACACTGGGGCAATAGCCAATGAACAAACATCTTGAGGTTCGACTATACAAAGGATTGAGGACTCTAGCATACGGGTGATTGAACTCGCGAAATTTTCATATCCCTACTTATAACCTAAGTTAACCCCTTAACCCTTTCAGGCAAAAATAAATATAAAATAAATATGGCCTTTGCTGTACAGTTTCAGACGATAGTACCAATACAAAAATCGTCTTTCCCTCGGCACCAGCTATTTTATGAATGGTTGTTCCCTGCGCCATGGATCTACGGAAAACCATTCCATAGGTTACAAACTGTAAGCTGTTATGAGAAATTGGTAAGTGCTGTTCACTCCATAAATTCCTTATTTTCGCAACATCTGAAATAAAAAATGAATGCGTACGTTAGGGAGTTGAATTGGCACCCATGCCCTAGCAGGGGCTCGTGCCCATGGCCTCCCGTGCCCCAGATCGGTGGAGCGCCAACCGGCTGCGCCACGGGAGGTCGGCACAAGGCCTCGTATTGCTCTAGGCTTTGGGAACGGGTCTTGTACCTTGTTTGCTACTGCGTTTTGCGGAAGCTTCCCTATTGGCTGGGCTGCAGACTGATTGAAGAAACCGCGAACAGACTTACTCGCCAAAGGTTTGAAAAATAAAACACCCTATGTATGACATGTTTGGTTGCTTCCTTAATATGTGATGTATTTCAAGCGACATAAAAGTACCTTATTTTTGGTTAAATTGAACTTTTGCTAATTCCTAGTAATTAATAGTTATTGTACAAAATATCTCTAAATTAATTTCTTAGACTAAATGACACGTGATTTGGTTTTTTTGTATAACTACAACTACTAACGAGAGCCGATGAGGGTGATTGAAGCGAGTGTGGAGCAGCGCCGGCATGAAGGGGCGGGGGAAAAGTAAGATCCCGAGAAAACCCGCTGACCAGCGGAATCGTCCGGCATGATTCCCACATGCGATTGAACACGATTCGCCTTTCTGGCAGGCGAGCAGACTAACCGCTCAGCACACTGAGGCCCCCTCAACTGTTAGAATCATTTTTTTCTGGATCATACAGTAATTTATGAAGCCACGCATTTTATAAGAACTCAAATCTTGATTTATTTCAGCTCTTTAATATCTGGCATTACACAATGACAAAAATTATAAAGTATCATCGGGTCGTTATATAAAGTATATGCAGCTTTAAAAAAAATCCTTATAAATGCGCGTGATTATAGGAGCAGTTTTTCTCCACGCAGTTCTTTCTATATATTTTTTTGTTTGAGATGCTATTCTTGCAGGCGCGATAGAACACCACCCCGCGGTGATATATTGCGCGCCGTTAGGTCGACGTCACGATGGATAGAGTGGTAAGGGAGGGGGGGGGTGAGAAAGTACTGGTGAGAATGGGGTGACGAGGGTGCAGATTAAAAAGGCGAGGGGTAGCCGGGGTTTGGATCGTAATTCGACAGACTGCCGGGGGAGGCGCTCGTGACGCCAGTGCCATGAATCATGTCGACGCGGACAAATCAAGAAAATTTACAACGACGCGTCGGTATATCCGTGGCCAGGGGGAAGAATCCAAAACAAGTTGCAACAACTACAGTTTGTAACGGCTGCTCGCGGTGAATTGAATGAACTTCTGAAAAATAACACTTCCCCTACCTCCACATATTTTACTGGGGCATACATACCTTGACTGATATTTGCAGGTATAAATAGATTCATGTATTAAAGTCGAATTATAAATGTTGGGTAAATATTTATGAGTACCGAAATTATTTCTTTAGCTTTCTGTTTTTCAAGGGCACCTATGCGTATAAATTATATATATATATATATATATATATATATATATATATATATATATATATATATATATATATATATATATATATATATACACATACATATATATATATATATATATATATATATATATATATATATAGACATACACATACACCAGAAATTTTCCGTCACATCAAGCTGGGATGGTAAGCATTTGGAAAACATGCTATTGTCCTCAAATAATATAAGGCCATAAATTTAAAGAAAACAGTTTACGACCTGTGCATTCTTCCAGTGCTGGCTTACGGCTGTGAGACCTGGACACTCAATGAATGTACAAAAGGAAAACGAACAGCCCAGAGAGCTATGGAGAGGTACTAGAAAGGCAAGATAAAAGGCAACAGACATCAGATCAGTCACTAAAGTCGAAGACATCTTGGAGAAGAGAGCTACCTTGAAGTGGCAATGGACCGGCCACGTTGCTCGGACGAAAGATGAAAGATGAACAAAAACGGGGCTTGTAATGGGGTCCACGAAATCATCGGAGGCCAAGAGGAAGACCACCAGACCGTTGGGACAAAGGCATAATCAGGGTTGCTGTTGTTAACTGGCAGAGAATCGCCCAAGACCGTTCTAGCTGGAGAAGACTATTGAAATTCTACCTGAATTCCTAACTCTAAAGAGGCCACGTCATTTCATGATTGAACTGGTCGATGCTGATGGTGATGGTGATACACACACACACACACATACATAGGGGTACCTATTTTTCGCGAAAGGATATCAGGACTAGTTGTGTTCCAACACACTTTCGTTTAGACCCACTTTCGTGATTGGATCATTTCATTGTTAGGCGTCTTATCTGTCTGCCCGTGAGTCACGGACGATCAGTATCGGGAAAATTTAATTCTAATTGGTTCACTAATGTAACAGACTGTCTTCAACAAAGACAAGCGGCCAATCGTCAAATGAGGACTGCAGCTGTACACATGGGAGATTGAAGTCTAGCCTACGTGTAAATATTTCCGCGAATAACAGGTGTCCTTAGTTATACAGATTATCTAGAACAACGCATGATTCAAGTGGGCAGACTTAATTTTACATATGATGGAAGAATACAGAATTATGCATGCAAGTGGATCTTAGGCAGGGTTTTTAGACGTGCTTATTTTACCGTGAACAGAAGCACCAGCGGATACTCCCTTCCGACGGCACAGTATTCGGAACAATCATGTCACCAAGAAACAACATAACGCTTGGAAACTCCGAGAACGGGGCCTGACTCTGGACTCACACGCCGAGACGAACAGCCTCCAAGATGCAGCTTCAACTTGGCATGACGCTCGTCTTTTCTCGTCACAGCATCCAGTCTATGGCGACGATACATACAGGTCACTCATGTATTGTATATGAGTGGCTCTACATGACTCGGACCTCCTTTGCAAACACCTTATGCTTATCGCGAAAAACAAGTGACCGTTATTATCGTTAAAAAAAACTTTTATGGGTTTCACATCACTATATTCACCTACACTGGGAGAAAATTGAACACAATATTTGTTTGTATAGGGCCAAAAATATATTATTAAACAAACAAAACTTGAAAAACAACAAAATTACTTTTGTTTGTCCAACAAAATATGTGTTTGAATAAATAAAATCTCTGTGTTGGGCCCAAGAAAATTAGAGTATCAACTAAATATTTTGTTGAATGAACTGTGTATATTTGTTTGGCTACTCATTTGATTGCTTTCATCGAAAATACAGTTCGAGAGTTTGTTTGTATTTTTTGAGACAATTAGGACAATAACAGCGTTTGTTAGTGTCTCTATTGATGCTAAACAATCGTATAAACATATTAATAAAACAATTCAACAAGAAACTGACAAGCGAAGTTGTATAACTTGAAATATTTGTTTGCATACGTTACCCAATATTTACAGTATATCAATTAAAAAGCTTTCCGCCTTCAACATTTGTCACATTAGCCGAGGTTACTAAGGCGTAGCGCTGGACGCTGGCGATCTTAGTTCGGAACTCGGTCGGACTAGTAGTTTCTTTTTTTAGTCTGCCCAAACTGTTTAATGTACGTGTAGCCAAAAAAAATTGTTAGTTGCGTCAACCGAATCTTACAGTTTGGGGGCAACCAAATGGAGAAGAACAAATTCTTTGGTTTCAGCAACAAAATATTTCATTGCCCATATACAAACAGATAATTTGGATGCACCGAAGTTTTTGCAATGTTATCTGACCTTCGATAGAATAAATATGACTCTTTGCAGAGCTTCGAGAGAGAAGCTATGTTCCTTACGGCAGGGTGTTTGTGTAGGGACAGGTGTTTTTTTTCGCGAAGAAATCTATGGCCATGCTAGGCTTCAATATCTGACGTTCACGATCACAACTTCCCATGGCTATTGTCCGCGTGTATACGTGGGAAGACATGCTCTTATTTAACTGGACCAATAGTAATTAAGTACTCCGATACTGAAAGTCCATGATTCGCGGATAGACACTTGAGGAACGTGACATTAAAAATCATCCAACCACGAAAGTGCATATGAACAAAAAAGTGTTTTAGAGTACAACTGGTCTTGAAATTTTTTTAGCGGAAAAACACCTCTCTCCCTATTTACGGGTAATCATTATTTTTTTTTTATGGCCGAAGTTAAGTTATGTAATGATTAATGTTGTATGTTTTTTTCTATCAGTGTTAAAGTATCTGAGATTTTGAAGGTGTAAATTCTGTAGGCAAAATGTAATATGTACAAACATATAACAGGTTTTCACAATAATACATTTTTATATGGCCATCTTGGTCGAGGGTTTATAGAATGTTTCAGTTTCTATTTTACGAAAAAGAAATGGTATTATATACACACTTTCACTTGTCCTATTTTGTACCTTTCGGGGGCATTATCAGAAGAAGAAAAAAAATCTCCCCAAATATACTGAATAGCCGAGAAAACCCCCCCCCCCCTTTTTTTTTTTTATCTACCAGCTGTTGTGCCCCCTGACGATTTCATTATTTTTTTTTGGAAAACTGCTGCTTGAAATTAAAATTATTCAATGTAATGGAAAATTGCTGATATAGGCTGTTTACGGTAAAATGAGCACTTTTGAAA
Source organism: Dryococelus australis (assembly GCA_029891345.1). Classification (NCBI taxonomy): domain Eukaryota; kingdom Metazoa; phylum Arthropoda; class Insecta; order Phasmatodea; family Phasmatidae; genus Dryococelus; species Dryococelus australis. The sequence continues at coordinate 113,109,424 of CM057004.1, read as the reverse complement.
GCCCTGCTTAGAATCTACTTGAATGCATGATGTGTATTCTTACGCCTTATGTAAAATTAACATTTCCATGGGTCTCATCACTTTTCATACGTCAGCAAGTGAAACTGTGAAATCATTAGAAAAATAATCATTTCATAAATTTGCTCTTTTTACACTTCAATGCAGTTAAAAGAAAACTGGAAGCGAAATAGATAATTTAAGTTATCACAAATTGTTACATAACATCTTTTTATTCCATGTTAAGTTATGGACCTACTTTTCTTCCATCGTTACCAACTTTACTGGGTGCATGTCACTTAGTGCGCTCGTTAAAATATATGCAGGCAAGGGCGGTGACTTTTTCCCAAGGTTGGTTTAAAAAGTGCTCACTTAATCGTGAACAGCCATTAGAAGGGAGAGACGTAAGTAATATTTAAAACTAGTGGTTTTTCGGGAAAAATATGAATAAATGGTATATTTCAATACTATAAGCACCCAACAGCAGTTTGTCTATTGCCATTGGTTGCTGTCTGTTTGAGAAGGCGTTTTCTAATTTGACCGGGCCACTCAGAATTAGGCAACATCGGCAAGGCAGTTAACACGTGTCGAAAAGTGATTCCGCCAATCAAGAAAGGTAAACGACCTTAGAGTATTTAAAGATATAAATGGTTTTGAAATCTTTTCGCGAAATTTCACTACCCCTAATTATATCTAGGGATAGGAACATTTCGCGATTTCATTTCAGGACAAGATAGACGTCAAACACTTGTGTACACTGAATTTTAATTTGCAATTGGACCGCAGTTTATTAGACACGCCCTGGACGACTCTGAGACTATAGCAGACTTGCAAGGAAACAAGTAGCGAGTGCCATACTGCCAGGTGAGAAGTAACACTGTCTACTATGTGGGGCAGCAGCCAATGAACAAACATTTGAGGCTCCAGTATACACGTGACTGTGGAGTCTAGCCTATAAGTCATTGAACTCGCGAATTTTTCCTATCCCTAGATCCGATGCGCTGGGAAATCTTCCGTCACCAGACACAGGAACATCACACGAGAACGGCGGGGGGAGGGTTGGGGTGGACGTCTTCGCGAAGCCCGGAAGTATTGGAAGTGGTCGTGTCCCCTCTCCAAGGACCGCAGCGGGGACTCACATCCGACGCCCCCGCCATAGAGGAAGCAGGCGCCGCAACTGCGTGCTAAGAGGATTCGTCGCTGTGGAAAGGAACATTTCGCTGCCTCGATATCTTGTCTCCCTGCCCGTGGAAGGAGAAACGGGATATTGCGAGCGCCCGACGAGCCCATTCGTTTCTCTGCTTGTCCCAACATTGGATGCCAACACGACTATCATAAACGAAGTGGATGGGATTTGAGGTTAGAAACATAGTTTAGTAAACACGTACTTTCAGATACTCGTATACTTCCTCTAGCCTAATTTTAATGTAGCGTGATTAAATTTCAATTTGTAAATGTATTTTATTCATATAAATGTTCTTGTCTTTTCAAAATTAAGATATAAACATACCCTTTAATGACTGTTGACCACGTGACACTGACAGTTCTGTTGGTTTGCTGTAGGTCATTGTTGTTAATTCACACTCCAAATATACTCTTTAAACTAGCATAATGGTTTACTATAGGCTAGATTGGTTTAACAAAAAAAAAAAAAAAACTCACTACCCAAGGTTAGTTTAGAACGCCCTGTGAGGTTAGGATACTATGTTAAAAAACTATGCGCCGGTCAAGTGAAATTGTAAAATTATTATAAATGTTTCATATCATCTGCTCAATCCTACACTTACAGGAATTAAAAACAGAAAGCCTTGTAAATATATTCGATATTCAAAAATGCTTATTAACACTTTAATTCCAACATTATGATATACCTAGTCCCTCAGATGTTACCAGCTTTGCTAAGTGCATTCCAGTCACTATGCACTTGAGATAAGCTGGCAAGGGCAGCGACATTTTTCAAAAGGTTCATTTCAAAAGTGCTACATTAAACATGAACATACTATAAAGTTTGTTTGGATTTGTTTTTAACCTACACCGCGCGCTTTTACGAAAAATGGCGACATTCGGCGCAACTTGGCCGTACTGTTGTTGCGTTACAACTTAGTTGGAAATCAGTGTAACAGCATATCATAAACACTTATATTAGTAAACACCGATCCATCCTCAAGAATAAGACCAGAGTTTATAACAGTCGTGTTAAGCTGGGCTCACAACCATCCGTTGCTTTCGTCAGTCGCCCGTCCGTAAGTCAGCCATCCGTCGTTTTCTCGTCCGTCAATTGAAAGCGACTCGCAACAGTCGGTCATCCGTCAATCCGTCTGGCAAGAACATTTTTTTAAGTGTTATCGCCCAACAACACGAACTTTCTCGCGCGGAGAGAATTGTTTTTAATGAATGTCATAAATATATTCTCTTTCCCTAACAAAATTCATCAGCATTTCCTCTGAGAATCTACAAGTCACCTTCAGTTCAATTCAAAGACGAATAAAAAAAGTAAACAACTTCACTGCCTTGTTTATTTAAAAAGAAAAATATTCACACAAATAAACAAGTGACTTTTCCGACAGCCATGTTCAAGGAACGATATTACAAGGCGATGGCCCCATTCGTCGGTCCGTTGAAAGTTAAAGTTTGATATATATTTGAGGGATTGGCGGATTGAAACGAAAGTCGCCCTGCGATTGGTTGAAGATCACGTGACTGATAGGCCTCTGCCTCATAAAGGTGGTGCGTGTAGACAAACCCAGTAAACACTGCTGATAGGTGAGGTGGTTGCACTTCCACCCACCGCGATTAGAAGGAGCGTATCTCCTTCTATTGGCTACATTCAACTGCAGTCTCTTAATATAGCGTGATGGCTGTTCTAACAGTGAGTGCTATAAAAAGCCTCTTATTTAAGCTTTGGAAGTCGTACCCTTGTTATACCCTAATGGGATCAGGCACAGGGGGACCGGTCTATCAGGCATACTGGGTATGCAAAACATGTAAAAATGTTACTGCGAAGCTAATGCGCACCATACTCCATGTTCACTCCGCGGTTTCTGCTCCAGTGTGTATTATACTGCACAGCACTGCATTTGAATAGTTTGTCCCGGGAATGTTATCACTTCACTCTAGACGCCTAAGAGTCGCGTGTTTTGAAACATCTGCCAAGTATTGTCCCGCATTGTCATTTTTGTTATCACCGCGAGTCCGGAAATAAAACAATTCATATCAGCGTTTCTGTGGACGTTAGGCAGTGAAGATGGACATTTTGGGCTGGAGATAGATGGCTGTATTCGCGTCAGAAAAAAATGTAGAAGATCTGACATGAACACCACTTATCAGCAATGGCTGGTGGCCATTAGTTCAATACCCTAATATCAGGCTTTCATTCTAGTGTGTATAATTCGTATTTCAAAACAATTTTCTTTTAAAATGCTTAAAGGAATATGGGGTTTCAATTAGCAACAATCAAATTAATACATGTTTTTCCATTCAACGAGAATATTTCTCTCTCTCCCCCCCCCCCCCCCACACAGCTTAAGTTAGTATCGTATATTTGAAACACAGATTACTTAATAATACAGAGATGAAATAGCTGCTTATTCCGTGAACTCCAACCGTACAAGCTAGCCAAATGGCATCACTAGCGTACGGGAACCGGATTTCATAGGTCCGTCTGAACACTTTAAATAATTCGGGACACCCGAATTTCGCGAAAAGATTAGTGCACGTGCTAGATTTCAACAACCTGCGGGCAAACAATCAGTTTTTTTTGCTTATTGGCGGCGCTTGTTTCCGAGAAGACAATAGTCATACTTGATGGGCCAATCAGAATTAGGTTACTCCAATACTGTACGGCTGTGATTCGCGGACATACACTTCAGGCACGTGACACCTATATCATCCAATGACGAAAGTAGATCTGAGCAAAAGTGTTATAAAATACAACTGGTTGTGAAATCTTTTCGCGAAATTCCGGTGTCCCTATAAATAATCACTACTTCATATATTCATATGTTCAATATTTTATGTGCATTTGTTACGTTTAGAGACCTAAAAAATTCGCGAGTTCAATGACCTACAGGCTAAACTCTACAGTATTATGTACAAATATACCGATGTCAACTGCACATTGGTTGTCTGCTGTCACAGTGGAAGGTGACAATTGGATACCGCTCCAGGAGGTGTCAAACACCGTATGGACCAATGGCTAAAGTTGTATAAACCCACGTGTTTTGAATTCTCGCTTGTCCCTAAATTAATCCGCGAATTCTTCAGGTCTCTAGTTACGTGTAGCGAAAAAATCATAATCTGAGAATTTTCGTTCAAACCGTATGTATAATTGCACAGGTAATTAATTAAATTAATGATTCAACCTCAGCTAGATTAATTCTGAAGCATTAGTATCTCGGACTACTGAGGTGATATCGGACTCTGAAAACGACAGAATTCGTGTTTTATGGCGCGTAATAAATTGAATTACCAATCGAGTGGCAGAGATCTCGGTTGAAACCAATAGGCTATTTATCCATATTAAGTCATATTTCACATTTTATCCGATTGCAGTAAGCTATGAACAGTAAAATAAAAATCAGTTTCTATTAAGCGAAATGAATCTTGCAGCCCTTTTAAAATCAACAACTCCCTGGCCACCTATACATCGAGGTTGGCTCACAGAATAGAAAAGGATGAACTAAGACACACTAAGGAAATAATTAGTGGCAGTAGAGAGTGGCGCTGTAAATGAAGTTAATATGCCTATAACGACTTACAAATACTGCTAATTGAGATTAAATATAATACAATACACACCACTGGGCTCGAGAGAGAGATGCGTCACACTAGTTAGCAGCGTGTCGTATCGATGTTCGTCAATCAGCCTCTGGTAACTTACTCGCCAGCTGGCTGTTCAGCCAATAGGGAACATTTCGCAGGAAGCAGGACACTGAGAAAAACACTATGGGTGTAGGAACCATTTAAGACTGTTAAAATACGGACATCCATTTGACAGGCTGCAGGTAGCATGTAAATTTGGTTGACATGCACAGTGATACCAACTGTAGTTCCTGTATGTGGTTGTATTTACTACTGTATAGGCTGTTCACGGTAAAATAAGCACTTTAGAGAGCCCTGCTCAAGATCTACTTGTACGCACGTTGTGTATTCTTCCCCCTTATGTAAAATTTATATTCCGGTGGGCCTCGTCACTTTATTCATGCGTCGGTCTAGTGGAACTGCGAAATTATTAGATAAGTAAATATTTTCTAAATTTTCTCAATTTTGCGCACTGAGGCGTTAAAAACAGGAAGCGTAAGATATAATTTAAATTATCACAAACGGTTAGCTAGTAATTTTATTTGGCGTTGAGATATGGAACTACTTTCCACCCATCGTTACCAACTCTACCGGGCGTATGTCACTAAGTACACCCGTTAGAATATACGCAGGCAGGGGCAGTGACATTTTTCCGAGCTTGATTTCAAAAGTGCTCACTTTATCGTGAACAGCCTTTACATATGGTTGCTACAGCAGCCCACTCTCTTCCTGCTACACAATAGGCACAACTTCGAACAGGAGAACTTTAATAATATTTGGATGATTTCTACAACAATCTGTACTGTAATAACCTAACAAAATGTTCTGTTACAGCACTGAACAGTTCTGTTACAGCGGTTTTGAGGGTAGAACATCCGGTTAGGTTATTACAACACTTGTACTAATAATCCGGATATTGCTTGAGTTGTTCTGTTGGCGGTAGTATCTGTTTTGTAGGAGAAAGAAAGACAGTAACCATATGCACAATAGCGTATACAATCTCAGAAACGAATACAACTAACAGCTGTGTTGGTGTTAGCAATATTTATATTGTAACTACTACAACTCGTCGGATACCTGCCCCTTATGTTAACAGTTTAGATGGTTACGGCGAACATATTAACCAATTAGACACAAAGCCCGTTCCCAGAGCCTAGCGCGTAACCATTCAGTAGGGATAGGAAAAATTCGCGAGTTCAATGACCTGTAGGCTAGACTCCACAGTAATGTGTATACTGGAGCCTCAGATGTTTGTTCATTGGCTGCTGCCCCACAGAGTAGCCAGTGTTACTTCACACCTGGCAGTATGGCACTCTCTACTTGTTTCCTTGCAAGTATGCTATTGACTCTGAGTCGTCCAGGGCGTGTCTAATAAACTGCGATCCAATCAGTGTACACGTGTTTGGCGTCTATCTGGTCCTGAAATGAACTCGCGAAATGTTCCTATCCTTACCAATCAGAGAATGGGCACGCCCACATCGCAGGAACCACCTCGCCATTTCGTTTACATGTATTTATTTACTCTGTGCTTCTATTCATTCCGTATGTCAAAGCTATTACGATTAGTGCACTGGTTTGAAGTGTAATCAACAAATGAATGTAAATATGCTTGTAGTCGCTTCAATCGTGACCTCACATACGCCGCGCGTATGTGAGCGAATTGCCACACGATGAAATCTAAACTATCAGAAGCGGCGCACCACAGCACAATGTATTCAAACCCCCTGACTAATTATTCGCGACTGCTATAAATATGTAAATAAAAGTGGCCACTCTAAGTTTAACGATTAGCGACACAATATCATATTGCCAACCACGTGTGCTGCCATTTTTTTTTTATTATCTCCAACTCGTATGAATTGTTTTGAATTATAATTGCAAAATAGGGTTTTGTGAACGTTATTCGTTGAATTTATTACAAAGTTGAAAGTGGCGGGTATAAATTTTATTTATTCTCGCATTATTGGCGTCGCACAATGAGCACCTATGTGTTTTGATATCCAGGTCGGATTTCCCGCATTCAATTTGCAATGTGTGTGTGTCGCCATAAACATGTTGCCATGTTGTACGTTACCCTTGTTTTCTAATTTCGTTGCGACCAGATTACTACCGAAAATTTCACACACCATTTCACAAATAAAATAAAATAATGATTCACCTGTGGAGGAACAAGTAACCGGATATGGGCTCTATTTTATAGATAGTTTTCCTTTCGTCGTTGGCCGCGTGTCTTTTGTAGGGAGACAGTTTCCTTACTTGACTGGGCCAATGAGAATTGGGTAACTCCGATACTGAGTGTCTGTGATTTGTGGGTAGACACCTGCAATGCTTAACAGTTAAAATCTTCCAATGACGAATGTGGATCTGAGCTGAGTGTTTTGGAGTACATGCAGCCCTGAAAGCTTTTCGCTAAACACAGGTGGCCTTATTGGTAAAATAAAGTAATATATAATAAAGAAAACAATATATGTGCATAAACATCGACAAAATTATTAAAAACTATTAAATACAAATAAACTTGCGGGAGGAATCCGCAGAGAATATCCTGTTTGCAGTTAATTAATAATTTATGTAACGAGGCTATGACAAAGAGTCTCACAACGAGGCGTTTACCTTAATACTTACGAAAACGTTGCCCGATTTCAACAGTTGTACAGCAGAATACGTAACATTACAGAGTGAAGTAGCCGCTTATTCCTCGAACTCCAGCTGCGCACGCCAGCAAAATGGCTTCCATGGCCTATAATTAGGGACACCAATATTTCAGTACTATTTGTACTCCAAAACAGTAAAGTTCATATTCACTTTCGAGATTGGATGGCTTAAACTGTTACACATAGCAGGTGTCCGCCCGCGAATCACAGACACTCATTGTCGGAATTGCCTGATTCTGATTGGTCCAGTCAGGTAAGGAACTGTCTCCCGACAAAGACACTTGGCCAATAACCAAAGGAAAATTGCACGTATGCAATAGGACATTGGAGCCTAGCCTTCGAGAGAATTTTTTCGCGAACAACAGGTGGCCTTACCTATAATTAGGGACACCCGAATTTCGCGAAAAGGTTTTCGCACGTGCTAGATTTCAATACCCATTGGGCATACCAGCAATATTCTTTTGTTTATTGGCGGCGTGTGTTTGCGAGAAATTTTCCTACTAAACTGGCCAATCAGGATAATGTTACTCGTCTGTGATTCGCGGGACGTGTAACGCCCTGATTATTTAACCGCTATAGTGTCTCTGAGCTAGAGTGTTGCGAAATACAACTGGTGGTGAAATATGTTCGCGATATTCGGGTTGTCCCTACCAATCATGTGTCGGAACGCCATTCGCGAGCGAATCAACGCCCGCCGTTACTTGCCGACCGGCAGACCAGCCTAGTGGACGTCTTTCTCAGCACGCGATGACCAGTGACTAGAGATGGGGATTTCTCGTGGAAATATTTCGTGTCAAGGTATACTCCACGCATCTACGGATTCCTAATACTTTTGTGATTGGATAACACATTTGGAGACTTCCACGGGCGAATCATGTACGTTCAGTGTGAGAGCAACGAGCAAGGAACTGGTATCTACTGTAGCCAGTGAGGGAAGAAATGTTGCAGGCATGTCTGTAAAGGCTCTTCGCGATAAAGTGAGCACTTTTGAAATCAACCTTAGAAAAAAAGCGTATATTTTAACGGGCGAACTGTGACATGCGCCCGGTAAAGTTGGTAACGATGAATGGAAAGTAATTCCATATCTTAATGTCGAATAAAAAGTGTCAGGTAACCATTTGTGATAATTAAAAATATTTCTTTCTCTTTCCGTTTTTTTAATGACTCAAAAGTGTAAAAATGGGCAGATTTGTAAAACATTTTATTTTGTAATAATTTCATATTTCCACTAGACCGACGCATGAACTAACTGAAGGTGACCTTATTAGTGTTTATTTTGCATAAGGCGGATGAATACACAATGTGCGTTCAAGTAGATCTTAAGCAGGGCTTTCAAGAGTACTCATTTTACCGTGAGCAACCTATAGCATGTTGAATAATAACATGCTATCCGACATTTTCGCGATAAATCACTAGCTCCGCCACTGAAACAAAATACCCACTTCCAGAACGTCAGACAGCCAATCAGGGGATGGGGCCACTGTGTTTCAGTGGTCAGATTACTCGCCTCCCACCAAGGCGACCCAGGTTCGATTCCCGGCGGGTTCGCCCCCGTATTTTCGCATGTGGGAATAGTGCCAGGAGATGCCGCTGGTCGCCGGGTTTTCTCGGGGATCTTCAATTTTCCCAGCCTTTGCATTCCGGCGCTGCTCCATTCTCACCTCACTTCATCCCCATCGGTTTTGAAGACTTCGGCGTTACTTCTGTACTATTATCTATTCTGTAGTCCTATGTTAAACACAATTACAAGTTTTTGAAGGTTAGCCTATCGCTAGGGATAGGAAAAATTCGCAGATTCAATTACCTGTAGACTAGACTCCACAGTCATGTGTATACTCGAGCCTCAGATGTTTGTTCATTGGCTGCTGCTCCAGAGAGTAGCCGGTGTTACTTCACACCTGGCAGTATGGCACTCGCTACTTGTTTCCTTGCAAGTATGCTATTGGCTCAGAGACGTCCAGGGCGTGTCTAATAAACTGCGATCCAATTGCAAAGTCAACTTCAGTGTACACGTGTTTGACGTCTATCTTGTCCTGAAATGAACTCGCGAAAAGTTCCTATGCCTGCCTATCGCTTAATGAACTTACGAGAATTTTCCAGTCCCTAGCTACAAGTTTCGTGGGACGAATCCCATTAACATGCAAATATTCTCATAGTAATTATTTTCTTGTCGGTTACGCACGACACGATATAACGCCAAGGGAACATAAAGGCACAGGCAAAAATGAGCTATTTTTCTTCGCTCCCTTATGGCAGTGTAAATTTTTCTCTTCCCTACCCTCTTCCTGAAGGAGGTTGATAACGTCAGTCACGACTTGTTAGGGACGACAAAGTACAGCACATTAGGCGTTCCCTCCCCCATTTGACACCCACCCCCCGCCAGGGGTGAGTTACGGCTGCGCTATCTGGGTCTGTGTCATGACGTCTGCGAACAATCGTGTAGGGTGTGGAATTATGGGAACTGGGAGAGTGGGAAACAAAGAGAGAAGTGGGCGGGGCGAAGGCCGCACTAGCTCGCCGCGCGGCCTTTTTCATTTCTCCCGCGCACCTGGTTTCTTCACACTTTTTGAATCAAACCTTTGAAAAACCACCCCATGTATCACGTGTTTGGTTGTTTCCTAAATGCAGCATGTACCACGAAGGTTTTATAGTTGTGTTAACACAAAATAACATAATGTAAATTTTTTTTATACATTACCAGTTTTAATTTATATTTAACACTTTGAGGAGTGTGCACGTATATATTCGGGACTACGTTTATATGGAGATTTCTTTGCTGTGGAAGACCAGGCCCACAACTTCATATTTTTAATGTTTCGCACGACTTTGACAGAAAAAAAGTAAAAAATATACTTAATAATCAATTTAGGACATAAGATTAAAACTGCTATATTTAATAATTTATCAAATGAACACGATGAATTGTAAAACCTGTTACATCTGTCGCGACACTTTAAGTGGTGCAGAGCCGAGATGTGACTTCATTGGCCGACGGCCAGCCAATAATAAACGTTGCAGAGTACAGCAGGCGTGTCCGGTGTATCCAGGACCAATAGGACAATGGTAAGTGGAAATACAGATACCAACGAAACTGTTATTGCTCTGGTCTTCAATGGCAAAAAATATGTACCAGCCTCAAAGGGTTGGTGTGAATAAAACTGTTAGAAAATAGGTGGGTTGGTAACACCTTGTAAGAAATAATTCTTATGCAAAATAGTATTAGACAGTGCGCACAAATGTGGCGCCTAGTCCCTTTGGTGTAATTTTCTTGACTCAGTTAAGCTTTGTTTGCATGAGGCGAACTTCAGCAGGGCTTGAGGAAAGATGGAAGTTACCATGAATGGACTATGCGCGAAGGCGGCGCTGCAGTACCGCAGTGATTCATAATGACCAGAGACCTGCAAAATTCGCGTTATTATTTGAGGACACTTTAAACTTAAAACACTTTTACTTTTACAATACGTTTGTCATTGGACCATGTTTTATTTAACACGCCCCCGGTTAATCTGCGCCAATATATGAACACTTCACAACAGTGTGCCTCAATCACGTACGGTTTACTCAGAAAGGTAGTGACTTCATAGCTGGGTAGCAGCCAATGAAGGAACGATACCGGCTGAAGTATATACAGTACTGTGAATTTTAGCTTGAAGCCAAAATATAACGCGAGTTTTGCAGGTCCCTAATAATGACGTTAACATGAAGTTCGCTGCGTTAACTTAGCGTTGTGTGGCTCGCCTACTTGCTCGTGAATTCCGTCGCAGAGTTTTTGAAATACACGTTTCCCCACATAACTGTTAAACGTGCACCCGATGCAATAACCAGAGACTTGAACAATTCACGAGTTCAACGACCTGCAGGCTAGACTCTACAGTCTTATGTACACATATTCCGATGTCAACTGTTCATTGGTTGTCTGCTGTCACAGTGGAAGGCATCGATTGGGGCAGCGTTCTCTAGGAGGTGTCAAATACCGTGTGAACCATTTGCTAAAGTTATATGAACACACGAGTTTGGAATTCTTACTTGTCCCAAAAGGAATCCGCGAATTCTTCAGGTCCCCGGAAATTTCGTGATTTAATTTGATGACAAACTAGACTTCAAACATGTGTAAATTTTACTTTCTTCCTCAATTGGATGGCAGTTTGTAAGACACACCCTGGACGAATTCGAATCACTGACTGACCTGCAAGAAAACTAGACCCGAATACCATTCTACCTGGTCTACGATGAAACTAGTGTATCAGCCAATGGACAGCTAACTGAGGTTCTATTGCATAAAGGATTATGGAGTCTAGCTTGTTGCCAAATGAAACCGCGAAATTTCTGAATTTATAGTAATAACTAGGGGCACGTGTTTTTCGCGAAAATATTTCAAGACCAGTTGCACTCCAAAATACCTTTGTTCATATGCACTTTTTTGGTTGCATGATTTCAAAAGTCACGTGCCTCAAGTGCCTGCCCGCAAATCATGGACATTCAGTTTCGGAGCACTTTATTCTGATTGGCCGAGTCAATTAAGAACATGTTTTCTCACGCAGACGCGCGGCCAGTAACTAGGGCCACCTATTTTTCGCGAAAAGATTCACGCGAAGGCTAGACTCCAATGTCCTATGGCATACGTGCAGTTTTCCTTCGGTTATTGGCCACACTTTTTTATCGGGAGACAGTTCCTTACCTGACTGGGCCAATCAGAATTAGGCAACTCCGTCACTGAGTGTCCGTGATTCGCGAACGGGCACCTGTTATGTGTATCAGTTTAAACCATCCAATCACGAAAGTTGATCTGAGCTCTAGGGTTTTGGAGTACAAATAGTCCTGAAATCTTTTAGCGAAAACAGGTGGCCCTACCAATTTCCAGAGCACTGAACTATAGACCTGCGAAATTCGCGTTATTATTTGAGGACAGCTTAAACTTAACACACTTTTACCTTTGCAATACGTTTGTTACTGGACCGTTTTTTATTTGATACACCCCCCCCCCCCGATAGATATACGCCAATAAATAAACACATCACTATTGTGTGCCCCAATCAGGTACAGTTCACTCAGAAAGGGAGTGTCTTCACATCTGCGCAGCAGCCAATTGAAAAACGACGCTGACTCGACTCGAGTATAAACAGTGATCTGAAATATAGCTTGATGCCAAAAAATTTCGCGAATTTGCTATGTTCCTACCAATAATTAAGGATAGGAACATTTCGCAAGTTCATTTAAGGACAAGATAGACGTCAAACACGTGTACACTGAAGTTGACTTTGCAATAGGATCGCAGTTTATTAGACACGTCCTGGACGACTCTGATCCAATAGCAGACTTATAAGGAAACAAGTAGCGAGTGCCATACTGCCAGGTGTGGAGTAACACTGGCTACTCTATGGGGCAGCAGCCAATGAACAAACATCTGAGGCTCGAGTATATACATGACTGTGGAGTCTAGCCTGCAGGCCATTGAACTCGCGAATTTTTCCTATCCCTACCAATAACCAAAGGAAGTTGTAGTTGTGGATGTAGGACATTGAAGTAACATGGGAATAAATGTTTTCGCGAAAAATACATGGCATTAGTAATAAGTCATACTACAGACGAGGCCTGCTTACTGCTTTCAAGAAGTCACGCCCTCCAGGAGCACAATGTCAGAGCCCTCCAGCGTAGCTAAAAACTACTTTTTCAATGTACTCTTATCTCAAAATATACATGGCAGATAATCACAAAAAAAAACTCAAGAGCCCGTCATTGACCTTGTTACAGACTGGGTTACCATTTCAAGTCCCACATGTCCTACACACAGAACGGCGAGAAGAGTTCTGAGCTATGCGCTTAGTGGCGATGGCGCACTTGATGCGGTTAAGATTGCAGCCCTTATCGCTCCCGCGATTCTCGGCCAGGGACGCGGAAAATAGTTCCAGGTAGGCGGGCTCCTTAAGGCTTCCGGCTAGTGAGTCGGTGTGTTTGTGTGGGTGAGTCAGGAAATCTATGAAGCGCTACGGAAGACGCGTGTATTGCAATATCGCCTCTAAGCGCAAAGCTGTGAACTCGCGTTCTGTGTTTGCGTTGTATCTATGCCACTACGGGACTCCAATCGGCGATAGTATCATTATACTGGACGTGATGCTGCAGCAAAGTCCGATGCACTTACATATCGTTGATTATTATGAATCCGGTTCGTATATTTTGAGAAACAGCAGTCTGAAAAAGACGTTATCCATCATGTTGGAGGCCACTTAACCCTTTCAGTCCCTGTGTCAATGATGGAGGGGATGCATGTTGCACGTGAAGTATATTTACGGTCGGAACTGTACACAACACGGAATCAGTGTCAAATGTTTCATGCGTCTCCGGAGTAAGACATCTGATTTGTTGAAGTTTCTGCAGCGCCCATTTGTGAATGGTCAGTGCTGACAGAAATGAACACGCAGTACTTTGTTCATTGGTAGAGAGGTGTTGTACTCAAAAACACTTTATATCATATGCTCTTTCGTGGTTGGATGATTTTAAATGTCACTCGCCTCAAGTGCGTGCCCGCGAATCACAACGTTCAGTATCGGAGTACTTTATTACGATTGGCTCAATCAAATAGGAACATGTCTTCTCACGTAGACACCTGACCGATAACCAAAGGAAGTTGTGGTTGTGGACGTAGAATATTGAATTCAATCATGATCATAAATATTTCCGCGAAACACACCTGTCCCTATTCATTGGAAAGGGGCACCCGAAATTCGTGAAAATATTTCCACACATGCTAGTTTTCAATAGCCTAAGGGCGTACAAGCAGTTTTCTTCAACTTATTGGTGGCGCGTCTTTGAGGGAATTTTTTTCCCTACTCGACTGGCCAATCAAAATTAGGTAACTTCAATGCTGTACGTTAGGGATTCGTGCGCAGTCATCTAAGACGTGAAACACAGAAACCCACCCTATCACGACAGTGGATCTGAACTAAAGTGCTAATGAAATACAACTGGTTGTGAAATCTTTTCACGAAATTCGGGTGTCCTTACGCATTGGTCACGAGAAGAACGCTTGACCCAAGTAGGCTACAGCGCTCATCAAAATATTGTACTACTGGAAAACTTGAACCCGTAAATTAATTCGGAAGTGAACGGGTTAAATAATGATAATAATGTGCGTGGTTTCTTGAATGTACCATAGTCTGAAGTATGTAATTTTTTTCGTAAATAAGTATTTAGAGTGCGAGAAACTGATCCAACTTAACATGACTTAAATGTAAAGTAGCGTCAAACAATCACATTTAAAGGAGCAATTATTTTCATATGTTTTCTGCGTTCAGTTTTGCGCCTACCAACTCTCGTCTGAACCGAATGTAAAACGAATTAATAATTTGGAACACTATGGAATTAAAGAAAATTAATGGGTGAGATAAGCCTAGATGTAAGCGACAGGTGAGGTTAACCTGTTCAGTTACCTCATCCACGAACAAGAGCATGTTACACGTTGAAGGATCTTACTCTATGGTAGGCACTACGCACAGCGATGAATCAGCAACCTGCTTTTAAACGCTTCTTCCCTAGGGGTAAAGGCTGCTCACGATAAATGAGCACTTCTGAAATCAACATTAGAAAAAGTCACTTCTTCTACCTGCATGCGCAGTGAGTGACATGCGCCCAGTAAAGTTGGTAACGATGGAGGGGGAAGTATTTCCATATCTTAACGTCGAAAAAAAGTATTAGTTAACCATTTCCATAATAATGATAGTTTTACATAAGGCGGAAGAAAACACAACGTGCATACAAATAGATCCTAAGCAGGGCTTTCAAAAGTGCTCATTTTACCGCGAACAGTCTATATATAATCTTAGGTGCTAAAGTTTCTTCACGTCTCGTATATGAATGGTTAATTTATAAATTAAAGTATATACAATGTATCTATAAATAAGGCACTTTTATGTATGCAAGAAGAATTGTAAAACGATTGTGATACATGACGTGCTAAGGAAACAACCTAAAAGTCATACATGGGGTGATTTTTCAAAGGTTTGATTCAAAGATTGAAAGATGACTGCAGCATTTGAGCTCGTAATTTGTTTCTGAACCGAATATATTAAGTATATATAACATAATTGTATATATCGTGTACCGCGTTTCAACCCACGATAATGATCGTCTCTTACGTCTACTGGATTCGGGAACCATTATTTTTATGTTACGGAGGAGCCGTGGCACTTCAAAACCTCTCGACGTATGTATGGGCATCCTGCTTCCTCTCCGGCCTCTACTGGCATTGGGTTGAGAGGGAAGAAGGTTGAATCACCTCGCCAGACTGGACCAATTGCAGCTCGTATTTACGACGTAGACCAGCCGTCTGGCATCTACATTTGCAGGCGAGTTACTCGCCATTCTGCGAACCGCGACAGTGGCCTCCCTATACGCGAGGGAGTGCTGATCGCACTCACATGCTGCGAGCGTGCACATTTCAGTCGACTGTGCGTCTAAGCACAGAACACTTAACCCTTTGAGAATGGTATATTCTCCACCACAGCAATAACAGTTTCGTTGGTATCTGTATTTGCACTTACCATCGTCCTATTGGTCCTGGATACACCTGACACGCCTACTGTACTCTGCGACGTTTATTATTGGCTGGTTGTCGACCAATGAAGTCACGTCCCGGCTGTGAACCAGTTAAAGTGTCGCGACAGATGTGACAGGTTTAACAATTCATCATGTTCATTTGAAAAATTATTTAAAATAACGGTTGTATTCTTAAGTGCTAAATTTTTGATTAATTGTATTTTTTTTACTTATTTCCGACAAAGTCCTGCAATATTAAAGCCCGGTTTGGTCTGTTGCGGTTCTTGTCTTCATCAGTAAAGAAAATCCGATATAAACGTAGTGCCGAATATATATATATATATATATATATATATATATATATATATATATATATACACACACACACATTCTCCTCAAACGGTTACCAATATAGGGTTAAAATGGGGGAGCGAACTGCGAACTGCAGACCCGCACGTCAGCATAATGTCCTCACTGGCCAGTAATATGGCAGGACGTCGTGCCTCAACCAGCTCTTGGAGACTGACTTGCCAGGCGACAGCCCGAACAATAGTAGGGAATAAGGGAATATTCCATAACGTGCAATAGCCAATGAGACTCAAGGCCTGTTTCCATAGCTTCGCTCTGCCGAAGAGAGATCGGGTTCGCTTACATCAAAATAACAGCCAGGCCGTTTCGCTTTTTTATAATGACCTGTTCTGTGGTCTAAATCTGCAACATACTTATTAGTCTCTCGATTTGTTCGTTCGTGGTTTCCGTTCCCTTTTTTGTGTTCCCTGGAATAGAATACCCTAAACCTTAGCCAATTGTGGTTAGGCAGGCACACAATTATAAAGTATTTTATTTTTATGCCAAACGTCTTTTGAATATTCAACGCTGGTCCTAACACCCTTATTCTTAGCGACCTTAGTCCTGCAGGCCTTAGTCTTGTTGACCTTATTCCTGGACACCTTAGTCCTGGACACCTTCGTCCTGCAGACCTTAGTCCTGCAGGCCTTAGTCTTGTGGACCTTATTCCTGGACACCTTCGTCCTGCAGACCTTAGTCCTGCAGGCCTTAGTCTTATAGACCTTATTCCTGGACACCT
Organism: Dryococelus australis; assembly: GCA_029891345.1. Lineage (NCBI taxonomy): Eukaryota > Metazoa > Arthropoda > Insecta > Phasmatodea > Phasmatidae > Dryococelus > Dryococelus australis. The sequence goes on along the minus strand of CM057004.1, from coordinate 113,092,354 downwards.
TAGTCCAGGACACCTTCGTCCTGCAGACCTTTGTTCTGGAGACCTTAGTCTTGTAGACCTTATTCCTGGACACCTTAGTCCTGGACACCTTCGTCCTGCAGACCTTAGTCCTGCAGACCTTAGTCTTGTAGACCTTATTCCTGGACACCTTAGTCCTGGACACCTTCGTCCTGCAGACCTTAGTCCTGCAGGCCTTAGTCTTGTAGACCTTATTCCTGGACACCTTAGTCCAGGACACCTTCGTCCTGCAGACCTTTGTCCTGGAGACCTTAGTCTTGTAGACCTTATTCCTGGACACCTTAGTCCTGGACACCTTCGTCCTGCAGACCTTTGTCCTGGAGACCTTAGTCTTATAGACCTTATTCCTGGACACCTTAATCCTGGACACCTTCGTCCTGCAGACCTTTGTCCTGGAGACCTTAGTCTTGTAGACCTTATTCCTGGACACCTTAGTCCTGGACACCTTCGTCCTGCAGACCTTTGTCCTGGAGACCTTAGTCTTATAGACCTTATTCCTGGACACCTTAATCCTGGACACCTTCGTCCTGCAGACCTTTGTCCTGGAGACCTTAGTCTTATAGACCTTATTCCTGGACACCTTAATCCTGGACACCTTCGTCCTGCAGACCTTTGTCCTGGAGACCTTAGTCTTGCTGAAATTAGTCCTAGTGACCTTAGTCCTGCAGGCCTTAGTCTTGTAGACCTTATTCCTGGGCATCTTAGTCCTGGACACCTTCGTCCTGCAGACCTTTGTCCTGGAGACCTTAGTCTTGCAGAAATTAGTCCTGGCGAACTTAGTCCTGGACACCTTCGTCCTGCAGACCTTTGTCCTGGAGACCTTAGTCTTGCAGAAATTAGTCCTGGCGAACTTAGTCCTGTAACCTTAGTCCTTGATTAATAAGCCATTATTAGAGATGATGTAAAATCGCAAAATATTTTTGAGCCAAGATATCTTGTATAACGCTCTAACTAGTTTATTCTTTCATGATTGTATGACCAAGTTTTTGACTCTACAAAGTTCTTTGCGAACCAATCACGGACGTTCTGCCTTATAGTGTCGGAATCCTCATTGACCCAGTAAAACAGGGCAGTATGTTCATATATGCATGACAGCTAATAAGAAAAGAATACTGTCGGACATATGTACAGTACGTTGATTCCTAGCAAACAGTCTACATTTCCCGCGATAAACCATCATCTCTAGCCATAATCATAGATACATTCTTTCCCTACGGGTTTTCATATAATCTAATCTTTAATATTTAAAAATCGGGCCATGGAGTAAATTATAATTCAATTAAGGGTTTTTATAAATAACATATTATACCTTTCACTATATGTCGTTGAACTTGGAAGACTATCATGGTCTTTTGTAAACGTATGATGCAGTATTATTGAAGGAATTTATAAAAGAAGTAACATTTTTACTACCCCTAAAATAAGTAGTAAACGTAATTGTTGTACTTTTATTTCCTTTTGACCATGGACGTAAGTTGCCGGGGGGGGGGGGGGGGGGGGGGGGCTCTGCTTTTTGGGAAATTTCCCACTGGAGGAAGTACAGTCTGACTTCCTGTCTCCATGTGTGTCGGCGAGTTACTGACACTACATAAACGATTTCGTATATTCCATTAAACAATTTTTTTAAGGATGCAATATTTTACTTGTTGTGATACATGAGACAATTTGGCAACTAGTTAAAGAAAATCCATTGTATAGCGTACAATTATTTTGCACTGTGTAGGCTATATCACGTTAAACCAAGAACATTATACTAGCACACAAATATACACAACAAATATAAAGTAAACATAACTTAGTTTATTGTGCTTTTTTTCTTAACTTCAGAATCTTCGTGATTCAGAAAAAGCTCTGTACTGGACACAGACCTACATCTGAAGTAATAGTTAATTCAGTTGGCTTTTCTTAATTCGAACGATGCCAATTTATAAACCTATTACAGCATTTTACTAGCGACATAATTTAATTGAGGTTTTTGTTTTTATCTACATTTCGTAACTAGCTGAATTTTTTTGCGTAGTCCTTTCACCGTGATTTAATACAAGCAGTATACATTAGTCAAGTTAGGAAATGATTACTGCTTGTGGTTACCCGTTAATGAACGGTGAATATACGTGTAAATGTCCTGGATTTCACCAGAGAAGATATCGCCATAGCCATGTTTCGCAAAGATGTTAACATCCACGTGGTCTGTATCTTTCATAGAATATAATGGATTCCAATAATAATGTTACGAATGTTCACACCGTGCGTTACCGAAACGCCAATGAAAAGTGTATTTGCAAACGCGAAATCCGCGCGTGGGACTGGGTATATAAGGCTTATTACCACCGGACATCCAGCACTCGTGCTGAAGCTAATACGCAGTTTTAACCCGTGCGACGTGAAATGGTTTCGTTGTTTACGAGGTTTGTGCTCGAGACTGGAACACGTTAAATTTTGATTTCGAAATGGAACGAGCTTGCATTCGGACAACGGTCCCCACCAACTCTAACACTTGCAACATGCTGAAATATAAATATTCCGTCCTGGAAAACAAGTTTTCACTTCGGCGTCTGGTTAGCTGACGTGGCGCGCAGCATTGAAATTAGACGAGGATTTTCTTAAACCTAACATTCTCGCGACAAGCACGTTCAAATTAGAGCTCAGGTTTTCTGTATGGCTTAACGTTGTTGCGCAAATAAATACGTAAACTGTAATCAAGGTAACTTAAAAAATATTTCTTAACATCTTATAGTCATGGAATTCCGTTGGAAATTTTGTAAATACTTTGATTGTATAAGAAGGTTTTGCAATGAAATTATTTAATATAACAGCTCTCCCTACTCTTGTGCATGTAAATGAGTTTTGGCCAATCAAAGCGACAAACGAAATTACAACTCAGGCATCAGTAATGATATCAGTAATTCAAATCAGATTCGCGAAAGTGTGCATGCAACTCAATCACATACGAAATTAAGATATCAGAAAATAACCCAAGTTGATTTCGCTCAAAATATAATTTATAGAAACGGAAAAAAAAATGTGCTAAACATCTGGAAAAAAAATTGCTTAAAATAGAATTCCTAAACACACATTCCTGTATAACACAAAAGGACACATCGATCGAGGAAGAGAGCGAAGTGAAGAAGACAATAAACATGTACCAACCTAAGACAATTAATTAAGTGCACAAAGTAGTAACTTAGTTGTCACAACTGATAAGCTACCTAATTACGTTCACTACAATAGATTCCTTTCATTTACTAAAACAAATATCAATGCGAAACATCTGCATTAATCACAGGTCTGAAGGAAGATTGTAATTACTGCTCCTTTTATCCGTTTTAAATAACTTCCACTACGCCAAACACCTTTTTTTCAATTATCAGAACACCATCCATAGTTAAATAAAACAGAAATTTCCACCCAGAACTTTTATTTATACTTATCATTGTCCTTTTCGTCTCTCTTTGAGCAGATGATTAAAAATTATCTAGATCGGCAGCACTTCGCCCATAAATTCAGTTAAAGTTAATTGCATTTTCCTGTCGTAAAGAAAATTTTAAAGCCCTTGTCTTTGTACACACGGATCGTTTTTACTTTCTGTCCACAGTATAATAAAGCAACTGTTTAAATTTACTTTGCTCAGGACATTATGTTTAAATTAAGAGATCGCATTATTACTGGAAATAATTTCTACTTGTTATTACTTAATCCAACAAAACAATATACTCATTGCCATACGAAACACGCGAATCCATAATAATGTTTGTAAAACCGGGCAGCGGCCGGCAATACTTGAAACGTTATTCCCAGGTATCTTCAGTCACACCGATGCAAATATTCGCTACTTACAACTACGAAGTTAAAATAAAAAATAATGAACTTCTGCACCAATAAATGATAAATACTTAACAAACAATCAGTGCCACTCTGTATAAACATTGCAAAACTTCACAACTATCCTTTGTTGCTCGGTGTCTTAACTTCTTACAATTTTACATTTTTGTAGAATGGTTTGGTGCCTTGTGAGAATGGCGAAAACCTTTTATGCAAACACAAGTGATGTACAAACGAGAGCTCAAGTGTCGCAATGAAGATTTTTTTTTTGTTTTGTGCTTTCTCGCTTTACCACACTTCAGGAAAATTAACTATACTTTTTGAGTTTGACCATTTTAGAAACATTTTATTTTATGGTTTTATGAATTTATTTACGACTTATTTTATACAAGTGGCGAAGTCAACGCAAAACGGCCTTGTCTTACACTTAACCACTGATAGAATAAAAAATAAAATAAGTAAAAGAGAACACACGCACATAGTAAATCATGAAGTTAAGAAACTAAGAACGTCACATGATTTACCATAAAACAAAGACAACACATACCGACCGACAGCAAGGTCATTAAGTTATGTAACTAAGAACGTCACATGATTTACCATAAAACAAAGACAACACATACCGACCGACAGCAAGGTCATTAAGTTATGAAACTAAGAACGTCACATGATTTACCATAAAACAAAGACAACACATACCGACCGACAACAAGGTCATTAAGTTATGAAACTAAGAACGTCGCATGATTTACCATAAAACAAAGACAACACATACCGACCGACAGCAAGGTCATTAAGTTATGAAACTAAGAACGTCACATGATTTACCATAAAACAAAGACAACACATACCGACCGACAGCAAGGTCATTAAGTTATGAAACTAAGAACGTCACATGATTTACCATAAAACAAAGACAACACATACCGACCGACAGCAAGATCATTAAGTTATGAAACTAAGAATGTCAAAATAAGTTAGAATAATTTTAAATGGCACTAAGTAGCAGATAAAGTATTCTTAAAACGATTTACAGAAATAAAAGAGATATAATTATTACCAACTAACAATAATGTACAGTGCTAAATATAATTAGAGGAAAACAATAAAAGATAAATATTTAAAAAAATCAGTATCGCAGTCACACTAAAAAGAACGCGCGCACACACACTCACGCACACACACACGCGCACACACACGCACGCACACACACACCATGTCACACAGAACAGCTAATGATAAAAAAAACATACGGAGACATCCACTGTTCGCATTCGAAGGACATCCATGTTCACGTTCACGTTGAGCTGAACTTCAAAAGGTTTATTTTTACAGATTTTTTAAAACATCATTGCAGCCTTGGTGTGACGGGTTATCTCATCAAGTGCAGTCCAAATTCGCGAAAAAGATTTAGAGTACGCAGAGGTTCTGTGCCTCGGTATCAGTAATGTCACATTAGCTTTAGAACTAGTATCGATGTCGTGGCGGAATTTTAGAAAATGAAATTTTTCAGCTTAATAGTCCGGAGTTTTCCAAAGAAGCACTTTTCTGAGAAGAAATAGGCTGTGTAATTTACGCCTTTGGTCAGTTCGTAGCCACGAAAGCTTATCGTAGTACGGAGAAACATGGCTACGAGCTTTTAGGTTAAAAATGAAACGAATACATAAATTTTGTAATTGTTGTAATCTAGTAGATTGTACGTCTGATAGGTCACTGTAAACTATGTCACAGTAGTCAAAGAATGGAATAATTTGCACCTAAACAACATATTTTTTTTTTTTGCCCCGGGAACTGGTTTTTGAAGCGCTTATGGATGTGGATGATAACCGAAACCTTTTTTTAAATTTAAATATTAGCAACATATTGTGACCATTTTAATGTTTTACTCGTGGTAAGGCCAAGATTTTTAACACTTCATTTGATTTTAATAATTCCTTGGCTTATTTCAATATTTCGTAATTCTGCAGTATGAATTTTTATTGAAGACTCATAGCTGGTGACTGGAACAGCCTGTGTCTTAATTGGATTGACATGGAGTCCATTTTCAGAGGACCATTTTTCAACAGCTTTAATGTCAGTGTTTAGATTGGCAACAAGTATGAGAGAGTCAGAGGAGGGAAGGTTCAATATAACTGTAAATCATCCGCATAAAAGTGCTAGTGAGAAAATTTTATTGGCTTAGATAAGTCTTTTATATAGAACGTAACAAGGACAAGACAGAACACTGAACCTTGTGGCACACCGGCGCTAACTTTATACCAGTCAGATGATAGATATATTTCCTGCTATGACACTCCTGCAGGAGAGGTACGACATGAACAATTTACAGCCTGTTCAGAGAAATTAAAATTACGTTGTAGTTTGGTGAGAAAGACATCGTGGTCAACATTATCAAAAGCTTTACTAAATTGTCAGATAAGAGGAATAGAAAGTGCTTAAAATGGAAAAAATAAAATTGTGGCCTTTTGACCGACCTTAATGATATGAGTAGGAACAAGTATATTCTCACCAAAGAATATCATCTTTCACAAGAAAGGGACTTCTATTATTAATCGTAGTTTCCTTGCTATGTGGAGTTTGACCATTAACCAACTTCCTGTTGTACCGTATATCGGACTCTATTACCGAAAGGGTTAAATTGTGATCTTGTAAGGCCTGCAGAGTTACCTGAATCGGGTCAACTCAGGAGTTCTCAGCAACCTTCATCTATATACAGAGGGTTCTTCGTGAACTTGCGGTGATGTGAGGCCCAATTCACAGGTGGACAAAATTCACTAAAACAGCGGAAGAAGTCAATATCAATATGTGGCATGTATGGCCTTATTTTTCCAAGTAATAGTCCTGTTTGTGCTGCAATAATGCGGTGTTGACGATCGTTACAGGAGCTGCTCAAAACGACAGCCTTCAGCCTGAATGCATACCTGTAGTCGTATGGTAAACTGTCTGGGTCTTTAAATATACCAGGAATTTGTCCAATAATTCGACAGCCTTCTTTGATAAGCTGACGAAGTTTTTTTTAGTTTTGAGAATGGGTGTTACGTACACAATTATTTCCGATTTGCCCCCCCCCCCCCCCCCCCCGCCCCTTCCCAACAAATAATATCTCAATGGTTTTAAGTCAGGGGAATGTGCAGCCCAACCAGTAGGTCCTGCATGGCCTATATATTTACTCGGAAATAATTACAGTACTTCAAGAAATGTCTTGCTATTCAGTTAAAATACGGCGGTGCACCATCATGCATAAACCAAATGCGACGCACATATAGCCTATAGATAGAGACCTGAAGAATTCGCGGATTCATTTTAGGACAAGCTATAATTCAAAACACGCGTGTTTATATAACTCTAGCCATTGGTCCACACAGCGTTTGACAACTCCTGGAGAACGGTGGCCCAATTGTCGCCTTTCACTGTGACAGCAGGCAGCCAATACACAGTTAACAGCGGCATGTCTGTACATACGACTGTAGAGTCTAGCCTGCAGGTCGCTGAACTCGAGAATTTTACAGGTTTCTACGTATAGCGTACGTGTTAAACATGTGAAGAGATGTCGTGTACGTGGCTTTAAGAGCAATGGTGCAACGAAAACCGTATACATATATAAATTTTTTTAAATTTGTTTTACAGAGGATTTTTCGAAATTTCTTGCTTGAAAAGACGTAAATAACAATTTCGAACACCTTCTTACATCTTAGAAATTCACTGCGTTCCTTACTCTCGGAGCACTGATTAATGTTAAGAAAAGAAAATTATTTCTTTTCTTCCACCAGTGCTCCGAGGATAACGAAGGCAGTTAGTGAATATCTGACAACGTAAAAAAGGCGCAGAAAAAAATAATTTACTTTTTGTCCAGCCAATAATCGTGATAAACCCTTGGGAAAACTACTTATATCGAAAACCGGGTAAATATACTGCTTTCATACGCAGTGACTAGGGGCAGCAGTGATATTTAGCGAATAGATTGCGAGACAAGCTATTGTTCAAAGTACTGTGGGGTCGTCCAGCTTTTCTGATTGGCTGAATCACGTTCCCGTCTATGGTGAAATATTTGCACACAAATTACCAAGGTATAGTGTTGGAGTTACGGAGTCCTGAGTGGCTCGGTCAAATGCGGAAATGACATCAGCAGCGAATGGAAATATGACAACAGTCGAGGTGAATGTATTGTATTTGAAATCTACTGTGTGTTCCGATTGGCGAAAAATCAGTGACCCTCGCCATGTCCCTCATCACCGAAACAGTTCCAATGAGCTAATGTGACGCGGTTATATTAAATCACCGTCACGGGGGCCACAGTGACCCTGAACCGAAATCGCTGCTACAGCAGTGCGGCCAACAGACGTAATATAACAGGTGTACAGATAATTCATGATTGACCCTCGTAGCCATGATTGCATTGGTGATATAAAACAAAAACCAGCAACAGGGCGTTGTGAATTTATTTGCGTAGTAATAATGTCAGCACGTGTCCTTGAATATTAAACACGCCTTTCGCTTGTCACGTTAGAACGAATATTGCGGTGGGAGAACTACTGTCATCCCACATCGCAGCGCAGCAAATGACGTAGAGACGGCGCAGCCACACAACAGGATCTGTGAGGGATTATTGATTGGAGCTGATCGTTACGGTATTGGCACACGGGAATCCGCAGGACTGCAAACGTAGGTAGAGACGAGGAATCGGGGTGGACGTAGAGAGACGGGCAAAGGGATAAAGCCGATGTGGGGAGGAACGGAAGAGAAACCTCGCATGAAAGAGGGGGTGGGATAGGGGGCAATGGAGCGGACGCCACATCAAAGTGATAAAGCTGCAATTTCCCCCAATCCCTTCTAACCCTTCACCCCTTCCCATCATCCCTTTCAACCCCTTCGGCTGCAGTCATAATCATGGAGACCTAGTAGGCCTAACTTCCTTTCTGAGCGCGACCTTTCCTTCCATTCCTCGATCAGAGAGGGGAGAGAGAGGGGGGGGGGGGCAATGCGAAAACCGATTGCGCTGCAACACACACAAACACACACACACACACACGCACACAAATCTCGGCGACTGAACAAGCAGAAAACGCGATAATTTTAATGCCGTCTCGCCGGGGCTCAAAAACTGGCAACGCTTACGGCGCTCTCTCGTGACGTTGCCCAATTCAACTACCATTGACAAATCACACCCCGCGTCGGCATTTCGTACAGTTTCTACAAAAATAAAACAACAATAAGTTACTGACATAAGTAAATCCGAATTTCCTCTACACGGGTGCAAATAATTTTAAATAAAGTTAAGGCTAGTGGTGTACGAAGGAAGTATATTAACCCGATTTTCGTTATAACTCGTTTTTCATAGGGTTTTTCGAAATTTTTGGCACGAGAAGACGTAAATATAAATTTTTAACATATTCTTTCTCTGTTAAATGTTCACTGCCTTTATTTATTATTCTGTGAGCACTGATGGAAGGTGAGAAATAAGGTATTCTTTCTTATCTTCCACCAGTGCTCCAATAGTAATAATGGTAATGAATATCTATAAATGTAAGAAAATGTTCGAAATCATTCTTTATATCTAGAGACCTGCAAAATTCGCGTTATTATTTGGGGACACGTTGAATTTCAAACACATGTACCTTTGCAGTGAGTTTGTCATTGGGCCATACTTTATTTGACACGTCCTGCGCAACTCTGCGCCAGTGAATGAACACGTCAGGATTGTGTAGTCCAATCGTGTGCAGTCCAGGTAAAATGGGAGTGACTGCACGTCTATGCAGCAGCCAATGGAGATACGACGCCGGTTCGAGTGTATACAGCACTGTGAAGTTTAGCCTGATGGCAAATAGTAACGCGAATTTTACAGGTCTCTATTTATATCTCGTCGTGCCGAAAATTTTGAAAAATTCTCTGAAAATCAACTTCTGACCATACTTAAGGTAAATACACGGCTTTCGTGTATATACCTTAAAAGTTTAGTTGGTAAGTAGTATTTTACGTCTCACTGACAGTAATATCATTAGATATATAACTATAAACTAAATGCAACATTAGTGAGACAATTAGAATTTCACTCGTTCCTAATGATCTCGAACCCAGAAAACCTGGTATGCAAGCATCTCATGACGAAAGCAGAAATCGCAGCATCAACTTCGGATGTAATCAGTCTAATGCAGGCCGGCCGTTTTAACGGATTTCATCCGTTTTTACGGATTTGTTACACTCTAGAAAAATCAAAACCCAAACTTTTTTTTTATAGCGCCCACAGCGATGTGTGTCAGTTTCACTGATGCATTTGTTTGAAAGTTTCTTATAATGGAGGTGGATAATCAAGCGAAATATTTTGGATATACACCATTGCTTCAATAGTGTATATCCAAAATATTTTGCTGAATTATTCACTGGCGCGGGTATATATTTATCTACATATGTCTGTTCCTGGCTGTATGATCACATGCAAAGGCCAAGGTCATTATTGAAAAGAATCTTTGCAGCGAATTGCCGTTTTTACGAATGCAATTCAAATTTGGTGACTGCGTTTTGCGTTTGGCATTAATATCACAATGGTGAGGAAACAAAAATTAACGCTGATGCAGTCGTTGTATAAACTAAAGTATAAGTGTGAGTGAAGAAAAGAATTATGTAACATGGTTTGTACATTCCAAACCAAAACAACTACATTGAAAATGTTAACGTCTTTCATATCCACTTAAATTTACAATTTTTTTTTAATTCCAAGGATTTTACAGGATTTGAACTAATGATTCCAGGATTTTACAGGATTTTTATATACACGAACAAGGATTTCACCTTCAGGACTGGTGGCAGCCCTGGTCTACTTAGCTTACCTGATTTATTTACAGGGCCGTCAAATTGTAAATATGTGCCTGAGCCACTTTAACAATGATAAATTAATATGGCGTACCATAGCACAACGTTTTGCCAAATTTGAAAGGAATCGGTTGATTGTTTCCAGAGATATCACATGAAACTTAATCTTTTCACATGGGGCTTTCTTACTAATTGGCAGAGAAACGAGGTTCTGAAAATACATGTTTGGTGGTTTTATGATTGATACTTCCAGTAAACAAAAATAAGCGGGAATTGATTACATGGTTTCGGCGATATAGCTTATTAAGCTAAAACGTCTGTATGATAATGCACCATTTTGGAAAGAATTGCCTTGCCCACTAAATATACCACCCAAATTTGCTTGGAATGGATCAAAATATTTCCTAAGTTAAGATATAAAAACTGAAATATAAATTTATATTTCCTGCCGTGGTAAGAATCGGTAGATTGTTTCGTTAGGCATGACATAAAAACTTAATTTCGTAATGAGACCCTGACCATCTCGATGGTTCAACACACTCCGAGTTGCGCCTAGAGACTATGTCAGTAATTCAGAGCATTCTTCAAATATAAATTTATATTTCCTGCCGTGGTAATAATCGGTAGATTGTTTCGTTAGACATGACATAAAAACTTCATTTCGTAATGAGACCCTGACCATCTCGATGGTTCAACACACTCCGAGTTGCGCTTAGAGACTATGTCAGTAATTCAGAGCATTCTTCAAATATCGGCCGAAAAACAATACTGCCAGGGTAAGCAGCGTGCGTGCGGCACGCTTCAAGGTAGCTGATATTCCACCGCTCGATCGCCCCTGCTTCTTATCACACCTGCCCGCGCGGCGTCGAGAGACTCTCATCATTACTTACAGCAGACAGCAGGACAGAAATTTTGGTTTGGTTCTGAACATGAACGGACATATGGATTTTGGCGAAAATTTATGTGGTTCTAATAGGCCCTCCCCCCCCCCCCTTTATATAGAGTCTCGTGGCAGGCTAATCACGATAGTTTCCGGTTGGAGTCACATAATTCTCACTGTTCCAGATGACTGGGTAAACACATTCTTACACAGACAACGACCAATATACGTAGAGACCTGTAAAATTCGCGTTATTAGTATAGGACAACTTAAACTTAAAACACTTTTACTTTTGTAATAAGTTTGTCGTTGGACAATGCTTTATTGGACACGCCCCCGGATAATCTGCGCCAATAAATGAGAACTTCATAATAATAGTGCGTCGCAGTCATGCACAGTTCATCCAGAAAGGTAGGTGACTTTAAAATCTGGACAGCAGCCAATGGGGATTCGACGCCGGTTCCAGTATATATACTACTGTGAAATTTAGCTTGATGCCAAATATTAACGCGAATTCTGCAGGTCCCTAAATATGCGCCATTCGTAGGGCTACCTGCTTTTCGCGAAAATGTTCCACGAATAATCGCACTCCAAAACACGTCAGTTCAGAACGAGTATCGCTGTTGGATGGTTTTAACTCGCACACATATTAAGGGGAATGGTGCGTGGAAGCTGTATATTAACCCGGTTTCTTATATAAGTAGAGACTTGCAAAATTCGCATTATTATTTGGGGACACGACAAACACGCGTTTGTCATTGGACCACACTTTATCTGACACGCCCCGGGTAACTCTGCACCAATAAATGAATACTTCACAATTGTGTGCCCCAATCACGTGCAGTTCAGTTAGACATGGCGTGGCTTCACATATATGCAGCAGCAAACGGATAAACGACCCAGGCTTCGGTCTATACAGTACTGCGAAATTCAGCCTGATTGCAAATAATAATGCGAATTTTGCATGGCTCTAGATATAAGTCGTTTTCCACAGGATTTATGGAAATTTTTTGGCTCGACAAGATGTAAACAATAATTTCCAACACATTTTTACGATGTTAGATACTCAACTGTCTTCGTTATTCTCCGGGCAATGATGGAAGAAAAGAAAGCATTTTTTTCTTATCTTCAATCAATGCTCCGAGAATAGCGAACGCAGTGAATTTGTAACAATGTAAGAAGGTGCTAAAAAGGGTTATTTACGTCTTGTCGAGACAAAAATAAAAAAAAAAAAACGCTGTAAAACCAGTTATGACAAAAATTATATAAATATAGGTTTTTCGTGCACCATTCCCTTAAGTGTCTGCCCGCGAATCGCAGACATACAGTATCGGAGTAACCTAATTCTGATTGGCCAAACAAGTAAGAAGATGTTTTCTCACAAAGACACGCCACCAATAAGTAGAGAGCTGCGAAATTCGCTTTATTATTTCAGGACAGTTTAAGCTAAGAACGGTTATACTGCTCGCATCTCACCTTGGCGAACCAGGTTCAATCTCAATTTCATAATATTTTTACTTTATAACTATTTAGGTATTAACCACGAACTTAAATTCTCCATGTTTCATTTATATTAATTATATATTTAATGTTTTCAGCTATAGTTAAAATGTACTTACACGTTCAGTCTGACAAAACACAAAACTCATATCTAGAAAAACGTGTTTTTCGCGAAAATATTTCAAGTCCAGTTCTACTCCAAAACGCTTTATTTCATATATGCTCTTTCGTGGTTGGGTGATTTTAAATGTTATGTGCCTCAAGTGTCTATTTGCGAATTATAGACGTTCAGTATCGGAGTACTTTATTCTGATTGTCTCAGTAGAATAAGAACATGTCTTCTCACATAGAAGCGATAAATACCTGGCCCTTCTTATGTGTCAAAGGAAGTATGAAACGCTTGTGATACATGAAGTAGCTACACTGTAAAAAAATTCCTGGTAAACTTCCTAAACTGTAATGGAAGTTTTAAACCTATACATTGTATGGAAATAATATCACACATCAAGCTGCAGATATGGGAATGTTTAACAGCGCTACTATACAAAGTTGGGAACTTCCCTGCGCATTTGACTGTTTCCTGAGCAAATGTAGGAACGCTACAATGAATGTATAAAGGGGGGGGGGGGGGAAATTACCATTACCGCTTTCTCACTAAGCGTATACACTGCTATGGTAATTTTCCAAATAACTTCTTAGAGTGTACGAGAAACCAAACACGTCATAAATGAAGTAATTTGCACATGTTTGATTCAAATAGTGTGAAAAAACTGTGAATAGACTATGTGTACAGTCTCGTAGGTATCAACAGTTCATTCTGGCTCTCTACCAGATGATTGAGTCTTTATTTTACAGCATGTCTTTTATTAGTTGAGGGTTCCCCAGAAGATCTCAGATAATGCGTCGACCAATACCTAGGGAAATGCAAAATTCGCGTCATTTTGTGGTTATAGACTAAACTGCAAAACTTTTTTTTCGATCGTTTGAATTATTCCATTGGCCGACCACTTATGTGGCTCATCCCAAAGTTGCTTACACTGTAAAAAATATTTCTCACTCTTAAAAGAAATTTTTTTGGAAACCTAGTTGCCAAGAAGATCTTTTATAAAACTACAAAATGTTTTCTTGTAAAATTTACACAAAATTTTTATTAGTAGTCTGACAGATTATATGTAGGTTTGCATTTAAACTTTCATGATTGAGAAGTAGAAAAATAAAATAGACGAAATAAAGGTATTTCGCCTTGCTGGAACGAGGATTCGCAACCAGGTCGTTTGCGTTAATACCACGCGCCTTTAACTACATAATCAACTTGGCCGACAAGAATCAAGCATATTATGACAAGATATAATACGGTACTACTTAATAAGCAAGGAAAACATAATTTCAATTCTAAGGGCATATCCTTCTTTACAATTTATTTTGCAACATGCTTGCCACTTGAGGTGCTGGAGACTGAAAGATGTAACTAGAGAACAGCTATTATTCAGAACCAGCCACCTTCAAGTCATGTGTCACTGTTTTCTAATATCAATGGCTGCTCTGCAATAAATCCCTGTATTCGAACACGGAATTCTTAGCGGCAGTCGCCAAATTCTTGTAACTCTACAAATTAACTAGAGTAAATTTCATAAAACTTTGCGTAGGCTTTGCAAAACTAATGTTGAGTTCTAACAAGCAAATGTTGCAGACTTCAAGTTCATTATAAATATTGAGCTACATATACAGTTTTGTATGCTTCCCAAAAAAAGATATATATATGTTGCAAATGTATGTACGTACAATATTTCAGATGTGCAGTTACAACAAATACTTTGGTAGCTGGTTTCCAAAAAATTGCTTGTAACAAGCACACAAATTTTTTACTGCGTGTAACTGAGTGTGTGAAACTTAACAACTTAGCTGTAATAAAAGCTGAACCCTGAATCTATAAGCAAAGCCAGCAAGTCACTTAACATTACGCCCTTCCCCCGACCTATAATACAGACCTAATACTGAGAAGCATACCGAGTCTCTCCATTGTTTAACTGCTGGTTTCTTCCACACAAACTCGAAATTATCCGAGACTTACTGTGGATTCTGGTAAAAGTGCTTGAAATTCCTACTGAAAAAAAAAAAAACCGGTAAAGGAAACCAAGTCAAAAAGCGTCAATGTAAAGTATTTTTGATCTTCAGATTGCACTGAACCGATAGAATATGGCATTTATTTGGCAAAAATTGCTGATTGTAAGATTTATAAATTTTTTTCGAAAAATAAACCCAGGTAGGCTACCGTGTGAAGCATTTTAATATTGTTTTTTTTCTTTAGAACAAACAAATAATAGAAAACCACGTTTACTCGTAGAATTCAGATAAAGTATTACTGACGAAGCATACCATTGCTACATTCAACTTAAACACAGCAAAATCGATATTTTTAAATTCCTTATTGATAAACGTAAACATTTTTGGTGTGTATTTTTGAAAACACTTCCGCCGAACAGACGCGGGAATAAATTAAGACCTCTTTCAGATATCTTCGTAATACTTTCTTGTAGATTATTTGCTATGTTTCATGATTATGATACAAAAGTAGTAAAATGATTGATAATGACACTTTATTTTTCAAAATTTGTGAATTTGTTTTTCACACGAAACAGTGCATATGATATCTGCTTACTGTGTTTGGTACACTGGCTATATTTAACTCTCTAAGGACGGTACAAATGTCTTGCCATCGAAGACAAGGTTGAAGTGAGTTGCGTATATTCTCCACCACAACAATAACAGTTTAGTTGGTATCTGTATTTCCACTCACCATTATCCTATTGATCCTGACACGCCTACCATACTCTACAACCTTTATTACTGGCTGGCCGTCGGCCAATAAAGGCACGTCTCGGCTCTGCACCAGTTAAAGTGTCGCGACAGATGTAACAGGTTTTACAATCCATCTTGTTCATTTGAGAAATTATTAAAAATAACAGTTTTAATCTTAAGAGCTAAATTATTGACTAACTTTATTTGTAAAGTCCTGTGAAACATTAAATATGTAAAGTTGTGGGCCTGGTCTTCAACAGTAAATAAATTTCCATATAAACGTAGCCCCGAATATATATATATATATATGCATACTCCTCAAAAGGTTAAAATATATCATTTTTCTGAAATTTCTTTTTTGGAAAATTTGATAGTAACTAGAGATGGAAATAGTAATATGCATAATATACACAAGTAATCCAAAACTAATATTCGTTTATAGAACAGTCCCTTCACGCGAAACAAATGGGCTTAACGTGATCGACTTGACAGCATTTTCCCTCTTGGCGGTCGTAGCTCGAGTTCTCTCTGATGGACATGCAAAAATGCGTTTATCAGTAAATAACACGACAATCAGATAATCCTATGGAAGATTGATTCTCTCGATGTACACGCTACAGTATAGTTAAGCGGAGTTTGACACCCGATCTCTCTTTCGAGAGAAATTTCGAGTTAGACAGTCGATTAAAAAAAAGCAACAGCTATTTTTTTCCTTCCTCCTCCTCTCTCTCTCTCTCTCTCTCTCTCTCTCTCTCTCTCTCTCTCTCTCTCTCCCCGGGGATGTATTACAAAGCCAGCGAGGGCCATTACGGCTTGTTTGAAAACGGGAAAGCTTTGTTTATGTGTGCGTTACAGAATGTCCCAAAATTCGTGCCCACGGTAAAATGAGAACTTTTTGAAGCCCTCCCATTTCGAATAATAGTCGATAAATCTATTTTATTGTAACGTTAGACTTACACTTTCGAATCCGGTGAAATATAGCATACACTGTGTTTATTACTTACATTAGTAATGGGATAATCAATTGCAAAATAATCGATTCATCCATTATTTTAAAACTATTCTGTTATTCACAATTTTCAGCTGTTTGTACTTGAAGAAAACAAAACATTGCAGATACTTACATGTTTCATATTTATTAAAAATATAACATATAATTTTGAAAAAACAAATTTTCTAATTAACGGAAATTATTAAAATAAAGAGAAAAAAAATTCGTGGGAATAGTTTTAAATAAATTTATATAAATATATAGTATTTGCGGTCAACTTTTATGTATGGATTAGAACAAAGCAATCGATTATTTTTACCGATTATTTATTCGATAAAAAGTAATCGTAATCGATTAATTCGATTTACAAACTTACACGATCATCCCATCACTAACTTACATGATAAAATTTATTTTAAAAAGTGGTAGAAAGATAAAAAATTTCCTGAGAGGAAAAAAGTAACTAGGACCTCGAAAGTGCTCGCTTTACCGTGAACAGCCCCTTGTTCCGCGAACTTCGCCCCTGCTTGCCAGCAAAATGGCGCCACTAGCCAGCAACGTGTCGAGACGTCGTCCGCCAATCAGCGCCTGGCAATACACTTGCAAGCCGGCAACCCAGTCAATAGGGAACATCTCGCCGCGTGCAGTAGCCAATCAGACGCGAGGCAAGTTCTCAGAACGTTTGCGCACACGATTATAAAATGGCTGCACTTGCATCGAAGGTTTACTCAGCTATAGTTCATTCACGGTTACCTCACACATTTCTGAAGCCCTGCTTAAGTTCTACTTCCAGGGTATTCCTCCGCCTCGTGCAAACTAAGCTTAACGAAGTATACAAAATTACACCAAAGGACACCGCACCGAATTCGCGCGCACTCAGTTGTAATAGTATATTGTATGAGAACTATTTCTTACTATACACTACCAACACAAATGTTTTCTCACTTTTTTTTATAAATATTTATTATAAATTAGGTACTATAATTTATAAATAAAATATTGATAAAACCACTGTTTAACAAAATATAATATCCTTTTATGATAGCAGAGGTATAAAATGCTTATGATACCTGACATATTTAGTAAACAACCAAGCAAGTCATACATGGGGTGATTTTCCAAAAGTTATATTCGAAAAAGTGTGTATAAACCATTAACAGACTATACTCTGTAGTTGTACAGTGCAGTAGGAGTGTCCGGAGTTGTGGGAATCGTGGCGGACGATGCCACTGGTCGGTAGGTTTTCTCGGGAATCTGCCGTCTCCCTCACCCTTTCATTCCGGCGCTGCTCCATACTCACCTCACATCCCCCTCATCGGCTCTCAAGACCCATTTTACAATAGCTTAAACGACACAACCAACAAGAAGAGCTTCTGTTGTCCCACGGCCTAGTCAGCAAACAATTATAAAATTGTATCAGTTAATAGCATTGCCCAGGGAAAGTCAACTGTTCATGTCGGTATCAGTGTTAGCTGGTCACCTTGCACGCGGTCGATAGTGATCATGCATACACTGCAACATGCGCATGAACGCGTATACTCGGTGTAATATGTAAATGTGCAAACGTAATACAATTTCTTACATATTTTATTTGTAAACATTTTTAATGGTTTTCACTATTTGTGGGGAAATAGTTAGCTAAGAACGGACTGCGACACAAGATGGCAAATGTGGTAGACTTTTATATTAGATATGAAATTAAGTACACAATGATGGCATGTTTGCGCCGGTATAACCACGATATCGCTTAAAAATGTAAGTGCATGCCTACACTCCAGTTCACAGGGCAGGGTGGTTTGTAGGAGAGAGGATGATGTATTTTTTTAATACTGACGTTATGGCTTGCTGTTACAACAGATCTTCCTTCGGCAAAACGCTACGTCGCAGTCGACATTTATCTTCCGTTCGAGAAGAGCTTTACAGAAGTAAACCCCATTCGTCTGCCAATACCACGGCGGCGGGGGGCTTCGTAAACGAGAAACCTCATCGCGGTCTCCAGACGCGGAAAGAGGCCGAGGTATATGAAAGCTCTCGAGAGGCTGCAGTAGATACCACGTGATTTATTGCTCCGCTCAGTTTGTTTTTTTTATGGGGTCACATCCGAACAAAGATTCCAGAAATAAAAATTTCTCCCAATATCACGCAGCCTCCTCCTTATCGTTTCCCGAACAAACATAGGCTGTTCACGGGTAATTGACTACTTTTGAAAGCCCTGATAAGGACCTACTTTCACTTCTCATTTAGTATCCTTGCCCCATATTTGCAATGAACATTGCCATGGGCCTGATAACTTTATTTGTGACTCAGTCAAGTGAAAACACGAAGTTGTTGGTAACCTAAACAGGTTATAGGCTGTTCACATTAAAATGAGCATTTTTGAAAGCCCTATTTAAGATCTAGTTGTATGTACGTTGTGTATTCTTCCGCCTTATGTGAAATTAACGTTGCCATGAGTTTCATCACTTTGTTCATCCGTCAGTCACGTGAATCTGTGGAATCATTGGGAAAGTGAATATGTTACAAATCTGGTCAGTTTTACACTTCGATACATTATAAAAACAGTAAGTGAAATTAATAATTTATGTCATTACAAATGTTCAACTAACACTATTTATTCGACTTTAAGACATGAAATTTCCTTTACTGCACCGTTACCAACTTTACTGGGTGCATGCCACTCAGTGAGCCCATTCAAATATATGTAAGAGGAGGCAATGACTTTGTTCTAAAGTTGATTTCAAAAGTGCTCACTTTATCGTGAAAAGCGTTTGGTAATGTGTCATTTCGTACTGCAACCTGGATAAATCAAAATTACAGAAACTGATTTGCCTTAAATTTTAACGTTACACTCGCAATACAATGTTAAGTCTTGAAACTATGTTCTATAATTCGTGACCAACTTAACTGGAAGCCTGCACGCCATTGTGAATGGCAGCATACGCAGTTCAGGTGGCAGTGACATTTTTCAAATGTTGGTTTCACAAGTGCTCACTTTAACGTGAACGGTCTTTACAGCACAGGCATATTAGGCAAATTTTGAGGAGAGCCTCGAAAAATCTAGTCCCGCTTTCTACTATAAATCTTCCTTATTTTCCTATGAATGACACCATAAAAGTTCCCATTTATGGGGCGCCGGTGTCCTAGATTTTTACAGCTATAAGATCTTGAATGACAATATTCTCTATGCACATGAATAGCAAGGCAGATAGAGACAAATTTAGCGGGGGGTTGAGGTAGTTTGGGGAGCGGCGGGAAATGTTCGAAAATATTAGGCGACTGATATTAAAGAACAAAGCAGATGTAGAGTTTATTTGGTGTTATTTATGCCCTCCTTGCTCCAAAAAAAATACGACCTCGGCTCCCCAGAGGCGGAGACTTATAAAGGACTTCTAGCATCTGTGTAACATTTTAGGGCTAGATTTTTTTATAGGTGGATGTCTATTTTGCCTAGGCTACTAATAACTATGACACGATTGTTTAAAGCTGTTAAAAGAGTCAATGTTTTCCAAGAAATTTTGAGGATATTTTAAGGTGTTACACGATTTCAGTGGTTACTTCATGCAATTACCAAATCATTCGAAAAAAAATTACATTCACAATGTATTGGCGTAAATATGATAATATAACCTAAAATATTGACTCGTTCAAATTTAAAAAATATATTAAAACACAAAGTTTAGTTTCAGATAAAGTATTTATTGAAGTTAAAATTTCTCTGGAATGCTTTTCTTGGTTCCTTTGAAGTATGGGTTCGACTTATAGCTGACTTTCAATTTTATCTCGAATTTTTAAAACTGATATACGAGCAAACCGCGTAACAAATTTGCAATAAATATTAATGATATTGTAATGAAATTAAACATTAAGTTTAGCTGCATCCTTAGGTATTAGTTAACTGAAATTTTTGAGACGTGTCTTGTACAAAAATTATGTACAATTGACATTCCTATAACTCTATTAATTAATTTCTGAAAAGTATGCCAATGGAGGAATATTCCTCCATTGTCTTGAAAATCCTCCAGTGAAGAGGCGAGTGCGGTGCTGGTTCTGACCGTATTAAGGGCTAAATTGTATAATGCTTAGCTAGCAGTGCGACACGAACTAAAAATTAAAACTAGAATGTACCGATTGTATTTTTCTATCAATTTTAGTTCAATTCCTTCTCAATTTTAAATTTAAAGTTTTCTTCGTGCTTTTTCTAAGGAAATATTAAGAAATGTCGCCAGTTTTTTTTTAGTATAATGTACTTTTTCTAACATTCCATATTAAAATTTTCATGCTACAAAAAAAAAAAAAACTAAAGAATAGAGACTTCCAAAATTCGCGTTGTTATTTGGGGACACGTTAAACTTTAAACACGTGTACCTTTACAATACGTTTTTCATTGGGCCATACTTCATCTGACACGCCCTGGGTGACTCTGCGCCAGTAAATCATGTACAGTTCAGTTAGACAGGGCGTGGATTCACATATATGTAGCAGCAATGGGAAAACGATGCAGGCTTCTGTCTTTACAGTACTGTGAAGTTGAGCCTGATTGGAAATAATAACGCGGATTTCACATGTCTCTAAGTAATGAATAAATTTGATGCATCGAAAGGAATTACTTTAGCATAGATTCCCCATTAGAATCCGTAGCTGCAGGATTAGTAAGAGGAAACCATAAGAAACAATGGTCGCTCCGGAACCAAGATGAATGAAGATCTCCGTCATGCAAAATATAAATAATAAACAAATACATGTCTGCGCTTGAGTCGAGGCACCTTTCCGTCTCTTTTCCTCGACTCGGGGTAAGATGTCCACAACTATTCTCTCTTTCTCTTCCTCTTCTGTCCCGTCATCGGAGGGAGAGAAATGTGAAATATGCCGGCCGTCAGGCGACCCCGGGTTCGCTCTTAAGATTGAATTCGCCTACGCCCTCGGGGAGAAAAATTGACCCCATTTCCGGTCGGACGCGCCACCCCTTGGAGAAGGGGTTGGCGCGGTATGGAGGGGGGTGGTAGGGTAGGCGGCCAGTTACGTGAGGAAAGTTCCTTCTGACGCGGGAAATGGAGGGGTATGTCTTGGAAACCCTGCCCTGTCCACAAAAGTGGACCGGCTTCCCGTCAGATGGGAAATTCTTTTCCTAATCGTCTGCCTCGACTACATTCTTTTTTCCCCCCATTTTCCTCATGGACACGTGCTGGGAGAAGTTTCTACGCCTCCTTCACTTCTCTGCGTTCTTCAGGAATGTCACCAGACGGGCTCCCGCACGAACGGGCAGATGAAAGTGGGTTAGGCAGAGAGAAGAGATATATTGTGAACGGAATCAAGATATATTGCTTTGCTCTTTTGAAAACTTTCCAGGTGTCACAAAACTTATAAAATTAATTTTAGAGTTGTATGTGTGCAGCGATAGCGGCGTTTGGTAGAGGCTGTTAATGGTAATGGAGCACTTTCGACACCAACCTTAAAAAAATGTCACTGCCCTTAACTGCATGCAATTTTAACTGTCACACTGAATGCCATGCGTCCAGTAAAGTTGGTAACGATGGAGAGAAAGTAATTCCATCTCTTTACGTTGAATTAATAGTGTTAGGTAAATATGCGTGAATACTGAACTATTTTTTTTTTTTTTTTTTGCGCAGTAGTGAAAAGTAATAAATTTGTGAAATGCAAATAATTTCCTCAACAACTTCACGGTTTCACTTGGATGGCAGATGAACAAAGTGATCAGTACCATAGTAATGTTAATTTTACATGCGGTAGAAGATCAACACACAGCGTACACAAAAGTAAAACTCAACAAGGCTTCAAAAATGATCAATTGAACATGAACAGCTTACTCACGCGTCGAAATTCATACGAGTGCAGTATCTACTTACTGGCAGAGGCGCCACGCCGTACCTGCACGTAGATGCATGCAAAATTCGCGTTATTATTAGAGCTGCGGTTTTTTGCAAAAAAAAATTATGGGTACACCGTAGACTTCATCTATAAGCACACAACAGCAGTTTGTTTACTGCCATTGGTTGCTGTCTGCTTGAGAAGGCGTCTTCATATCTGGCCAGGGCCACTCAGAATTCGGCAACATCGGCACGGCTGCTAGGTGATTCGAGTGCAGACAGTTAACACGTAACAAAAAGTAATTCAGCCAATCAAGATAGGTAAAAGACCCTACAGTTTTTAGAAATATAAACTATCTTGAAATCTTTTCGCGAAATTTCAGTACCCCTAATGATAATGCACCGCGTCAACGGCAGACATTTTTCGAACATTATTATCAGACGCATTTTCTAGCTTCCGTCCTGACGAGGAAAACCGGCGATGTGTTTGTCATTCCACGGCTTTGGTCTTGTGAGTACTTTGCTGACGTTGAATACTCTTATAAGGTTACTTCCCAAACCCGGTCCAATCGTTCGCTCAAAGAAACTGCATCTGACAGTCCACTAAGTCATTTTTTAAAAAAGAATTACGGAGTCCCAGCCAGATGCACTATTGCAGAATTTACCACTTCCATGCGAAATACATTTTCTAAAAAAACTTTATTTCAAGCGCGCTTCTTAAAGTGATAATTTTGCCAGCGTAAATGTCAGAGGGAAGGAAGAGAAAAGAATCCCCACCCATCAAAAGAGTTTGTTATTTAACTTTCAACACCCTGTCTGCCTGAGGAGAAAGACTATTCTGGAAAATGTATAGGTTTATATAAACGAACGAAAATAAAAGCTATCACTCAGTTAAAATTACTGTGAACAGTTTTTGTAGAAACTTCTGCAAAATCTCAAAAATACACTTCACAGATCTCTTTCATGGGGCATATGCATCAGGAAATGTATTGCCACAGAATATGTAAGCAGATAGAACTGAATTGGCGTGGCAGTTCCTAAAGTGTGGATTTACCATTTCGCTCTTTGGTTGCCCGAGTGAATGCAGATATTTGGGCGGCTTTAACATCTAGATCTTGAGAGCCGATGAGGGTGATTGAGGTGAGCATGGATAAGAGCCGGAATGAAAGGGCGGGGGAAACGGGAGATCATCGAGGTAACCCGCCGATCAGCGGCATCGTCCGCAACGATTCCCACATGCGAAAATCCGGAAGCACCCGACGGGAATCGAAACCGTTTCGCCTTGGTGGGGAACGAGTAGTCTAACCACTACACCACCGCTGCCCATGTGCCAATGGGGCTTTTTCTATCACTAGAAAATAACCATTTTTCTTACTACATGATTAGTAGTAGGGGCGTGGGCGTTCTAGATATAAAGGAATGTCGCCTTTGATCGGATTAACCCTTTGATATCAAATCAATTGGGTTAATCCTTAATTCGACCTTAATCCGATCGAAATTCTTTAATGTGACGGATTAATTCTTAATACGATTTTAATCCGACAAAATGTAAATGTAGGAGTGTTTGAATATTACTTGGAAATAAATAAAATGATTTTAATAAACGTCCATTCTGTTAGGGAGATTGCAGAATAAATTACTTATAGCGCATATTTCTGGGAAATGAACTCTACCCGTCTGATTAGATATGCGTTTCAAATGAATTACTTAATGGGTAACGAATACAAGTATGTGACTATCACTAAACGAATTATGGAACCCAACTATCCTGTTTTATTAATTAATGAAACAGTATACAGAAGAGAAACATGTCCATCTGGCTGAGAGGTTGTTGAAGGAATGATGCTAGTACAGGATTTGCAGAGACTTATAAGCACAATTAGAGACGTGGAGTACGGCCGGCTTCTGGCAGGCGAATAAGGTTATAGCTAGTCGCAATAGATTGAATAGACAACTACATGACAAATGGATAAAATTATGTTTGCGATGCACATAATTATATATAAATTATGGTACTTGAATTAAAAAATAAATTTATTAAATCGCATGTCACTTCTCCCAAAACATGTCTGTCTGGCTGTGAGGTCAGTCAAGGAATGACTTATAGATGTAGAGCTCGCAGCCAAGTTGAAATTATGGGAAAGACAATTGAACACGACTCATGTACTTTAATTTTCAAACTAATTAATATTTCACTAGAATACTCGTTCACCACCCATTCTAATAACTTATAGATGGAAGCATATGACTTGAATACACAATGTCCTACAAAAGACAACGAAACGATTTACACACTACTCATATGCATCTTGAATTATATCTAGAAAAAAAAGGGGTTCCTAGAAAGCTACTATTAACAACCTGCAATTTAAGCAACGAAATGCACAGACAGCTTTTCACAATACATAACGATAGCATCGACATACTAGTACTGAGAAAAATTTAACCAGATTTTTAACACAACTTTAAGTTCCCCGGAAAAATTAATTTTCACTGTTGTAAGAATAATTCACTTTTAACACAATTTTCCGTGAAAGGGTAGGGAGACTTGGATGCCGTGAGCAAGGTCTTAATCCCACAAAGTTTAATCCTGCAACACTTTATAGGATCGTAATATATATTTTAATAAATCCACAAACTTCCTTGAAGAAAAAGTACTTAAAATAACGATCACACTACAATGGTCCGAACAAATATTTAACACACATTTCGGTAATTCACATTTAAAAAATCTTAACTGAATGATGAACGGATTATTAAAAAATATATATATGTATGTAAACTTTAAAATGAGGGAGACGATGTGCACACTATAACTTATCACAATAAAAGTCCTGGGAATCCCGTACTTGCACAATAAATGTTCATAAAAAGAAAAAAAAATTAAAGTATCGGTCCCACCATATTGACCTGGTCTTAACACACAAAAATTGTTTCCCGATAAAATATTATTAAAGTAAAATGCGTTTATAATATTGCTTAACGAGAGTTGAACTCTGCTCTATGGTGGATTGAAACCTCGGCTTTGCAGAGCTCATAGCGCCCGCTTGTGCCATGGGATGCCGGGAGCCATCTGATGAAGTGGGAAATAGCATTGAGCAATTGTATGTGTACCCAGAACAAAGGTTTACAATGAACTAAAATGGCACCACCCAGCGAGAAGTGATCACAATTCTCCTACCCACGCCCACTCCCCCTTCACCAATCCAACTCCATAAGTCCAGAATGTGCCTTTGTCTGAGAAGAGAGTTTCCTTGCACCCACTATGCATCCCTCTCCACCTCCAGCCCAGAACGCGTTTTCGGCTAGCTCGAACAATGCCTCCACTTGCCAAACACCCTGTCAAGATGCCAATTTTGAACTCACCCAAGGGTGTTAACCTGTTTGCGAAAACTGCCCTCTCCCCATGAATGCGAAGTTAACTGGTCTGCTTACCTCCCCTCTTCCCTTAAAACTTTTAATTTCGCCTGGATACTGACCCATCTAGAAAACCGTTTCTCTGTCCTCAAAACCCTCGCTTGCTTCCAGCAAAGAAAAAGTTTCCCAAGTCCCGGTGACAAAATTATTTCCCTGAAGTTATAATTAATTTTAATTCCAATAAATTAATTTTTAATCCAATAAACTTTAAGTTTATCCCATTTTCCAGCAAACTTATTAAATAAAATATTTCCAGTAAACTTCAAAATAAAATATTTTTAAATCATACAGAAATCTGGGAACCTATGAAAATATTTTTGTACAAGAGATATTTTTACTTGCTAAAATTTGTAAGTAACGAAAAACACACATCATTCGATTTAAGTAATACACAAGTTAAAGTTTGTTTCACCTTTTGAAAAACTACAATAAAACCAAATGTTTTTAAATTCAAGGGAATGGAAAACATACATAATTGCATATTTCATGGGTAGAGTTCGCCGTAAGCTTCCATGCGAGATTTTTGACTACACTATCGTCTAGGAAAATGTAATGCAATCACATTGAAGTTTAATATTCTATGTTAAGTAATCATTTGTTCCAAATTTATTGTAAACAAATAATTTGTGTGTTTAAAAAGCAGTGCACTCACATAGTTATCAACAATGTGATGTGTTTACAAAAGATACCAGGGATGAGGCTTTCTAAACCCTCGTGGACAAAGCCAGGTTGTGAGTATGCCAGAGCTGAGGGCATGGGGAGCAGTGCGAACATCAGTTTACAAGAGCTGAAGGGGGAAAATGTTCGGAGCAACATGACATAATAGCCAGTGGCCAAGAGCTTGAGTCATGCGCGGGAGCTGTGTACAACACGGGCGAGATGAGAGAATGAAACAAGTTTGCCTACTTGGCCGCAGCCTGCAGCGAGCGCTAGCGTTCAGACCCGCCATCCCTTCCCTCCACTAGCGGCCCACACCGGACTGCATGCAACAGGGGGAGAAACTCGCCATTTCCCCTCCTCCTCATCACACCTGCCTATCCCAGATAGCACCCAGGCGAATTGTCATCCGTGCAGCCCTACCAAGTATACAATTCACCATCGCTCGCGACCTACCTCATTTAGTCTATATTTCCCAACTACATGTTTGGAGCATGAGGACTGAGTTTACAACATTGAAATGAAATTTAAACTCATGATATTGCATTGAATTTTAAGCCCATTGCTTTTATTTTGACTATCAAAAATGATTTGTTTAAGAGAAAAACTTTACATTTTAAATGCAGTTTTAAAAAATAATGAATTTCTCAACGCTGTCAAAAATAGTTGACAATATCAAAAATATAAGTAGTAGTCTACGCCATCAAAATAAAAAGTTGTTCATGTAGTCAAAACTTATTATAAATTTAATAGCAATTTTTTTTGTCTAGAAAGTTTTTATTGAGGGGAATACTGTTTTACACTCTATATTAATAATGGTAAATAATACGAATTAAACATACTCACATAGTAAAAATAATTTAATTAAACTGAAAAATTCTGGGTAACATTATCTTGTTTCCAAGAATTGTATCATTAAAACACGAAATTCCATAGAAATCTAATCCAAGGAATGAATTCTGGGAAACATTATCCAAGCTCCAAGAAATATATCACATTTCAAATACATCATAAATAACATTAACATGGAATTATGCCCTAAATGACTTCAACCTGAAAAATTCCACGAAATTTGATCTAAATACCCAGAAATATAATAGTAAACGCAACTAAAGAACACAACACACAAATACAAACTTGAATTACAAATAAAACTCAACTATTTAACACCTAAACACGACGAATCGAATTACAAATCAAACACAACAAATTTACAACTAAATGAGAATTTCCAATTAAAACAACCAATCACAAATACCCAATGAATTACAAATCAAACACACAACAACCCACCCAGACTGCCATACAAATACGAATCTATCACAGATATCAATTTAATTATTTGTAACACATAATGGATTACCAACTAAATGTGAATTCTATCATAATAAGAGCTATCAAACGCAATGAATTGTCATAAATAAAAGGAAAATAAATGTAACGGATTAATGATCAACTATTAATCCAATGAAATGATAATCCAATCAACAAGCAGATTGATTGCACAATAAATTGCACATCCAAGCAACATTGATATCGATAGGTTTATTAAATGAAATAACACATAAAATATTATTTAATATATTTTTATTGGGTGTCATAATTTTACAAATATTGTGTTACAATCTTTTAAGATCTTTCTTCTTGACCCACGAGTCGTGTGCTATTGAGAAGCCACTCCATTGAACCAATTTTTTCATTTTAATGATTTTGTTTATCAAATATTAATTTGGAGAACTGACTTTTTCCAATTCATATTTGTAAAATCTGCCTCTCATAGGCTCTCCATCATCATAGGTTTCAGGGTAATACACTCTGCGAAATAATGGTAAAACTGAAATAATTTTAGATATTTCATAAATCCAATTTATTGTAATTTTTTCTCAAAGATGGTTTTCTGTTTCGAGATTTGTATATATTCATACACTTTGAACTTTTGCTTCATCTGATAGGATATTTTCACATTATTATAAATGGTTTTCATCAAAGTATTGTCCATAACTTTTTCAGGAGCCATCTTGATAGTTCTATGATATCTGGAATTAAAAATTTAACCATTTTAGGCAAAACATCAACCCATTTGTAAGTCCCCCTCTATGTGAAATGTTAATATATTAACTGCTTAATCGATTTGATGTAATGTTCCACAACACTGGCTTTCAGCTCCGAATACATTGTGTAGTGATTAATAAAATATTCTGTCATTAGTTTCCGGTACAGTGTAGAAAAAATTCAGACCCTCTGTCGGTTTGGAGCGAATTGGGGGTTCTCTCTTTCAAAACGATCTTTATTGCATTGGTAACCTGTTTACCAGTTTTGTTTTTCAAAGGTATGCCCTAACCATGTTTGGAATAAATGTATATTATTATTCAAATATTTTTGTAGCCCTTATTATATTTGGAAAGCAATGTCATTTAACAAAAATTGGCTTAAAAAAGATCATTTAACCCTTTAGTAATAAGTCTTCCTCTAGGATCTCTTATCCTGACTTGAGCTTGAGGTTATTGAGAAATATTACTAAACTTCATTGGTAATATAAACATCTTCTTTCAGCTCTTCAATAATATAAACAATTTCGTTCGTATGTGAATTAAAACCAGAGTCTCTCAAAGCGATGAGAAGTTTTAATCCAATGACCAATTCATTGGGATTGATCCAGTATACAGGAGAAAACCAGTCGCCAATTTCATCTTTATATATCCCACTTCCAACAATATCTCCTATTAAATGTAGTTTCGGATTATTTTCATCTACTAAATTGTTATTCACATTCGTATGATGAAGTTCGTTATATTTTTTTAATCATTTTAGGAATATTGATTTGGAAAGTTTTTAAATAATTCAAACAAACCTTCACTCACATCAGTTATGCAATCACCTATTTTATTATATTTTCAGACAAAAATGTAATTACCAAATCTCCCAGAAACCATGTGTTTCCATTTCGATATACACCAAATGTCGTATCACACACAGGTAAAGTATGTTTTAAAACTAAATAACGTGTTAAATGAGAAACAGGTTGCTTTTTCTTTTTCTTGAAATATTCTTCTTCTTCCAATTTAATTTCCAACGGTGATTCATTAGGTGTATTCAACACAGAATGTTATATATCAATTCTACTTGTAACAGGTAGAAATTTTTCTTTGTTTAAAACATCCTGTTCCATATGGGCTCATTTGGCTTGCAAATATTTCTCCTTCACAGCATATATAACGTTATGTAATTCCGAAGATGAGGCAGACATGTTTGATTATATTATGTTAAATTCCAGATATTTAAATATGAATTAAGTCGTTACTTTCAAACTCCTGCAATAGGTCGACTAACTGCTATACTAGATCGAATAGTTTGCTTGTTTTCAAGCTTATCGACTTTACTTAAAACAGCCACTAATTTAGCTATAGTTATAACTCTCAAATCATTAATAAAATAATTTATTTGTGATTCCAAATAAAAATATTTTTCTCAGATCTGTTTGCATAACTAAACCATATTTTTTATTAACCAACTCATCACTTATATATTTTGTAATTTATTCCATTTGTGTGCAAGTTATTTTATAATACTAGTGCTTATCACTTCATTAATTGCATTTCTGCATGTTGTGTTATAAATATTATGGTTATCATATCATTAAAGTTCTTATTAAAACAATTTAAACATTCTTCTATTCCAAGTTCATTACTCTGTGAATCATTACTAATATTGGTTAAAATGTTTGCAATTACACTCGTGTTTTTATAAACATTATCATTCCCATCAACTAACTTTATTAATTTTTCTTGAATATCGGCCGATTGTGATTTAAACATGTTTAGCATAATGGTGTTTAAGTCTTCCACATAACATTTAGTTACTGCACCAGTATCTTTCACAGCCATATCCACATTACGTAATCTATGTCCATTCAAATCACAATTCATATCGCGAATTTTCTTTAAAAAAACTATTGTAATGATTGTATTTTATACTTTTAAATACTTATTATGCTTGCCTGGGAAGTAAAAAACTGTCTAATACAGACTTACATCTGCCTTTATATCGGAGAAGCATTAATATAATCACCAGAAAACCTTATTTGTTTTTCCAACAGTAAAAAAAACATATCTTTAAACTTTGTAAATGTCATAATACCCAAAACATGGTCATTGTAAATATGTTGCAGGTTTATGATGTCCTTTTTAAACACAATTATCATACTTGTATTATTGAACAAATTATGTTTTGACTACGTGTGTAACTTTGTGATAGATAAAAACAATACTTCAGTCAGAGGCACAGTATCTTCTTTATTTGTAAAAGGGAAATATCGCATTCCTTAAATTAGTGATAAAATACTCACTAATCATTGATATTTCTCTTGTATTGTTTCAGAAAAAAACATATGCCCTTTCAAATTTAAGCCCATTTAGATGTTCCAACAGTGACATAATAACACACATTTTGCCACATGAAGGACTGCTTATTATACAACCCATATTTTATGGTAAAAGAATACCATGCTTCTGTTCAATTATGTTTTCTTTCATATTCTCAATTACAGAAAGATGTACATTTTGTTTTATAACCTTCATTTATACAGTATTACATAATGCACCAATGTAAAATGATAAATGTGGGTCTATTTATAGGCTCGTGATCAGTTGAAACTAATGGCTCATTGATTAATAAATTGCCATTTGAGTTGCATTTACCAAAATACAATTATTGTGGGTCTGGTACTAAACTTGCAAATCATCTGGTGTGGAACGATCAAGGAATAAATGCTCTACATAATGCTTGTAAAGAACACAATATAGTTTATGATCGAACAAACAATTTGAAAGAAACACATATAGTGGATACAATTCTAGCAGATAAAGCAGCACATATAAGGAAGAATCCGTCTACATCGACCGGTGAAAAGCTAGATGCCTGGGTTGTTGACAAAATCACGCACACAAAGGTTAATAAAGGCATGAGTTTAAAATGTAAAACTAAACTAAAAACAAAGTAAGGAGAATCATTCCATTTCTATTTTAGCACTAACAGCTCTTGGATAAATCCTTGGAGAGGTTTCGGGTATCAGTAGAGCAGTTAAATCAAAGGGTAAATTAATGTATTTGAAACCCTACAAAGTTGGACAAGGACAACAAAACTCCAAGCATGGAAAAAATGCAGAAAATCGTAAATAGTCTTCCAAAATGTGCATTAGCAAAAAAGATATTCATGTATTTGTAAAGAAACTGGATATTCCCTCTTTCTGAGGTGTGTATATGAGAGACGATTTACAAAAGAAACCAAATCTCCGTGAATGTATGATTGTTAATTTAGATTCGAAACAAAATGAAGGAACACATTGGTTAGCATTAATTAAAAACCTAAATCAACCATTGTATTATACCATTTTTGTGATTTACATCCTCCAATTGAATTGCTTAATTATTTTTAAAATATGCAATTAAGGTACAATTCCCAAATGGAACAATTACCAAATACAAACAGTTGTGTACATTTATGTCTATGTTTTTGTCTATAAATATGATATATAAATAAGTAAGTGCAATATTAAGCATATTAGTTAGTATAAGTCAATTTTGTCGATATTAAGTGATTATTCATTGCAATTGCATGCAGTATATTTCCCTGTGTTGCAGTAATATAGAGAATTCCAAATAAGTCTAATCGAATTCATTACTTACAGCATACCAAACATTGATAAGCA
Organism: Dryococelus australis; assembly: GCA_029891345.1. Lineage (NCBI taxonomy): Eukaryota > Metazoa > Arthropoda > Insecta > Phasmatodea > Phasmatidae > Dryococelus > Dryococelus australis. The sequence continues at coordinate 113,059,931 of CM057004.1, read as the reverse complement.
CAACCAATCATTTACGGTCAACAATGGTGAAAAAACCTAAAAGATTGTGATAGCGATAGGATCTTATGATTTGGATGTCTTAGAAACATTCATTAAAGTGGCATTACCTAAAGATGTGCATTTCCAATTATGTGGGAATCCAAATACGTTAACTAGTGTGATATAGTGTTATGTGGATATCGATTTCTCGGAAGTCAATTCAATTGCAGATATGTTAGGCTATGAGCGGATAGTGTATCCCGCTAATGAATTACACAAACCATTCAAACAGGTTAATATATTATCTGTAAATGTATGTTGTATAAATGTTAATATTGTAGGTGGTTCTTATTTGAATGGGAAACCGACAAATACACTACATGAATTCACATGTGGGGTGGCTCTAGAATAAAAAATAATTGAACAACCAAATACATTGATATATCTTCCAGTAATAGTGAATCGTGTTGATGAAATAGTTGTTACAATTGTCGATCATGATGGTAAACTTATTAATATTAAAAACAACGAAATTACCATAAATTTAAATATAAAACAACTATTTAAACAGTTGCATTCCGTGTGCATTACAATCAAAATGTTTATTGTGTACAGATGTAAATTAGGCGGTACTTTTAAGAAGTATGTCACTAAGGAACGTATTTCGAAGAAAGGAAGTATAAAAAGACATACATGCAAGCATAAAATGCTCACTTAAAATAAGTTACCCAAGAAGTTATGAAGATGCAATCACAAATACTGAAATACATGAGTATGAACCATTTCGAGTTGGTGTGTCGACATTACAGTCGATATCAAATTTGAGGTTCAGAGGAACAATAAAAAAAACACTCGATGCAACATTCGAGCAAGTACAATAATAATATGTTATGGAATACTCCATTTAATCGATAGAATTTCATATTTGCTAAATGGAGTGGAAATTTCTTCCATAGTAAAAAAAAAACTCTCTCTTGCAAACTCTAAACGATCTTTATTCAGGACTGATGGCTGGGTGAAGCAATGCTAGCGATTATTCACTAAAAATAAATCCAGGTGGAAAATATGAGGTTGTATGGTTTTGGGCTTTGCTGAAGACTATAAACACATTATTTTAAACACTAAACAAGAATTAATTATTCTATTCGCTAACACACATTTTAATGCCATGTATGATACAGCTAATAACAAGGAAGGCGTAGCATTGAATTAAAAAGTGTTGAATGGCTGATGCCACATATTAAAATTAACACACACGAACGTGTTAAGCTTTAAAAATATACAGAAAAAGGGAAGAATTTAGACATTGCATATTGATCATGGGCTCTGGAGTTTTTTCCAACTCTACCAACTATACAAAAAGTTGTGTGGCATGTGAAATCTAGTTTTTTGTCTGAGAAACCATGATTTGTTATCATATGATTTCAAACAAACCAACAAAACAATTTAAAAGTGGATCAATCATTATTCGATAATTGTGATATGTAAAATATTAAACTATATCTAAAAAGCCAAGCTTATCCCTATGTTGATTTTAATACGAATTTTGGTAATGGAGAGTTTCTTATTGCTACAATATGTGTACAAAGTTTCAGGAATTGTATTATAACAAAATGAGTTCACCGATACTAGAACCCAAAACCTTTAAAAGTAGAGGAGCATTATTTGTTTTTGATGTAAGTAAACAATATGGCACAATTACCAGTAGTGTAATTGTTTTACAAATTGGAATAACTGCAAATACATTACAGAAAACACACAAGCATTTGCTTTGATAATTCAAGATAGATGAGCAAGTTACAATGTAAGATATGTGCTGATGAAAAATGCATTGTGTCAGTAGGCGAGGAACCATGGTTACTACAAGATGTTTTGCAATGTACAATGATTTCAATCTCCAGATAAATTTATCGCTAGAGAATTAGGTATTACTGATATGGAAGAACATACAACTGTATTCAGCTTTAAAGTATCTTTCAACTGGAAATATCTATCTCCCAGATACAAGAAAACTAATAGGTGGGTAAGCAAACACCACCACGGTTGAAAATGGGAGAGTGGCTGTATGCGTATGAGAATATTAAAGATATTTCAGAACAATACTTAAATAATTATGAATTTATATGTAGGTGGAATTGAGCAAAAACGTATTTTAGAATGTGTGTGGTATGGAACAGTAACAGATATCCAAAAAGAATACAATTGGCCATTGTACAAACAACTATGTAAAACACACAGATCTAATTCAACATTCTTATCTGCAGAGAAAAACTCAAAATTAATGCAAAATTCTGTTAAATATACGTCAAGAGTTCCGAGGGTCAACACCTATAGGCTGTTCACAGTAAAGTGAGCAGTTTTTACAGCCCTTATGAATTTTCGTTTTCATCTAATTTCCATTCTCCTGCTACTTTTTAATATAAACATTGCAATGTAACCAATAATCACAGTGTATACATTTCCCCACCCTCAAAATGTAATGCCTGAGTCTGTAATAAGATATATTTATTAGTGGTTGATACTTGTAGTGAGGGCCTTAAAATGTGCTCACTTTATCATGAACAGCCTATACCAGAGCTGCTCCACATGCATCAAAAAGAAATAAAATTAAGTATACCAAACTATATACACACGAAAAAAGTTTTCCATCAAAGAAATTTGATAAAACTTTTTCATCAAAGAAATATATCGGATAAGATCGTAATAAGAATTAATCCAATTGGATTATTTTTTTCATCGAATTAAGATAGGATCAAGAATTAATCCAATTTATTTGATATCAAAGGGTTTATACTATTAATCAAAGGCGGCATACCTTTGTATCTAGAACACTCACGCCCCTACGACTATGATTATAATAGTATTCTCCGGAGTGAATAGCGACACATGTAAACATCTTTTTTTTTTTTTTTTTTTTTTTTACTTGATTTTCATGTGCAGCCACTGGGGCCCTGAATCTTGCGTAAAGATTTCAAGACCAGTTGTATTTCATAACACTTTAGCTAAGATTCACTCTCATGATTGGATGGTTTCCGTGTTACACATATTTAGGTGTCTCTGCCCGCGAATCAAAACGCACAGTATTGAAGTTACCTATTCCTGATTGGTCAGTTAATTAGGAGAAGAAGATCTCACAGAAACACGCAGCCAATAAGCCAAAAGAAAACAGTTGGTATGCCCGTAGGGTACTGAAATCTAGCATGTGTGGAAAATATTTTCGTGACATTTGGGTGTCCCTTAGGAATCACTAGGAAGCTGTACATTTTTTTTTGCAGCAGCAGACAGAACTCAAAGGTGTTGCACGCTAGTCTGACTTTTGCCATTTGTCGACAACTCGGTGGCGCGATCCTAAGTTCGCTTTTAGCCAACAGTAAAGATTCAGCGGTTGAACAACGAATATCTAGTAAAGCGGTAATTGGTAACAGGCAATGAAATCACAAACTGCGCTCAAGCAGGCACAAGAACACGTTGTAGTTTAACTGCATTCGCCAAATAACAGATATTCAGTAGTAGAGAACAAACATTTACTGAGTTCCAATCAAATGGGAATGGCTTAAAACTCCGGCGACAGCCAATAACAAGAGATAGTCGTTTTTTTGCGGGAAAAGTTAACTGTCTGCTAGGATTCAAAGTCCTGCACACTTATCCTCTAGTTTTCTTTCCTTATTGGCTGACATGCATGTATGAAGTTACTACTCTATTTTACTGGGCAATTGAGGATTATGATACTATAAGACAGAACGCTCGTGATTGGTCTGCAAAAAACTTAGCCGAGTCAAAACATTGTTCGTCAAATCATGAAAGAATAAACTAGTTAGAGTGTGTTATAGAAGCTATATGTTGACTCAAATAATCTTCGCGATTTCCCATCATCTCTACCAATAACAAAAAGAAACTCTCAGGCTGCAGGGCCGCGGTGGCTGAGTGGTTAGCCTGCTCGCCTCTCACCAAGGCGAACCGGGTTAAATCCCCGGCCGGCGGGACGGTGCCACTGATCGGTGGGTTTTCTCGGGGATCTTCTGTTTCCTCCGCCCTTTCATTCCGGCGCTGCTCCATTTTCACCTCAATCAAACTCGTCGTCTCTCAAGACCTTGCTGTTAAGAGCCGCCCAGATTTCTTCACTCACTCTCAGGCATAGGGGATGGCACTTTGAAAAGCAGTCAAATTCCCTCACCCCCCTCCAACCATGTGATGAATCTTTCTCTCTAGTCGCGTGAAATACGCAAACACGTCGGAGGCACGTGATGAAAACCAACCGCCTTCTAACTGGAGAGTCAAAGAAGTTGAATACTCTTCCATCGGCTGGGCTGTTCGTTACGTCCGCAGATAAATAGTTGCCAATCAAACACTCTGCACTCCACGTGTCGTGACGAATCGCGAACGAGATGCCTCGCGCGATGGATAGGACGCCTGACGTGTGAGGTCCATCCCGCATCCTTGCATAACAAACACGACGCGGAGACGATGTAAACAAATATCAGTCCCGCGAGATGGGCTGTTTACGACAAGCGGCCTTCCACAAGACTTGAGTAAATACTGCCTTTGTTTGATATCAGCGTCACGCTTTCCGTCATTTCTTTACCAGTCTCGTGACTTCAATGGCAGGAGTCACTTTCGTCAAAAAGAATTAACACACATAAATTTACATTAGTCTCCGAATCAAACAGGTAGGATGCCAAACTCGCTGATCAGTTATTGTGACAGTTTTTAAAAATACTGTAGCGATTTAACTTTTCGGATTGGCCGATTATGTTTTCGCAAAGAGTTGCTTTTTACAAGCGAATTTCGGGGAGTCACAGTTCAAGCAGCAGAATTCTCATTAAAACAATAAACAAATGAAAGAAGTTCTTGCAGACGGAAGACAGAAACGATAGAACATACTGTTGAGGTCTAGCAGTCACTCTTTTTTTTTTTTTTTTTTTTACGAAGAAATGAACATTATTTATAACAGAAGAAACAATTGTAACAATCATACCACTGATCAGCGTCAAGAATTTTTGTTAATCAACGACGGGATTTCGTTCGTTTAGTTACAACAGTTTTCAATCAGGTTGTTTTATTTTAAATCAACGTAGCCTAACATTTGAGTTAATCAAGAAGTTCTGCACAGTTGCATCTAAGGTCGTTGTTTTGGGAGCAGAATCTCCCATAAGTAGGGAATTCATTTCAGGACAAGATAGGCCTTCAACATGTGTACACTGACGTAGGCTTTGTAATTGGATCACAGTTCATTAGACACGCCCTGGGTGACTCTGAGCCAATAGCGGACTTGTAAGGGAACAAGTAGCGAGTGTCATACTACCAGTGCGGAGTAACACTGGATACTCTCTGGACCAGCAGCCAACGAACACACATCTGAGGCTCGAGCGTATACAGGACTGTGGAATCTAGCGTACAGGCAATTGAAATCGCGAAATTTTCCTATCCCTAATGATAACGTAATAAGGAAAGACGCCTTAACTGAAGAAACGTAAAACTAAGCAAATTTTTTTTGTGGCAAACACATCGCGATTTTTTACTACAAAAAATGGTTTCTTTGTGATTAAATGTATCAAACACTTCTATTAGTCCAAAAAGAACTTATAAATACTAACATTATTTTCTCTCGGACGAATGAAAATGTGTTGCCAAAAACGTCATCACCTATTTTAAAAGATTCGTGATGCCAGTACGTGGTAATCAATCGTTAAATATCATTGATAGATACTTAATTAACATGCTATATATATATATATATATATATATATATATATATATATATATATATATATATATATATATATATAGGAGCACGTGTTTTTCGCGAAAAGATTTCAAAACCAGTTGCACTCCAAAACGCATTAGAAAATGCGCACTTTTTCGGTTGCATGATTTTAAATGTAACTTGCCTCAAGTGTCTGACAGCGAATCATGAACGTTCAATATCGGAGTGCTTTATTCTGATTGGCCCAGTCAAATAAGAACACGTCTTCTCACGTAGACGCGCGGCCAATAACCGACGGAAATTGTGTTGGGGACGTAGTGCATTGCAGTATAGCGTGGAAATATATCTTTCCACGAAAGTACATGGTACTAGTTATAGATCATATATCCATATGTCATGTGATTTAAATGGCAAAGGTAATTAGCGACATAGAAACTTGGGCTCCTATACTCCGAGATTTTCGACTTTTTGGTGCTATATTAATATATATATATATATATATAATTATTTGGCTGCACATAAAGCTGTTTAATGTTGTGACAACAGTATTAATGTCAGTACAACAGTAATTTTTTGTTATCTGTGAGCCGTCATTAGCTAATGTTGCTGTTAATATAATATAATGTTAAGCTATTTAAACTGTTCTGTCAATATTAAGGTGTTGTTTACTTTGCGAAAAAACTAATTTTGTGTTGAATTGAGGTTAACATGTATGTTTAAATTTTCTTGTGTTTTCTTCGCTTTAAAAAAAAAAAAAACATTTCGATGTGAAGAAAATTAAGTAAAATTATTTTGCCAGGAAAAGAAATACTACCAACGAAAACAAAGAAAAAATGACGACTGAGGGAAATCGTACCCGAGCCTTCTCCGCTTGACGTATTCTACTCTACAGAACCTGACACCTTGCTAACTGATCTGTATTAACTTCGCTAACTGTGTTGCATATTATAGGGAAAGGCTGTTCACGGTAAAATGACGACTGTGAGGGAAATCGTACCCGAGCCTTCACCGCTTGACGTATTCTACTCTACAGAACCTGACACCTTGCTAACTGATCTGTATTAACTTCGCTAACTGTGTTGCATATTATAGGGAAAGGCTGTTCACGGTAAAATGACGACTGTGAGGGGAATCGTACCCGAGCCTTCACCGCTTGACGTATTCTACTCTACAGAACCTGACACCTTGCTAACTGATCTGTATTAACTTGGCTAACTGTGTTGCATATTATAGGGAAAGGCTGTTCACGGTAAAATGACGACTGTGAGGGAAATCGTACCCGAGCCTTCACCGCTTGACGTATTCTACTCTACAGAACCTGACACCTTGCTAACTGATCTGTAGTAACTTGGCTAACTGTGTTGCATATTATAGGGAAAGGCTGTTCACGGTAAAATGAGCACTTTTGAAAGCCCTGCTTAAGATGTATTTGTATGCACGTCGTGTGTTCTTTTGCCTTACGTAAAATTATCATTACCATGGGCCTCTTCACTTTATTCATGCGCCGGTTGAGTGAAACTGTGAAATTATTTGAAAAGTAAATATTGTACAAATGTGCTCATTTTTACACTTCGATGGATTTAAAAAAAAAAAAAAAAAAAAAAAAAAAAAACCACACACACACACACACACACAGAAGGCAAAACACATAATTTAAGTGATCAAAAATGCGTACCTAATGTTTTTTATTCAACGTTAAGATATGGAACTAATTTCTATCCATCATTACCAACTTTACTGGGTGCATGTTACTCAGTGCGCCCGTTAAAATATATGCAGGCAGGGGCAGTGAAATTTTCCTACGCTTTATTTCAAAAATGCTCAGTTTATCGTGAGCAGCCTTTTTTGGGTGTAACATAACGAAAAGCTCTTTTACTACGTGGAAATACTTTATGCTCTAAAACTATATGCACAATTGGCACAAGTAAAATGATTTGCGAAGATCGTGAGCTCGTCTAAGCTACAGTTAGACCTCATACATAATATGGTTTGAAATTTAAATACAGGTGTTTCATGTCATAAGGTTATCACTGTTTACTACTGTCCACCACCGAGCGAGGTGGCGCTGTGGTAACCCGGGTTCGATTCCTGGTCCGGCCATCCTGATTTAGATTTTCCATGGTTTTCCGAAATCACTCCAGGCGAATGCTGGGATGGGTCCCTAACAAAGGCCATGGTCAGAGACACACAGAAATCGCGGGTTCATTTTGGTACAAGCTAGAATTCAAAACACGTGTGTTTATATAACTTTAGCCATTGGTCCACACGACGTTTTATGCCTCCTGGAGAACGGAGGCCCAATCATCGCCTTCCGCTGTGACAGCAGACAACCATTGCGCAGTTGATAGCTGCATATCTGTACATACAACTGTAGAGTCTAGCCTGCAGGTCATTGAATCCGCGAATTTTTCAGGTCTCTGGCCATGGTTTATTCTTTCCCATTTTTTCCCCAATCCATCTTCCCTGTGCGACGTAATGACCTCGCTGTCGACGAGAAGTTAAGCCCACTTACCTACCTAGTGTCCACCATTTTACAACGCTAAGTCAATGTAAACTTGTGTTGGTTAAACATTTCTCTGATGTATCACTTACACAATATATTTTTGTTCTTCCCCTTACTATAGCGTAATACTACTTTTGGTTGTGGTAACATTACTGATTTTATTAACATAAGCACTTCAAGAGTATATGTGCATTATACTGATATTTGACTATGTAAATGACAAGATGGAGATTTTTGGACATTCGCCATTGCGATGCAGATGTCTGTCATGGAAAAAAAAAAAGGACTGAGCACGAACAAATTCTTAAAAAAGGCAAGCAACCTATGGGCGAGAAAATAAATATACGTATACAATACTGGAAAATTCCAAGTGGAAATAGAGTAAAAAAAAACACAACAGCAAATAATTACGAAAAATATATGTATAAATACATGACCAACAGATAACACGTAGAAACCAACACAGACAAGAAACCTACTGTCAAAGTTAGGACAACACTGACAAACTAAGTAATAACAAAATAGGACAACACTGACAAACTAAGTAGTAACAAAATAGGACAACACTGACAAACTAAGTAGTAACAAAATAGGACAACACTGACAAACTAAGTAGTAACAAAATAGGACTACACTGACAAACTAAGTAGTAACAAAATAGGACAACACTGACAAACTAAGTAGTAACAAAATAGGACAACACTGACAAACTAAGTAGTAACAAAATAGGACAACACTGACAAACTAAGTAGTAACAAAATAGGACAACACTGACAAACTAAGTAGTAACAAAATAGGACAACACTGACAAACTAAGTAGTAACAAAATAGGACTACACTGACAAACTAAGTAATAACAAAATAGGACAACACTGACAAACTAAGTAGTAACAAAATAGGACAACACAACAAAGAAACGCACGAAAACACAGCACTTCTACCAGAGGGTTAACATTATTTACTTTGTCTCAACATTATTCATTTTGATACAACTAGCGTTCAAAGAAATGCTTCAATACTATTTTTCTGCTGCAAGAACGTTATACTTTTTTATGTGTAAAAATATCTACCTTTATGTGATCTTTATGTGAATCTCTTTTGGAATATGAAATAAAAAATTCGTGAAATATGGCCTTAAATGCAACTACTATTTTTGTGGTGAGCGACAACAAAAGCAGTTTGCAACGAACGCATGTAGTAGTTTCTGACAGGCAGACACACTGCTCTCTGCCGACTTTGCTTCTCAGCCTGTGTCACTGCTTTTTATTCCTGAGCGACACTCGAAGGTCGGACTAGCATTGAAGTTAATTTTGGACACGGCCTGGTATGTACGGCGGAAGGCCGCTGTCTAGTGCAATACCGGTGACGCGAAAGAACAGACAAGAGTGTTCCATGTCATAGCCCATTCACGGTTACTTCCAAGTTTTCTGAAGCCCTGCTCAAGTTCTACTTCCAAGTTATCCCTCCGCCTCGTGCAAACAAAGCTTAACCGAGTCTAGGAAATTACACCAGAGGGACAGCGCACCGCATTCGCGTAAGCATTCACTTTAATAATATTTTACGAAAGAAATATTTATTACTAGGCATTACTAACATACTTATATTCACCCCGTGTTTATTAATATGAAATATTAAAGAAATATTTCAATTTACGGGTAAAATATGAGAAATGTTTAATTTCACCAAAAAGAAGATTATTTTACGTTAACAGAAGTATAAAACGATTATGATACATGACTAGAGACTTTCAAAATTCGCGTTGTTATATGAGTGCAGTTTAAACTTAATACACTCTTACCTTTGCGATAAGTTTGTCATTGGATCATGCTTTATTTGACACGCCCCCCTGCCAATAAACGAACACTTCCCAATTGAGTGACCCAATCACGTACAGTTCAATCAGAAAGGGAGTGTCTTCACATCTCGGCAGCAGCCAATTGAGAAATGACGCTGACTCGAGTATATTCGGTGCTGTGAATTTCAGCTCGATGCCAAATGATAAACTCGAATGTTGCATGTTCCTATACATGCCATATTTAGGAAAGAACTGAACACGTCATACATGGTGTGATTTCGAAACGTGTGAAGGAATCGCGAGAAGGCTATATGTTGTTTCGGGCGTATCTCGGACGCCAATCACTAGGGACACCCGAATTTCGCGGCAAGATTTCAAGGCCAGTTGTATTTCAGAATACTTTTATCTCAGATCCACATTCGTGGCTGGACGGTCCCCATATAACGCGTCTTATGTGTCGGCCAGCGAATCACAGATATAAACTATCGGAGTTAGACAATTATGATTGGCCAGTCAAATAATAAAAATGTCTTCTCACAAAGACACGCCACCAATAAGCATAACAAAACTACTGATTTGCCCTCAGCGCATTGAAATCTAGCATGTGAGAAAATGTTTGCGCGAAATTAGGATGTCCCTGCCTATCACGGTTTAGGGGCCACAGTGGTACGGTGGTTAGAATACCTGCCTCCCGGCAAGGCCGACCGGTGGTGTCGCTCCCGCGTTTCGACCATAGACTAAATACCAGGTAGACCGCTTATTCGTATTCTGCGCATGTACCCAACATTGACCTACCCCAATCCTACACAACTGTCAAAGTCACATGGTCAACAGTGATGCACGTGTTTGTTTGTATCTTAATTTTTAAATGACAAGCACTGTTATATTTATAAAAAAAATTTTACAAGTTTTAATATAATCAAACTGCATTACAAATTGATTAGAGGAAGTATAAATTCATCTCAAAGCATTTGTTTACAAATCAGTTCTCTAACCTAAAATCCAAACCACGCCATTTTTGCTAGACGTGTTGGCAGAAAAACAGTTCAATGTTGAGACACGTAGATTGGTAGTGCGCAGCCAGCGAGGACGGTCTACCTCATCTTTAGTCTATGGTTTTGACAGTGGCCCCAAGCTATAAACCCCTTAAGGGCCTATCTACATTTCGGCTATCCCAACCTGCGTCTTAGGACAAGGATGTGCTGATTGGTGCATGTGACCCTCTCACGTCATGGCGCTGTTCAAAGTCAACCTTTGTCCCAACTTGAAGTATACGTAAAACTGAACTTTTGCCCATGTATACACACGACTGTGTAGTCTAGCCTACAGGTCATTGAACTCGCGAATTTTTCCTGTCCCTAATAATAGGAAATTGCAGTCAATCCTTCGCGTGAATCCTTTTGCAAAAAACAGGTGGCCCTAATCATGGGTATTTTATAATTCTGTGGCATATCATCAATAAAGGCTGTTCACGATAAAGTGAGCACTTTTAAAATCAACCTTAGATAAAAGTCACGGCACCTACCTACATATACTTTAACGGGCGCACTGAGTGACATTCGCCCGGTTTGTTGGTAACGGTTGGTGGAAAGTAGTTCCATATCTTAACGTCGAATAAAAAGTGTTAAGTAACCATCCGTAATAATTAAAAAAAAAATTTTTTTTCGCTTTATGTTTTTTTAATCCATCGAAGTGTAAAAATTAACAGATTTGAATAATATTTACTTTTCTAATATTTTCACATTCTCACATGACCGACGCATGAATAAAGTTATGTAGCACATGGCAACGTATATTTTACATAAGGCAGAATGATACACGACGCGCATACAAGTAGATCTTGAGCAGGGCTTTAAAAAGTGCTCATTTTACCGTCAACAACGCATAGCAAATTGATTTAGAGTATAGAAAAACGCGGAAAATTAATTTACAAAATTAATTACGGAAATTAAGTGAATTTGTAATTTGTATGTTTTGCCATACAAATGTCGAAAATCTTCATAAATATCATGTTTCGTTACAGTTCAAATGAAATGTTGATGTAATTAGAATAAGATAAATAAATGTGATGGGAATTCTATAAGTCGTTCGAGCATAACATTATTTTCAGTTTTACGATAAAATTTAAATCCAAAATAGGCAGAAATTAAACACTTATTGCAGGTGAACGAAATGCCCTGTTTTTAAGAAATTTCTCTCCTGGTCCTGGTGTTACTGATACTCCAAGAAACATTTCAGCTGAATTCAAACATTGTTCTCGTATAACTTTCTAAAAATTTATTTGGCACTAAATTTGAGGTTAAAATTATTGTAATTATATTCGAAGAGTAATTAAAAGTTATTTTTAAACTGTTTTGGTTTTTTTTATGAAGTGTCATCAATGTAATATCACAAAACCGTGAAATATATTAAAAATACATATAAGATTTTTAAGTCCATTGAACAGCCTTAACGCGGCTGTCTATTGCAGATACGCCTGAGAGATGGATAGGGATTTACATGTTAAACTATTTAAGGCGTATCTCCAATGGGATGGCAAGAGAATTTTGTCCCAACCAAGTGTCCTTTACAGAGTAAAATAATTTACAGTGAAACGTATCCTTATGAGTCGGTATACGAAAGTATTGATCATTATTGCAGGGCTAAAATGTTCTTGTAGACTTTGGTTACGTACGAGTGGAACAAAGAATCTACAACCGTACGAGTTCCGTTCAGAAAAAAAAAAGTTGTGCTGCACGAGCTATAGTTCTCAAAGTGTTGATAAAATACATTCTTCAGCTTTTCCCCGGCCACGTTTTTACATAAAGGTCTTTGTACAATGTACAAACTCTCATTAATTTATTCCTGAGTCGCACGGTTCCTTTCTTCAAATGGTACAGAGTGTTTTTTTTTTTGTTTGGAGGTTAGATATCGGGGAAGTGGTGTAGAGAGGTCTGGGCGGCTCGTAACATTGAGGTCTTGAGATCCGATGAGGGTGAAGCGAGGTGAGTATGGAGCAGCGTCGGAATGAAAGGGCGGGGGAAACGAGAGATCCCCGAGAAAACCCATCGACCAGCGGCATCGCCCTGCACGATCCCCACATGTGAACATCCCAGGGCGACCCCGCCAGGAATCGAACCCGGTTCGCCTATGCGGGAGGCGAGTAGTCTGTCTGACGACTACAGCACCGCGGCCCCCTTAAGAAAGATTTTTTTAAGTCACTTACCCGTATTTTCCCGTAATTTCACGTAAATTTGTTGTATAGTGTATATAGCCAAGAACTTGCTAACGAAAGTCTACTCTCCTCCCTTTACAAATGCATAGTAAAATATTGCACTATTCGTATGTGAGGCCTACTATCTGTGTTCAAAAACTGTATATCTTTTGTAAGCGGTACAATCATTTCATGTCACGTGCCTTTTATGTTTCAAATTTAAGCACGAGTTCCTAACAAAACGGCTGGTTTTTTATTTAATCACATTAGTATACCTTTAATTTTTAATTATGAATGAAATCTCGAAAACATACGTATCAACTTGGGGGAAGAAAATTTTGGTGCAAGTATCCTTTATTTTGACAGCCATAGAATTACATGACGTTCTCGTTTTTATTCTTGTGTATTGAGAGATTTTTATTTGAAGTTCGAAAATCTAAACATACTTTCATTCCGTCTAAAGTGGAAATACGTGTAACCTATAGAGATTTGTCTCGTCGTGGCTTGCAGGAATTGTAACGTATTGGCATAAACTATTTATACAAAGAAAACGTGACCACATTGACAGCTCAGTGAATTAGTGATACATATTTAAGTAATTATTTATGTACAGTAAAATACTTGTAATTGGCCGGTGGTTATCATACAAGTAATGAATATTTCAGCGGTACGTGTGTACAGTTATCGCGGTACTTGACCGAGAAAGTGTACTTAATGTTGTTCCAGACACTCTTATTTTACACAGTACTCAGAAGAGAGCACGAGGTAGATAGTCGAACTAGGGGAGGAATGCAAGTTCGATGCTCCAAATGCCTCCTCTGAAGTCCTCGCCAACAGGAAGCACATGCCAGTCCGTAACTTCAAAGTCCACTAATGCAATTACAGAACTTCAATGGCCAGTTACTGTCTGTGAGGTTGCGCATACTGGGAGTATTTTCCAGCGAGATGTACGTTTGTCTACGTCACTACCTAATTGATCGCCTGGAAACTTTGTGGGAGTAGCATCGTTTGCGAGATAAAAGTACTTCATATCAATTTGGAATTTTTTTGTTTGCAGTCTCATGACCTAAATGTCGTTCACGCTAGAATGCCCACTTTCGTAAGCCCTGCTTGAGATCTACTTGTGTGCACGTTGTGTATTCTTCCGCCTTATTTAAATTTAACACTGCCATGGGCCTTATCACTTTATTCGTGCGTCAGTCAAGTGAAACTGCGTAATTATTAGAAAAGTAAATATTTTACAAAACTGCTCGTTTTTACACTTCGACGAATTAAAAAAAAAAAAAAAAAAAACAGAAAGCGGAAGTAATCATTTCAGTTATAACAAATGGTTACGTAACACTTTTTATTCGACGTTAATATACGGAACTGCTTTCCCTCCATCGTTACCAACTTTACTGGCCGCATGTCTCGCAGTGCGCACGTTAAAACCTATGCAGTTAGGAGCAGTGAATTTTTTCTAAAGTTGATTTCAAAAGTGCTCACTTCAAATGTGATTACAGCCTCTTTATGCCCAAAAGGCTTTACAAACGCACAAGTAAAATTGTTTGGCTACGTACCAAGGAGATGACAAACAAATGCACATTCATATATTACGTTTCTTTGCACGAATGTTAATTCACGAAAAAAATTGTGATTGAAGTTTAAGCCACCTAGGTTTTGAGTCTGCTGTCCATGGTAGCACGTATACTAAAATAATATCATCAAAACCTGACAACAGAACAGTTCTGTAAACGGTCTTCAGGGAAGCAGTAAGCAAACTTATCTGCCAGCAAATAAATGTTTGTAAGTTTATTACAGTTGTGTATGTTGCGAGAACAATGTGCTCTGTGGAAGGAACAGAAGTGTCTGCATTCTCAGACTAGTCCACAACAAACGATTCTGATGCAGTTACTATCCTCGTTAACAATATCCAGATGATAACAACAACGAAACCCTGCTACAGTCTATTAACAGTCTGGATGGGTCACTGTCGCAAAATTTTGGTTCCGGCGTTGTTAAAATTCTCTGTATATTTACGGAAATTTTTTTTACGTAATTGCACAGTAAATATACGGAAACACAACTCGTGAAAAACCGGAGTTAAGTGCGTAAATACAAACTACGGGAAATCTCCACATTTTCTATACCTTCGGGTTTTGGGCATGAAAAATGCCGATTCCACACGAGGCTAGCTTTCTTCGCCACTATGACCAGAAGATCATCGCTTCTGCGGCAGTGAAGGTTATTCATGTCACCGTGGCCTGTTCTTTCAAAAATAAAAAAAGTAGCAACAGGCATTTTTGACACTTAGTAACATTAAAAATACACAAAATTTAATAGAAACAAAAAAAGTTGCTTATGTGACTGACACAGAAATCGATGCGTTATACCAGATTCACCACGTGAGAGTTGTAGGTTAGTGGTTAGGGTCGCGAACTTGCAACTTTTCGACTCGGGTTCAAATCTTGCTTAAGTAAAAGATATTTTAACTTTTTAAAATATCTTTTTATACACAGTAGAACACCCACATAATGAAAATTAAAATAAAATAGATATTACAAACTATTTGAACTAGAAGTACAGAAAACTAACTAGGGAATTAACGGAGAGGTTCCGTGAATTTTTACGGAAAATCCATTTTTGAAAATCGTGGCCGTAATTTTACGGAGAGTTTACGGACACCTTTGGATAAATTTTTGCGAGCACTTTTCCGTAAAATGAAGGAATTTTTTTTTTTTTAACAGCGTACAACCTAATTTTCCTTTGGTGTATATTCTCCAAATTTTCAAATAACTTCTAGCACCGAATTTAGATTACCAAAAAATAACAACGCAAATTTTAACACAAACGATTGAATTTAGTTCATATTAGAGTAAAATTTTCATTAAGCACTGGCCTACGTCTTTGAAATAGAAATAGTTACAAATCATGTGCGGGCTCTCAAGAAGCTTAACAGCTGAAACTTTCCTGTCACGCAAATAGACATAAGGCAAAGAGATTTGAAATACAACAGATAATTAGCATTATGTGGGAGTCGCATGGCCCCGACAAACACAGCACGACACTACGAACACCGCAAGCCCGACATAACATTTATATTTTCAACGTGACTGCGCGAATTTACAGCCCGACAGTTTAATGACGCGACGTGAGTAGAATTTTTCGGAAACATTTAGAAAGCGATGGGCGTGTTGGGTGAGCAGACGGGAAATCTGGAATAATGAAGGTGACATAGTGTTGTAGCTAATGAATACAAAAGGAAAATTTCTAATTTTTAGGAATTAAATACAATAATTTTCAAAGTTTGTTTCCTTCTAAAATGCGTATTTCCCACTGTGGGGAAAGCCTGTCATACAATTTCATTTTACAAGGTTGTACACTCTGTGCGTCGTGCCGCATGACACAACGAAGAAAAGAGATAATTTCTATTCCAAAAGTGCTGGTCGGACGACAGAATGGTCTGGGTCACGCCAGATCTATCTTGTATTTCCTTAGCGGTTTAGTTTTAACCCATTCAGACACAGTGTACTCGTTTTTGTACATTACGCACGTGTAGGTAATTTTTGGTCTGCAATACAAACTACGAAACTCAGTGACTAATGATCTTACCTGTGGGTAAGTGATTCGCAAACCCCCTTATTATTCTAGGCCATAATTAGGGATAGGAAAAATTCGCGAGTTCAATTACCTGTAGGCTAGACTCTACAGTCATGTGTATACTCGAGCCTCAGATGTTTGTTCATTGGCTGCTGCCCTACAGAGTAGCCAGTGTTACTCCACACCTGGCAGTATGACACTCGCTACTTGTTTCCTTGCAAGTCTGCTATTGGATCAGAGTCGTCCAGGGCGTGTCTAATAAACTGTGATCCAATTGCAAATTCAACTTCAGTGTACACATAATTGACGTCTATTTCGTCCTGAAATGAACCCCTCGAAATGTTCCTATCTCTAGTCATAACTGGTTCATGTCACTGTAGTCGAACATTTGGCCTACAGTGGCAACGAAACAAGTGTTATGTCGACTCAAGTACAGCAAGCATCGTAAATTATTTTCTTTGCAACACTTGAAACTATAAATTAATGTTGGTCTGAGGGGTTAAGTGTCGTGTCGGGGCGGTCTTGTCGTGCTTGTCGGGGCTATGTGATTCCAGCATTACTTTATGCGAACTCGAGTATCCCCTGCAGTACAATTTGTTGTGAACTTGTATTCTGTGACTCGGCTCACTCGTGGCATGCCATGCTTGATAATTATGTAAATATCCTATTAATAAAACAAATTCAACAGGAAAAACTATAAAGCGTTGTCCAGTATTAAAAGCATGTATTTATTTTAAAACATTTCCATTTAATCAGCAGTTTCTTTAGTTAAGGTTGCTAAGGCCTAGCGGTCGGACTAAGTTGACCTAGGTTGGATACGGACATTCTCAAGTGAAACTATTTGAAGAAGTGGGTTGGAGCTGAGCGTCCAAGGTCGAGAAGCGAGGGAGCGATACGGGCGACACTAACACGCTCTTCTAGCTCCTCATCGCTCCTACGTGCAAGGCGTGCAGTGTTTCCGTCCTAACACTGCACTTTGCAAATTAGATCTGTAACTGTGGGGTTTTATTACACGCGATGAAAGACCCCAGATTAAACTACGCCCTTGTCTCTGTACTGTTCTCTTGCGCTTATGGAAACTGCATAGGCAAACTTTTAAAATGCGATATTTGACCATTTTCACGAATTGTTTTCTCCAAGAACACACTTAATATGACAAAAGTAAAAAAATCAGGAGCATAGACGATTGTTTCTTGTCTTTCCTGACAAAAATTCATATTTGCAGAACATTTATTTGCCGAGACACGCGTAATCGCGCAAAACAACTATTTCACAAAAAATGTTTCGGTACATCCTCCTCTTAATTTATGTAGAGCCAACCCAATCTTTAGTTGCATACCGAATCTTTGTTTGGGGCACCCAGATAAGAAAAACCAAATAATCTGGTTACAACAACGAAATATTTCGTTGCCCCTTTACAAACAATTGATTCGTTTTTTGCCAAACAAACTTTGCTTGATTCGACAAAACCTTTTCCTCGGTGAGGTTGTTTCAAACAAGTTCCATTCGACTGTACCAAATATTTTCCTCAGCGCAATCATCTTCGTACCCGAGTCATAACTGTACGCTGATCGGCTGTAGCCATGGTGCTGAGCTTTTATTATTCATGTTGTTGCACGCTATACGCATCTTCCTGTTTAATACTGCACTGCTGTGATCCGATCAAAAAATGCCTTTGTAATGAATAACTTCCAAAAAGGTTATGAAATTCGTTAAATTAAAATTTCGTTAAGACTTGATTTTTATGAAATTAAATTTCATTTTCGTTTTAGTTTAACGAAAGTTAATAACTAGAGATCTGCAAAATTCGCGTCATTGGTATTTGGGGACACGTTAAACTTTAAACACGTGTACCTTTGCAATACAGTTGTCTTTGGACCACACTTTATCTGACACGCCCTGGGTAACTCTGCACCAATAAATGAACACTTCACAATTGTGTGCCCCAATCACGTACAAAGGGCATGGTGGCTTTACGTATATGCAGCAGCCAATGTAAAAACGGCGCAGGCTTTGGTCTATACAGTACTGTGAAGTTCTACCTTATTGCAAATAATAACGCAAATTTTTAGAGACCTGAAGAATTCGCGGATTAATTTTGTGACAAGCTGGAATTCAAAACACATGTGATTATACACGGCGTTTGACGCTTCCTAGATAAGGCTGGCGCAATTGTCGCCTTCCACTGTGACAACAGACAACGAATGCACAGTTGCTATCGGTTTATCTGTACATACGCCTGTACAGTCTAGCCTGCTGGTCATTGAACTCGCGAATTTTTCAGGTCTCTACAAATTTTGCATGTCTCTATTCATAACACATCGTTCGTTTTTGTTTCGTTAGGAAAAAAATTCACATACGCACAGCCCTATGAAATGGACACTAGGATATACATGCTTGTTATCTAACCTGCCATCCAAAGAATTTGTGAAATCCCCGTACCCCAACAAACATCTGTAAACGGAATAGTTCGCACGAGGTTGCTAAGCTAAACTGAAGAACGTGCTCTTGGCGTCTTTGGCAAAAGGATTGGCGGGAAGCGAGGATGGTGGCGGAGTCGATTACCAGATTTACTTTGGCAGACACCAGTGGAAGTATCGCGAATGCTCGCGGCCTGTTCCTACACTCCCCGGGTGTAAACAAACCTGCCTTCTTCAGCCCAGCGCTCGCTACAGCCGCGGCCAAAGTGGCCCGGCGCTCTTCAAAGCGTTATCTATTCTCGCCGCTCCGACGTATACAGCTCGATAGCCCTCCGGTAATGGCGAAGCTGGTCCAGGCCGGATGTTGCGAGCAGAGAGATGCGTCGAGTGCCTCTCGCCCGCGCGCGGCCTTGGGGGCTTAAATATCGCTGGGCCATTTACTTCGTGATGGAGTCTAAGTAGCAGAGCCCATCAAGGCTTCCGCCAGAGAGGGCATGTGAGCAGGGCGTGCGCAGGGCTGTTTGTTGACCTCGTCCTTCCTCTACTCGAGAGTGTAAGTCCCTGGTGATGTTACTGCTTTGCAAGAGACAAAACTCTGAACATGGGGAAATGTAAACTGCGTATGATTAGGTCGCATGCTAGATTTCAACCTCTTACGTGATTGCTTGCAAGATTTCCTTCGCCATTGACCGCGTGTCTGTGTGAGAAGACGTTTTTATACCAGACTGGGCCTATCAGAATAAAGTTATCCCTACACCGAACGTCAATGATTGGCTGGCAGACAATTCAGACGCGCGCGAGTTAAAACCATCCAACAACGATACTGGTTCAGAACAAACGTGTTTTGGAATACGAGTCGAAGAATCTGTTCGTGGAAAACAGGTGGTCGTACATATGATTCCTCGCGAAAAATATTAGTATATGGTAGACTTCAATGCTATAAGCACCCAACAGCAGTTTGTCTATTGCCATTGGTTGCTGTTTGCTTGAGAAGGCATTTTCAAAATTGTCTGGGCCACTCAGAATTTGGCGACATCGGCACGGCTCCTACGTGATTCGTGTGCAGACAGTTAACACGTGTCAAAAAGTAATCCAGCCAATAAATATAGGTAAACGACCCTTAGAGTATTTTGAAATATAACTAGGGATAGGAAAAATTCGCGAGTTCAGGGACCTGTTGGCTAAACTCCACAGTCCTGTGTACACTCGGGCCTCAGATGTTCGTTCATTGGCTGCTTCTCCAGAGAGTAGCCAGTATTACTCCACACCTGATAGTATGGCACTCGCTACTTGTTCCTTGCAAGTCTGCTATTGGCTGAAAGTAATCCAGGGCGTCTAACAAACTGTGATCCAATTGCAAAGGTGACTTCAATGTACACGTGTTTGACGTCTATCTTGTCTTGAAATGAATTCGCGAAATTTTCCTATCACTAAATATAACTTGTCTTGAAATATTTTCGCGAAATTTCACTACCCCCTAATAATGTACTATAGAGACCTGCAAAATTCGCGTTATTATTTGAGGGCATATGAAACTTTAATAAACACTTTTACCTTTGCAATACGGTTGTGATTGGGACATACATAATCTGACACGCCCTGGGTAACTCTGCGCCAATAAACGAACACTTCAAAATTGTGTTCTGCGATCACGTGCAGTTCTGTCACAAAGAGCGTGACTTTACAACCATGTAGCAGCCAATAGAGAAACGATACCGGTTGCAGTATAGACAATATTGTAACGTTTAGCTTGATGCCAAGCAATAACGCGAATCTTGCATGTCCCTAACTAAAACAAACATAACTAGTAGAGACCTGAAGAATTCGCGAATTCATTTCGGGAGAAGCTAGAACTGGAAACACGTGCGTTCGGCAACTCCTGAAGAACGCTGGCCCAATCGTCGCCTTCCACTGTGACAGCAGACAATCAATGTGCGGCTGATATCGGCATTTTTGTACATAATACTGTAGAGTCTAGCGTGCAGGTCATTGAACTCGCGAATTCTTCAGGTCTCTAATAACTAAAGATAATAGGAACATAGCGAAAATTTCTTGAGTCAACATATCTTCAATAACACTATAGATAGTTTATTCTTTTATGATTGGCTGAACAAGGTTTTGACTCGGCTAACTTGTTTGCGCACCAATCACGAACATTCTACTTTAGAGAATCACAATCCTCATTGGCCCAGTGAAACGATGTAGTGGCTTCATACACGTATGACAGACAACAAGGAAATAAAACCCTCGGTCATTGTGTACAGCACGTTGAATCCTAGCATACAGTAAACTTTTCCCGCGATAAACCATCATTAGGGAAACCCGAATTTCGCGAAAATATTTCTTCCCAAGATAGAGTTCAACAGTGTACTGACACTGTAGCAGTGTTTCTTTGCCTATTGGTTGTGTGTCTTAGTGAGAAGACGTTCTCTTACTTGACTGGCCAGTGAGAACTAGGTTACTCCGTTAATGGAAGTACGTGATTCGCGGGGAGATACCTAAGATGCGTAACAAGTAGATCATCCAATAACTAAAGTGAATCTCAACGAAAGTGTTTTGAAACAGAACTAATTTGTAGAGAAATCTTGCCACGATATTCAGGTGTCCCTAACCACCATCTCTAAAAATAACAGTGCAAAAAACGGTGTATTAACATCATACTAAACATCTTATCAAAAAAAAAAAAAGGGAAATTAATATAAAATAATTGTTGGTGATTTAATACAGTATAATATAATTATGAATTATAGACACATAAAACCTTTTTATTTTATTTTTTAAATAATGCTTTCTTAACGTGTCTATGTATTATATATTTACTAATTTGGGAAAAGAATGAGCTTTTCAGGGGTTCTGGGAATGAAAGTATAGAAATTCACCTATCGAACAGTAGGTCAGAATTTCTTCAATTTGTTGATATTGCACTGGAATAAAAGTATAGGCCTACAATTCCCCTGCCGACCTCCGGCGTGGGGCAGTCGGTTGGTACGCCTCCGGTCCGCGATTCAGGAACTTCTGGGTTCGAATCCTAGGTAATACACGGGTGTTAGTTTAATCTAGGTTATAAGTTAGTTTGTAAACCGTCCCTTGACAAGCCTTCAGGTAAAATACCAGGGGACGTTAAAGAGTACTTTACAAATATAAAAAACAAATACAGTTCTCCTTTGGAACAACTGGAAGTCTAACTTTCCGTTGGTCCATTCGAACGTGGAAATATCTTCACATCCAGAACAAACAGTAACGAAATGCTACCGGTACTAGTAAGTGATATTTGGCGAAAAGATTTCGAGACAAAATACAGCTCAAAGCACCATGGGGTCGTCCAGCTTTTTGATTGGCTGAAGCATGCTTTGCCCCGTGTTAACTGCGCACGAATCACGAAGGTGCAGTGCCGGAGTCACGGAATCTTCAGTGGCTCGGTCAAATGTCGTAACTACAACCAGCCAGCGGCCAATATAATTGTAACAAGAGCGGAGGTGTATATATTGTATCGAAGTCTTACCGCGTGCTCCAATTCATTCGCGAAAAATCAGGGACCCTAGTAATAAGCAGTCGAATTTGCACACGATATAGCGATACCTGATTTTTACGAAAATAATTTTACGCAGTAAAGACTTCGATATTTACGAGCACAGTTTCTGTTTTCCTTAGGTCACTGGCCGCGTATCTTTGAGAGAAGACAATGTGGCGTTTGACCGGGCCAATCCGAGGTATCTTACTCCGATGCCGAAAATCTTTGATTCGTGGGAAGGCACGAAATAGTTTGAAAGTTTACTGATATCCGGTGCTTGAACTGCGTCGCAGAGTATTTGCAAAACACATTCCCCACGAAAACCTGCGTCCAATGTTCTGATCAACGGAAAGAACACATATTTCAGACGAGGGATTTCGATTACTTTCAGGCACGTCGCACATTAAAAACACAGCCTAATAGTACTTCAGCATAGTTAAAAATGGTTTTATTCAAAACACTGCATTAAAAAATATACACGCCAGATGCTTACGATACGATTCAAGAGCCCTGCATCAAACCGTGCCAAAGACTTTATAAGTTGTTCACGGTAAAGTGAGCACTTTTTAAGGCCCTGCTATATTTTTTCTTTCCGCCAATCTTGATATAACCTCCACTTTTTAGTATAAACATTGCCACGTGTCCAACAAACACAGTATATACATTTCACCATTCTCAAAAGTTAATGGCTAAGGCTGCTATAAATTATATTAATTAGTGGTTAATATATGTTTAAAAAATGCTCTGTTTACTGTGAATAGCATATACACCTTTGTAATATTACGGTCACCGTTTAAAGTCCTATAAGCACAAGCAGCATGATGAGAAGACTTCGGAGACTTGCCCTTAGTGGCGATGGCGTACTTGATGCACGTACCACATTAGTCCTTATCAGTCCCGCTCCTATCGGTCTCAAATGTGGAAAATAAATTCTGGTAGGCGGGCCGCTAAACGGTTAAAGCCATCCAATCACGGAAGCGTGTGTAAGCTAAAGTGTTTTGAAATAGGCCTTAAACGAGGTAGGAACTATTTTTGCGAAATGCATATATTCCAACCTTTAAGGAGGTGACTTACTTTACAAATTTAATTGCTTTAAAAACCAAATACAGCGTAAGCACATTTCTGGAGGTACGGTAGAATCCTTTTCTGGCTCGAGGGAGAGAAGTTAAAAGATGGGGATAAGAAAATCGCAGGTTCCTTTTAGAAGCGCGTCCTCGAATCGCGGCGAACGTGCGGAGAAAGGAAGCGGATATAAAAGAAAGGGCCGGGAAGCACAGATTCCTTCTCCTTACCTCGCAGGATCGCGATCATACCGACTGTTCTTCCGGTTCCCCGAGCACCTTGTGCCTTGTCACTCCGACACCTCGGACTTCCCTGGCTCTTCATCACTCCGCCATGTTTAAGGCCCTTCGTCATCTGCGGCCGCCTCCTGGTTAAGGGGAATCCTACCCCGTCATATTGCATTCTCCGTTGCCCTGGCTTGTTTGTGTTTTCAGATCCGAAGGTACCTCTGTACCGAGCTAGCTTTCAACACCTTACATTGCAACACAGACAAGACAACGGAACTAAGAACTTCTATTTACGTCACGACATTCATTTTCCTAAATTTTGGCGGAATTAAGATTGTGACGTAATTATGAGTTCGTGCACTGTAACTTTCGTTTCGTTCTCTTACGAGAAAAATACTAAGAAACGCAGTTGCCAACAAAATTGTTCATAAAACTACAAATGGTTCTCTTGTAAAATCTGCTAAATGTATATTTGTAATGTTACACGATGATGCTCGCACCAGACGTGAGATTCATGTGCGGGGTTGGGGGGGGGGGGGGGAAGGGGCGTGACTACTGTGCATGAGGACGCTCGGAGAACTCTAGAACATTGCGGACTGGTGGGACCTGGACTAGACTGAGGTGGGATTGAATGTTGTACATGCTGTACGGACTTTATTGTAGATATTGGAATTGCCAATCATGGACATATCATTTATAAAATAATTGATTATGTTTAGCTACACTGTCTATTGAGATTGGTTTTTAATTATTTAATAACATTAATTTCTTTGAGGTAATTGTAAATTGTATTGATTCAATTCATTAATTTTAAACAGCAAGTGCTATCAATTTATTCTAAGGATTCAAATCGAGAGAATTTCATTTGTAGTTATTTTAGGTAAAATTAGGAAATTATAATTAACTCTTTTATTTAATTAACACATCCACCCCCTTAACGAACCAGATTCAGCCAACTGACTTTGAGAAAATTGTAACAGTAATATTAACAATGTTAGGCTTGTATTATAACATACATAACTAGAAGTAGACATAGAATATTTTTTATTGTATAAAACAAATGTGAAGAATTAATACCAGAGAATAGGCAAAATATTTTTTTTCAATTATAATTCAAGAAAAAAAGGTTACCCTTACCAGAGGCTACTAAAACTTACGTCGCATGCGGTACTGTCCCACACCCTTAACCATAAGACCAACTTGACATAAGAACTACTGAATATACCACTAAATATCAACAACATTTTAGTGAAGTTATTCCGTTAAGAAGCAGGTACTTATTTAATTTCAACGACGTCTTCACAAAAGCCCTAACTTCTGTTGCGTGGAGGACCCGATGGAATAAAATGTATCAGTTGAAGTTTATGTTTTATGTATCGTGGTCTATTGTTATCCAGGGGCCTCAGTTGGAAACAGAGGTGGATCCAGTCTTCAGTTTGAGCGGCCAGGATGTCCGGGTGTGTGGAACCACCCTGGGAACATGCATGAACTTATCCCTTTCATTTCCACATTAATGTATGGCTCATGGTGCTGCTGCAAATAAGAAATGTTTGATTTGTTGTTGTGCACTTAAGCTGGCAAATAACATGTTTCATTGTCACAACCAATAAGCGGTAGGTTTTGTATTCAATGATGAGTAGGGACATGCAAAATTAAAGTTATTTTCTGCCATTAAGCTAAAATTCACAGTACTGTATATACTAGAGCCGGCGTAGTTTATCCATTAGCTGCTGCCGGGATGTGAAATCACTCCCTTTCTAAGTGAACTGTTCATGATTGGGGCATAATATTGTTAAGTGTTAATTTATTGGCGCCGAGTTACCCGGAGTGTGTCAAAATATGGCCCACTGACAAATGTATTGCAAAAGTAAAAGTGTTTTAAGTTTGAACTGTCCTCAAATAATAAGGCGAATTTTGCAGGTCTCTACTGATGAGTGAGATATGAAACAGTCTTAATGGCACAGAACACTAGCCGAGAGAGAGAGAGAAAGATATATATATATATATATATATATATATATATATATATATATATATATATATATATATATATATATATATATATGCGTCAGGGTTCCAGGGTGGTAGGCCAGCCGAGTAACACATGTACTTTTCCATTACGAGAGGAATTCAGTTATACAATACAAGGTAAATATTTATTCCGTTTTAAGCGATATATACGTATATAAAAGAGATGCATTTTTCATTGAATATAACAATTTTGTAATATGTAGTAGGAATTGCCCTCCAAACTACCCCCACTCCACGCACCTCCTATGTACCGTGTCCAATTCCCCCCTCCCCCTTTTTCCAATCATTGCCTCCTGGTAGGTATATAATATATATGTTTTTTTTTAAATATAGTTTTATAGCAGGATTTACGAATCAGCTACCAACCACCAGGAAAGATTACTGAGCATTCAGACTCGCAGTATAAAACTTTGGTCAAATACCTTCTGTGCAACATGTAGATAATTGTCTACAGTGGGCGCGAAAGGGTCAAGTTAGAGTTAGAAACTTATCCAAATTTAACATTTCTTACTCGTCACATTCCGTTCCTTCTTAGCACCGCCTTATTTTATGAACGTTAACTTCACTTCTGCAGACTCGCGAAATTTCATATTTATTATCTCCTTCAACACTTTCATTCCCAGTTTAGTTTACGGTTCCAGGTGTTGCAAACAAAACATTTTACAACTCGTGCTGTACTTTAGTCGACACAACACTTGTTTCGTTGTCACAATCAACGAGCTATAGGCTATATGCTCAGCTACAGTGACATGAACCAGTTATAAACCTATACCAGTAAGAGAGTTTGCGTATAATTTACCTACTGGTAAGATCATAGGTCACTAAACTTTGCAGTGTGCGGCACAGACCAAAAACTACGCACACGTGCGTAATGTACACAGTCGTGTACACTGGGTCTGAATGGGTTAATTTGATGCAGGCTCGAAAATCCTCTGGCTGTGAGGTCCCCTGAGTCAGCCCCTGCAGCGTAGTACTTGGAATTCATAGCAATACCCTCACGTCTCTCTATTTCTGTTCTGCTACACCCTTAAAGACGTTGGGGGGGGGGGGGGATACGACACGGCGACGTGTCATTTTGGCAGCCGGATGAGAGGAGAGGGAGAGAGAGAGAGAGAGAGAGAGAGAGAGAGAGAGAGAGAGAGAGAGAATAAAGGACACCTTGATCCCGTTCCCCTCTCAGTCCCAGGGCTGACGTGGGAAATGGAAATTGATTCTCAGGCAGAGCATGACGTCGCAGCTAAGATAAGTGTTGAGTGATAAGGGTGGTTGGGGGGGGGGGTGAAGAGAGGAGAGGTGTCAGGCGCCGGTGGAATGAATTCCTCTTCGACGGCAGCAATCTTCATCCAGCTCTTCTTGACCCTAGCCGCCGCCGCCTCTTCTTCTGAAGTCCTTTACCCGCGACGAGAACCCATTTTCTGCTCCCTCCCCCCCCCCCCCCCCAGCACCCAACGAACTTCCTTGACGACATTCTGCGGTAATTGGTTCCACATCCGCTGGGCGGGCGCAATCTGATCGATTCATCACCGATAGACTTGTTCAGCAATTTATCAAATACGGGGGAGGAGAGAGTTGTCGGCGAAATGGCAGACCGAGCGCTGGGGTTCCCCATCAACAGGAGAACGTGCGAGTGAAGGAACTTAAAAGTTTTCCGGCGTGAGAGTTTAAAAGTAAAAAAGAATAATCCGCGTATGCCTACGTTTTTGTACTGAAGTGAGTGGAGAGATTTAGGCGGCTCTTATCGGCGAGATCTTGAGAGCCGATGAGGGCGAAGAGAGGTGAGAATGGAGCAGCGCCGGAATGGAAGGGCGGGAGAAATGGGAGATCCCCGAAATAACCCGCCGACCAGCGGCATCGTCCGGCACGATTCCCACTTGCGAAAATCTGTGAGTGAGCCAGCCGGGGATTGAACCCGGTTCGCCTTGATGGGAGACTAGCAGTCTTACCACGATCACAACAAAATACATTTTGAGATAGAAATAGGAACTCAACAGGAAATCAAAATAGAGAAAAGATTGCATTTAAAAGTTACTAACTGGGAAAAGGTTAATGAAGAATTAAAAAACGTTGTTAAGATGATAGATGGCAGAATGGAAGATGATACAATTGAAGGAACAATAGATAAATTCCAGGAATCAATAGTTAACATATGTGATAAACAAGAAACAACAAATAAAACTTAAAATGAAACAAAAATTGGTGGTGGAAAACGAACTAAAAATAATGCGAAATAAAGTAACAAATAAACACAGGAAATATAGAAGCTGTTGTGAATGTAATGCCAATTTGATTTATAAGGAAGATTACAAAAAAAAAATTAGACAGGAATATAAAAAGTTAATCAGGATAAACATGAATAATAAATGGATTGAATTTGTTAAAGAAGCGCGAAAGGGACCATGGGATTCAGTAGATAAACTGGCAAGGAAGAAGTTGAGGAAAAAGGAAACCATCAATAGCATAAATTTTGGGGGAAAATACATAACAATTAAGGATACATATAAAGTTATGATGGACAAACTACTACCTAATCTTGAAGGAACAGAAGATGAAATAGAAATACATACTTTGGAAGGAGAGAAAAAGAATCTGAAAAAATTAAGAAGAAAGTATTTAAAATGCAATAAAAAATGCAGCGTTAAAACAGCACCGGGAATCGATCGGATAGCAATCGAAGTAATAAATAAAAGCTGGGAAACAGTTATATCAATACAAAAATTTTTTTTTATAAATGCTACACATTAAGCAGATATCCAAAAATATGGAAAACAGGGAAGATAGTATTTTTAATACAAATGTAAGAATAAATTAAAAACATATGTTTCATCCTATAGACCAATATGTCTCTTATCAACATTGGGCAAAATATACGAAAGGATAATATATAGTAAAATTAAATTAGAAATAGAAGAAACGCTTCCCGATAACCAATTTGGATTTAGAGAAAAAAAATCAACCGAACAGACAATAAATAAGGTATTATATTTAATAGAAACAAGTACAAAAATATTTGATTGGCATTTCAATAGACATAAGCAACGCATTTTCAACAGTGACATGGAAAGACATTAAAGAACAGCTTAATAAAATACCAATAGGGAAGAAATGGAAAGTAATTTTATGGGACTATTTGAATAACCGGAACATAATAGTATAATATAATCAGATAACGTTAAAAAGGGAAATAAATCGCGGCTGTCCAAAAGGATCAGTAATAAGGCCAAGTCTATGGAATTTAGTAATAAATGATTACATAGTACAAAACAATGATAAGGATTCAAAAGTTGTGGCATTCGCAGACGATTGTACAATATTGATAGAAGGTAATACAAGAAAGGAAATAGAAGAACAGACACAAAATTTAATGTATAAATCTTTAGTATGGATGAAAGAGAAAAACTTAAAATTATCAGTAGAGAAAACAGTTGCCATAATCTTAAAAGGAAAATTCGATAAAATCCCCTCAGTGATAAAGTATGACAAACAAACAATAACAGTTAAAAAGGAAATAGTATTCTTGGGCATTATTTTGGATAATAGATTAAGTTTTGTCCCAAATGTTAAATATATAACCGAAAAAGTTTAGAATACATTTTTAAAATTAAAACAAAAGGTATGGAATTGCAGAAATTATAATAATAAAAGTAAGAAAATATCATACATTATACCGTAATATTATACAATATTCTAGCACTTGCTACAAAAATAAAATTGAAAATACACACATTACAAGAATACTAAGATCATCACAAAGATATGTATTGATAAAAACAATTAATTTAACACCAACAACATCATATGTGTCTGCGATAACTGTTAGTAAATAAATCCCAATAGACTATAGTATAAAAGGTAGAAATATGATATATCAAATATAAAAAAAAGTAGACGAAATAGAATACAATAGAAATACATATAATAAGATAGTAGAGCACAGTAATATTTGGATTGAAAAAAATAGAAGTAATAAACCTTATTAGTTTAAAAGAATTAAATTAAGAAATACATATAAACTAAGTGTTATAAATTGGCAAACAGAGTACGATGCAACAGAAACCGGCCTAAATACTAAAAATTATATTAAAAATATATAACAATGGTACGAAAGTA
This sequence comes from Dryococelus australis, assembly GCA_029891345.1. NCBI lineage: Eukaryota > Metazoa > Arthropoda > Insecta > Phasmatodea > Phasmatidae > Dryococelus > Dryococelus australis. The sequence goes on along the minus strand of CM057004.1, from coordinate 113,029,820 downwards.
AAAGCAATATAAATAACAGTGCGTTGAAAGTAATAACGGGACACTGTCAAATTAAATAATATTTAGCTAAAATAGATAAAAAAAATAGAAGACGACAGTTGTCAATGTGAGAAGGGAGTTCAGACGGTATACCATATTCTGTACGTGTGTGACATGTTTAAATGAAAGTATTAGTAAAATATATGATTTGGTAAAAACTATGAATGATGATTTAACTGAGTAGTGTAGGGAGCGGATGAGAGTGTGCTGGAACTAAGGGAATTATTGAGTGAGGGTTTGTGTTTGTCTAGTGTTTTATTGTTTAAATTAAATAAAAGTTATAAATAACTCTCTTTTATATAAGAAACAGAATTCTCAGACTGAAATGAATACAAGAAGAATTGAAGGAAATATGGAGAAAAATAGAAGAACAAGAAGGAGGAAGAGAAAAATAGCAGAAGAAAAAGAAGAAGAAAGAAAATGGGGAGGAGAACAGAGAAGGAAAATAGAAGAATAACAGAAGAGAAAAAGAGGAGGAGAAGCAGCAAGAAAGAGAAGTAGAAAGACAAGATCTGAAATGGATGAAAGAAACGGAAGGAACTGAGGAGAAGAAATTCTAAATGAGGGAAATATGTGATTTGTGATAATATGTTGGTTGATGTCTCTGTAAAACAAAAAAAGGGGTGGGGGCGTAGGAGCGGAGCTCCATTCCCTCGTCCACCAGGAAACGAAGGCCTGGGTGTCCAGAAGGAGTACTTCGATGTCCTGGACGATGCTTGGGTTGGAGCACAACGGTGGGCGAGGAAAAAAAATAAAAAGAACAAAATAGAATAGTACTGATAGGGAGGGGGCTGGGGGCCTTCGGGTTTGTGGGCGGTGCCGTTCGATCTTTGGGTGCCATAGCGGACCGGCCGAAAGGCTAGTTAGCTGTGTGCGGGCCCGACGGCGTCTGGTCGCGCGGGCGGATTCGTGGGAATCCCGGTCCCTGGTTTGTTCCGGCGGGGGTGGCCGAAAGGATACCCGTCGCGGAGCTGTCTCGGTCGAGACAGAATAGCTCACCACCTTCCTAGGAAGCGTGAATGATGCTTCTGAACAGAAATAGAATGTGTATATTAAATTACGGGCGCCCAGACAAACAGCCGCCCTCCCACAAAAAAAAAAAATTGTGAATCTATATAACTAATAGGCGTGTTCGTTAAATTGCAGTAGTCAATGTACAATTGAACACCCTGGATGGCTGTACTGCTAAGTACGGTTAATTAAATAAATTTAAAAAAAGTCTGATCACCACTGTTACGGAGTCATGCAGGGTGGCAGCGGGTAATCTTCAGTGATAAGTCCCGCTTTTTCTTGGTGGCGACGACAAACGCATCCTTGTGTGTTAAGGCAATGTGGACATCACTAATATCAACGTTTGGTTGTCATCACACGTCAACATGGTCTAGTGTCATGGCGTGGGGTAGGATTTCTTGCGTTTCCCGGTCACCATTGATCTTCATCACTGACACCTTCACAGCCCAATGGTACGTTCGTGGGGTCCAGCAACCAGTGGCCCTGCTATTTGTGAACGCCCATGCCAGTGCTCCATTACAACAAGACAACGCTTGTCCTCGAACAGATGCCGTCTCAAGAGAGTACCTTGAGGTCATGGATGTTCTGCTATGGCCAGCCGCAATACCAGACCTATCCGTAATTTTTTATGTGTGTGGTTCCATTGGATGCTCTATCGCGTTTCCACTACTACTGCAAAATGTACAGGAACTGTGAAAGAAGGAACATGCAAACTGCAGGTGATGGATTATCGCAGGACACCATCATCAAGGACGTTCACAACTCCTTGCCGTGATATGTATGTATATATATGCATATATATAGTACGTGTGTGTGTTTGTGTGTGTTATTGCCACCAACCGCAAATTATTATGTCTGTGGTATGTCTTTATCGTATATGTACATTACAGTGAAACAATAATAAATCAGTATCTGTGGACATTCAAAATGCCAAGTTTTTTGCAAAAAAAAAAAATCTATTTTGCTATGTCTACAAACTCGCTTATTAGTGATCATAAGTAAGAATTTTTCAGCATTCCAATAAAAAAAATCGCGTTCACTGCGAAGTAGCTGCGTGGTCGCTGTAGAAAAACATGTCAGTGCAAGTTCCGACGAAATATTTTGTTAATGATGGTGGAAGGCTTAACCAGAGCAATTTCGCTATTATATATGTCGCCATTTTGAAACTAAGTAAATAGCTCACTTACCGTATCAGCAACAAATGTAAACAAATGAGAATTACATAAAGGGCATTGAAAAGTATAAAATATCTTCCTAATTTTTTGCATACAACACCCTTTTAAGTTATGATATGAAAAAAAAAAAAAAAGCACCATAGAAGTATAACGCTGTAGGAAAATGACTTTTGAAAAATTAATGAACGAATTACAGAAGTTTTAAATCGTTATAATCTTTAGTTAAAATCCGAGACTTGAGCAAACTAAATACTTTAGGGTGAAAATCAAAATAATTGTTCTTATTATTAGAACATCACAAACTGTATTTCTTGGAAATATGTTTTGACTTTAACTTCTGATATAAAATCTAATGCCACGGTAGCTACATGATCACTTTTCCCGCTGGTAAACCAAGAAGTTATTGAATTTCAACGAAATCGAATTATGTAATTTCCTATTATTTCAATGAACACTTCAACTGATACCAAACTCTGTGTTAAAATAAGTTTTCATGAAATTTATGGTCTTTAATATTTTAATATTACAGGTATTAAAATTTTTTTTTTTTAATGAGTGGGTATTTCAATTCAGCTAGCATCGATGTCTTCTCGGAAAGCTCGAAATATCCTCAAAATTTATAAAAATAAAAGTGTCTCTATAACAGTGTTGACGTTGGTACGATGCACAGGCCAGTGAGGATTCGACGTAGCAAAGAGCGAAATTTCACCAATCACAGAGGAGCGAGATTATTTTTTTCTTTTCATATTTCCAGTCTGCTTTCACCAAACTGGAGCAGTTTTCACTTCCCTTTTCTCCAACTGCCGAGCGAGTAAACTCGGCTGGTCCTCCGGAGACGCTGGAAACTGCTGAATAATGTATCGCGCCGAGTAGTCGGGTTAGGTCCGGATACGCCACCGAAGAAACTTTGTTCACCCCTTACCTTCTCCCCTTCCACTCCTGAAAGAAATCCACAACCCCACAAACCACCCGCCATTGCACCACGACTCTCGCAGACAATGGGGCTGCGAGTTTTAAAACCTCCCGCGCGGAAGGAATAGAGAAGGAACTAGCGGGTTAGCCGGATCTCATTACTGTCTGCTGGTCCTTATTTGTTTTTTTAAATTCCTTTTTCTTCTGTGTCTTTTCAGCTTCTTGGCTTACGCTGCACATGCATTTCTCTATCTTCATTTTAAGAGGCAATCATTATTTAGTAGGAGCTATCGATACTTCGAAAATTGCTGCAAGTACAGGATGGTTTCCAATGGACTGTGAATACAGTTCCTGACACGTTTCTCTGATTGGCTGCTGAATATCTGACCGAACTACTCAAAAATAGGCAATTGAAGTTTTTGAGAGATTTGGGCGGCTCTTAACAACAAGGTCTAGAGAGCCGATGAAGGTGAAATAAAGTGAGAACGGAGCAGCGTCGGAATGCAAGGGCGGGGAAACGGGATATCACCGAGAAAACCCACCGATTAGCGGTATCGTCCTGTTCGATTCTCACTTGCGAAAATCCGCGAGTGACCCGGTAGGGGAGTGAACATAGCTCGACTTGATGGGAGGCGAGCAGTCTAACCGCTTAGTAATTTGAATATAAAAATGTTCTGTAGGGACCTGCAAAATTCGCGTTATTTTGTGGGTGCAAACTAAACTTTTGAGATCCTAGTAACTTTTTCCTTTCAGTCATTTTTCATCCTTTTGCCACCTTTTAAAATAAATATGGCCATGTATTAATCAAAACAAGTGTGTATATTCCCCAGCACTCTCAAGTTAACGTCTTAAGGATAAAATTATGTATATTTATTGATTATTATGCCAAATGAGAGGGCTTACTTTACCGTGAATAGCCTACGCCAAAATGTCTTCTCACAAAGACAAGAGGCTAATAAACAAAAGAAAAAAACTGCAGGTGTGCAAATAGGGTTTTGAAGCCTAGTCTGATTGGAAAAGGCCAATACAACATTACTGGTAAAAATGGGTTATGCTATTTTTTATTTTTATTATTTTTTTTTTTTTTTTGCTTCTGATTCGGATAAAAGCGTTGATCTAGTCCATGTCCATCTGCACTCGCACTTTTAACAAGCTCTTTTTGCTCAAAGCCCTGCTGAATAGAAGTAATCCCGTCCTTTATTTAAAAATAAAAGACCCTTCGGTAATGAGCCACGGGGGGGAGGGGGGGATGGGTGGTTGGGGGGGGGATGGGTGGTTGGGGGGGGGGGGCTGAACGTTCATTGCCTTATACTTTTAACACAGAAATATTTTAATCACCAGCTCAGATATTAATAATCCTTTCCCCCTTAGTCGTCTCAATCGTGCTGTGCTAGTGGTATGGTCAAATATATATCTACTCTCCAGTCACAAATGGCTTTGTCGCCATATTGCCTTTTCATTTCCCTCTTGATCACGCCCCAATGCGGCGAGGTCAGCTGATGGCAGATGATTTCAGCTCCCGCACCATTAATGGATCCAATAAGAGCGGTCGTTATTGAAAGCCAATTAGACCGCGCGAGCTCAGCAAATACAATCTAATAGCTCCATCCCAATCGCTGGCGGCGAGTTTTTTTTTTTTAAAGGGGTGGCGCATAAATCAGGCCAGGACGTTATTTTAATACTATTAAGCTGTGTTTTCAAGTAACGGCGTCGATTACAGATGACTGAAAGCCTGAAAAATTCACGAGTTCAATACCTGCAGGCTATACTCTACAGTATTATGTACAAATATGCCGGTATCAACTGCACATTGGTTGTCTGCTGTCACAGCGAAAGGCGACGATTGGGCCAGCCTTCTCCAGGAAGTGTCAAACACCGTGTGGACCAATGGCTGAAGTGATATTAACACATGTGTTTTGAATTCTAGCTTGTCCCGAAATGAACCCGCGAATTGTTCAGGTCTCTGCTGATGACTAGAGAACCGACTAACTCGCGGATTCTTTTTGAGTTAAGCTAAAGCTATAGAGCGTCTCACTTTTAGATTGCAGTGTGCGGTGTAATGGACATTCACTCTCTCTTTCCAATGCACGATTTCTGTCGTTAACGCTGTCCTTGTTCCTGCGGGCGCTGTTGCCCGATAGGTTATTTAATTTGCAACTTCGAAAAAGAAAACTATCTACGTTGCGTGCGCGCCGTCCAATCACAATGATAGGGTTTCTCACAGGCTTCAGTTTCAAAGGAGCCGCTTAGCATTGCGTCGCAGGATTGGATTCCTTTACGAGTTGGCAGGGAGGTAAACAGATAAGAATTGTCGTAATCAGGCAGTTTCATTCACCGCCCATTTGTTTCTCAGCTTGCTAGTTACGTCACAAAGCTGAAGCAATCTGGTAACAGTGAGCGCCATAAGCCCTGTACTGCAATATAAGCGTGAGACGGATTATAGAATAAATAAACTCGTTTGTTCACATCACCATTGCAATTGGTTCACGCATTATTTATCACCTCATGAAGAACCCTGAATCAATAAGAACAACGAAACAAAACGCAGGCACAACCATCGCATTCCGCTGTGACAGCAACCAACCAATGATTAATTTTATCTGTGTTATTTTACACAAGAATTCTCCAGTTGATTGAACTGTAGGTCATTCAACTGGAGAATTTTTCCGGTCTTTACTGATGACTAAAGATGATGGTTTATCGCCGGAAAAGTTGACTGTTTGCTACGATTCAACATACTATCCACATGTTCCACAGTTTTATTTCCTTATTGTTGGTCTTTTTTAAAGAAGAAGTAATTTTTCGAATGTTGTTTTAGGAGATGAAAGAATAATTCTATGAATATTTAATGTTTAAGAAGATGAAATTATAATTATATGAATAATTTGTCGAATTATGGAAGGAGAATATTTTATTTAAAAAAATATTAGCAAAGCTGAGAATATCGGCATCTGATTTTGATAATACCAAGGTTAATATAAACTGAAATGTAACAAGCTGCATATGACAATATATTTTCTCTCAAGTTGTGGAACATTCTATGACCAATAAATGAACTAGAATGCACCACTCCATACCAAGGCAATTGAACTAGAATGCACCACTCCATACCAAGGCAAATGGAATCCTCATGATCAGTGTTTCAAGATAAGGCTCTTTCGGGCTTGGACTTTAATGTTTTTAGGTTCCAGGTTATGTACCTGCGTACCAATCGATGGGAAGACAAATTGAGTGTATTCTCAGAGGCGTTGTACAGCTTCGTTTCACGAGGAAGTCATTGTGGTTGGTCATCACCCCAGACGTACTGAATACCCGTAGCGGCTTCCGCCTCGACCTTCACAAATAGTTATAGGCTTAGCGAGGTTTCGGGTAAGATGTAGGACTTATTTTTAACACTTGGAACTCTATTTACTAGCATCCAGTATAAGAATAAAATCGGTCGTCTTTATACATTACTTCTATAACACCATTTACATGAGTCTCTGAATTCTCACTTATAGATTGTTCACAGTAAAATGAGCACTTTTTAAAACCCTGCTTAAGATCTACTTGTATGCATGTTGTGTATTCTTCCGTCTTATGTAAGATTAACATTGTCATGGGCGGGCCTCATCAATTTATTCATACTTAGGCCGAGTAAAACGGTTAATTTAGTAGGAAAGTAAATATTTGACAAACCTGCTCATTTTTGTACTTCGATGCATTGAAAAAACAAAGAGCGAAAGAAATAATTTAAGTTATCACTAGAGACCTGCAAAACTCGAGGTATTATTTGGGGACACGTTAAACTTTAAACACGTTGACCTTTCCAATACGTTTGTCATTGAACCACACTTTATCTGACACGCCCTGGGTAACTCTGCACCAATAAATGAACACTTCACAATTGTTTTCCCCAATCAAGTGCAGTCCAGTTAGAAAGGCCGTGGCTTCACATATATGCAGCAACCAATGGGAAAACGACGCAGGATTCGGTCTATACAGTACTGTGAAGTTCAGCCTGATTACAAATAACAACGCGAATTTTGCATGGCTCTAGTTCTCACAAATCGCTACCTAACACTTTTTATTTGACGTTAATGTATGGAATTGTTTTTCATCCATCGTTACCAACTTTACCGGGCGAATGTCACTCGGTGCGCACATAATATATATATGCAGGCAGGGGCAGTGACGTTTTTTAAATGTTGATTTCAAAAGTGCTCACTTTATCGTGAACAGTTTTTAAATATATTCACTGTATACAAAAAAAAAAAGTAGATCTCGCACGTTAAATACGACGTAAAAGTAGGACCCACCATTTCTACATTGCCAAAAGCTGCCAACTTGACTAGAAGCATTTTAGCCAGTGCTGATTTAAAACATGTGCAAATATTAGTACTGAATGTATATTTCAATTCTCCAAAAGTTGATTTCAAAAAGTGCACAATTAACTTCCAATCTTTTCTTCTGGATGTTTCGGTGACACGGTTGGTGTCGCCAAAGAGTGCATCTCGTAATTTGCCACACGAGAAGAGGGACGGGGAAAAAAAAGCAACAGTAGAATTTTCGCCTTCGTGTTTTAATGGAAGCACTTTATGAGGCGGTCGAATTTTCACGCCATATTTCGTCAACTGGAAGATAAATCCGCATAGTTTACTTTACAAAGCGTTATCCAAGTTTCAAGGTTTTGTTTAGGAAACAGAGGCCTACGCGGAGGTAAACCTACTGTAAAAAAAGAAATTATATACGTACAGTTGAATCCTAAGATGTGTGAAAAGCTAGACATTATTATCATTTATAGGCTATTCACGGTAGAGTGAGCACTTTTTAAGGCACTTGTATGTTTTTCATTTAACCAATTTTTTATTTTTCAGTCACTTTTTAATATCAACATTGCCAGTGACTAATAAATGCAGTGTATTCTTTCACGCTGGAAAGTTAATGCCTGAGGTTGCAATAAAGCATATTTATTAGTGGTTAATGCGTGTTGGGAGGACTTTAAAAAGTGCTCATTTTATTGTGAATAGCCTTTACATGCGAGTGCCCTTATTCATTTAGATTTTTTTTTCATGACGAATACCTAGGGTTTATTTAAAAATGACCTGATAGTCTCAGAATACGACGAACACTAAAGACTTTCACTTACATTAAAACTATGTTTTAAAACGCGTAGATGTACGCAATTCTCTGTAATGAGATATTTTGACAAACTGCCAAAGGAAATAAAAAATACCGGAAAGACACATTAAAGAGTTTCATATTAAACTAGTGTTTTAGGGCACCTAATTAATACAAACAATTAATTTATTAATAACCAGTAAGATGTTGTGTTTCTACTTAAGTGAGGTGTGTTGTTTTAAACTTATGAACCTCCGTAAATAATGTTTCTTTAATTTCCTAAGCCCTTGCGCTTTTTTTTAAATATTATAATATGTTTATCACGTAGGCTATGTATTCAAGTTATAGAAACTAATTCATAAGAGATTGAATTTAGAATAGTTTCGTACGAAGAATAACAATTTATTTTAATAGTTTTTTGTATTATTTGGTTTTATGCGATACTAATGATATGCATAGACTAGCATTCGTAGTGTTTGTTAATCGTGCAATGGAATTCACGAAACATTCTGTATCTAAGCGCTTCGGGAGAGAAGGCGGCTGGGGTGGTATAGTGGTTAGACTACTCGCCTCTCACCTAGGGAACCGGTCTCGAATCCTGTCGAGGTCGCTCCCGGATTTCGCACGTGGGATTCGTGCCGAAGGGGTTTCCTCGGGCGTCTCCTGTTTCCACTGGCCTTTCATTCCGACGCAGCGCCACGCTAACGTCGCTTCACACTCATTGGTTCTCAAAATATAGACGTCGGTGCTTCGGACCGCACAGAGCTCTAGAAAAGTTTAAAAAAATTGAATTATTTTACTTTCGTATATTCCAACTAGGATTTAGCGAACTGGCAGTATCGCCTCTAGCCATTACCTCCCTCCTTTTCCAAACAACCCACTAACTATCTCGCAGCAGCTGCTATAAAAACCGACCGCCGACACGGCACGGGTAATAAAACACGAGCCCTTGAACACCAACGTGTCTTGCTCAATGCCGAACGCCAGATCGTAAACAGCTTTGACGACTGGCGCGTCGACGGCATAGCTAACCACCAGCCTCCCTCTGGTCATAGAATATAAGCAGTGGCGTCGGTAAGCGAGGGGCAACAGGAGTGTTTACCTCCTCCTCCTCCTCCCCTTGCAAAACTCTCTAGGGCCGCCATATACTTCAACAAGGAGGTGCATCAAGAAAAATTATTATATTACGCTTCGTACTTCATGTACGTACATTTGCCAAAGTGGTATTCAATTAGTGGCGTGTAGTGAGTTTAATTTAAAGGGTAAGCAGGTTCTACTAACAAACACAACTTCCGACTTTGCTTGCCCTCCGCATGTATTTACCATTTTAAAATACCTAACATCAGTTATAAAAATGAAAACGAAATGAATGTAATAATAATTAAACTGAATATTATTTTGAGAGATATTACAAATTAAAGGGAAAACTCCTGTTTTCCCGAACACTTTCATCCACTTTCCAAGGGAAAATGTAGGACTGGTGGACGCAAACAGACTGACTGCTTACCTTGCCGAAGGAACACGGTCGAGTGTGTGGCATGTTGTTGCTTACGAGTTCGATTAATCGCTAGTCGCTCCCGTTTGTGGAAATGAATACTAGATAGCAGCACTATGCGTGTACAGTACGGGAGTTTCGAAAACTCCGTTCCTCTAATCGGAAACGGGAAACTCAGAATTAAATGTGTTCAAAGTTTCGGTGGAAACTATAAAGGATCAAACATTTCCAATATTTATAGGATAAGCATTGCTGGCGTTCTATGGAACAAACGCCACTGACTTCAACAGTAATGTTTATACTTCTATGATGAACATTTTGTGTTAAAACATGAAATTGATCTCAAAGCTCTACGACAAAAATTTCTTAATAATACAGATGTAAAATAGCAACATATTCGCGAAACCCAGCCGCACGCGCCAGAAAAAAATGGCATCACTAGCCAGTAAAACATCTCGGATCGCTTTTCGCCAGTCAGAGTTTGGTAACTCACTCTACAGCAGGCAGCCCAGCCAGTACGGAACACTCCGCAGGACGCAGTAGCCAATTAGACGCGAGTCTCGTTCTCAAAGCCTAGCGCAGCCAATCAGAGAATGGTTTCGCCCACATCGACGGAACCGCCACCGCATTTCGTCTTCTGTGTATTTCTTTATTCTGTGGCTAGGTTTTTGAAGCGGGTAGGAGGGGGGGGGGTGGGGTTCGTGGTGTTGTCGTCAGACTATTCGTTCCCCGCCAAGGCGAACAGTGTTCGATTTCCCGCGGGGTTGCCCCAGGATTTTCTCATGTGGTAGTCGTGACCGGACAATGCCGCTGGTCGGCGGGTTTTCTCGGGGATCTCCCGTCACCCCCTTCTCCCACATTCCCGCGCTGCTCCATACTCGCCTCGCTTCATCCTCGTCGGCTCTCCAGGCTCCGATGTTAAGAACCACACAAACCTCTTCCCTCCTCTACATTTTGGGAAGGAGCGTTTTTGTAACTCCGGAGACGCATAATTCTGTAATAGAGCTTGCCACAACCCCTTTTGTTAAGCTGTTATCGTTTGTAACATCCAGAAGATCTAAAAATCTCTTATTTCCAGGGGCTCATATCTTCATCCATGTCCATTTTAGGTCAAAACAGTGATACAAATTTTCTACGCAATCTTGCATAAGAAAGCACCTGATGAAATTTGCCTGTCGAATTCTGACTCGTCCTGCATTTAAAACAATAATACTTTTTATTTTCATAGGCCACTAACTTTTATTTCAAATCTCTATAAGAAATGCACGTGTACGAGTTCGTAACAGTGACTGTGAATATTAATTAATTGAAATATTCTCTTCGCGGCTTTCACTAAAACGTATGTTGTTAGAGGTAAGGTTTTTTTTTTTTTTTTGTATTATTAACAAACAATTCTTTGAAAAATAGTTGCCAAATTCTTTTTTACGCTGCAAGTCAAGCATCTTATTTTTACAACATATTGTTTTTAACTATATACAAAATGGTTAGCGATGAAGTATTTGCTCTTTAAATGTTAACATTATTTTTACACACCACAGTGCAATAAAATTTATATTTTACTCTAATTTACTTGAGTATTACAAAAAATAATCTTGGAAAACAGTTTTACAAAAATCTGTTTGTAAAAGCAGAAAATTTTATTTACGGTGTAACTTTTACAAGGATCGTAATTATATTTTGCTCATCCCTGGTTGCAATATTTTCATAGCACGCAAATTCTGGCACGATCATATGGAAAAGATTATAAATAAATAGTCAAAAGGTTTAAATTTGTACATCGTATAACTTTGCGGCTTTTAATTAAGTTGCAGAATTACAGTACATGTCAGCCCTTCTTGGCTCGTGTAACGAAACCACTGTTGCTGCGGTTGGCCAACAGCAAATTTACAAACACTTCCAGATGCAACAGCGCTGGGCAATTACTTGTGTCGTGGGCAGTTAAATGAAAGCGGACACACGAGAACGCGGATTTCAAGTGCAAATTTGTTTCGCATTCTGACTCCCCTCGCAGTTCATTAACGCCATTCGCAAATCACCGACGCAGTCAATTTAATTAAGGCCCGCGCTGCGGGTATCTCACGAGCCACCTAATTTGTTTCGCCGACACGGAGGCTGCGAGACACTGCGCAAACACTGCGCGAACCGTTATTTTTAGAACGAGGAAAAGGAATTCATAACAAGATGTGGATTTAGAAGGTTTTTTTTTTTTTTTTGCAGTTCGCTCACGCGCTTTCTTTTCTTTTTCCTAGACTCCAGTATCTACCATTGGAACGGTGTGACATGTTGTTACAGGCTGTTCACGGTGAAGTGAGCACTTTTTAAGGCCTTCCCAACAGGCTTTAACCGCTAATAAATATATCTTGTTGCAGCATCGGGCATTAAATTTTGAGGGTGGTGAAATGTATACACCGTGTTTATTCGTCACAAAGCCATGTTTATATTAAAAAGCAGCAGGAAGATGGAAATAGGATGAAAGGAAAAAATTTAGGAGGGCCTTAAAAAGTGCTCACTTTTCCGTGAACAGCCTATACGCTGTAACATTTCTGTTATTCCTCATAAGGGGCAGGGACGTAGCTGAGGGACAAGAGATGATAAGTAGGGGTAGGAAAATGTCGCGAGTTCAACGACCCGTATGTTAGATTCCTCAATCCTTTGTAGAGTCGCGCCTCAGATGTTTGTTGATTGGCTGCTGCCCCAGCGTAACCCCACACCTGCCAATGTGGTATTCGCTTCTTGTTTCCTTGCAAGTCTGCTATTGGCTCAAAGTCGACAACGCCGTTTTCAATCATCTCTGATCCAACTGAATAGGTGATTTCAGTGTACAAGCGTTTAAACCTATCTTGTCCTGAAATGAATTCGCGAATTTTTCCTATACCTAATGATAAGGTAGAGCATTACTGTGAATGAAGGGGTTTATTTAGACATGAAGAACATACAATAACATAAAACGGTAAAATTAATCACTCGGGGGAGCTTATGCGTAGAGCCACGAATATTTCGCGAATTAACCCTTTGAGGATGAACAAATTTCTTGAAAAACTCGTGAAAAATTCACGAGTTTAATTACCTGCAGGCTAGACTCTACAGTCTTATGCACAAATAGGCCGATATCAACTATGCATTGGTTGCCTGCTGTCAGATTGGAAGGCGACGATTGGGCCACCCTTATCTAAGCGGTGTAATACACCACGTGGACTAATGGCTTAAGTTATACACACACACACACACACACACACAAACACGTATTTTGAATTCTAGCTTGTACCAAAATGAATCCGCGAATTTTTCAGATCTCTAGGCTGAAGTGAGTTGTCTATATTCTCCACCACAGCAATAACAGTTTCGTTGGTATCTGTATTTCCACTAACCGTTGTCCTATTGGTCCTGGATACACCGGATACGCCTACTGGTCTCTGCAACGTTTGTTATTGGCTGGCGGTGGGCCAATGAAGTCAGGTCTCGGCTCTGTACCAGTTAAAGTGTCGCGACAGATGTAACAGGTTTTACAATTAATCGTGTTCATTTGAGAAATGATTAAAAATAACAGTTTTATTCTTAAGAGACAAATTGTTTGTTAATTATGTATTTTTTTACTTATTTCCGACAAAGTCCTGCGAAACATGAAAGCTATAAAATTGTGGGTATGGTCTTCAACAGTAAAGAAATTCCCATATAAACGTAGTCCTGAATATATACGTGCATACTTCTCAAAGGGTTAATTCGGAGGAGAGGTAGACTCCAAACACTTGTTCTTTTCTCATACTGTTGTGATTGGACGACAGTTTCAGACACGCCCCGTTTAACTGTGAACCAACGATAAGCGGGAAGCAGTAGTGTGAGTGAGTGTTTAACAGACCTTTACAGATGCCTCCACTGATCACAGCAACTAGTAAGCAAACGATAATGTGTCTCGAGTTGTATAGCGGGCAATCCGACCTAGCTTGCTGACAACTCAATCCGCGGTATACTCGGGGCTCTGCTTATGTGAAATGATATTAATTTAAATTGCATTGTTATTGATGATTACTCACGCCACTGCTATGATATTCTAACTGGAATGTTCGCACCTTAACCATAATTCCCGGAAGCTGTTGTGGTAGGCGGCTATCGGCGATCGGACAGACCTACTCTCCGTTCGTCCCTTAATGCTGTCCGGGCGTGGAAAGACGACGCACCCCACATTGTGCTAGCCTATATCGGCGGAATTAATTATTAAATATCAAAATTACATTTCCTATTAAATTAAAACCTCCTCCCCCCTTAAAGAAACAGTATAATTTTAATTAATTGTTGGTTTTTCTTTGTTTAACAGAGCTCGTGCCTTTTAATTCGGATAGATGTTGGTGAGGGGGGATTAAAAAGATGTACAAAGGTCCCCCTTTCGGCTACTACCTAATGGAAGAATTGAGTTATGCTTAGAGACCTGAAAAATTCGCGAGTTCTATGACCTGCAGGATAGATTCCACAGTATTATGAACAAATCTGTCGTTGTCAACTGTGCATTGGTTGTCTGCTGCCACGGTGGAAGGCGACGATTGGGCCAGCGTTCCCCAGGAGGTTTTAAACACCATGTGGACCAATCGCTAAAGTTTTATGAACACACGTGTTTTGAATTCTAACTTGTCCCGAAAGGAATCCTCAAATTCTTCAGTTCATTAATTTTATTTATATTTATTTAAATATACATAACTATGATCAGTAATTGCGAATAGCCGGGTACTGATGCAATTTAATCTTGTTCTATTCTGGCATATATCAGCGCGTTATTTGGTAAGTGGTCCCCGATTACTGGCCGATGGAGGGGGTAACTGCTGCTGGTCCTTTTCGCAGTACGTTTTTGAAATTCCTGGCGTCTTGGTTTAATGTCTAAAGGTGTGGCCAGGCAGGTATGTCTACTTAAGGCCTGATTACAACGGAACAATGTGTATAAAAGCTGTTCACCGTAAAGTGAGCACTTTTTACACCAACCTATGAATAATGCCATGGCCCCTAATTGCGTGTATTTTAAGGGGAGCATTGAAGGACATGCGCCCTGTAAAGTTGGTAACAACGGAGAGAAAGTAGCGCCATGTATTAACGTTGGATTAGAAGTGTTAGGAAAGCATTTGGCAATACTCAAACTATTATACAATTATATCTTAAGCAAGGCTTTCAAAAGTGCTCCCTTTACCGTGAACAGCCTTTAACAAGTAACTTAGTAAAGAGATTTGGACGGCTCTTAAAATCAAGGTATTGAGAGCCGATGAAGGTGAAGCGAGGTGAGTATGGAGCAGTGCCGGAGTGAAGGTACGGGGGGAAACGGAAGATTCCCGAGAAAAACCGCCGACCAGCGGCATCGTCCGGCACGATTCCCACATGCGAAAACCGGTAGCGACCCCGCTGGGAATCATCCCGGTTCGCATACCTGGGGGGCGGGCGAGTAGTCTAACCACTACATCTATTATGGTGGTAATCAGGGGCGTATCCATAATTTATTATATTGGGGGGGGGGGGATAGAGCGCTTAGCTTTAGTGTGAATATCGACACTAAAGGTTTAGCACTGTTTTTGTGGCTAGTGTACTTTTTGCAACCATTGAACTACCTACAAACTAAACTCCAAGGTGTTGTATGCGCTTCTGACTTTAGTCTTTTTACGGCGATTTTTGCTGACGTTGCTGGAAGCGATAATCTCGCTACATAAGTGTTCAAAAGGAGGAAAGGTCCTTTTACCGGAGTCGCCGCGGTGGCCGAGCGGTTACCCTGCTCGCCTCCCACCAAGGCGAACCGGGTTCGATACCCAACCAGGTCATTCCCGGATTCTCGCAAGTGGGAATCGTGCCGGACGATATCACTGGTCGGCGGGTTTTCTCGGGGATCTTCCATTCCGGCGTTGCTCCATCCTCACTTCAATCGCCCTCATCGGCTCTCAAGACCTCGCTGTTTAGGAGCCGCCCAAATCTTTCCACTCGCCCTTCTACCGGATGCCTGGCGACTATAGTCGTGGAAGAAGAGGTCGCCTTGCAGTGTCCAAGAAGTCGTAACGAGCCTACCCGCTTATCGTAAGAGACGTTCCGGTGCGGAAACAAATGTTGGCCCTGTCGCCCAACGACGTGGAAGAGAGAGGCCAACAGACTGCTCCAGCGACGGGAGGCTGCCTGGAGCGTCCAGATAAGACGCGGCTAACTTCTGCCTGGAGTTTACGCACCGGACGTTATTAGAGCGGCGGATTCTGGAGTCACGGTTAATTTATCACTTCCGGTACCCTTGCTCAGGTTTTCCTTGCCCACGCTCCGAAATACACTTTCTTTCTTACTATGCATGAAAAATATGGTATTGTTTGAGACCTGAAAAATTCGCGGATTGATTTCGGGACAAGGTGAAATTCAAAACACGTGTGTTAATAACACATCAGCCATTTGTCCACACGATGTTTGGCACCTCCTGTAGAAGGCTAGCTCAATCGTCGTCTTCCTCTGTGACAGCATACAACCAATGTATAGTTGATATCGCCATATTTGTACATAATACTGTAGAGTCTAGCCTGCAGGTTACATTGAAATCACGAATTTTTCGGTCTCTGGGTATCGTTTAATATGAACCATTGAAAACCACTAACAATATATATATTTTATAAGATCTGCGCGAAAAGATCTACACAAAGGCTAAGATTCCACTGTCCCATGGCTTACGGGCATTTTCCCTTTGGTTATAGGCCAGGTGACTTTGTCGGCAGACAGTTCCTCCCATGATTGGGCCAATCAGAATTAGTAACTCCGACAATGAGTGTCCACGATTCGCGGGTGGACACCTGCAATGCGTGACAGTTAAACTATTCAAATCACCAAAGTGGATCTGAGCTCTAGTGTTGTGGAATACAAGTATGCCTGAATTAGACCTATTTTCGCGAAGACCAATTGGCCCTATTTATTAACTTTGCATTGTCGGTACAGTAGTCCAGCAGTATCCTTTGTGATAAATTAATCTATTGTATTTTAAAGGTTAAACCATTATGAGAGAAGAGATTTGGGTGGCTCTTAACATCGAGGTCTTAAGAGACGATGAGAATAAAGTGAAGTGAGTATGATGCAGTGCCGGAATGAAAAAGCGGGAGAACTGAGAGATCCCCGGGAAGACCCGCCGAACAGAAGCATCGCCCAGCACAATTCCCACCTGCGAGAATCCGGGAGTGTCTAGGCCGGGGATTGAACCCGGTTCGCCTTGGTGGGAGGCAAGCAGACAAACCGCTCAGCCACTGCGGCCCACGTTAAACCATTATGTCGGTGTTATAAGGAATTTGTAATTTAGTAACATAGTATTTAGAAATTCTCGTGACAGAGAGAAAATGTTGATATCATTTTCTCCTTTTGTGTACAGCAGCATTTATTTACTGCAAACAAAACAAGCTCGAAGAGTTAGTTTTCTTTACCACAAAGAAAATTAATACTACCATAAAACTAAATATTTATAAAGAAACCATTTCTTTAAACATTCCCTTGAATAAAGCAATACTTTGTTAGTGTATACAAAAGAGCCTCAAAAAATTATTTTATTTTCTACACAGAAAGATTTGAACGTATTTTTTACAGTGCATCAGTTTGAGAAAAAAAAACGATATTCAGTGTGGAGAGTTTTGGATAGGGAAAATATCCGCTGCAAGGTGTGCTGCAGTTCCAAAGAGCTCACATTTAAGCCGGCGGTTAATACAAAGATTCTGTTTATTTGTGCCTAAAAGTTTGTTTTGGTCCAAATTGTGATATAAAATTGTCTCTACCTGTATACTGTTTTAACTATTAAATTTAAACTTTACCTATTTTACACACCCTTCAGTGGTGACGGGGACCACGGTGGCTGAGCGGTTAGCCTGCTCACCTCCCGCCAAGGCGAACCGGGTTCAATCCCCGGCCGGGTCACTCCGAATCTTCGCATGTGGGAATCGTGCCGGACGATGTCGTTGGTCGGCGGGTTTTTTCGGGGCTCTCCCGTTTCCCCGCTCTTTCATTCTGACGCTGTTCCATACTCGCCTCAGTCACCCTCATCGGCTCTCAAGATCCCGATGTTAAGAGCCGTCCAAATCTCTTCACTCACTCACTTCAGTGGTGAAGATGGCAGTAGAATGCCTCCTTATCTTACACGCATCGTTGTTAAGATGTTCGTAACAGTATAATTATACTTCAGATAATTTTGCAGCATTATTTTATCGACTTGTTTTATGTGCGTGAAAATGGCAAATTGGGAAAAACAGTAATATCCAACTAACCAACAATTTATGTAGACATACTTTTTTTTTGTTAAACGCAATTCTTAAGATATCCTTAACTATAATAAGCTCCGATATTTTTTTTTTCCGGATAGAATACACATCTTAAATAAACATCCAAGTATATTTAAAGAGGTGAACATCTTCTGAGTCACAATGCAGTTTTTCTTTGAAGGATTCTTATTTTTTTTCTATTTATTCTTGACCGTGCGCAGTTTGTATGAATAAATGTGCCAGGGGCATAATAATTTATAAAGGTGAGAGACTCAAAGAAATAAAGGTTGTGATATTTCAAGATGAAATATAAGGGGTTGGAAACGAGCCGATAAATAAACCCAGGTGGTTGCTTCTCCTTCTCAGCACACACACCCCGTCTGACATTCTCGTAGCAGTGATAATTTATCGTCCCTCGCGGCACAGTCGCAAGAATTGTCACACGCACTATTTATATGCGCGACACGATACCGCAGCTAGATTACATGCTGATGTCTGGTGCGTTATTATTCGATTACAGTTTAAACTTAAAAAAATCTTTTACCTCACCAATATGTTTGTCATTGGAGCATGTTTTATTTGGCACGACCCCGGTAAGTCTGCGCCAATAAATAAACACTTTACAATCGTGTGCCCCAATCGCCTACATTTCATGCACAAAGAGAGTGACTTCATATCTGGGCAGCAGCCAAATGCAGAAACGACGCCGGCTCGAATAAATACAGTACTGTGAATTCTAGCTTGATGTAAAAAAATAACGTGAATTTTGCAGGCCCTTGGTTTTAGTCTAATCGCGATTTTTTTCCCCCACTCTGTGAATCAAACTTTTAAAAAATCAACCCATGTATAGAGCCACCTGTTTTTCGCTAAAGAATCTTCGCAAATGCTAGACTCCAATATACTATAGCATGCGTAGAGTTTTCTTTTGGTTATTGGCCACGTGTCTTTGTCGGGGAGACTGTCGCTTATCTCATTGAGCCAATCAGAATTAGTTAACTCCGACACTGTGTGTCTGTGATTCGCGGGCAGACACCTGCAGTGAGTGACAGTTAAAAACATCCAATCACGAAAGTGGATCTGAGCTTGAGTGTTTTGGAATACAAGTATAGGTCTGGAATATCTTCGCGGAAAACAGGTGGCCTTGCCAATGTATTACGTTGTTTGGTTTTTTTTTTTCCTTCCTAAACCCGTCACGTATTACAAGCTTTTTAAAATTTTGTTAACACAAAAGTACCTTAATTTCTTTAGTTAAATTTGGCATTTGACATTTGTCATTTGGCAACAAGTTAGCCTCCACAATCCTTTGTTCTCTCGAGCTTCACTTTGTCGATGATACAGTTTTAGCCCAGATCAACTAGCGCGGGACTAGGTCCTTGTCGTCTTGCAGGTTCGTTATTGGCTTAAATTTGTCCAGGGCGTGGCTTACAAACTGCGGACGATTGGAAAAAGGGAGTGAAATGAATACGTGGGTGAAGTCAAAGTTGTCCTCAAATGAATTCGCGAAATTTCCGGATCTCTAATTATAGTATTTCATTTACAACTAATGTAAATAAAGACAGAGAAAATACGTGTTTTGGTAATGCTTACTAAGAAATGGTTCTCATGCAAAATATCATTACTCTGAGTGCACACGAATACGGTGCTTTGGCCTTCTGGCGTAATCTTCTAAGCTTTGTTAGAATGAAGCGGAGGATTATCCTTGAAGTAGAACTTTAGCAGTGCTTCCTAAAAAGTTGGAAATAACCGTGAATGGGCGATATACGTTGTATTGTCTGACAACATGCCAGTAATCACCGTCATGTCTACTATTTGTCCGGTGTAGTGTGGACAAATAGAACAGAACTGGTGCTCATGCAGTGGATTCATACAGGTGAATGAATCACTTCTAGCTTATCTAGGCTTAAACCTTTCGTTACCACGTCAATTTGTAATTCCTGGTGTTGCAAATTAGAAATGTTTCGATGCTTGCTTTACATGACCCGTTCAGTTCCGAATTAATTTACGGGCTCGAGTGTTGCAATAGTACAATGTTTTGATGAGCGCTGTACTTGTGTCAAGCGTTCTTCTCGTAACCAATGAACAACGTATTGCGTGTTCATTTCTGTCAGCACTGACCATTCACAAATGAGGGCTGCAGAAACTTCAACAAGTCAGATTTCTTGGACTCTGATTCCTTGTCGTGTACAGTCCCGACCATCAATATCCTTCATTTGCAACATGCATGTCCTCCATCATAGATGCGGCGACTGAAAGGGTTAACTTGGCAAAGATCTTGTTTCGTTAACACACCCAATAAGTTGTAGTCTATGTACTCGGTGATCAGAGATATGAACCAGTCATAACATACAGTAGCGCAGTAGCATGGTTTAGTAACCAGCTACCCACAGGGGAGATCATTGGACACTGAGCCTCGCATAGTACAGTACTGGTCAAATATAACCTTTCTTTGCTGCAACATGCTGACGATTGTCTACGATGGGCATGGAAGGGTTAAGGACGTCAGCGAGGAAAACATTTCTAATTTTGTATTTGTACCACATAAAAAAAATTGAGTGCATAATTTTCGCCTAAATACATGCCATATTTACAAATCTACTGTCTAAGTAATGTGCAAATGAAAAATAGAGAGCATACAAAATTGAAACAATTCACCCTGATAGAAGATAACTAGTGCAATTTCAGTATGTTTCTAAAATTGTACAAGGAAATATTTTTCCATTTTCAAAAAATTACTGAAAATAAGGAAATTCTTTCATATTATTAATTTGTGATTGATCCTTGCCTTTGTATAATAACTTTGGTTAAACATACCTTAAAATTAAATAAGGTAAGCACTTTAAGTTTATCTTGCTAAATTTCTTGCAAATAGTTTTATTTGCACATCACAAAATCTGTAATACTTTGACTTCGGCACATTATTTTGCAAAATCCATGCAATATACAAGAGAGTATCAGAGGAACACTACAAGTCGAACATCACGTGGCACGGACATAATATAACCAATATTGTTGAGGCCAGCATTCTTAATGTAAACGTGTACCAACGTTGGCAATTTTCTCCCAGGTCTGGTAATTTTTTAAGATGGTATGTTGAAAAAATCCCGTTTTAGCGAGAGGTTGAAAAGTTCTTAATCTGGTGCCAGTTATGGTGATTAGAAGGAAGGATGAAGATGATTTTTTTTCGTTAAAATATTACCACGCTTTTGTGTCATCAAGAGTGTTAATTTCGCCGTATTATACGATCGGGAAAGAGCATGGAAATGCGGTGAGATGCGTATTACAAGTTTTATTGCTCGTTATCGTCACTTTATAGGCAGACATGTAAGCTGTTTCTCGCGGGAATATCGATACGGTTTGGACCTGTCGTACGCGAAAATTTGCCTCTAAACTGGAAAAGTAGGCTACTTGAAGTATTCATTTATACAGCTCGGCAGCACAGCGCGTTAATACGTATTCTACAGAATATAAAAAGAGCACTCGTTTTTCGCAAAAAAATATTTCACGACCAGCTGTAAGCCTACTCCAAAACACTTAAATTTATATGCACTTTCGTGGTTGGGTGACTTTAGATGTCAAGTGTCTGTCCGCGAATCATAGACGTTCAGTATCGGAGTACTTTATTCTGATTGGCCAAGTCAAATAGAAGCATTCCTGGTCACGTAGAAGCGCGTATAATTACCAAAGGAAGTTGTGGTTTTGGACGTAGGATATTGAAGTATAGAATGGGCATAAGTCATTTCGCGAGAAGAATAAGGGTACAGGGTAGACTTCAATATTATAAGCAATCAACAGCAGTTTGTCTACTGCCATTGGTTGCTGTCTGCTTGAGAATGTGCTTTCATATCTGACCGGGCCACTCACAATCCGGCAACATCGGCACGGCTCATAGGTGATTCGTGTGCACACAGTAATCACGCGTGAAAAAGTCATTAAGACAAGTAAACGACACCATATATTTGAAATAAAAATTGACTTCGAATCTTTTCGCGAAACTTCACTACCTCTAACAATTTTTAATTGTTTCGAATCTTGAGTGTGTTATTTGTACATAAGTTGGTAAGAAACTGTAACACGAGATAAAAACTGAATATCAAGCTGCAAAAATTGACATTATATAAATCTGTATTCATTTAATTTTAAAGAGACTAAATTCATAATCTGGTGATTTTTGTATCCCTATTTAGAGAAGTTTTCATTATAACGTCGGGGCCGCGGTGGCTGAGCGGTTAAACTGCTCGCCTCCCACCAATTTGAACCGGGTTCAATCCCTTTGCCGGGCCACTCCCGTATTTTCGCAAGTGGGAAACGTGCCGGACGATGCCGCTGCTAGCGGGTTTTCTCGGTGATCTGCCATTTACCCCCGTCATTTTACTCCGACGCTGCTCCGTACTCACATGTTTCATCCTCATCGGCTCTCAAAACCTCGTTGTTAAGAGCCGCCCAAATCTCTT
Source organism: Dryococelus australis (assembly GCA_029891345.1). Classification (NCBI taxonomy): domain Eukaryota; kingdom Metazoa; phylum Arthropoda; class Insecta; order Phasmatodea; family Phasmatidae; genus Dryococelus; species Dryococelus australis. The sequence goes on along the minus strand of CM057004.1, from coordinate 113,007,406 downwards.
CACTCACTCGCTCAAAATCGTTGGCAACCCTGGAGGTAAATCGTGTATAGGCTGTTCATGGTAAAGAGAGCACTTTTGAAATCAACTTTAGAAAAATGTCACTGTTCCTACCAGCATAACGGGCTCACTGAGTGACATGCGCCTAGTAACGTTTGCAACGATGGAGAGAAGTAACACCGTTTCTTAACGTCAAATAAAGAGTGTTAGGTTACCATTTGTGATAACATAAATTATTACTTTCGTTTTCTGTTGTTTGTAATACATCGAAGTGTAAAATTGAGCAGATTTGTAAAATATTTGCTAGTCTAATAATTTCACAGTTTCACTAGACGGACGAATGAATAAAGTGGTGAGGCCCATGGCAATGTTAGTTTTACACAAGGCGAAAGAATACACAAGGTGGAAGAATACACAAGGTGCATACAAGTACATCTTTATCAGGGCTTTCAAAAGTGCTCAGTTTACCGTGAACACCCTATACTCAGAAGTCTGCGAAACACTGTAATGTGTAGGCCTACAGTACGAGTCTCGAGCCCAGATTTTCTTCGAGTTGATTTGAGTTAAGAGATTTGGGCATCTCGTAACATCGAGGTCTTCAGAGCCGACGAGGGTGAAGCGAAGTAAGAACGGAGCAGCACCGGAATGCAAGGGCGGGGAAAACGGGAGGTCCCCGAAAAAACCCGCTGACCAGCTTCATCGTCCGCCACGATTCCCACTTGCGAAAATACGGGATTGGCCCGGCAAAGGGATTGAACCCGGTTCGCCTTGGTGGGAGGCGATCAGTCTAACCGCTGAGCCACCGCGACCTCTCATTTTCATCGAATAAATTCGCGAAATATTCCCCACATGTGCCTAACAAAAAATCAAATCACGTGAATTTTGGAATAACATCGGAGTAAAAGCGCTCGTGTAGTTTTATCAGAAATATTACAACCGCAGTTTATCTGTGTAGGTAAAACCCGCGACAACGCACCACCGGGAAATAAAAAAAAAAGGTACAACTTTTTGTTCGCCGTGCTTCTTCGACCCCTAAAGCGCAAAACGCGCTGTTTTGTTCATTCCGTTGCTTTTGTTTGCAACGTAGTTCTGATTGGCCGCGCGCGTGACGGGTTCAGTACGAACTACGTATAAACAGTTGGTGCGGAGAGAGGAAGAGGGGGGGGGGGGGGGGGTTGGGGGGGGGGACTGCTGACGAGGCAGTCCATGTTGACTTAATCACGGCCTGTTTAGTTTGAGAAAATACGCCGGAGAGAGTGCAAACATTTTACTGGAAAAAAAAAAAAAAAAAAAAAAAAATTGACGGAAACGGTAGTCAATTATAAAGTTTACTAACAATAAAAATGTGTAGCGCTGCTTCAAGTCACTACGACGACAAAATATGCTCTCCCAGCTGAATTCACCTTTCGTTCCTGTAGTTGATTAAAACTTGATTCAGTAAACTGTTCAGACTAGTAATAAATTGTAATTTTTTTTTTTTTTTGCTAAGAATCACGAAACAAAACAAAATTTTCGAAATAACGAAAGTTGAATAAGTGCGCTTATATATGTCATAACTAGAGACCTGAAACATTCGCGGGTTCAATGACCTGCAGGCTAGACTCTACAGTCTTATGTACAGATATGCCGATGTCAGCTCTGTGCATTGGTTGGCTGCCTGTCACAGTGGAAGGCGACGATTGGGCCAGCCTTCTCCAGGAGGTGTCGAACGTCGTGAGGACCAATGGCTGAAGTGTTATTAACACATGCGTTTTGAGTTCTAGCTTTTCCCGAAATGAACCCAGTCGATTTCAAGTGTGCTGACTTAATCGTGAGCAGCCTATGGGAATCACATTATTAAGTGTTGTGCTGGCGTGTGCCTTGCAGAAGAGATGAGCCTTGTTGGTGTGGGATGCCGGTGTCGTTGTGGATAGGTAATTTAGAATAGCATCTGTGAAAGAGAAGGTGTGTGGGGAGTGGCGAGAAGCGGGGAGGGACATCTCAAGTGTGCTGACTTAATCGTGAGCAGCCTATGGGAATCACATTATTAAGTGTTGTGCTGGCGTGTGCCTTGCAGACGAGATGAGCCTTGTTGGTGTGGGATGCCGGTCTGCTACTGTCGTTGTGGATAGGTAATTTAGAATAGCATCTGTGAAAGAGAAGGTGCGTGGGGAGTGCCGAGAAGCGAGGGACATCGTGGCGCCTTATCCGTGAAGCCAGATGTGGTCCGAATTTACGACGTCTGGACCAGCGAGGTGGCGCCTCACGTTCGCCTAACGTCACTGCCCACGTAGGCTGCCAAATGACAAAAAAAAAATTTCTGTAGCCAATTCTCATCAGTATATTACTAACTTTTTGAATCAAACCTTTGAAAAAATTACCCCGTGAAAGACATGTTTAGTTATTTCCTAGATATGTCATGTATTATAAACTTTTTTTATAATTCTGTTAACAAAACAATATCTTATTTTTAGTCAAATTTTACTTCTACGTATATTTTATGTATTAATTATAATATTTTAGTTATATATATATGCCAAGCGTTTTTCGTTTGATAATTTAACTAGTATTTGCTAATATAGCTGCAGCAAAACAGAAAATTTTTGTATTTTACATCAAATTATTCCAAAAATCGGTAGTGTAAATTTTTGTATTCGAAAAATATATCAACACTTACTATGCGTACAAGTTTAATAACTTTTGGCAGTGACACCCGAATTTCGCGAAAAGATTGCAGCACAAGATAGATAGAGTTCAACAGTGTACTGACACTGTAGCGGTGTTTATTTGCCTATTGGTTGCATGGCTTAGTTAAGTTAATGGAAGTATGTGGTTCGCGGGGTGATACCTAAGATGCGTAACAAGTAAATCATCCAATCACGAAAGTGAATCGCAGCGAAAGTGTTTTGAAACAGAATTATTCGAGAAATATTTTCGCGTAATTCGGGTGTCCCTAACGTTAGGTACAGTTATCAAATAATTCATTTTTTCGTATCCAACAGTTTTGAAAACCAACGACATTTTTTATTTTTTTTATTTCCGCAGTTGGATGTAGAAGACGGACTGGCAAGGACATTGGCGCAGGAGCCATCGGCGCTGTGAGTGGGTCACAGCCGGAATTACCCAATTACAGAGGTCACAAGTGATCAGTCAGCTGCTCGGCTAACAAATCGCCTCTCCCTCCTCCCCTGAAGCTTGACCACACCCCCTCCGCCCCAATACCCACATAGTAACCCTTCGCCTACCCCCAGGCTACAGTAAGAGGGTTCAGGGGGTGATAGTGGTGTGGGAGGAGGCTGTGCAATAACGCAGCTATCTCTGCGAGATTCGTTTTTCTCGTGCCCGCGTCCATCTGCTAGAAGCGCATGTCCGGGTGACACAGCGGGGGACACGAAAACATTGCAGACTTGCCCCGAATTTCAACACTCAGGGTGATATTTCACTTTTTTTTAAATTCGGTTATCTGAAAGAGCTATCGAAAAGTCTCCCCTTAGTGTAGTTATTAGTTGTCAAATCATTACAATTTTTAAAATATGACTCTCAAAAATCTTAATTTCCTGAATTCTGCAGCATACTAGGATTTGCTCATATATATATATATTTCCCAGTCAAATTACATTTAATGCACTCTGTATGGTGTGCAGAACATACTGATTCAGTACGAGCGTGATTAATAAACAGGTGAGCGAGTATTGGCACTCTGAATTTAGTTGAATATATAGGTCAGACATGTCGTAAATATATTTTAGTTCATTCAAGCGAAAATGTTAAAATTAATTTAATAATTAGTTTAAACCATAAACTGTAGAGGAAAAGTTGTTTTTTGTTCCTTTCGTAGCTTGTAGCACAAATGCAGTATGCCGCGTTTAGACTCTAATTCAACACTTTGAACCCGCCTATCACATTCTTTGTGTCGGAATTTGAGTGTTATATTATTAAAACTATAATGATATGACATCTAACAACCGCATTAAGGGTTGCACTATTCGAAAACCTCTCTCAGATAACTAGATTAAAAAAAAATAGAGAAATATCACCTTAAGAGGAAAGTATCCTTGCCATATTGGGCCGCGGTGACCGAGCGGTTAGACTGCTCGCCTATCACCGAAGCGAACAGGGTTCAATCCCCGACCGGTGCACTTCAGGTTTCGCAATTGGGAATCATGCCGGACGATGCCGCTGGTCGGCCGGTATTTCGGGGATATCCCGTTTACCCCACCCCTTCTTCATTCCGGCGTTGCTACACTTAAATACACAATCATAGGAACGACATTTCTGCTGGTCTCTGACTTCTACTTACGTCCTGTTGGTTCTGACCGCATTTGACACGCTTAGTCCACTGCAATGAAGTGCCGAGTAGGTAGTTGACCAATTAAGAGGGGCCGCCTGTTTTTTCGCCAAAATATTTACGCGCAGTTTTCCTTTGGTTATTAAACATGTGTGTTTGTCGGAAGACAGTTCCTTACCTGACTGGGCCAATCAGAATTATGTAACTCCGACACAGAGTGCCCGTGATTCGCGCACAGACACCTGGAATGAGTGACAATTGAAAACAACCAATCACGAATGTGGATCAGAGTGCAAGCAGTCCAGAAATCTTTATGCGTGAAAATATGGCCACATTGATTACATTTGACACACGGTAATCAGTGAATATATCATTAAGGAATGATTCTGAACGTAGGCTTCCCCTTGCAAATGGCAATGGAGTAAATAAAACTAAAATTAAGAAGTGTCCCACAGCTAATATGTATACTTGAAGAAGTATCGTTAAGTAATATTTTTGAACGTTATTCTTATTTTGTTTATAAATGGAAACAGATTGAAAACAAAGGCAAATTCTTAATATTCCGTACTGACCATTTTCACTTACCGCGCTGCTACGTATTCCAAAACAATGTTTCATTGCGATTGCATTGCCTACAATCCATTCACGGTTATTTACAAATTTTCTGAAGCCGTGCTCAAATTCTACGTCCAGGATATTCCTCCGCCTTTTGCAGACAATTCTTAACATAGTCTAGAATATTACACCAAATTCGTACGCACTCAGTGTAATGATATTTTGCATAATTACTATTTCTTGTTAGACATTACCAACACCTGTTTTACCTCTGTTTTTATTCACATTAATTATTAATGAAATAGCATACTTTATGAATAGCATATAAGTGAGAAGTCAATTTAACAAAAAAACAATATAGTTCTATGTTTACCCTTTAAGGATGGTACACATTTCTTGGCATAGAAGACAAGGTTGAAGTGAGTTGCCTATATTCTCCACCACAGCAATAACATCGTTGGTATCTGTATTTACACTTACCATTGTCCTATTGGTCCTGACACGCCTACCGTATTCTACAACGTTTATAACTGGCTGGCCGTCGGCCAATGAAGTCACGTCTCGGCTCTGCACCAGTTACAGTGTCGCGACAGATGTAACACGTTTTACAATTTGTCACGTTCATTTGAAAAATAATTAAAATAACAGTTTTATTCTTAGGAGTTAAATTGTTGATTAATTGTTCTTTTTTTTCCGTCGAAGTCCTGCGAAACATTAAAGCTATAAAATTGTGGCCCGGTCTTCAACAGTAAAGAAATTCCGATATAAACGTAGCCCCGAATATATACGTGCTAGAGACCTTAAAAATTCGCGGGTTCATTTCGGGACAAGCTAAAATTCAAAACACGTGTATTAATAACACATCGGCCATTGGTCCCCGTGGTGTTTGGCACCTCCTGAAGAACGCTGGTTCAATCGTCACCTTCCACTGCGACAGCAGACAACCAATGTGCAGTTGATATCAACATATTTGTACATAATACTGTAGAGTCTAGTCCGCAGGTAATTGAAACCACGCATTTTTCAGGTCTCTAATACGTGCATAGCCTACTCTTCACAGGGTTAATAGAAGTGTAAAATGATTTTGGTAGATAGAAAACAACCAAGGGTGTCACATATACATGGAGTGATTTATCATATGTTTGGTTCAAATAGTTTGAAGAAACCGCGAATAGACTATGTTAGGGATAGGAAAAATTCGCGAGTTCAATGGCCTGTACGCTAGACTCCACAGCCATGCGTGTACTCGAGCCTCAGATGTTTGTTCAATGGCCGCTGTCCCATAGAGTAGACAGTGTTACTTCACACCTGGCAGTATGGCACTCGCTACTGGTTTACTTGCAAGTCTGCTATTGGATCAGAGTCGTCCAGGGCGTGTGTAATACACTGCGATCTAATTGCAACTTCAACTTCTGTGTACACGTGTTTGACGTCTATCTTGTCCTGAAAGTTCATATCCCTAACTATACGACCAGCGACGCGACACGCACAAGGTTGTAAGGCGCGGTGGTAGGACGTGGGCGGGAGATAGATTCTAAATTGGCGTGACGCGTGGACGCGAGGCTAATGGCCGCCGCGGTGGTCTGTCACGCCCCAGAGAGCCTCGTCAGCAAACTCCGTCTCCCCGTCGTCCTCCTGTGTCAACGTCCACGGAGGGAACACATCAGCGCTTGTGCGCCGACGTAGGGCGGCGTCAAACCGTTGCGCGCTGCCGAGCGTAATTCGGTAGAGCGAGGGGCGGTTAGGGGCAGCGCGATCTTAACCCTTTTCGACCCACATTAGTTTACAGTTTCACGAGTTGCAAACAAAATAAAACTATATATTACTAGTTATTACCAAAACGCCTATTATTGTCACTGTTGGTACTCATACTAATTATAAACTAATTATTAGAATTTGTAGATAAATATCATTAAAATTTCAAATTAACAATAAGTAAGATACTATTATGTTTACAAAAATATAAAACGTCAGTGACACGTGACATATTTGGGAACGACCAAACACATTATAGATGGGGTGATTTTTTTAAAGGTTTGATTCAAAAAGTGAGAAGAAACCGCTTATAGACCATACTCTATACCCAACTGGCTATTGGCTATACAGTGCAGTATACGTTGATCACGGTAAAGTGAGCACTTTTGAAAGTCCTCTCATTTGGAATAATAGTCAATAAATATATTTTATTGTAGCCTCAGGCGATAACTTCCGATTGCGGCGGAATATACACACTGTGTTTATTACATGGTAAAATTTATTCAAATCGGTGGCTAAAGGATAATAGATGGCTGAAAGGAAAAGGTAACTAGCGTCTTAAAAGTGCTCACTTTACCGTGAACAGCTGATACCAAAAAGGCAAGGGAACTACGAGCTCGTAATTGCGTCACAATTTTAATTCTGCCAAAATGTGGCAAATTCAATATTGTGACATTAATACGAGTTCTTAGTTTTGTTGTTAGGTCTGCAGTACTGTATAAGTTTAATAGCTAGATGTGTATAGGAGTACTTTCGGTATTTAATTTTTAAACATCCAAACAAACTAGAAATAATGAAGAACGCAATATTGCGGGGGAAAGTCCACCCATGTTAAAACACGAGTGCTCCACTTATTTACGAGTCCTGCACATATATACAGGTTTTCATGTCAATTTAGATGTGAGTGGGTGGGAGGGTGATTATGAGGGGGTGTGGTGTTGGCTAGGATGGCGGGGTTAATGGGGGAGGGTGGGAATAATTTTATATGTTCCTCAATTATTATAATTTCTTTTCAATTTTTTTTTTGCAATTTCCCCCCGTTTTTTTATGATTAGGAGAGTGGATGTGAGGGTTTGTGAGGCGTTGGTTTGTGGAGAAGGGTGTGTGGGAGGCGAGGGTATAGTAATATAAATATGCCTCGATTTTTAGAATTTTTTCTATTTTTGTAATTTTTGTCGGATTTTCATGATTGGTGGGTTGGGGGTGTTAGTTAGGGTGAGCGGGAAAAGAGTGGGTTACCGTTATATGTTCCTCGATTTAAAAAAAAATATTTTTTTTCGAAGTTTTTCGATTTTTAAAAAAATTTTTTTTTTTTTTTTTTTTCGTTTTTTTTTTTTTGCGTTTAAGGTTATTCAAGGTCACAGGCACGGAGTCAAGGACACAGACGTGAGATCAAGGTCAAGGTGGCGCATATACAAAATGGTGGTTGGGTGACGTCACAGTACGGCGGTCGGTAGGCTGCGACTGCTGTGTCCTGTGCCGATTAAAAATATATTTTGCCAGACTCATCCAAACTATACCAGTTTTCTATAATTTATTCTTCTTTAAATTAACTAAGTATCAACACATAGTATAAATAAATTGCCTTTATATTTAGTTCACTTTACTTGTTTTATTTTGTCTGCAGCGATTTATACACACGAAAAGAAACATAAGAGCTGATCGAAGAATTCGCTACCAGCAGAAGAATTCAGGTTTCATCTGCCCTATATTCAGCCATAAACTGCAATTTTGCAGTTCCCGAACCATCACAGTTCGTCTCCAGGTCGTGAAGTTACAAAAGTAATTGATAGGGATAGGGCGATTTCGCGAGTTCAATGACCTGTAGGCTAGACTCTACAGTCATGTGTATACTCGAGCCTCAGATATTTGTTCATTGGCTGCTGCCCTTCAGAGTAGCCAGTGTTACTCCACACCTGGCAGTGAGGCATTCGCTACTTGTTTCCTTGCACGTCTGCTATTGGCTCAGAGTCGGCCAGGGCGTGTCTAAAGATTTGCGATCCAATTGCAAAGGTAACTTCACTGTACACGTGTTTGAAGTCTATCTTGTCCTGAAATGAATTCGCTAAATTTTCCTTTCTTTATACATCCCTAGGAATCCTATAAGATCGCATATGAATATTTTCCTCTGCCCGACGCCTCAGGAGTAAGCCACGCCCACCACACTTCCGGGATACGCCCTCCTTCCGGATCATTCTTGCAGCTTTGGGAGGACGGGGTGCAAGAGGCACATTAAAATAAAATAAAATTTAATTTTACTTTCATCTAGACGTGCTCTCCTTCCCCTGGGACAAGGGATGCGGTACCACAAGGACAAACGAGCACCACTTCCTCTTGTTTTTTATTCTACCCCTCGTAATTTTTTCCCCCTTACTCTAACCTTCCGGGGACAAAGTAGTGCTGATCATAATGTTCTCGCATGTCAGGTAATGAAAGACATTCATAACGTTAAGTGCTCTGCCCACAATCCCTATCCCTTCTCTTTTTTTTCCTCACACGCTCGGCTGCGGCCAGGGTTTGATAAACGGGAAAGGGGGTTTGGTGAAGGGGGTGGGACAGGTTTACCACGAGACGGGAGGGGGTTGTAATTTCTTGAAACGCGATATGCAGAAATTATTGGGGTGGCGGACAGCTTTCTGGTTAATGCCCGGGCAGTAAAATTTTTCGTTTGTTACTGTGAAGAGGCGTTCTTGAAGCTTGTCCGTAAATACACCGTCAAAGTAAACAAGAGATACTAACACCTGTTAAAAAGCGAGGGACTGCAGTTTTGTTGCCCATTTGCGGTCGCTCCACGATAAAATCCTATTACGCGACCTTATATCACGTGTATAGTCCATTATAAGTAAATTCCGAATGTTCTGAAGCCCTGCCAAATCCTATTACGCGACCTTATATCACGTGTATAGTCCATTATAAGTAAATTCCGAATGTTCTGAAGCCCTGCCAAATTTCTGCTTCCAGAATATTGCAAGCAAAGCCTTACTTAATCAAGAACATTACACAAACGGGACTAAGCATCGCAATTGTGCACATACTATTTTGAAATATTTTGCAAGATGACTATTTCTAACTAGACATTTACACAATACTAACACATCAATTTTCTCACTGTTTTTTTTAGCGTTAATTGTAATTGAAATATAATTATTTACAATTAAATTTTAATTTAGAGAAAACTAAGTTACTTTTATTTTATGTTAACACGAGTATAAAACGCTTGTTGTACATAACATGATCATAAAACTGCGTAACACGTCATAACACAATTAGCAGAGATGATGGAAAATAGGAAACATTTTTTTGGATCAACATAATAACACTCTAGCTAGTTTATTCTTTCATTATTGGATGGACAAGGCTTTGACTCGGCTAAGTTGATTGCAGACCAATCACGAACGTTCTGCCTTATAGTATCAAAATCCTCATTGGCCCAGTGAAACGGTATAGTATCTTCATACATGCGTGACAGCCAATAAGGAAATAAATCTGTCGGGCATGTGTACATTACGTTGAATCCTACCAAACAGTCAACTTTCCCCGCGATGAACCACTATCTCTAATAATTAGGAAACAATGAAACATGTCATGCACGGTGAAATTTTCAAAGGTCTTGTGACGGGTGGGACCACGTCACCACACGCCCATTCAAATAAAAACAGTGTATGGATACCTGACATTTTGTGCGGCGCAAGGCCGGCAGACACAACCACTTAAACACGCTGCTTTTGGGGTTAAACACCTCTAAAATGGCTTAAAATCATTAAAATACTCACCTGTATTGTTCTCGCCATGTTCACGTTACCTTAAAAAGACATCGGAAGTCCTGTGGTAACAGGGAAAACGTGTTTCAATGTATGTGCATTTTCTTCGCGTGCAGCAGCGACCAGCCATGGCAGACAACTGTGTAGCGGGCGGCGATTACGGCGGTTCGCCGATGGAAAGCAACACCTTCGGTTGCAGGCGCTGAGAACTGCTCGCTCCTGTGCGCGCGCAGTACGAAAATGTGACGTCTGGTTAGGCCAGTTCCAGCAACTTGGTCAACATGCCGGAAGTGTGATGGCGTATCTCAATACTATTGGTGGTTTATTTTTCAATTATGTAGACCCCTAAGGGAAATAGGTGTCCGTTGCGCCTGTTAACCTTATTAGGTAACATCAACCGCCATTGATCGTGAATATCACGACCCTCCCTAGGGACAGTTGAAAACCCCATGCCATTCTTGGAATCTTGTTTTTTTTTTTATAACTACTGTGATTGGTAGCGCCCATTGGCGGAACTACGTATGTAATCTGCGTGTATGTTTCGTTCGGAGTCAGTCAGCCACCTCGAGGGGGTATGCTTCTACCAGATAAGCAGTGTTTTCTTTATTTGGTACACAAAATGTAGGCTCCTTAAGTTAATAGGACCTTCACGTCACTTTTACGTTAGGCGAGGACCATGGTGGCCGGGAATTTTAAATTCTTTTGAAAATATAGCGAAATGTTGGCCTCTTATCCGAAATTCGATAATGGATGGAAAATTATGTTACCTTTTGTAACCAGTTTGGATATCTCTCAGAAAGTCAGTGACCTAGTCACAAACAAATGAATTTGTGATTGTAAACATTTGTGACCAAGTTGGTCTTAACTTAACTTTTAACAATTCACGTTAGGTGCAGCTATGGTAGTCGATACCAGGGACCTTGTCGTTTTTAAATATCTGTAAAACAAATGAAAAACTTTACGAAGCATTTGCTCGCGGGAGTTTACGCTGAGGATTGTTCATCAGTTGCTCCTATCCACTTGCGATCGCGAGCTGATGAATGAAAAATACCGTGTGAAATTTCGAGGTTACCATGTTCATTGATTCATGACCAGAAAGGTAATAGGCCTATACGTGTTACCATATTGTTTTTTTTTGGTGTGGGCATAAAATTAATTCTTTTAAGTCCAGAGGAGTAAGTTGGTACGATAGAATTTCATCCGCCATTTTGTGATTTTGTATTTTAGTGATACTAGCCCAGTGTATTTTGTGATTGCCTTTTGTATTTACCATATGGCCAGTAATTTGCTTAAACATAGCCCATATTTGTGAAAAATCCACGTATTAGCTGGGTGACAGCAAATTTATGTACCTGTAATTTTTTTTTGCATTTTACTCAATTTTTATGGTAACATGGAATTTAATGTATATGTTAATCAAAATGAGATATAGGGGTTTAACTTTCCCTCATGTAATATTGAAAGCAAATGAAAATAATTTAAAGAAAACTTAACAAAAATAAAAGAGAATTACCACACTTCCGTGTTTCTGTTATAAGTTGTCTACCACTAATATAATCTCACCCTTACATTGCACAGAAAAAAAAAACATTGGTTCTTTGCTTGGTGTTTTGTCATTTTGGTGTTCTGTGGATTTTGTTAGGTTTCTATGCAAATTCGACCTTGCCACGCCCTTGGCTTAGGACGTGGTACGGTCAGAGTTGTATTCAAAAAGTGCAAAGAAAACGCGAATGGACTATAATTTTATTTACTAGCACTTCAGGTTGTATTAATAATTTGCGATTGGATTGTTTTAAACTGATAAGTAGCGTCACCGGTTTACCGCGAGAAAATTTACGCGAATGCTAGACTCCAATGTCCTATGATATACGTGTAGTCTTTCTTTGGTTATTGGCCACGTGTAATTGTCGGGAGATTGTTCCTTACCTGACTGGATAAGGTCAATCCGACACTGATTGCCCGTGATTCGAGGGGCAGACACCTGCGGTGCGTGACAGTGAAAATCATCCAATCGCGAAAGTGTAACTGAGTTGGGGTACAAGAAGTCCTGAAATATTTTCGCGAAAAACAAGTTGCCCCACTGACAAGCATCTGCAGATTTATCTCAGGTGTTGGCTGCCGTGTTTTTGCATAAGTTTCGTCCCTTTTTTTTTCTCTCGAGAACCCTTAGCCTGGAACTGTTATAAGATTTTATTTTCTTACTCTTATGTGATAAGTAGAGACCTGAAAAACGCGGATTCATTTCGGGACAAGCTGAAATCCAAAACATGTGAGTTGATAACGCTCCAGTCATTGGTGCACATGGTGTTTGACTCCTGGAGAAGGCTGGCCAAATCGTCACCTCCCACTGTGACGGCAGTCAACCAATGTGCAGTTATCAACGGCATACTTGTAAGATTGTAGAGTATAGCCTGCAGGTCATTGAACTCGCGAATTTTTCAGGTCTTTAGTGATAAACCATATCCGCTACAAAAGAAATTTAATCTTGTCCCATAAAGCTTTGTACGAAATTAAAATGGCATACCTAGGGACCTGCAACGTGTGCGTTATTTCCTAGTAAGATGTAAGCATTCACCGTCATATATATATTCGAGTCGGTGCCATTAGTTTATTGGCTTCTACAGCAGTGAAGGCAAATTTCTCATCTTTGGCTTGATTGGCCGTGGCGGGGGGGGGGGGGGGGGGGGGGGTCCTCGGAACAATCTGTAGCCCAATGGCAAACGCAGGACAAAAGTACAACTGCTTGAAATCTAGTCTGTCTTGAAATAATAACGCGAATTTTTCTACGTATCTAGATATACCCTGTTTTCGTAAATAAAAGGTCTGATATTACAAATCAAACATTCACATATTACGAAAGAAAAAAAAAAAGGAGATTCAAAATGGCTGCCGTTTAAGTGGAATGTGGGAGCATGTTGTTACAGAGCTCCCTCCTGCTGTTCCCGTGGTGATATGTAATCGCTGAAAAACATTAGAAAAATTACCGGCAGACGTGCACATTTTTGCAGTTACTCCTATTTTTGCTGTGTATTAAGGTTTTATAATTTAATTTGCTTCACTTTTAAAGTAAGTCCACTATTTTCTTTTTACTGGTGTGATAAAAAAAAACAGAAAGACTAAAGTTTATACAATTTGGCATCTGTGTTGGGTAGTTGCGGGAAATATAGTTGTCCGGGTTTCAAACGTTCGCTAAAACAACAGGCTGTTTGCAGTTCACTGAGCGCTTTTGAAAGTCTCGCTGAAGATCTACTTCGCTCATCTTGTATACTTCCGCCATATGTAAAATTAGTATTGTCACTTATACGCTCTCGTTCCTTCGTGCGCCAGACAAGAGTGTTGCTGAAATATGTGAAATTGTTAAAAAGGTTGGTTATATGCATAACAATGTACTAATTCTTTACTCAAATCAGCGTTAAAAAAAAAGACAGATTTTTTTAAAAATAATTCCAAGTGACTACAAATATAATAGTTACAACTTTCAACACGACGTTAAGATACTTCTCGTATTTCGTTACCAATTTAACTGGGAACATCCCAGTCAGCTTGTCCAGTAAAATAAATGATGTAGGCGACAGTAATTTTATTTTTCATAGTTTCATTTTAAAAAATGCTCAGTTTAGCGTGAACCAGCTATGCGAGTAAGGACACTTCTATAGGCTATTCACGGTAAAATGAGCACTTTTGAAACCCCAGCTTAAGATCTACTTGCGTGTACGTTGTGAATTCTTCCGCCTTATGAAAGATTAACATTGCCACGGTATTCATCACTTTATTCATGCGTCGGTAAAATGAAACCATAAAATTATTAGAAAAGTAAATATTTTACAAACCTGCTAATATCTACTCTTCGATAAAAAAAAAAAAAAAAAAAAAAAAAAAACCGAGAGAAATAATTTAAGTTACCAGAAATGGTTACCAAACACTTTTTATTCGACGGTAAGATACGATCTACTTCCCATCCATCGTTATAAACTTTGCTGGGCGAATGTCACTCAGTGCGCCAGTTAAAATATATGCAGAAAGGTGCAGTGACCTTTATCTAAGGTTGGTTTCGAAACTGCTAACTTTATCATGAACAGTCATTACACGTTGCGAATATCAATGTTTAATGTTTGGCAAAGGGGAAATTTTCGCCACTAGGTAAGCGCTATTGTCCGAAAGGTACAACATTATCTGTTTTCTACGTTTAAAAAAACAGGATAATTGCGCAATAATCGTAAATATTAAATAAAATTAGCGTAATCATAAAGTAAAATCTTTCTCTTTTATAATTCACTGAAAATTTAAATTGAAACATACCTTTTGGAACACCTATAGCGGCAGAAACTCTGCATTAAGAAATCGGGTTGTCTTTCGGACTTGTAGGTGAATTAACCTCACTAAGACCAAACACGAAGTACTTGTTTGTAAACCCAGGGTGAGTAACACTCTCCCGTACATCAGCAGAAGGAATTCTCAGTCTGCACAAGACGGGCGGCACATTGAAACTTGCCCGGAACAACGGCTGCCTTGGAGGTGTCGTCTGCGAGCAAGTCGTGTGCTTGAGACACCTCCGCGCGAAGCTCCATCTTGTCTCCAAGCATCACATTCATCTCTGTTACACCCGAGCCTCCCATCTCTGTGTCCTGTTCACCGCATTATTTCTTGAAGGCGCGCGCAGACGTCAAGCGTCGGAAACGCAAACAGAACACTACGTAGAGGCTGTTCACGATCAAGTGAGCACTTTTGAAAGCCCTGCTTAAGATCTACTTTTATGCACGTTATCTATTCTTCCGCCTTACGTAGAATTAACATTGCCATGCTCCCCGTCATTTTATTCATGCATCGGTCAAGTGAATATGTGAAATTATTAGAAAAGTAAATATTTTACAAATCTGGTAATTTTTAAACTCCGCTGATTTAAAAAAAAAAAAAAAAAACAGAGGCGAAAAAATAATTTCTGTTATCACAATTGAACACCTAACACGTTTTATTCTACGTCAAGATAGGGAACTACTTTCCATCCATCGTTACCAACTTTACTGAGCACGTGTCACTCAGTGCGCCTGTTGAAATATATGTAGGCAGATGCAATGATTTTTTCTAAGGTTGATTTCAGAAGTGCTCATTTTACCGTGAACAGCGTTTAGAAAAAAGACACTGCCTCTACGCGTATATATTTTAACGGGCGCAATTAGTGAGATGCGTCCTGTAATGTTGGTAACGATGGAGGGGAAAGTAGTCCCATATATTAACGTTGGACAAAAATTGTTAGTTAACTATCTGTGATAACTTGAATTATTTCTTTCTTTTCTGTATTTTTTAATGCATCGTAGCGTAAGAAAGAGCAGATTTGTACAATGTTTACTTTTCTAATAATTTCACACTTTCACTTGACCGGCGCATGAATAAAGTGATGAGGCCCGTGGCAATGTACATATATACATAGGGAGGAAGAACACACAACGTGTATACAAGTAGATCTTAAGCAGGGCTTTCAAAAGTGCCCATTTTACCGTGAACAGCCTATAGAACGATGTCTTCCATGCGTGTCGCCAAACACAGAGCACTCATCAATACAGAAGTGGAACAATAGCTTATTCCGCAAACTCCAGCTGCACACGCTGGCCAGCAACACGTCGGATCGCCGTTAGCCAATTAATGTCCTGTAACTTACTCGCCAGCCGGCACTGGCAGCCCAGCCAATAGGGAACCTTTCGCAAGACGCGGTAGCCAATTAGACACAAGGCCCAAGGCCTAGCGCAGCCAATCAGAGAATGGGTACCCCCACATTGAAGGAGTGGCTACGCCACTGTCGTGTCTATGTATCTGTCTGCTCTGTAGCCTCTTCATCAATAGTGATGAACGTGTTCGTATTTTTTTTTAATCTTCAGCGTATTTCTCTTTTTATACGGATAAAATACTTTCGATAGGAGAGGACAGATTTATGCTCCTAACATTGCTGTCCGAATAGTTGATAACGATGAAAAGTGGTGTATATGTAACATCGCCGATTTGTAGAGGAGCGGGGGAAAATGGGAGATCCACACGAATATCCGCCGACCAGCGGCATCGTCTGGCGCGATTACCACCCACGCGGAGATAGGGAGCGATCCCCCCCCCCCCCCCCTCGTCATGGGAATCTAACCCGGTTCGCCTTGATGGGAAACGAGTGTGATCTACCCGCTACACCAGCCGCATTAAATACATGTTAGAGAAAACATAGAAACACGTCAAGATACAAGCAGTTCTCGGCTCTGAAATACTGTCCACTTTTTTGGCAGTGTTACCGGCAGAAAATCAGTCCGATATTCGAACACCAATAGTGTCTACTGTGCAACTAGAATGAGCACTCTACCCCACGGCCAGAACAACTGCTGGTTCTGAGATCGCCTGCAGAAAGTCATATCCATCAGAGTCGCCAGAATCCGTCAGAGAGTAAGCAGTACACAGAGACGAAATGTGATGTGGTCGTACGCACTCATTGAATGGCTGCGCTAGGCTTTGGGAACGGGTCCTGTGTCTCATTGGCTACTGCGTCCTGCGATAGGTCCGCCTGTTGGCCGGACTACCTGCTGGCGAGTAACTAGTCGCTGATTGGTGAACGGAGATCCGATGTGTCGCTGGTTGGTGACGCCATTCTTGAGGCCAGTGTGCGGCTAGAACAAGAGGCTGTTTCACCTCTGTGTTGTTTGGTACTCCGTGCGGAGCATCGTGTTGTCCCCCAGCTTCCCCATTCATCCCTGGTCCCCCGCTCCTGTGTCTTGTTCAACACTCCTCTTCCTCTTCGTCGAGGCTGGCTGAAAGACGCCCCAGACGTCGGGCGTCGGAAGCAGCGAGCGGCCCCAGTACGCTGGGTGCTGGAGGGATGGGAGCGACACGACGCCGAGATTAAACTACGTGCTCCCAAGACGCTCCTGACTATCCCCGTCAGGCATCGTTGTCACACTCTTGTCTCTCTACTCGAGTGTTGGTCTCCCCCTTTCCCTTCCACAGATCTTCCTTGCCATCCTCTAAAGTTGCGGTCGAGGTGCCGTCTACCCGCGACCCACTGCGCACATAGCGGCCACATCATCCTCTACCCAACATACAGGGTGGAGTTCATAGTGAGCATATGAGATGCCGTATACTTGAATCAGGAATTATGATCCCTTCCCAGTTACTTCCAACTTCTGTGAAGCCCTGCTTCACTCGTTCAATCACTGTGTCCACGATGGTGAACACGTTGCAGATGAATTATATTTAGAGACCGGCTATTTGGGGACATGTTAAAATTGAAACACGCGCGCCTTTGCAATATATCTGTCATTGGGCAATATTTAGGGATAGGAAAAATTCGCGAGCTCAATGGCCAGTAGGCTAGACTCCACAGTAATGTGTATACTCGAGCCTCAGTTGTTTGTTCAATGGCTGCTGCCCCACAGAGTAGCCAGTGTTACTTCACACCTGGCAGTATGGCACTCGCTACTTATTTCCTTGCAAGTCTGCTATTGGCTCAGAGTCGTCCAGGGTGTGTCTAACATACTGCGATCCAATTAAAATTCAACACTTCAGTGTTCACGTGTTTGACGTCTATCTTGTCATGAAATGAACTCGCGAATTATTCCTATCCTTAGAAATAATTTATGTGACATACCTTGTGTGACTCTGCACCAATAAAGGAACACTTCATAATTGTGTGCCCAAATTACGCGCAGTTAGTCAGACAGGGAGTGTCTTCACATCTATGCGGCAGCCAGTGGAGAAACGACGCCGGCTTAAGTGCATACAGTACTGTGATGTTCAGCCTTATGACTGATAATAACGCGAATTTTGCATGCCCCTAATTATGACTAGGTACGTGCAAAATTCGCTTTATTATTTCCGGACAGACTAGACTACAGACATTTGTGATTTTGCATTGTGTTTGTCATTGGTAGGGGTAGTGAAATTTTGCGAATAGATTTCGAAACAAGTTATATAGCAAAACACTGTAGGGTGGTATACCTACCTTGGTTGGCTGAATCACTTTTTGACTCGTGTTAACTGTCTGCACACGAACCACGTAGGAGCTGTGCCGATGTTGCCGAATTCTGAGTGGCCCGGTCAAATTAGAAAACGTCTTCTCAAGTAGACATCAACCAATGTCAATAAACCAACTGCTGTTGGGTGCTTATAGAATTGAAGTCTACCGTGTACTCATATTTTTGCGCGAAAAACCACTAGCTCTAGTCATTGGACAACAGTTTGTTTGGGGACACCTTACACGGCTTTGGACCAATAGCAAGTAACCAACGATAGGGTGGTCCAGTCACGTCCAACCAAGTCAGAGGTGTAAATGGGTCGGCACTGCTGCAGAAGCCAATAAACAAATAGCACCGACTCGAAGATGTATAGGGCGGTGAATTCTAGCGTGCTGCCAGAAAATAACGCGAATTTTACACGTCTCTATTTATGACCGCTTTTGTACACAACAACGCATCGGTGTCGAGTATTCCTCAGCTGCCTACCATGCCGCGTGAGTGAGCGAGTGACGAGATTTGGGCGGCTCATAACGTCTAGGTCTTGAGAGCCGATGGGGGTGAAGCGAAATGAGTATGGAGCAGCGCCGGAATTACAAGGGCGGGTTAAACAAGAGATTCCCGAGAAAACCCGCCGGCTAGCGGCATCATTCTGCACGATTCCCACCTGCAAAAATCAGGAGTGAGCCGACCGGGGATTGATCCCTGTTCGTCTCGGCGGGAGGCGAGCAGTCTAACCGCTCGGCCACCGTGGCCCCATGCCATGAAACGATTCTCCAAGTGTTATTATTGAAATAAAAGTTCTGGAAATACGACCTTTTGTTAGAAAAGATAAAAACAATTATCTTTGGCCCTCGTTTTTGTACTTTTGTCTTATTGAGTGTATTCTTTGAGAGAAAAAATTCCTCAAAATGGTCAAATATCGCTTTTTTTAAAGGTTGCCTATGCAGTTTCCTTAAGCGGCAAGAGAAAAGCACAAAAAATACGGACGTAGTTCGATCTGTGGGCTTTCATCACGTGTGTAATGAAACCCCTACGTCACGGATGTAATCTGCACAGTACAGCGTCACGACGTAAATACTGCACGCCATGCGCGTAGGAGCGACGAGGCGCCAGGCGTGCGTGCAAGTCTCGCCCGTATCGCTCCCTCGCTTCTTGACCTTGGACGCGCAGCTACATAGTCGCCTTAATGCGTAGTACACCACGAGGTCACTATTCCACATGCTGGGTGGGTCAACCCCCCCCCCCCCCTTTGTGTACCCGCGCGAGAAATAGCATCACCTAACATATCGGCCAAGTCGAACACATGGTCGGGCACCGCTCCAGCTATATATATATATATATATATATATATATATATATATATATATATATATATATATATATTATATATATATATATACACACACACACACACACACATACACACACTCGAGAGCCGCGCCAGTCTCGCGTGTTCCAGGACAAACTAAACCTCTCTGAGATACAAAGAAGTGTCTGTTTCAAGACGTTCGGAAGATTTAAAAGTTGGGAAGGTGGGTGTCGAAGCTTTACAGCCAGTGGAACACTTTAGTAAACGCAATGATAGATTAAATCCTTTATTCTCCCCGTTGTGTTTATCTCGTCCATTTGTAAAGACTATTAGGCCCTACTACAAGGACTTGATGAAAGTCTCTTCTCGGTGACGTCATACTTTTGTTTTATTCAAACTTGTGAAAGATCACGCCATATATGACGTGTTTGGTTGTTTCCTGAATGTGACGTTTTATGCTCGCGTTAACATCAAATTATATAATTTTTCGCTAAACTGAGCTGCTAAGTGTATTTTACCTATACGCTATAACAATATATTTATGGTAATTTAATTTATTTAAATTTATTTTATATCTTTATTATTAATTTCATTATAAACTTTTATTGTTATATTCATTTTATTTTATAGCTCTTATTATAATTTCTTATTATATATTATATATTTAAATATTTATTATCTTATTATATCTTATTTATATATATTTAATAATATAATATATAACACTGTCTTTTGTTTAATAGTTATTAACATTAACAAAAACCGAAATAAAAAGGGGTGTGTTGGTAATTCCCAGTGAGAAATAGTTCTCATGCAAAACATTACAAACCTGAGTGCTCAGAAATGCAGTGAACTGACACTTTTGTGTAGTTTTCTAGACTAAGGAGCTTTGTTTGCATGAGATGGAGTATTAGCCTGAAAGCCGAACTTAAGTAGGGCTCCAGAAACCATTGAAATAACCATGAATTAAACGTAGTGTATCATCGTAACTTAATGGGGTTGTAGTTGGGTAGTGTACACACCTGTGTGTTTTACATCAATACATCTGGGTTAGTGTTTTTTTTTTTTTTTAGATATGAGAATGAAATGAAAGTAAACGAAATCGATTCTTGCCTTTTGTTTGAATAAATCGGCAGATTCAAATGTAGACTAGATATTTCTTTTGCACCAAATTCACAGCACGTTTATCAGTTGCAATCACTGCGTGGTGAAATTTTTTTTTTAAGTAACCACTAGCAAAGCGCAAGTTACGTTCGTTACAATAAGAACACTTCATGTGCTAATTCATGAACTGTTTAGTTAAAACTCTGTCTTGCAATGCCCAGTGAGTATTGCATACCTGCCAGGCCATCGTCACACACTCATATACTTCCTGCGTTTTTCTTGTCGACTGCTGTTCGCTTCGAAAATTATCTGCGTTACAAAGCTACATTTATTGTTTGTTTCAACATACTCGTTAATAAAACATATTAAACATCCACAGGCGCTCAGGGTTTATTATTTTCTGCGATAAAAAGTCACGACACCCTACTGATGATATTAAAATACCAGATTTGATGGTATAATAAATCGTTGTTCACCAATACACTACCCAGAAATTTATACTTTAATCTCTAGTAGTTCTAGTAAATTATACATATAAGCATTTTATTTCCACATTTTCAAGGGTGGATATCTCACTCGATAATCACTGTAAGCCATAAGTCGCACACTCTAAATTCGAATCAGTGGGAAACCACTGATTCGCAGTGAAATTCAACTACTCGAATCAGTGAAAATGGCTCCACTCACAATCCGTGAAAAACCACTGGTTTATTCCGTGAAAAAATGTCACTGATTGAATTAGTGACGGCCGATTGCAGTGACGAATTAAATATTTTTTTAAAACTGAATGTAGCGAAATAATTACACGAAATAAACATATTTACGATAGTTTACTATTTATATTGGGCAATTTACCGCGATTTAAAAAAGTAAAAAATTATTTTCGAAGATGACCGGGATTGAACCCACACGCCCTTTCCACTTCGTTTTTAGGCCATTTTACACGCTGTTTAACTGATCCATCAGTCAAAAGTAGACCACTGAATAAACAGTGAAACAAAATACTGATGAACCAGCGAAAAATGTCATTGAATCAATAAGTGAAGGAAATCTGGCATTTCTTCGCCGATTCATAAGTTAAATTTCACTGAAGTGGCCGTTGAATCAGTCAGGTAGTTTCGACTGATTGAAACAGTGACTCACTGATTCACATTTAGAGTGCATATATCTTGCATGCTTGTTTTCTCAAACTGAATCACCTTTCTGAGTTCATAACATACGTTCATGTACACGTTGCATAATCTGGTCACGCAAAATGTAATTACTTTCTGTAAAAGTGTGGGTTTCAGTTTTAAAATAATTTGCAAGCAAACGTTAAATCATTGCTGAAACGTGTTTTTGAAGGTTGGTTTGGCAGTTAAGGAGCCAACGTTGGGCACACGCGCAGAAAACAAAAAAACGTACTTCATCGGCATAGACGTGCGAAATACGCGATAAAAATCGGCTCCAGACAAAACTCCAAGATGATGTGTACTCGTTTGACTCGCGCCGTCGGTTGACCACTCGAGCAGTAACTGCAACACTTGAGCTCGGAAGTTGATGTGTGGGCGAACGGATTCGAGTTGGGGCGGCCGTCTGATGCATTATCACAGTCTATGCGGAACAAACTGTAGTGGCCCGCAGTCTTGCCCCAGGCAACCCCACCTCTGTAAGGTTCGCTGACGTAACACTGTTTAGTTATTACTGACGGGGAAACATTTCCCCGATATTCTGCTTCTTAGATTCTGTACCGAGACTTTCGTTCGAAAATTATCGTTAAGAGTTGTTGTTTAAAGCCATTTAACACATTGAGGTCTGCACAAATTTACTGGCACTTAAGACAAATAAGTGAAAAATGTACTCGGAGGCTAGACTTCAATACCTTATGTGCACACTTCCAGTCTTCATTTTGCTATTGGCCGCTTGCCTTTGTGTGAAGACAGTCTGGTACACGAGCGAGCCAATCAGAATTAAGGCTCTCCGATACAGAATTTCCGTAATTTGGGGGCAGACAGTTAAGACGTATGGTGATTGAAACGAGCTACTCCACAAAATAGTTCTGAACTAAAGTGTTTTGGATCACAACTTGTCCTGAAACCTTTTCGCGAAAATCAGGTGTCCCTACAAATAAGAAGTGAGTCACCTATATCCACTACTGCAAGAACACTGGTTCTGTTGGTGTCTGTGTTAGAACTCACCATCTTCCTATTGGTCCATACCTTACCGGACACTACTCTGTACTTTATAGCGTTCATTATTGGCCGGTCTTCAAACAATGGAGGGCCGAGATGATATTTACCCAATCAAATGTCCTTTATCGTATAAAAGGATTTCCAATAATGTCCCTTTGAGTGGCTATAAAAAATTAATTACATAGTTGGCAATATCATAATTACTGCGCTGTCATGTTCGTATGAGATCGTGTTAAACACTTGTCGAAACAATAGAGTTTTGTTCTGAACAATAACGAAGCTTTCAAATTAACTCTTCCCGGGGTGTAGTGTTAAACTGACTTTCAAATTAGCTCTCCTCGAGTGTAGTGTTAAACTGATTTTAAAATATACAAGTAAGCACAGATACTAACACCCGGATGCGAAAATCCCCTAAATTTTGATCCATGTAGAAACTAGGCAGAAATATTAAACAGATGACAGATAATACGTCATTTGCAGAACGTGTGCATTTGATGTGAAGGACACGAAACGTAAAATAAGAAATATGAAACACGTTTAAATATTACTGTTTCGTTTTTACTTGTCAGAACACCATATAAAATTATTTTAGGAACTCAACGGGGCCGCGGTGTTTCAGTGGTCAGATAACTCGCCTCCCAGACAGGTGGAAAGAGCTCTGTTGCCAGCGGGGTAACTCCAGAATCTTCGCATGTGGGAATTGGATTTTCTCGGGGATCTCCAGTTACCCCCGCCATTGTATTCCGGCGCTGCTTAGTACTCACCTCGCTCCACCCTAATCGGTTCTCTAGACCTTCGGCGTTAAGAGCCGCCCAAATTTCTCCAATCCTCCACCGAAGATTTTGTAAACTCACTTCATGACACGCCAGCTATTACATTCATATTGGTAATTGAGTCACAGAGTACATAAGAATACAGAAATGAAATAGCCGCCTATTCGATGAACTCCAGTAGCACACGCAGGCGAAATGGCGTAACTGGTTAACAACATGCCGGAACACCCGTTCTCCAATCAACGTCTGGTAACTTACTCGCCATCCGGTAACACAGTCAATAAATAATGTTTTGCAGGACACAGTAGCCAATTAGATACGAGACCCGTTTCCAAAGCCTCGCCGCATCCAATCATAGAATGGATACACCCACATCAAAGAAACCGCCACGCTGTTTCGTTTCTGTGTAGTTATCTATGGCCTATATGCGGTTTATTAATATATATTTTTTAAATCAAACCACTGAAAAATCTCTCCATGCATGATGTGTTTAGTTATTTCCTAAATATGGTAATAATAACAAGCGTTATATACGTCCGTTAACATAAAAGTATGTCATTTTTGGTTCAGTTGAAATTTCGCCTGTATTTTACTTATAAGTTACAGTTATAATATTTAATTTATAATAAAAACAGGGAGAAAACATTTGTGTTGGTAGCGCCTAGTAAGAAACAGTTCTCATGCAAAATATTTTACAGCTGAGTGCGAGGCACGAATTCTGGTGTGTTGTCCTCTGGCGTAGTTTTCTAGACTTATTAGCACGAGGCGAAGGAATATCCTGGAAGTATAACTTCAGCAGGGCTATATAAAAGTATGCAGCAACCGCGAATCGATTATACTCTGTAACTGAGCTGCATTCGATTGTTTGTTTTGCGCCATGTTGAGAATATGTACTCATTTTTAACATGGAGCAAATTACACGCTCTGGGAAATAGCATAGGAAAAATGGCGAAGGAAAAAAAAAATACAGCGAAATTCGTGTTATTTGCTCGTATTTATATTTTCGTGCATTCGAAGGCGAACTGACAGCTCGCCCACATCTGCTGACGCGCTGTCAAAATATTTCCTTTCACTTCTTGAAATACGCCTTTAAAAAAAATATATCGTAGGAAGGTACGTCCAAAAGAAGCACTTTACTGCTGTTTCCTCAAGAAGATGCACCTTTTACCCGTTTCAACAGAAAGACGATATTTGACGGTGAAAACTTTTCGAGCGTTTTAAGCCCACGCCCACTTCAAAACTCATCTCCCACGGCATTCGTTGCAAGCTATGACTTGCAGGATTTCCTGTTATGTTCGGCTGAGAATAGATAGTCTGATAGTAGCATGACATAGGGAATTCTGGCGAAATGTATTTTAAATGGGAGCTGTACGGCTGGGCGGTCTTCGGCTCGACTCGGATGAGCTCGGCAATCTTCGGCTCAACTCAGAGGGTGCTCAAAAGTCGTCGACTCGTATTGGTCGAACGCACCCGAAGGTACTCATCAGTCACGCCCACTAATTGTTCAACCATACGTTTGCTTATGGTAGCAATATTGGTTTTATAGGCATAGAGTATGTCAAATCGGAAATCTGTATTAATTATCCAAATTTAAGAATTATTTTTAATTTTTAACTATTTCTTTATTTTTTTTATATTATGCCGAAATTATACATAGAGAATTGCAGAAACATGTTAAAGTATCTCATTAAATTACTACATTTCCAGTCCCCTTTGATTAATACATGATGCCAGAATCTGCAAATTATCCACTACCTCGACTGTTTTGTAGGTATAAGTATGCTTCTTTGATTTTTTCATGTGTGTATATATGTATTACTGAACCAAGCCCATCATACTAATAGTGACCACATGCACGAGTATGTTATAATCATGGTGTTGACCAGCATCTACCAACACTCTCGTGGGCTTAATTGGCGGTAATTTAAATGCCAATACCGCCAGGTCCTGCAGACTTGGAATCTATGAGAGTTATAAACAATCTTAACTTTCCTGCTCTTCTGGACCATCAATCCGTCAATCGTCCAATCATTCCATCGATATTTGGATCAATCGATTAATATTCCAATTTTTCCCTTTATCTTTCACAATCTTCGCCAATCCGCAACCAAGCCTCACCAATCCTCCCACCAATCTTTCTCAATCTTTCCATTAATCTGTCACAATCTTTCCGTTAATCATTCGCATTCTTTCCGCCAATATTTCGCAGTCTTTCCATCACTTCTTCAATCTTTCCATAAATTCATCACAATATTTCCATCAATCTTTCACAATCTTTCCATCAATCATCAATACGTATTCATTCCATGGGTTTGTCGTCCGTCCCCCATTCATACATAATTTAAAAAATAAAACCATTCACCAACTGTCTCCAAAATTTATTTATGATGACAGACTGAAAGTTTTGTATGCAGTCCACTGTGCATGCATTTTTTGTATGCGAAATCTTCATTAATGTTCTGTACGCGAATCTTTACCTTAATATGCAGTTGAGTGCTCATAGCATCACTTTAAAATTGTCAGAGAAAAATGGATACAAAACACAAAAATAACGAAAAACAACAATTACTTAATAATAATAATTTATTACTATTTTGTAATTACAATGGTGATGTGTCAAATGTACGTACACGCGTTCCTGGCATTGTCGCTACGCTCTTCGTGTTCCGTTAGAGAATTTGTGCGACACGACGGGATAAGAGAAGGAAGAGGGCGAAAAATGTCGCGACGAAAGAAGGGATGACAAGTTGGAGAATCGTGAAAAGCTGTCTGATGTGTCAGGCAGAACGCAGGATTTTTTTTACTCTTCCGTTTCCGCCGGCCCTTACCTAATGCGGTCTGTGTGGCAAGACGCGGAAAACCTGCGAAGCGCGCAGAAGTTGTCTCACACCTGTCTGCACTCGGGTGTCATCAAGCTACAGCAGCGCCGAGAGAGAAGTAGAAATATTACGGAAAATCTGCGGAAGATGTAAAAATCCTTCCTCTCCTTTCTGAATCCTTCCGACGCATGTAAAATATTGAAACTTGGAAGACTTAAGCTTGAGCTATGTGATGGAAATGTTTCTACTCCCAAGACACAAGCATCCATTTTGTGATGTCATTGTTTCTGTAGATTTTAACATGACGTATTATCCCAAGTGTGCTAGTTCACATGTGACGTGTTGCAGAATAGGTAAATAAAAATCCTAGTAAATTATGTAAAAGGTCAGAAGCTATAGGCTGTTCACGGTAAAATGAGCACTTCTGAAAATCCTGCTTATGATCTACTTGTACACACGTTGTCTGTTCTTCGGCCCTATGTAAAATTAACATTAGCATGGACCTTATCCCTTAATTCATCCATCAGTCAAGTGAAAGTGTGAAATTATTAGAAAAGTAAATATGTTATAAATCTGCTCATTTTTACACTTCAATGCATTAAAATAAAGCAGAAAGCAAAATAAATAATTTTAATTATCACAAATGATTACCTAACAGTTTTTATTCGACGCTAATATATGGAACTACTTTCCATCCATCGTTACCAGCTTTACTGGGCGAAGGTCACTCGGTGTGCCCAATAAAATATATGCAGGTAGGGGCAGTGACTTTTTTCTAAAGTTGATTTCAAAAGTGCTCACTTAATCGTGAACAGCCTCTATCACCAATAAACAACCAATTTCCCCGGCTAATGTTCACACACTCTTTTATAATTGGCTGCTTCTTGTGACATGGATCTACTGAAACCATTTCCATAGGTTCTTAAGTGTCAGTTGTTATAAGAAGTTCTTACTATTAGACCATAACTTTCTTTTCTTTCCAAAACTTGAAATGAAAGATCAATGCGTATGTTGAGGTCTGCAAACATTTACTGGAACTTAAGACAAATTAGAAGTGAATCACTTACATCCACTACTGCAAGATCACCGGTTCTGTTGGTGTCTGTGTTAGAACTCACCATCGTCCTATTGGTCCATACCACACCCGACCCCACCCTTTTCTTTACAGCGTTCATTATTGGTCGGTTTAACCAAGAGTCGAGCTGATATCGACCTAATCAAATGATCGTATAAAATTATTTACAATGACACAGATCACTTTCAGTGACTGTAAAAAATATATACGGTTAGCAATACCATTGTTACTGCGCTGTCGTGTTCTTACGCGGTCATGTTAAACACTAGCCGAACAAAGACTGCACATCCATGCGAATTTTGTTCTCAACAACAAAGACATTTTCAAATCAGCTTTGCTTTAGCTACACTCGACCATAGTCTACGTAGTGTTAAATTAAGACACTACGGCCCATTACCAGTACATGTCGAAAATATAAAACGGTTCGTTTATTTTTGTATAAATAATCAAATGCACATGGTTGATTGCAGACCGTGTTACAACCGTCGGGGCAATTAAATTGGGGTACAGTAATCTCACGACACCATTGGTTGACGGTCAGCCAGTTATGAACGTCGTACAGTAGAGTAACTGAGAACTCAAAAATGGAGAGATTTGGGCGGCTCTTAACATCGAGGTCTTTAGAGCCGATGTGGGTGATTGAGGCGAGTACGGAGCAGCGCAGCGCCGGAATGAAAGGGCGGGGGGAAACGGGAGATGGCCGAGAAAACCCACCGACCAAAGACATCGTCCGGCTCGATGCCCACATGCAAAAATCCGTGAGTGGCCCGGCCGGGGATTGAACCCGGATCGCCTTGTTGGGAGGTTGCCTCTTCAGAGTACTCGAGGACGTAGAGATTAAACAGAAGTGTAAAAATGAGCAGCTTTGTAAAGTATTTACTTTCTTAATAATTTCACTCTTTCATTTGACAGACGCATGATTAAAGTGACGAGGCCCATGCCAATGTTAATTTTATATACGGTGGAAGAATACATAACGTGTATACAAGTACATCTTAAGCAGGGCTTTCAAGAATGATAATGTTACCGTGAACAGCCTATACCAGCTTCTACGTCAGGCATATGAAACTCGCTGCCGGCGGACCTCGAGTGGTCCCTGGCTCCTATCTGTGTGTGGTCCCAGCGTATTAGAGGAACGAGTTGAAAGTAACCTAGGTCCAAAGTGTTCGTAAATGAAACGTGAGAAATGGCACTCTGCGTACATATCTTGAAGTTATACGGGCACAACAGGAAATTGTACATTCAGCCTGATGACTCTTAAAAATTAAATTAGTGAACAGTTTTCCTTCCTCGAAAAGTTGAACCTGTACAAGCTAACAAGTCAGCTCACACAAACATTTAAAAAGTATATTGAGAGTTGTTTCAAACCAAGGTTTTTCGCCAAAAAGAGAAGCCGGAATCAAGTTTATCCCGAGACTGGCCATCAGCAATTCGCGGGCAGACAGATAAAACGCGTAACAGTCCAAATTATGCAATCACTAAAGTGGCTCTGAACTAAAGTGTTCATGGAACACGACCTCTCGTGAGCTCTTTCCGCGTAGAACAGGTGCCCCGAATGATATTTTATAATTTCTTAACATTACAAATCCTAACCATTTATCCATTAAGTGGCCCGTCATACTCTCTTAGTTGTATTAATTTTATGGCCCTCAAACCAGTTTGAGTTTGACGTCACTGTTCTACATCAAGACTATCCAATCAGACTACTATCAAGACTATAGCGGGTCACGTGTAGTCCGCCAGAATGATCGAACTGGTTCATATTGTTACGGGCTCCTTATGGGCAACCGCGCAAACCATGAATTGGAAGTGAACGTGACTCTGGCTAGAACCAAATAATAATTCACGCCGTCATTTAATCAAAACCTTTAAGAGATTATCCTGTTACATTATGAATTATACAACACTTTACATATTACGTTAAACCTTATATTGCGCCGGGGAAGCGTGTTAATTTAAGTTACTCTATTCTTGCAATTAATTACATAATATACAGGGCGATTCTTAATTAAGTCCGACAAACTTCGGGAGGTGATTCTTCACGAAAAAGTAAAAGGAAAACATATGTGACATTTTATACCTAAACCGAATATTAAGGGAGGTATGAGCCCTTAAAGAAACGAGGTTTTAAACCGTATATGTGCAAAATATCGGTAACGAAGTAAAATACAATGACAACTCTCGGAACATGATTGTATGATATCGGGACCTTCAACGTAAGACCCGGTATTTTGCACAAATACGGCTTCAAATTTAGTTTTTCAAGTGCTCATACCTCCCTTAATATTCGGTTTAGGTATAAAGTGTCACGTATCTTTTCCTTATACTTTTCCATGAAGAATCGCCTCCCGAAGTTTGTCGGTCTAATTGAGAATCATCCTGTATATATTAACTAATATACTAATGCCACTCGTCTTTCTAAGAGTCAATCTGTCGCCTGCTGGAACAGCTTCACCTTTACGTTGCCGAAGGTGATCGCTATCACGTGACGGCAGACGAAACCCCATCTGTTGGTCCATCTTGCCCCGTCTCTGCGTGATGTGTTGAGACTCGACTTTAACTCCTGCGCTTCCTTTTATACTTGTTAGTCTATAAACTACCTACTCTGTTTGTTTGCAAACATCTCCTGCGGCTCGTGTTCTGATTGTCGCGGCAGCAATTCGCTTCTGTGCCCTCGCTCTCTTGACGTGTGTGCTGGTGCGTTCAGGCAAGCGTCACAGCTAGGGCTTGCCCATACCATAACAAAATACAAAATATTTGATCATAAATTAATTTTTTTAGATATATATTTCAAACCAAATTATAGTGCATTCACTTCTGTTTCCAAC
Organism: Dryococelus australis; assembly: GCA_029891345.1. Lineage (NCBI taxonomy): Eukaryota > Metazoa > Arthropoda > Insecta > Phasmatodea > Phasmatidae > Dryococelus > Dryococelus australis. The sequence continues at coordinate 112,977,010 of CM057004.1, read as the reverse complement.
TTTCCTGAAACCCTGCTGAAGTTCTGCTTCCTGAATATTCCTCTCGATAATGCAAAAAACACTTTAACTGAGTGCAGAGAACAACACCGAAGGGACAACGTGCCGTATCCATGCGCACTCAGTGTAGTAATATTTCTTACTAGACGTTACTACACACCCAGAAATTGTGCGCGAATTCATTGCTGAAAGGTTTGATTTTAAAATGTTAAGAAAAAGCGAATAGACTCGATCTATAGACATGCAGAATAAGCGTTATTTTTTCCCATCAAGCTAAAATGCACAATATTGTATATACTCGAGCCGGCGTAGTTTTTCCATTAGCTGCTGCCCAGATATGAAGTCACTCCCTTTCTGAGTGAACTGTATGTGATTGGGGGCACGCGATTGTGAAGTGTTCATTTATTGGCGCCGAGTTACCCGGGGCATGTCAAATAAAGTATGGCCCACTGACAAATGTATTGCAAAGGTAAAAGAATTCAAGTTTGAACTGTCCTCATATAATAACGCGAATTTTGCAGGTTTATAATTATAACTAATATAATGTCAATTGTGTCATGAACACAAAACTTATAATAAAATTAAAAACTAGTTCATTTATTACAATTTTTATTATTAAATAAACTGCCTATGTAGAGTTGAGACATGACTTTGTAATAATTGAGAGTGGCCCATCAAGCATAGTAATTATTCGTAAGTGACCCAGTGGGAAAACTAATTACACAGAAACGTTATCTACGTGATACATAGTCGATCTAAACAATATGGGGTCATCGACCCTCTGCCAGAACATGTCCTGCAACCCACATGGAAACTTCCACGGGGAAAATCGTTTTTCATACGTTATACAGCCGCTGTAGAGAAACAGTTACCAACTCTTAACATCGAGCGAGCGAGGGTAATTGAAGCTGGGATGGCAGGGTATAGGATCCTCGGGTTTGCGAGACTGGAGGACGGTGCGCGATCGAGTGGTTGGGGGGATGGTGGAGGAGGGGGGTGAGGAAGGACCTCGACTCCGCTTCAGAAGGTCTGGAATTGTTGCACTTGCGACGACGCCTGGATGTTTACCCAGGGGCTTATCACGGCGACGAACCCTCCCCATCCCAGGCGCCAGCTTTTACAGCTTGAATAGTAGCTCGGGGAGCCTTGTCTCGTCCCACGGCGGCTGTAAAATACACGGAGCCCCGCCCGCGATACTATCTGTGCGGGAAACATGCGGCTGCGAGCAGGGCGGCATCATATCTTCGCCAGCAGCGTTATTGCGCGGATCTCTCGTGGTGAAACACACGCCGTACTGCGTGTGTGTTTTTTGTAATTAGAAATTACGCCGGTCGTATCTGTGTGTTACATATACTGGGGAAAAATTAATCAAAATTAATGCAGCTAAAGGGAACACAAACCTGTACCCAGTGTGAATTGTATTTGGTCTTACACTAAAAAATGTTACCTTCGGATAGCGATGTAACCCATTTATTTACCACATCAATTAATGGTTTATGGTGTCGCAAATGAGAAATTTTTTCAATGTGTGTACTTAAACTGGCAAAGATCTTGTTTCGTTAACACAACCAATAAGCTGCAGTATTTGTGCTTGTTGATCAGTGATACGAAATTTTATAGTGCTGTTTAATTGGCAAACTTGGTAGAAATAGTTTTTTTTTCTCGGTCAAACGGTATGGTAGTTATACCAAATAAACGTAGAATATATATAACCACAATTTTGGAAATAAGTGTATAATAAGTTATATATGTACCTGGCCCATCGTAGAATTACTTACGCGCCAAATCGCTGAAAATTGGTTGAGTAGTTTTCGAGATATAACGTAAAAGCCCAATTTTTCCATGTTGCGCTATCTTCCAAAATGGCGGACCAACATCAATATTCGCGTTTGAATTCAATGCTTACGCCTTGCACTGCCAACACACAAAGTTTTGTTTAAATCGGTATAATGGTTTCCGAGATATGACATATCACCCTAAATATTAAAATGGCCGCCATTTTGAAAGTAAGTACACAGCGTTATCGAAAAAATCAGTCAGGTGTCCTTACTTAGTACTATTTGTGCACCGTGTTTGATGAAATTTGGTTTATGCATTCAAAAATGGAAAAATGGAAAGGGGGATGGGTAACCAAGCCCGGAAAGTGATCTCATACGTAGAGACACCCAAACCTCGCGAGTAAGTGACATGACCAGTTGTATTGCTTAACACTTTAGCTCAGATCCTTCTTCGTAGGATTATTTACGTGTTACGCGCCTTAGGTGTCTGCTCGCGATTCACAGACGCACACTGGAGGATTGACCTAATTCTGAGCGGCCAGCCCAGTAAGAAAATGTTTTCTCGTAAAGATACGCAACCAATAAGCAACTCATAATTGTTGATATACCAGTAGGGTGTTGAACTCCAACATGTAAGGAAATTTTTTTTCCCGAAATTTGTTTCTACTCATAACTGCCTGCAAAATTTTCGTTATTACTTGAGAACAGTTTACTCTTCAAACACTCCTACCTTTGCAACACGTTTGTCATTGGACCATACTTTACTTGATACACTCCGGGTACCTCTACGCTAATAAATGGACACTTCACGATCGTGTGGCCCAGTCATGTACAGTTCACTGTGAAAGGCAGTGACTTCACATCTGGGTAGCAGCCAATGTAGGAACGACGCCGGCCCCAGTATACACAGTTCTATTAATTTTAACTTGATGCCAAACGAAATGAAGCGAATTTTGCAGGTCCCTACTCATAAGTCCTACCCTCCTTCGGGAAAGTAGCCTTAGCGCGAAGCGGGAGTTGCCGATTCTCGAAGTATTTAGCGTCTAATTGACGCATTATCTCACTCTAAACTCAAAAACAAATTAAACTGCTATGAATCAGCGAATTTGACTGCGGATTTCGAAACTGCTTGCCTGGAATCAGTGAAATTTTGCTCATAAATTTATATGTCGCAATTCGCTGACTGAACAGTGACTTCCGATGGTTCCTGATGAACTGCAACGGCCACGCCGTAAACCTTCAGTGCATTCCACTGATTCGCCAGTAGATAACAGCTGCTTTACTGAAGATTCAACAAGAATAATTCTACTGATTGAAATCACTGGTTCAGATATAGCTTGCATTGCTTGAAGTTGAGCATATTATATCCGTCGAATTCACTCTAGATGGAAAACAAAGCTGCAATGTCGTTTTATTCGGCGAACGCCAAGCTACACAGCGCTCGCTTCATAAAAGACCCCTTCCAATAAAATGAGATACGGCACAGAACCGAAAGGTGTAGACGTCTGCTGTGTGAAGGACGGGCGATGAAAATAAAGCGCCGTTTGTTATGCGATATATCCGTCTGTCAAACTTTATTTCCCCGCCTTAGACTTTTTTTTCCCCCGCGCTAGAAATATTCACAAGCGGCGCTGCGTACGCGTTTCTTTTTGCTCGCCCTGACACTGTAAACCAAGCGTTATCAAATTTAACCAAGCGTGCTCCGTCATCGTCGAAATGAGCTAGAATTGAAAATAAAAGCGAGGGAGGTGGGTGGCAGAAGTTTCCCGTGGTTTGGCGGATGTATATCGTCTCATGGAACACCTGGGGGGGGGGGGGGGTATCTGTGTTCATGAGGGATGAAGGCCTTAATAAAAGTAAAATAACTAAATTTTATTTCTAGTTTATCCGCACAGTTAACAGCGAGCGCAGCATTTAATATCTATTTCAACTTTTATTACCGTCCTTCTTAATTGTCTCCGTTTGGTTACAATGAATTAACTCATACTCATTATTAACACGTGTTCAGTCTCTCTGTTACCACCATTTATGATGTATTTCACTCACGCATCCAGTCCAATAGTCCAGCCTGCCAGCCACACTCTACACTGCTTGATACTCGCAGTCGCAGACTTCCCTTCCGTTGGTCACTTCTCCCGCTGCTCGTCTGCTATCGCTCGGAACTCAGCCACTCATTCACTCATCAACTACTTGGCTCGGACGCCTGCCAGACTATATATGTTCGCCTCGACCATCTGGAAGGTTCAACGTACCCCGAGTTATGCTGAGACTACGAGGTAATCCAGAGAATTCTTAAGATAAACGCAGAAATCAATACAACCAGGGTTAGCAGCGTACGTCGCAAAAATAACTATCGTTTCGGTTCGTTTTTTGTACCAGATGCGCGTCCACCAGCCTATCGCTCGCCTGTTCAATAAAAAAAATACTTTTCTTGCTGCCGCCGCTATAATATAATTGTTACCCTTCTCTTCTACTCGCTCGCTCGGGATGCGAAGCAGTTAGCATATAACACTGCCCTCTTCTCAAGTCTGTTCGTCTCGAATATATATTGCAACGTCCGGATCTTGATAAAGTACCAGTGGGTCAATGTGGACAACCTTCGGCTTCGCCCGAGAGTCTTGACGACAAATCCGAAAGACCGCATCATTGAGCTTACTCAGAATCTCTTAGGTCCCTTCCCAACATTTCCGTAGCTTCGGGTTGTGCACCTTTCTCCTCTGTGGGTTGTACAGCCCACCAGTTGTCCTTGAAATACCGCTCCCGACATGGTTAAGTCTGTTACGTAATTCGCTGGCATAATCAGCTTCCTCTTCTGTCGTTCGCCTAAACAGCAGGTCACTGGAGAGGCGTAGTTCTCTTCCAAACAGCATCCCTGATGGCTTTACCCTTGCGGACTCGTGAACTGCTGAGCGGTAAGCAACAATAAACAATGACACATTTGAATCCCAGTGCGGTTAAGCTTCTCTACCATTCCATCCGACTGAGAATGTAAGGCTGTAATCCTAGTCTTTTTCATCCCCAGAATTTTCGTCACTTTCTGGAAAACCGCAGCTTAAAAGTTTCTTCCCTGGTCAGAATGGAGTTCTGGTGGCACCCCAAACCTTGAAGAAACATACTATATAAGTGCATCGACCACAGTTCGTGCTGTTTGGTTTGGGAGGAGAATGACCTCAGGCCACTTAGTAAAGTAATCTTGGGCCACCACGAGATACCGATCACCTCTCTCTGTGTCAGGCAAAGGGCCCAGAATATCTACCGCCATCCTCTCAAATGGGGCTCCAACAATGTATTTCTGGAGGTGCCCTTGTCCTCTTGTCCTTGGGCCCTTCTTCGCAGTGCAGGTGTCACTCTATCGGCACCACTTCTCAACATCCTCCAAATAGTGAAACCAGTAGAATCTCTGTCAAAATCAACATGGGATATCCATTATATTGCAGTCCATTGTTCCTTTTTCTTGTTTCTATTTTTGTATTCTTCGTCACTTGGATCGTACAACAATTTACGATTTTTAACGCAATAAATTAATAGCTTAACGTCCACAGAAAATTCATCTATCGCAGCATTTGCACTGTTTTCCGCCATAGTACATTACCGGAAAGCACAATAGCGACAACACTGTGTGAAGATACGCTACCAGTGGAGTGGACTACGACAATGTCGGTGTGTGGGCTGGCGAGAAGGGTAAGCAATGGGACCCCTCACAACTCATTCCCAAGAAGGACCATCCAAAGACGTACGTCTCGTGACGGATGGAAAACGTGCGCTTGCATAAACGGTCTGACTTGGTTCAATAGATTTAGACATAACGCACATTTATTTTGGGACATCCGCTTTAAATACTTGACGGATGGATTTAGTGAATGAACGTTCGAACCGAACGTATGCCAGTGCATAAAATTTAGTAATTTGGACCAACGTACTTAGTAACGTACGTTTTCCGACGTACGCACCAAAACGCATTGCATAACCCCAGCGTTATTAGTGAAAGAGAGAGAGAGAGAGCGAGGGATAACGACTTGTAAATCAGCAATTACAGGTAGCTGGTAGGCGCGCAGACGAATCTGCAGGCACTCCCTCCCACCTGCCGCACCACCATCGACCAATTGTTTCATTCCCCGGGAAGAAGTGGCCCAACATTTTGAAGAGCTCCCCAGTCCTAAGTTACAGCGGTGCTACTATAGTTACAGTATATTAATACTCACATATTATTTACACACATTCACCCAAAATATCCACTGCCATATATTAACTCCATTTCAAATGTCTGTCACTCACACACCCAGACAGACTTCCCCACACTACAGCCTGTCAGTATTACTCTCTACTCCCGATGCTCACAGACTACACTCATGGCTTCGATGGTACTACACAACTGGCGTTAATGGTCTCACACGACTCCAAAATCTCTTTACACAGAGGCACGCCGCTGCTCATATAGCAGTCAGCCCGTGCCAAAAGGTTCTTCGCACTCTGAGATGCGCTGAGGAGGAGGCGAGGAGGTTACCATAAAATCCACGCAGCGTCTATCCCAAGCTATTCCATATTACAAGGATGGTAGTGTCCCGATAGCCTTATCGCGGCACGCAAGTGTCACGCGGCGACCCATTTGTAAATGCGCTCGCTTCTCAGGTTATCGATGATGCCTTTGCAGCAGTGCGCTTCTCAAAACCTAAGGGGACAGCAATGGGAAGGACGCGGAGCGGGTTCTTATAATATGATCATGCCTTAACTTGACATTCCTGCGTGATCACTCCTTTAGACTTCAAATCAAGAAGCCAGGAGTTGCAACAACTTATTGCGAAAGGGACCAGCAGCAGAAACCCCTTCCACCGGACAGCAATCGGGGACACCTTACCAAATAACGCGCCGATATAGGCCAGCAAAAGGCGGGTGTGTCCCCTTTTCACGTCTGACCAGTATCAATGGAAGAACGCAGAATGGGTGTGTCCGATCGCCGCTAACCGCTCTGCTATAAAAAGCCTCCGGAACCATGTTTAAGGTTGGAACAGTCCTATTATTTTATCATAGAAGTAGCGTGAGCGATTAATCATAATAATGTAATTAAAATTAATATCAGTTCACATAAGCTCCCCGAGTGTTTAATATTACCGTACCATGTTGTTGTATGTGCCTCATATCTAAATAAACCCCCTCATTCACAGTAGTGCTCTACCATCTCATACATCCCTAACCTCTTCTTGTGCGGAGTGACATAGAAATGTAACTTGTAACCGGTTACATGTAACAATATGTCAATTGTCTATAAAATCACTGTGTGCATATCTGACCTGATCACCTTGTTCATGTGTCGGTCAGTTGAAACTGTAAAACTATGGGGAAAGTTAATATTTTACAAATTTGCTAGTTTTTACACTTACATGCAGTAACGAAATCTGAAAGAAAAATAAATAATTCCAATATTCACAAATGTTTATCGAGCACCTTTAAATAATCAAACATTAAGAAATGGAACTACTTTTCCTCCATCGCGTCGTTGCCAACTTAAATCGGCACATGGTAGGGAGTGAGTGAAGATATTTGGGCGGCTCTTAACAGCCGAGGTACTGACAGCCGACGAAGGTGATTGAGGTGAGTATGGACAGCGCCGGGATGAAATGATAGGGGAAACAGGAGATCCCCGAGAAAATCCGCCGACCAGCGGCATCGTTCGGCATGATACCCTCATGCGAAAATCCTGGAGTGACCCGGCCGGGGATTGAACCCGGTTCGCCCTTGTGGGAGGCGAATAGGCTAAACGGTCAACCACCGCGGCCCCTCGTATGACGTGTGCCTGTAAAAATATAAGGAGTTAATGGGAAGTGAAGTTTCCCAAAGGATGATTTGAAAAGTGCTCACTTTGCCGTGATACAGGTTGATTTCAAAACCATCTAGCTCAGATCCACCTCTGCGGTTGTAGGTGCCTACCGGCGAATTAGAGAGGTTTAGTACTGTAGTAACCTGCTTCCGATTGTCCCTGTCAAATATACCACTGTGTCTTCTAATGTTTTTCTAACTACTCTATAAAGAGTTAGGTGGAAGCTCGGTGGGTAGGACGGGAGTTCATTGCGTCTCAGGGCAAACCCCTTACGCCTACAGGGAAGGAATTCATACAAGGGGACATGCATCGCGGCAGGGAGGGATTCGGCAGCCATGGCCAGCGATTGGGGCCATGACTACCTCCATGAGTATACATAAAGCTAAGCTATTTCTAGAAGAGACTGGGAACAACCGGCATAGGTACCGTGAAACCCCAGTCGACAGAAAATAATTCAAAATTATCGCAGGCATTAAAGAGAAATGCTACGGGAGATAGTGGCTGGAACTCGTGCTTTATTAGTAGTGATGAAAGACTAGTAGAGACTGCATTAGGAATTTCTTCAATCTGCTCTGGCTTAACCAGTGTGATGCAAGCATCACCCTGTCGAGAATGACGTCTCACAAAGACACGCGGCTAATCTAGAGACACCCTAATTTCGCGAAAATATTTCCGTCCAACATAGATTTCAGTAGTGTATTGAAACTGCAGCAGTGTTTCTTTGCCTATTTGTTGCGTGGCTTAGTGAGAAGACGTTCTCTTACTTGACCGACCAGTGAGAATTTTGTTACTCCCTCCATTAATGGAAGTCTGTGATTCGCGGGCAGATACCTAAGATACGTAACAAGTAAATTATCCAACCACGAAAGAGAATCGCAACTAAATTAAAACTACAGGCCTGTACATAGGATATTGAAGTATAGACCGCGTGCAACTCTTTTTCTCCTGTGGAACTCGGGTTTTGCTATACTCCATTCACGGTTACTTCCTACTTTTCTGGAGCTCTGCCAAATTTCTAATCCCAGTATATTCCTCTGCCTCGTGCAAACAAAGCTTAGAAAATTACATCAGAAAACCAACGTACCTCATTCGTGCGCACTCAGAGTAAGAATATTTCGCATAAGAATTATTTATTACTAGGCATTACCCCAAACACATTTTCTTACAATGTTTATTCATATTATTTATGGTTTCAATATCGTTATTTATATATAAAATATATGTAAAAATTATATTTAACCACATTGAAGGTGTAATTATGTTAACACAAGTACAAAACACGTGTAATATGTAACATATTTAGGAAATATCTAAACACGTCATACGGAGTGCTTTTCGTGCTTTTACGGAATAAAACCGCAAATAGTCTATAGTTAATTAATTCTACTTGTTTATTTTCCAGCTTGTTCTCAGTTTTCCTTCGTGTCGACAGGTCGCGAACGTCATAGGGTCTCGTGCTGACGTCAACTGTGTGATGCCAGCTTTGTTGCCCGCCGCGAGCCGAGACACAATGACTGATTAACGACCTCCCTCCCTGCCTCTCTCCCGGCTATTAGAAACTTGCTGCCGTCTGCCCCTCGCCGCAATAGCCTACAACCCTCTCTGGCACTACACACGGACATTTTCCAACAGTCACTGTCCGCTATGAAACCCGGGGTGAAGTTGGCTCCACTACCCCGCAAACATATCTAAAGTATGCCGGAGTCACATAGCGCCGACAAGCACGACACGACAGCCCCGACACGACGCTTAAAACTGAACAGTCATTCAAACACGAGTGAGTGAAGAGATTTGGGCGGCTGTTAACAGCGAGGTCTTGAGACCCGATGAGGGTGATTGAAGTGAATATGGAGTAGTGCCGGAATGAAGGGGCGGGGTAAACGGGATATCCCCGAGTAGACCTGCCGATCAACGGCATCGTCCGACACGATTCCCACTTACGAAAATCCGGTGATCCGGCAGGGGATTTAACCCGGTTCGCCTTGGGGGGAGGCGAGCGTGATAATCGCTCAGCCACCGTGGCCCCAATCAAATACGAGATAGATCTGACGTGAGCCTGACATAATCCTCCGTTCTGCCAGCAGTTTTGGGTTATTGAAACATTATTATTTATATTTTCATCGTGTCGTGCGACACGACAGACAAGGATGCATAACCTTGCAAAACATAATAATACAGTAAGCTTTTCCTACATTGGCGAATACGCAACTTAAAATAAAAAATAAAAAAATTAGACTTACAGGATTTAACTCATAAAAATAACAATTATATCTTCGCTAGCCTTGGCTAAAATATTTACAGTCTTTGTCACTATCATGTATTCCAAATTTACCCGTCAGCCCCCAGCCTGTGAAACTATCTCTGTTAGTCAGCGCCTTCTAAATGGTTCCAAAAAAATTCTACTATTCGTGTCGCGTGTGCAAACTGTCGGGCTTCAAATTCACGCTGTCATGTTAAAAATAAAACCATCATGTCGTGGATGCGATTTTCGTCGTATCGTGCCGAGTTTGTCGGACTGTGTGACTCCGGTAAAAGGTTCATTCTACTCTGGTTAGGGACAAAACGAGTTTTCTCATGGGAGAGTTTAGCTTAGGGAAAATGTCAGCCTCTAGGTGCGCTGTGTTCCTAAAGGTAACTTTTAATTAAGATTTTAATCCACGCGAATGATAAAAGAGAAATATTTCACTTAGTTACAAAGTTATTTATAATTTATTTATGATTATTACAACTATTCAGTTTTTTAACATAGGGAATAATAATGTCGGAAATAATTTTTATAATTGATTTGATGTTTGTCAATTTGCCACAAACATTTATGGCTGAGACTGACATAAATAAAGTTCACTATAAAATTGATGTGATACATTATTTCTATACTACATATGCAGTTGATTTACTTCAACCTTAAGATATGACTACATATAGGATTTACATACAACAATCTGTACAGCATTGTCGCTGTAGTTTAAAACACTGTTTTACAGAATAAATAAATATTTTAAACAGATGACTACAAACAGCGAGTTTTCGCTGACCCTGACACTTTTCCACGACCACTTTGATGAGTAAAAGGAAAGATTTGGGCGAGGTCTTCAGAGCCGACGAGGGCGATTGAGATGAGTATGAAGCAGCGCCCGAATGAAAAAAGGGGGGGGGGGGCGAGAGATTACCGAAAAAACCCGCCGACCAGCGGCATCGCCCGACACGATCCCCACTTGCGAAGATCCGGTGATTGAGCACGGGGATTGAACACGGACCGCCGTCGTGGGAGGCGAGTAAGCTAACCGCTCGGCCAGCACGGCCCCAATCACGTTGATGTTTCAATAACCCAATTAACGAATGGGTGACAAAATATGGACTTTCATTTGTGTGCTGAGTAAAGATGTACATTGAAATATTCCATGGATTATAAAAATTATAATATACACAGAACGAACAGCAAACGTTCAGTAGGTAACCAGAATGTACAGCCTACTATGTGCTGTATAACAAAACTGTCAAACGTACTCTCAAAATATCCCAATTTTCTATTCGCCGGTCTTTAAATATAAATATAAATCACTGATTATGTGCCTAGCACTTCAACTTAAAAATGTAGCTATGATATTTTAATCTGTGACAGCAAGAATTTAACATCGCTGCAAATGTGCTCGAAAATAAGGGTGCACTAGAAATATTATTGTAATGAGTTTGATATAACTAATATGAATTTCAAATCTAGGCTAGCAGAATTATTTTAAGCTTATTTGCGTTATAATATACTTGCAAATATTAAAATATATATTTCCATACAATTGAATTAGTACGAAAGTAAATACTGTGAGAGATAGTAGCGCCATTATTCATGAAGCAAACTAAACGCAGCATTCTTTTCAATGCAAAACCAAATAAAACTTGAAATGTCGAGTCCATGCCGTACAGGAGATTTGAGAGTGTAGTGTGTATAGAAATATTTCAATATATGTTATAATGGTCACTCGTACAGATAGGCGAACTTTATTCGTATATTAAAATTTTGAAGATTGTTTTCCCCTTAAATAAATGGAAGCGCCGGAGAAGCATTCAGTATTTACTGGGAAAAAACTCATTTTTTTATGCGTCCTTTAATTTTTATAATCCTGCACGTTACGAAAACGCAAATAACATGCTATGTCAAATTTGTATTAAAACGCGTCTTTTATTATTAAAAGGAATATGAAACTTGCTTGCTACGTTCTGGCGTATGTGGATGAGGTAATAAAACTGCTGGAGAGTTATTATTCATTCCTTTTTGTATGCTGTGCACGATGTGGGAACGCCCCAAAGCGACGTCATTTTCCGACACTGGCTCATAGGGTCGGCCCATAACCGAGAAAGAAAAAGGAAATACTGTTCTAAGCCGAGTATGATTAAAGGGAGCCATCATCAAGACAGAGAATAGAAGTCCTTATCAAACGTGGAAATTAAATATTTTCATCTGAAGCACTGGGCTGTAACGAGTACGGAATTTCTCCTGCGGATGCAAACTAAATTCAATGCGACGACCAGAAAGATTACTATAATACCGCAGTTACTTTTTAGTCCAGGAACGGTAATTCAATCATATTCCGGTTATGCCATTTTTTTAATGTTTCACGTAGAATAGTATAATAGGAAATATATAAAAAACGGACATTCATTTACATTACATACATGTTTTAAGCAACACGTAAATTTGATCTTAACGTGCAAGTTATTTTATAAATATTATTAAATGCCCCAAATAGTAGTGGATAAAATGTAACATAATGTTAATATCTTGTTAAAGTGGTATGGCTAAATTTAACGAGTACATAAATGGTTGTAATTATCTTTAATTTATTCAATAAAAATATCTTCAAATACTTTTTTTTTACCTTGAAGGTTTATTATTTAACCAAATACCAGCTCTATAATCTTCTATAAGACGGACCAAATTCTTAGCGAGTTTGACGAATCACTTCTCAAGACACAACCTCGTAAATGTAAGATAAGCAGGCTTGTGCATTAGCCAGTTGAATAGTTTAAATTTTTTTTTAAAATTGACATAACTTCATCACATTTTGATAAAGTAAAAACGCTGTTATCGCTATAATATTATTATTTTTTAAATTATGGCAATACTGAATTTTAATTAAATTAAAAATATAAATGGGTTAGTATATGCCATAGAAAAATCAATAAAAGAGAAGCCCTGCTTAAAACCATAGTTACTATCCCAAAACAACAATAAAGTTGAGACAGTAAAAAATTCTCTATTTACAGGCAGCCTTCCGTTACTCGCGGATTTCACTGGTCAGTGATTTCAATAACGTCAGCTATTGTTCCGATACTGCTGAAGACACTGATGGCCACTGCTGGTCGCATCTGAGAGGTACCCTGTGCGAGGCTACAACCGTTACTGAGATCACGGATACTGCTGAAGACACTGATGGCCACTGCTGGTCGCATCTGAGAGGTACCCTGTGCGAGGCTACAACCGTTACTGAGATCACGTATACTGCTGAAGACACTGATGGCCACTGCTGGTTGCATCTGAGAGGTACCCTGTGCGAGGCTACAACCGTTACTGAGATCACGGATACTGCTGAAGACACTGATGGCCACTGCTGGTCGCATCTGAGAGGTGCCCTGTGCGAGGTTACAACCGTTACTCAGATCACGGATACTGCTGAAGACACTGATGGCCACTGCTGGTCGCATCTGAGAGGTACCCTGTGCGAGGCTACAACCGTTACTGAGATCACGGATTTTACTGGCGTTTAAAACGTCAGTGTTGTCAGGTAAACCCTAGGTTTGGGGGCAACTTCAAGTCATGTTCGAGAAAATTATACTCACTAAAGGTACAGGTGCTTAGGCAATCACTTATAATATTGTGGTGCAGTCAGAAGTTGCCCGAAAAACATTAGAATGTGAGTAACATTTGTACTGTTTTAGTCCAAATGCTGTATGAAAGTTAGTGAGGTTAGTGTGTCCGCCGTGCTTGTTTATATTTTCCTGCACGCGGGAATACTACTGCCAGACGCTCCGAAACAATCAGTTTACTGACGAAGGGAAATATTCGCTGCTTACTGACGACTGTTCCCTTATTGCTGGCGAACACTGACGAACCATCAGTGATTTCAGTGCTCGTCAGCAGTAGCAGAAGGCGACCACCCGCATACATGAAATAATAAGCGGTAATGAACCAGAGAGTTAGAACAGAAAATGAATTAAAATTAATATTGATTAAAAGTCAAATTAAACAACCGACAATCAATAGTTCCGTGTTGGGCGAACATAAGCTACAATTAACAAAATAATCAAAAGTTAACCTTTTATATTATGTGCGAGTTACATGATGGCCAGAAAAATAAGAGTATGGGCTGTTCACGATAAAATGGGCACTTTTGAAAGCCCTGCTTAAGATCTACTTGTATGCACGTTGTACATTCTTGCGCCTTATGTAAAGTTAACATTGTCATGGGCCTCATCACTTTATTCATGCTTCGGTCAAGTGAAATTGTGAAATTATTAGAAAAGTAAACGTTTTTAAATTTTTCTAATTTTTATACATCTGATGCATTAAAAAACCAGAAAGCAAAATAAATAATTTAAATAATCACAAATGGTTACCTAAAACATTTTATTCGACGCTAAGATGTGGAACTACTTTCCATCCCGTGTTACCAACTTTACCTGGCGCATGTCACTAAATGCGCCCGTTGAAGTATATGCAGGCATTGCCAGTGATTTTTTTCTAAAGTTGATTTCAAAAGTGCTCACTTTATCGTGAACAGCTTTTATCAAGACATGCAAAACAATTTTCAAAACATGACAGTGCTATTTGCTAAACTATACTATGTTGCATCTGATATGTATCATAGGATCTATACTATGTTGCATCTGATATGTATCATAGGATATATACTATGTTGCATCTGATATGTATCATAGGATCCTTAATACTTCTCTGTAAATATTTTTACGAGCAACCATATTTAATCTCACAATTTTTAGGTTAAAAACTCCAGAAAATTATTGTCAACTTTTCTCAAGTATTTTACAAAATGGAAATGTATTTGGCAGCTAGTAGGGAACTGTTACTATTTGGATGGAGAAGTGCACTGGACGAAAATTTGCAGTATTACTTGAGAATTTCTGCAATTGAGTTTTAGACCAAGGCATCTCGGACTACAGTGCTATGAAAACATCTGCCCGTTGGAATACTTTAAAGGCACCAAAGCTGTTTGATCGCTGGACACGTCTACTTAATAATCGCATAAAACTTTAAAATCATCTAAAATAACACAGATTACAAAAATATATATTTAAAAAAAGAAATAGGGATGTGAATATCTTGCGAATTCATTCGAAGGTGTCAGACTTCAGACACTATTTACTTTTGCATTGAGTTAGCAGTTAATTAGACACGCTGTGAGCCATTCTAAGATAATAACGACTCAGCAGGAAGAGAAGTGTGTGTTACCTAGTCTGGCAGAGTACACTTGAATTATTTATCAAGGTCCAATTCTACGGAGTGTATTGTAAGCGGTGAAGTCACTGGCAACTCGTGAAAGCCAAACATAAAACAAGTGTACTGAATGTAGGGACTGGAACTATTTCGACTAACAAATACGTACAGCTCGCATGAAAGGGGAGCTGTAGAAGTTTCAAGTCCACAACAAATAGAACAACTATAGCAGAAGGTCTGGACTTGATTTACGTGAACGAAGACTTGAGTGTGGTTAAAAAGTCGTCACTGACAACATACCCCTAACAAACGAAAATAGGGGTTGACATTTCCTCATGGCAGTAAATATTGTAGTCCCGAGTATTTATCTAATTTCAAGTTGGAAGAGTTATTTATGTCCAAAACGTACAAAAATATATGTATGTGCCATTATTACGTATTGTTATTGTAAAAGGCACTCTACCTACTTCCAAGGTACTCCAATTTCGCGGCTGTTACCCCGTCAATGCAAACGCAGCGCGTTAGTCGTCGCGACAAGACGAACTTCTTCTTGAACATGTGAATATGGTTATTAATAAAATTTTCATGACGGGTTATTAACACTCTGGGTTAAAACGTTTATTGTGGATGAGAAAAAGTGGCAATCGCTGCTGTATTTAGTCGATGATGGGTGTTTGTCGGGTATGACGATTTGTCTCCCACGCGAAAGTCTTCTTGCAGCTAAATGAAATCCAAGATATATGGCATTCTATCCGTGATAGTTTAATTTTAAAATGAATTCTTGATTATCGCTTCTACACTTCCCATTACATATGGGCTCTTCGTTATTCGAAATACAATCTAAACTTGTTATACGCCATTGATCTTGTTTTATGTCTGGTTTCCAAGAGCAGCAAGTCAATTATTTTCTATTTACCTTCAACATGGATAGAGAATATATATTATAGCCAAAATTTCATCGACATTTTCGGGTTGTAGTAATTATCAAGAATGGGATTTGTAGAGATATAAAATCCAATAGCTCAATGCGTACGTGTGAGAGGGCGTCATTTGCCCAATAACCGTTTCTACAGTATAAAAATAAAGTTTTCCTTCAATGCATTGAACATTACTCGTTCTTTATGTTGTTATAAGTTATTCACAGTTATATGCTGTTCACGGTAAAATGAGCACTTTTGAAAGCCCTGCTGACATCTACTTGTATGCACGTTGTGTATTCTTCCGCTTTAAGTAAAATTAACACTCTATATTGGAATCAGTTATTTTTTTACTGATTGTCAGTTGAAACTGCTCCATTCGGAATCAGTAGAAAAAGAAAACCAGTAATCGTTTCAGTTAAATGAAATCCACTAATTGAAACAGTATAAAATCAGTTATTTATAGTCGATTAATAAAAAGCACAATGATTTAATACCGTGCATTACGGTTTTAAATAAATTAAGTACAATTATTTTGTCGCAAAACAAAATTATTACATGTACAAGATAATTTTGGAAGTGGTTAGTATCGAACCGACACTCCAAAACGCAACACATTCTCTTGTTTCTTTTGGCTGACGTTCTACCAACTCTGCTACTTTGCCACTGAGATCTGTAGTCTCGCATTTGCGTGGTATCATAAACTTATAATGGCGAACGGCTGTAAGTTTCGTAATGTGAAAGTACTTAATGTGTTCGAAATATACACATATTATGTGTACGTAGGTACATGTCTTTGTAAGGCTCGAAAGTCATTCTAAGTTAAGTTTAGTTCAGATTGTGTGCTTTGAAAGAGAAATATAGTGGTTTTTACGGTGTTGTCGGTGTTTTCTATGTATCTGCCATTGTACAATGCAACGAGATTTGACAGAATGAAGCTGTTATTTCGAAGAGATAGATCGTCTAGTAATGACTGTGCTAATTAGACAGTGGAACGTTAGAAAAAATGCAATATTTTATCAAATTTGTCATTAACAGCAGACCACAAAACTCTTCTTGTAGTAAATCCACCTTTCTTATCGAATCAACGCACTATCGAGTAAGTAAAATGATCACTGATCTGTAGTGTCTCATTGCATTGTACAATAGCGGATACTAGTGGACATCGATAACCTCGTACATTGAAGCCACTATATTTATCTTTTGAAGCACATAATCCGAACTAAACTAAAGATAGATTGACTATCGAACTTCGCAAGGCCTTGTACTTGCACAGAAAGTCTGCATATTTCGACAACACTTCCACATCACGAAACTTACAGCAATATTTGACATTACATTTTTGTGGTTCAGTACCCATAATACGAGCGCACATCTGGCAGTGGTATAGTAGGGCAGTGGGTATGGTTGATATTTGCTTTATAGGCGAAGGTTCGAGCCCAACCACGTCCAAAAACGTTTTTGTGTAGACAATTTTGTGTTCTGCGACAAAATAAATCGTACCTAACTTACATCACATAGGAATTATCTTTACTTATTTATTATCCAACTATAAATAAGTAGTTTTATACTGCTTGAATTAGTAGATTTCTCTTAACTAATGATTTAGTGATATTTTTTCTACAGATTCCTGGTGGAGCAGTTTCAACTGACAATCAGTAAAAAAATAACTGATTCCGATTTAGAGTGAACATTGCCATGGGCTTCATCCCTTTATTCAAGCAGCGGTCAAGTGAAACTGTAAAACAAATATTTTACAAAATTTGCTCATATTAACACTTCAATTAATTTAAAAAAAAAAGTAAGCGAAAGAAATCATTTCAGTTATTACGAATGGTTATCTAACACTTTTTATTTGACGTTAAAATATGGAACTACTTTCCATTCATCGTTACCAACTTTACTGGGCGCCCGTTACAATATATGCAGGCAGGGGCAGTGACTATTTTCTAAGATTAATTTCAAAAGTGCCTTTAGCTGAACACTTTTGAATCAACATTCAAGAGATGTAATTTCTTCTACCTGCACATATTTTAACGGGTACACTAACTTCCATGTGCCCAACAAAGTTGTTAACAACAAAGGGGAAGTAGTTCCGTGTCAGGTGTTCGGTAAATACGTGTAAATACTGAAATTATTATTATTTTTTAAAGCACGCAAATTTAATCAATCGAACATTTTAAAATTATTTTTTTATAATAATTTCGCAGTTTCTAATTATCAACACGTGAATAAAGTTATCAGACACATGACAATGTTAATTATACATGAGGTGGAAGAATACATAATTTGCATGCAACTAGATCTCGAGCAGGGTTTTCAAAAGTGCTCTGTTTACCGTGAACAGCCTATACGCGTTTGTTGTAGACAAAAACTTCGTGAGTTCCAAATAAATCATGTATAGAGGCAGTTATTTTTCGAGAGAAAATTTTGACTGCAGAATAATTCTTAATACCTAAAAGACCTGCACAATTCGCATTTTTATTTGAAGAAAGAAGATACACGGAACACATACGCGATATTATTGATTTTTCCATTTGTCTGCAGTCTGACATTGACTGAATATATCTGAAAGGAAGGCACCAAAGAGAGAATGGCCTAATCACCAAGCCAAAAATATAAATCGGCCGCTATTGTTTCAGAAGAAAAAACTAATTACAGCGAGTTTAACATACAAAACAGAGTTAAGTTTAATGTGCCACCTAATGTGCATACTCATAAAAGCAAATTTTGCAGGTATAGAATTGTGAGCTTCCATCTTGTTTCTGTTTGCTATGACTATCTTATTATTAACATTTTGCCTATTTGATAGGTTCACTCATGGCTGTTACTGCAATAGGAGGACTCCCATGAGAGGCTAGCTTAAAAATACTGACTACAAAGAAAAAAAATCGCCCAATAGGAAATAGAGATAGAAGTACTTGTAGTCACGAAATACATTCACGAAAAAATTACTGGTGCTGTGCATAATTCAATAATTAGTGACCCGAAAATTTCATGAATTCATTTAAGGACAAGTTAAATTTCAACCACATGTACGTTTGAGTTTCTACATCTATTGAAGCACTGTTTCCTAGAAGCCTCTGACGAATTTTATCCAATAACGAGCAATAAACAACTAACTGAATCTCGAGTACACAAAGGATTGTAGAGTCTAGCTTGATGCCAAATGAATCCTCAAAATTTTCGGGTATCTTAGCAATAACATATGTGACAATTATGTGAGTTTAAGCAAGTGTGTCAAATGACTTCGTGAAGTTGTCTGGTTCCTTGGAAATTGGGGGGATGAGCAGAATATTTTAGAAGAGAAAGACGGAAAGATCCACTTACCTGTCGACGGAGATGGCCATGAGCGTGAAGACGGACGCGCATATGGACAGCACAGCGATGAACTGCGAGATCTTGCAGTAGACGAGGCCGAAGGGCCAGTCGCTGTACAGCATGTAGGTGTAGTTGAAGGTGACGTTGAGTGAGGACACCATCGCATCCGCGATCGACAGGTTCACCAGGAAGTAGTTGGTGACTGTGCGCATGCGCTTGTGGGCCAGCACGATCCACACGACGATCAGGTTGCCGCCCGTGGCCACGATCACCATGCTCGCGAACAGCACTGTCCACACGACCTGACGCCACAGTGGCAGGATGAACGAGCTGCCGTCGAAGGCGTCCTCAGCGCGGGTGGCGTTGGCGAGGGAGGCGTTCGTCGGCCACAAGGTGCCGTTCGGCGTCGTCGAGTTGTCTTCGAGGGGCGGGTCCGTGGACACCACCTCGGGCCACTCCGGGGGCTCGATCAGAGTTTCCATCACCACTCCGAGTCCTCCAATAGCGAGTCCCGAAAGTCCTTCCCGCACCGCATCGCGTCCTTCGCACCCGGAACCCGCCCGAGGAACACGCTACAATCCGTGATCATCTTCTTGTGGAACTAACCACCCCAGAAAACACCGAACTATCGTCACAGATCTACAAGAACAAGAACCCACGCAGAAGAATGGTGTGACTAGTGTCTCACATGACTCCCACACACTTCAGTTTACAAAATTTCTATGTATTTCCCTCGTCAGTATCAACCTAGGAAAGTACTGATCCAAATACAGCTAACCGACACCCATTTCTAACACTACATCAACACGTCCTTTATTCATCAGGTTCGTCAGCGAGTCAACCAAAAAAAAATCAAGAACACAAGCGAGGACCAGAATCAATGGATAAATTAGGAACGTATGTTAGAGTACACCGGACGCACATTACACTAGCATCGTGAGTTGCAAGTTGTTCCGAAATGTAAGCACACACATCTTCAGGAATTTCTCCTGTGACATAACTATTCCATGGTTCAAGCACACAGCCATTGTTGATGATGGCTTTCTGGTCTTAATTATCGCAAACAGTATTTTCAAACAGACTTGGAATCCATCTGTGGGCACAATTTCTGGGCTGAAGAACTCTTCGATAGGCTAGCGTGCACCTGGAACAAAGGAATCAAGGAACATCGTTAATTATTATTTTATTTACGAAACAAATTTACAAATGTATTTCACACTTTTTATAAGTGATAACTATAAACCCGGAAATTTCACGGATTTATTCGGCAACTAGCACAGTCCTTTGTGCATTCGAGCATCAGTTGGTAGTTCATTGGCTGTTGTTCCAATTTAACCCCAAACCTGTTAGCACGGGATTCAATTCTCATTTCCCTTGTAGGTTCTTTATTGGTAGAAAGTCGTTCGGAGCGTGTTTAACAAACTATGGTCCAATTGAAGCACAAACCAATATGTACACGTGAATGCAGTCGAACTTGTCCTCAGATGAATCCGCAAAATTTCCGGGTCTCTAGTGATTACAGTCTCGCGTAATCCTCTCTCGAAATGTTCTGAACACTTTCGAAATGCTTATTTACTACTCGACCAAGTCAAGTGTGCAACCGGGGTGAGATGAGATTCCAGCGATAGTGTAGCTGTATAGAGGGGATGAACAGCGAACATGGGAAATTCAGTACCCTTAGCTGTCGGCATGAATCTGAGCAACTTGTACAGACACTATCCCACACTGATGCATCAATACGGTAACACAATTTATTCAACATTGTGCCACAACTTGTGGTCACTGCGACACCCGACAATCGCAGCCGAGCACTTTATCTTATCCTGGAGGAGGAAGTGGTAAGTAAGAGATACACACGTGTCTTGGTCGAGCAATTTCTTCTTTATGCCTGACGACAAGTAGTTATGCGCTAATCAATTAAAAGTGCCAACATGTTAGAAATTGAAATATAAACATATTACATCAAATCCTATTCGCATAAGAAAAGAAACCAATATTAGTGGCCTCCAACCATGGACATATAATTCGCTGCTAACTTCGACTCACATTTACCCTTTCGGTCACACATTAATTTGGTTAAATTGTTGCAAACACTCTATTTTTTCGGTATATGCTTTACTTGTGTTCGTCACTTGTCTTGCAACTAGCGAAGAACATGCTACGTACTAAATGATACTGACGTTGACCATTCATGTCAAAGAGGCGTAAGAAATTCCACAAATCAGATTAGCAGCAGAGAAAACTCTCAAAGTACCAATCACTGATGCCTTGCTGTGTAAAGTATCGTTCAATAGTACCATTCATGCGCACCGTGTTCACAATTGTCGACTAGGTTACTGAACAAGTTAATTTGCTGTTCTAGGTGTTGTAGATGTGTTAGAATTATTGAGAATTTTTGCTTGATTTCAGCATAAAGATTTTCTGTCTAGGAGTATTTAAAAACACCCTAGCTTAGAATCACTTCTGCTGTTGGATGGTTCTTTAACTGTTAAGCTCTGAAGTCACTGCTCACGAATTACAGGCATTTAGTAGTCACGGAGTACGTAAATATACACAGGAAAAACACCCGATTAAACAGCGAAATACAGCCACACACAAGAGCAAAATGTCTGAAAGTCTTGTTGGCCAATCAGTGCACACTAACCTACTCAGCTGGCAGCGCAGCCAATCGGGAATCTTTTGCAGCAAGCGAGTAGTAGGATTATGTATGTTTGTCGACAAGGGGATAGGGGATCGGAGCCAGAGCCGGGGGAGCCGCCATGTGGTTACGTCACCGTCCGCCATCTTGGATGACTTTGAGCTATACCCTTGACTGGCGACCTTGACCCCAAAAACCGAAAAATGCTAAAAAAATATGCAAAAAAAGTGTTAAAAATTAAAACTCGATATAAAATTTTATAAAAAAAATATTAAGATAAATTTAATTGAAAATCGTTTTATAAATTAAAAAAATCGTTAAAAAAATTATTTCTATAAAATTTATGTAAAAAATTTCTTAACTAAAAAGTCTTCAACCCTGGCAGCAATTTTTCCCTTTTTTCCCTCGAAATTTACCCTTTTCCTTCAAAATTTCCCTCAAAAAATTTTTCTATTAAAATAATTGCTAAAAAAATTTGTTTATTAAAAACTAACCCCAGCAGCTAGTTTTCCCCTTTTCCCTCGAAATTTCCCTTTTCCCTCAAAATTTCCCTCAAGAAATTCTTTTTTAAAAATCGTATAAAAATTTAAATTAAAAACCTTTCATTTCCTAAGATCCCTCCCCCCCCCCCCCCCGCATCACCAATTACCTCTGTTCGAATCCAGCAGACGATTGACTCCCTCGCCTCCAATCCCCTCACATATACTCATTCTGACATCTTTATTTTTTCATTTGTCAATTGTTTACATACTATGGGAGACAGCTATCTTTATTTACATACTACTGGAGGTAGCCATCTTTGTTTATATGTTACTGGAGGCCGCCATATTTGTATATGTTATTGGAGGTTGGCATATTTGTTTATTTCGTACATCATTCGTTTACATATGTTACTGGAGACTGCCATGTTAGGAGGCAGCCATCCTGCTAGGTGCAGCCCTCCAGAATTTTTTTTTAACTTGTTTTATAGTTTGTGTCTCACCTTTGTGCGACAACCCGATTATGCCACCTGATATAGGTCTGTTCCGAATGGTGACTGTGACCATTTATGCAGAGAACTTAAATTTATTTATAATTTTTATTCTTATATATAAGGCGGGAAAGTTTTTTTTGAAATAAAACTCAGCATTTCTTTTTTTACAAAAAATTTTCTGTACACATTATAAAATATACAGGTTTATTAATCTTCTTCGATGTTCAATGCTCGATGTCCGTCTCCGCAGCCAAGTTATTGTAGCAGGCAGGGAAGCCCCACCACTTTATGTAGGCCTTTCCATTATGCCGTTTCAGTACATTTTCCAACAAATACATGCCTGGGAACTTTGTTGGCTGGATCTCCTCGGTGTATAAAATGCCATGGATGGGTAAGTTGTTCAGATCTTCAAGATAGTAGGTCCTTGGAGCATAGTTGCGTATACATCGTACACAAAACAGTTCGGGGCTCCAATTCACTATGAACCCTTTCTCGAAGACACCTTTCTGTTTGGAGATGCGCTCCAGGTCACCAATCTTGGCTTTAGGCTTGTGTGGGTCCTTCCTCTTCGGAATAGCATACACAGTCCGAACCAGGGAGTCGTCATTGATATCTTGGGGTTTCATGCGAGTGGTCGAGTGCACTGTAGAATTATACTTGTGCACAAGATTCGGCAGTAGCTCAAGCTACTTGTAGCTACCATTTTTGCGAAATGCTTCTACATTTTGCCCCTCAGAGTCCTGTCGAACCTGTCGACAATTGAAGCTTTGAGATTACTGTGTGTGGAATAATGATTCATGTTATGTTTCTTCATCAGGGCCTTGAACTTTGTATTGTATAATTCCTTGCCCTGGTCAATTTACAAGTTGGCCTATCGAGCAGTTTGTTCGGATCGTCCCAGAATACGTAATCAATGTTCTTGCAGTTGTCTATCTTCTTCAGACCTTCACCACTTTTCAGTGCTAGGATGCTGAAGAGGTCACCAAGAATGTAGATTTTTTCATTATCTTCATTCCCATATACACCGGTCTCAAGATAATTGTCTTGGCAAAGTGCATGCATGAGTTCGAGCAAAGTCATGTATTCCAGCAGGATGGATCCTGTAAACTCCCTGGGCTCCTTGCAAAATAAAAGTTTTTATAGTCCAGGGGTTCCATATACCATGTAATTGCCAACTCGGATGCTCCCACCTGGTAGACACTCTATTTAATCAGCACCAAGGAACCATTTATCCTTATGCCTGTTTATGTCATACAGTGTAATATTACTATGAGCTGTGTACAATCATAGGTACCATTGAGCAAAAGCATTAGATTTCAGGGGTCTCTTCTGTACTTTCTTCTTCTGTGGTAAATTTGCATCTGATCCATTGTCATGATCCGACTGTACTTCATCATGCATTCGCTTCTGCAAAAGGCTTAGTGGTATTGTCGCTTTCGGACTTTACAGCTACAGGTGCTTCTAGCATAGCTCTCCCTGAGTACATCGAGGCAATGTGTAATGGGCTTAAAAATTTCTTCATTTATATGGTCACATGAAATTTTGGCTCTCGTGGTGAGCAAATACTTTGAGCAGACAGACTGAATCACGGGATGTTGTTTGCTAGCAATGTCCGCCATCATACTGAATCAGAATTTTCACTGTCACCCTCTTGTATAGGTTTAGTCGCGAGTCTCTGCCAACATACTTTCTATCTTGCTCAGACATTCGCTGTAATTTTGAATATCTGTTTTCATAGCGAGGCTGGAAAACGAGTTATCGAACATATGTTTCATATATCCTTCCAGGTTTTTCAAATTCTCTTCATTTTGTACAGATGCTACATTCAATTTGTCAATAATTTGCCTTTGAACACTCGTCACGTGCTCGTCCATGGCCACCATATCACAGACGATCTCCGTTTTCACACACCCCATCTTTGCTCCAAGCTTGGACAGGTAGTTTCGAAAGAATGCATTTTGTTCAGCCAACATTCTGCACAGTTCCGAGATGATGTCATTATCAGTTTCCAGGACGAAATGTTTTGTAGCATCCCCAGGTCATTCGGGTTCACCAACGTTTCGAATTATTCTTCTACCAGCATCACAAGTTCCATCATCCCCTGGTACGAGACAACTGCCATTGTTGTATTTATGATGGCATATCTTCAGGCTACTCTGCCCAAATTTCGATATGCTGTAGCTCATTCTCGATGGCTGGTGATGTACTGATCGAACCTGCGCCTGTACCTCCCATTATACAGGAGCCAGTCCTTTACGATCGTCAAAAATCCATATTTGTTTTTCCAGCACAAAGCACACATATGTTTGAAATCGCGAAGCATCTTTTGGGGTATGTGCGAATAAGTCTGGCCAAAGCACATGCAGTCTACACATGTATGCAGCCCCATACTAAAGTATTCTTGAATGCAAGTTTGTATCTCGCAGGCAATGTCATCGAAGACAAATATCGAGTTTCGCAGTGCTTCGTTCGGAGGTACAACGGCTTCATTAGCACTTCATGGTAAATAATCCATGCCTTCAATAGCCTGCAGTACTCGTGCCAATCGCTGGTATTTCGGTTGCTCGAGTGATTTGGAGTATAAGTAAATTATCTCGAACCAGAGAACGTTCTCTTCTTCCAGTAGGCTCAGTTGGACGTATGTCTTGCCACAACGTGATGGCCCTGCGATGATGCGCCTCACTGTATTCAGAAATAGGCTTCCATACCACGGTTCGTGGGCGATAGCTTCATCTTCAGCATGAATGCATATGGGTAGAGTAACATCTTGTTTAACGATCTGTATACTGTTTTCGTCTGCTTGGTTTGAATCATATATTGGGGGAGGAGGAGGAGAAGGATGAGGAGGAGGAGGTGGTGGAGGAGGAAGTAACACATACAAGCATCTTGATGACATAAAGCACATTTTAGAATGTCCATTCAAGTTATCATGCCGAGTAAACTGTCTCTGGCAGAAATCACACTGAAATGTCATATTGCAATATGTGATAATTCCATACTGTTCCAAGTCTAGAATGATACTGAAAGAAAATGTATAAAAGGGCCATATTTATACTGTTCTTGCTCAGTTCACCACAATGTCTCGAAGAGGTAAGACCGTAGCTGGAACTGGGGTCGTTGATACGCTGATCAACAATCTACCATTCGAGCTGCGCATTCCCAGATACAGGTTTTGTGGACCAGGAACCAAGCTAGCTAAAATGTTGTCACTCAACAAGACAGCCATAAACGCCTTGGACGAGGCATGCAAGAAGCACAACATTGCTTATTCCCATCACAAGGATCTGCAAGCCAGACACCAGGCAGACAAGATACTTGCACAGAAGGTGGCCGAAATAATAAAATCATCAGATGCCAGGTTCAGCAAAAAAAAGCAACATGTGGTGTTTCCAACTTGATGAATACCAAAGTGAAGATGGGCATGGGTGATAAAGCAAAAGAAGGGCACAAGTGAAAATAACAGCAGTTATAAAAAGAAGAAAAGCCGCCAAGTCTAAAAAATACATACCGGTGGATTTTTTCCATTGTTTTTGCCCGCACTCGCAGCTTTTTGAGGCCTAATAGGAGCCACGAGTGGTATATCGCCCGAGCCATCAACACAGCATCGGACCAACGTAGGCAGTTGACCGAGTCCAAAGACACAATGCAAATATGGAAGCTATCACCATGGGTAAAAAAATGGGCTCGGTCTCTACCTAAGACCATACCCAGTAGGAGGCGGAAGTGTGAAGAAGGCGATGCAGAAGGAAGAAACAATAATGAAATCTCTACCGAAACGAGCACTCATGAATGTGGATTTGGAACTGTTTGCATACAAATTGAAACTACCTCATTTTTGCAGTGTGTTTGCGAGAGATGGTTTGCCCACTAAACCAAAGAGAGACGAATGCACCATAATTAATCTGGATACAACAGAAGGGCCCGGCATGTTTTGGGGATTTACGTCCGCCGTGCGAATTGTGCTAGTACCTGAAAAATTGTAATCTAACTTATAATTACCAAATGGAGCAGCTGCCTAACACATGAAACTGCGAGCATTTGTGCCTTCACTTCCTGGTTCGCTTGTACAAGTAATTGTATAAAAAGGCCATACACAGCCAGGAAACCATCAGTCATGTATATAACGCTTACCTTGATGGGTCGAAGCTCTGAGCTGCATGCGGTACATTTTCCACCACTCGATCTGGGGGGGAGGGGGGATGGGGAATAGGCCTTGTTGATTATCAAACTTAAAATGCGATACCGAACATTGATGAAAAAATCTTCAAGCTGTACCTCATAAAAAGTGTTAATTTTTCCCATGAAGTTTCGCTGCCCATTGGCTCTTATGAAATAGACAATATTGCAAAGTACATTGAGGATTCGCTGCTCCCCAACACTTAATTCGAACTAAACGGAAATTCCAATACTCTGAAGAGTGTTATCAGATGCAATGAAGATATCGACTTTATGAAACCGGATACCATCGGACCGATGCTGGGGTTCGAGCCGTTCATCTATGAAGCTGGTAAAATACATGTGTCGTCGCAGCTTGTAAATATTTTGGCAGTCAATGTGATATGAATAACGTGCAATTTGACGAGCAGCACATACTTCAACGGCAGGCCATTGGTCCTATGGTCCCTCCAGATTGTAAACTGGTCGTGGCACCACACAGCATCATCTACGTTCTGGTCGTCATGTAGAGAGTACACGAGGTGGTCGTGACAGTCATCGACCAGCACAGAGAGTTGGCGAACTTTCGAAATGAAGAAATCACTCTACGCCTGCATTTAAGAAGATGGGTATAAGATTAATGTGGATGAGAAGCTATAAAAGAATGTGTCGTACAAAACCTACCATCAGTATGTCACAGGTCTCCGAGGAGTTAACACGTGCTAGCGAGATTATCCTCTGCAGTCTTGGTTACTAGGTCGATCGCTATAGAAGATTTCTCAAACTACGAAGAGCCAGACGTTTTCGAAGACAGCAGAATGAAGGTGGTTCGGATAGCAGTCCAACACCAAGATATCTTCACTCTTCCTTCCAGTCTTTCCTACGAATCAAGGGGACTCTGACGAAAGAAGATAGGACCAATCCAGCATCGACGAAAATAATTAGCAATGGAATTCTTCACCGGATCGATCGCATCGCCTACTTTCTCAAAGGAGCCGAGGTGGACCAGTCGCGAGATGTGGGCATAACCCTAACGATAAAAAATTACCTTTCACTCATGCCGAATAAGCTGCCTGTAACCAAGATGGCAGGCTGGGGAATCGAAGATGGCTAGTGTTCACATTTATACCGAAGGAAGTTTCGAAGTATGTGTTCCGCTCTCCATGCTATTGGATTTGCCAAAGACTACAAACGAATTATCTTCAGTTCGAAGCAGGAGCTTGTGATAATGCTCACCAATACACATTTGGATACCATAGTGGGTACGGGATTAAACTTGGTTGCAGTGGACCTGAACCTATAGTCTACAGAATGGATGCTGCCTCATATGAAGCTGAGCACTCAATAACTTCTACACATGTTGCAGAATGTGGAAGATGGTAAAAACATCGATGTGGCTTTCATGTCATGGAGTCTGGAGACATATCACAGATTTCCAGAAAGCCAGCGCATTAACTGGATAGTGAAGATGAGCTTTGCTTCTGAGAAACCAAGGTACATCATTGTTGTTCTACAGACCGGAAGACAGCAGAATGTAAGAGTGAGCCGTTCGTAGTTCGACACATGCAAAATAGAAAATCTCAAATTATTTTTGAATAGCGAAATCTATCCGTACGTAGACTTGAACACAAACTTTGTAAATGGCCAGTACCTACTGCCATTTCAGATGTATGCTTAATTCCAAACTGCAAATTATGGACGCACCCAATCCCCGATATTGAGACCTTATATGTTCAAGAGTTTGGCCCTGCTCATGGTATTCGATTTGAGTATACAGAACGAGTGTATTACCTCCAATGTGATCGATTGCAGGATCGAATTCACTACACATGGAAATATTCCTGCCAACACGTGCACGTTTTGCCTGATTATTCGTGATCGGCTAACATATTACAATTGACGAGACAGAACCATCAAAATACTGTCATGAGCGCAGCTGACTGTTCCCACACCATGACAGTGGTGGCCTCCAGTAACATATTAACAAAGATGGCTTCCTCCAGTAGTATGTAAATAAAGATGGCTGCCTGCAGTAGTATATAAACAAATGTTGAATGAAAAAATCAAGATGGCGGAATGAACATATGTAAGGGGAGTGGAGGCGAGGAAGTCAGGTCGCTTGCTGGATTGAAACAGAGGTGAGTAATTGATGGTGCGGGGGGAGACCTCCGGAAATGTAAGTTTTAAAATTTCAATTTTTAAAACGATTTTTAAAATAAATATTTCTTGAGGGAAATTTCGAGTGAAAAGGGAAATTGCGAGCAAAAAAAGGTAAAAATGGCCACCGGGGTAAAAGACCTTTTAATTAAGAAATTTTTTACATACAATTTTATTTATAATATTTTTATTAATTTTTATATCTATTTTTATTTTTTAAACGATTTTTGATAAAATGTTTTGTTATAAATTTTTTTTAGAATTTTGGCATTTTTTTTTTTTCGGTTTATGGAGTCAGAGGTCACGGGTTAAAGTTCTTGGTCAAGGTCATCCAAGATGGCGGATGGTGACGTAACAACATGGCGGCTCCCCCGGCTCCGATCACTGATCCCATTGTCCACAAACATACATCGTCCTACTACTCACGCGGTAGCCTATAAGTAGAGACCTGCCAAATTCGTGTTCTATTTTGGCAACACGCTATAATTCACCGTCCTATACATCTTCGAGTCGGTGCCATTTGTTTATTGGCTTCTGCAGTAGTACGGACACATTTACACGTCTGACTTGGTTGGATGAGACTAGACCAGCATTTCGTTAGTTGCTTGTTATTGGTCCAAAGTCGTGTAAGGTGTCCCCAAACAAACTGTAGTCCAATGACAAACATAATGCAAAAGTACAAGTGTTTGGAGTCTAGTCTGTCCTGAAATAATGCGAAATTTGCACGTTCCTACCAATAAGACGCAAGACCCGCTCCCAGAGCTTCGTGCAGCCAGTCGGAAAATGGATAACCCCATATCAAAGGAACCGCCACTACATTTCGTCTCTGCGGACTTGCCTACTCTATGGTAAAGTATTGACACAAGTCTGATTGGTCCAGTAAAATACCACTCTTTCTACATACAAAGACACGAGGTCAATAAACATAGAGGAAAAGTGCTGGCGTAAGCGTCTAATGAAAATATTCGCGAAAATCACGTGACTGCAGTTATTACAACCAGCAAACTGCGTGACATTTACTCAATAAAAGTTTCAGGGACTGTTAAACAAACCGGAATCGAAGCCAAAGTCTAAAGACCACAGTAAGTCATAGGCAAGACATTGACAGCTAAAGTCCACAGAGTGAATAAGTACTCAGATACGAACTAGTGTGGCGGTTCGTCTGATGCTGGCGTACCCATTCTCTGATTGGTTGCACCAGGCTTTGGGAAGGGTTCTTGTGTATAATTGGCTACAGCGTCCGGCGAAAGGTTGCTTGTTGGTTGGGCTGCCGACTGGCGAGTAAGTTACCGGGTGGTGATTGGCGCACAGCGTCCCGGCATGACGCTGGCTAGAGATGCTAGTTTGGTGGGCTCGTGCGCCTGGATTTCAGGGATAATGCGGCTATTTCCCCTCTGTATTATTAACTTCTCTGTCAACAGAAGTTAAGGGGGTAGTATCCACTTCATCCTAGAATTTTCTTACAAATCTTCGTAATGAAAATGTATGACCAGAAACAAAAAAATCAAAGCTAGACATGACATGGAAGACTATTTAACGAATTTTTTTTGTAGGGTTTCAAATATACCTGTATTTTCCCACGTGTGACTGGAATGATTAAAGAATTAGATAATGTATGATTACGGTTACAGATGTGACACTAAGCATGTAAGAAAAAAAGTGGTATTTAGAAATAACTGTTAAAATGTTCCCTATGTCATTATTAGGGACATAGAAAAATCGCGTTATTTTTTGCCGCCAAGCTAAAATTAACAGTGATGTATAAAACTCGAGCCGGCGTCGTTTTTCCATTGGCTGCTGCCCAATTGTGAAGTCTCTTCCTTTCTGAGTGAAATGTACGTAATTGGGGCACACTGATGTTAAATGTTCATATATTAGCGCCAAATTACCCGGGTTAGATAAAGTATGGCCATTGACAAACGTATTGCAAAGGTAAAAGTATTTTAAGTTTAAACTGTCCTCAAATAATAATGCGAATTTTGCAGGTCTCTAGTAATGACTAGCTTGGTTTTTAATATTGACTCTGAAAAATTAAGTAAATGAAAGAAAATACGTTAATCCAAGATAGCAAGAATACTGCCTCCTTAATAAGTGCATGGTCCTAACCATACGATTTTTCGGGGAAAACACAAGTGGGACAAATTATGTCATTCTGGCTGCAGATACAACTCACAGGTCGACTCACAAGTGCACTGCAGATGGAAGGAGGGCCACACGTGGTCCGGAGTGGCCAGTGAAGGAAAAAAAGGGGGAGGGGGTGTAAGAACCCCAGGGGAAGAAAGGAGTGGGTTAAGAGTGCTCAAGGGCGGGCGAGGGTGGTCGGTAAGTGACTTCCAAAGTCGCTCAGACCACTTCAATTACTGGCCTGGCCAGCGTCTCTACAGCCGAGAGCACAAGGCGTGTGGCTGCAGTAATAGTGCTTGTTCGGACCTCCCACTGCGCCCTTACCGCCCCAACACCGCCCCGCCAAGCTATACTTCAAGCCCACTGTCACAATGTCCAATATTCGTCTTCAAATATTACAATTTCAAGGAGAAATACGACCACTAAATTTTTTTTTCCGTTCAACGAATTGAGTCAAATAATCTCGAATATATTTGAAAATGCCTCACACTGACTTTTTTTTGTACTGGAAGGTTTTAGTCTGAATTTTTATTTAAATTGGTTTCCAAAGTGAATTAATGCTGTTCTCTTTCCACACGGGTATGTTACAGGAAGTAATGTAAAAAATGTTGCGATTTATTTTCATTTATTTAATCGTTTTTCTTGAGGATATTTCCTGCACAGTGAAATTTAGTAAAGGCTGTTGACGATAAATTGAGCACTTTTGAAATCACTGCCCCTAACTGTATGCATTTAAACGGGCGCGATGAGTGAAATGTGCCCATTCAAATTGGTAACGATGAAGGGGAAAATAGTTCCATATATTAACGTCGAATTAAAAGTGATGGGTAACCATTTATGACAACTTAAATTATTCCTCTCGCTTTCTGTTTTTTTTAATGCATCGAAGTGTAAAAATGGGCAGATTTGTACAGTATTTATTTGTTCTAATAATTTCACAGTTTAACTTGACCAACGCATGAATAAAGTGATGAGGCCCGTGACAATGATAATTTTACATAACGCGGAAGAACACACAACACGTATAGAAGCAGGTCTTAAGCAGGAGTTTCAAAAGTGCTCATTTTACCATGAACAACCTATACCTCTGAGTTCTTGTTATTATTGTGAAATAATCACTTCGAATTGAATTCATGCACAGAAAGCTTCTACATAAATTAATTATCTTCATTTCCAGCAATCGTTCGCCATTTTTGTCCCGCACGATACTTATTGGCTGAGCACATAAAACATGTAATACATTTTAGAACCCGCCCGATTTTCAAAATATTTGAAGGTTACTAGAGCCATCCCACTTCTTCAGATAAACGTGGTGGCGATAATGACGTTTAGGCGACGGCATGACCATCCAATTTTATTTGGCCAACTTTATTTGATGCAGTCTGACGGACAAATTTAAACGTGCGACAGAGTCTTAACACATTCAAACCCTGTTTACACAACTCTGTACATAACGCACATGAAGGTTGTATTTAGCCTCTACTGTACACTGCTAGACTCAAAGACCTAATGATTTTCCCATTGGGTAATTGATTCGGAATACATGCTGCTGTCTCACGTTACGATTGTTTTGTATTAATGTAGCTGATCGCAAAGCCTACTGCTTACTGGTTGTGATAATTAAACATGTGCTTCGTACAGTATACGTCGGAAATTCTTATTTGCATAATCTGAATCCATAAAGAAACCATTTCAGTCACCGAGTCCACCATGGTGGACACATGCTCATGTAGAGAAGTGAATGCTGTTCACGATAAACTGGGCACTTTTAAAATCAACCTTAAAAAAATAGTCACTGTTCCTTCCTGTATACAGACTGGTCCTGAAGTACGGGTACAAATGTTCTGAGGTAATCTTCTATGCAAGGTGGGATAAAAAACATTATACGAACAATGGCTAGAGGCCTGCAAAATTCGCGTTATTATTTTAGGACATGCAAGACTTGAAACACTTTCCATTTGCAATACGTTTGTCATTGGACCAGTCTTTTTTCTACAGGCCCCTGATAACTCTGCGCCAATAAATGAACGCTCCACAACCGTGTGCCCCAATCACTTGCAGTTCACTCAGAAAGGGAGGGACTTAACGTCAAGGCGGCAGCCAATGGAGAAACGACGCCGGCTTGAGTATACACAGTACTGTGAATTTTAGCTTGGAGCAAAAAAAATAATGCTAATTTTGCAGGTCTAAAGATTTTAAGGAGCCAGAATTTTATACAGGTTAAAGGTCTTTCATGTTCCCGTAACATATAATATATTGATGTAATTTTTCAAATTAATTGGGATTAATCAGGTTGTTCAAGGGATGAAGGAATTAATTAGATAAAATAATTAATAGTAAATTCATAATTTATTCGCAAACACTACAAACAAAATACTCTAGACTTGACATCTCGCAATAAATGGTTGACACTTGCTATTAATGTAATCAAATAACTAGAATCAGTTTCAATAAACAGTGTGTCGAAACCCATTGAATTATTTTTTTTACATTTCCTTATCTGACAGTTCCAATATCACACGTTCTTACAGACACGTCTTAATTCAGTCCAAAGCCCACCAGTCCGGAATATTCTAGAGTGGTCGTAGCGCCCCCATGCACAGTAGTTCTGTACCCTTCAGATACAATTCCCTCTAATACGACCACACTACACACACACACACACACACACACACACTCTCTCTCTCTCTCTCCCTCTCTCTCTCGTCTGCCGTCTCACATCCTCCGCCATCGTCCATCCTCTTCGCTGATGTCTCTCACGGCACCAGACTTTTCTTAATTACCGCATTTCAGCCAGATGGTTAACCACCAGAACTCCAATTCGCCCCGGCTGAAGGGATATTAATAGTGTCGTAGGTCCTAGCCCAAGTACTTCTTTACATACCAGGTTGCACCGAGAAAGGATACTACTAAAATGTTCATCCAATATCTATATATGATGGTTTATCGCGGGAAAAGTTGACTGTGTGCTAGGATTCAACGTACTGTACACACCTCCGGTAGTTTTACTTCCTTACTGGGTGTCATGTCTGTATGAGGAATGTACACCATTTCACTGGACCAATGAGGGTTCTGATACTATAAAGCAGAACGTTCGTGTTTGGTCTGCAAGCAATTTAACCGAGTGGAAGCCTTGTTTATCCAACCATGAAAGAATACTCTAGTTTGCATGTATAGAAGATATGTTGGATCTAAAAAATTTTTTGGGATTTTCCATCATCTCTACCAATACCCTCCGCTGCCGACTTTTCCAGAAGGGGTTGGGTGTTGGGCGAGGGCCGGTGAGGCCAGTCCAGGAACCTGTCAATGATCCCACCCGCTCCAGGTAACGTAAGGACGACCATGTAGTGGCGACTCACTCCTCCCCCCGTCCCCTACAATTCTAAGCCACGATACGACTGCACGTAATTTTATCATTACTCCCCCTTTGTGAACCGGTGTTTCAAAGTTGTGCTTCAAGATGTACTGATAACCAGCGAGAGAAGTAGTCAGAGAAGAGTAAAACTACACAGTACGCGATAAAGTAGGGAAATTATTCTCTTGGCTCCTTCGTTGGGCTTATCGCTACAACGCCTACACACATGCTTTCAATCTTCGCTCCGGAAACAAGTCTGACTTTACTGGAGCGAATATAAAGATAAAAAGACTTTGAGAGCGACTTTTCACGTTCATAATACTCAGCAGCCCTGATTCACCACGCTAACTTGATTAAAATAATTAGCTACGGTTCTTATCTTCGGGGTTGGCGCCAACATAATTTCTTAGATATCGTGTATTCTCAACTCCTCCCTTAACTGCGCATGAATCCTCGCTGGAGTAGAGGTCGCAGTTAACAGCAGGATTTAAGTCTCGCTGTGAATTTGGGGGATGAGGCGGGATTTTCTCACCATAGACTAAAGATGAGATAGACCGCTTATTCGTCTCATACGCATGCACCCAACATTGACCTACCACCAATCCTACACAACTGTCAAAGTCATATGGTCAACAATGGTTAAGATGTTTGTTTGCATCTTAATTTTTAAACTACAAGCACTATTATATTAATGTAATACTTTTACCAGTTTTAATTTAATTAAACTGCATTACAAACTGGTTAGAGGAAGTATACATTCATCTCAAAGCACTTGTTTATAAATCAGTTTTCTAACCTAAAATCCAAACCACGCCGTTTTGGCTAGAGGCGTTGGCAGAAAAGCAGTTCAATGTTGGGACACGGAGATTGGTTGTGCGCAGCCAGCGAGATCGGTCTACCTCATCTTTAGTCTATGGTTCCCACCATGGAGGTAAGAAGCAAGGAATGTAACGAACGACGATAGGAAACTCAAGGATTGTAGTTGAAGAACAAGGAAGTCTGGCTATAGTGCTGCTATCTTTGAATCTACAGCAGAAACCCGACATATAATCGGCCCATCACATGCATAATCGAGTGTATCCAAAGTAGTCGCTTTATTGATATGTACTAAAATGGTTTATTTTATTCAAGTTTTCAACAAAGCGGAATGTTGCACTGATTTTCGCCACATCAAGTGATATAAGGACTTTTAAATTATTATTTGTCTTGTCAAGGTAAAAGTTTCTAAAAATCCTCCGATAAAGTTTGACAAAAATTAGGTAAATAAATAGCTTTCGTGCACCATTCCACTTACCGTTACTAAAACTGTAATACTTTTAAAACTGGTTATTAAAAAAATTTCGAAACAGTTTATTGTACTGAATACTTTCATGATGGCATTAAGAGCACTTTGTAACGAGGGCCCTAATTATATTACTGTTAACTTTCTCGTCAGTGCTACAATGCTTTTTTGCGTTAGATAAATGAAATGATTTACTCTCAGGTCAAAACAAAATCTTTCGGTGTATTTTTTAAAATGACATTCGTACACAGTGAAGTGGTAAATTCAAAACGTAAGTTGTTACTATAGAATGCATATTACATTAGTGTGTTTTGTTATTTAAGTATATTTAATTCATCTTTCAATTAACAGTACTCTGTGACTTTAACGCTCCTATGAATTCACAGCAGCGACTCATGCGATACCTATTGCGTACTTTCTAAACTAATATGCAAGCTCTCGGAAATATATTAAGCCTGACACAGACGGACATATTTTGTGAACTAGAAAGTGATCCCCAGAAGGTGGACAAGGAGGAGGTAAACACCCTCTGTATGCAAGTCCCATGCACTACATAGTGTACACGGTAGTAGTAGGTACTTGAATGTTGCAGCATGGCAGTCACTTATTTCCACCACAACACCACAGGATTTTACAAACCAAACAAATCACTAAAAACAGAATTAAAATCTGTTTTCTACTCTCATATTAACAATAACAGCATAAATAAGCGTGCAGAAACTATATAAACACATAAGACGCAAATGTAAACAAAATGCTTGCACAAGAAGGAGAACGGAACATGAGAACAGTCTCTAAATGAGTCTAGCTATCACACAAGCTAGCCAGTCACACGATGCAAGTTGACTTGAACAGGAAAGGTGTACATATTCTTCTACAAGAAAGTGAACCGTGTGTAACAGGATATACATTCGCTGAATGTAAGAAAAAAGGAATCCCTTCCTTTATTGTTTTTGTTTAGTCGTGATTTTTAAGGAATAATGTTTGACAATTAGGGAAGGTATTGTAAGTATAACGTCTTTGGAGTGAATATAATATTTCTAGGAACAAAAATATGTTGTTTCAAATGATTTGTAGAAACTAACTAACGAGTAATTTCAAATATGTCAAATAAAATTATTAATATCACTGAAATCGGTTTTATTTGAACATAATATATCAAACAATCACCTTTATGAGGAGAGCGCAAAACAATCAAGCTTCGGCATGGGAGCTGTACTTTGCTATTTCTCTTGCTAGTACTGTACATTCAAACAATCAAGCTTCGGTATGGGAGCTATTCTTTGCTATTTCTCTTGCTAGTACTGTACATTCAAACAATCAAGCTTCGGTATGGGAGCTATTCTTTGCTATTTCTCTTGCTAGTACTGTACATTCAAACAATCAAGCTTCAGTATGGGAACTGTACTTTGCTATTCCTCTTTCTAGTACTGTACATTCAAACACGCACTCGAATATTAATAATGTTACTGTATCGTTACCTTTTCTCCTGAAGGTCTTTAAAGTTGATTGACGAAGGTCTACTCACATGTGTAAACTTCGTAAACACAAAGTTATCTCGTGAAATTTTGTTCAGCCAGGTATTTTGTCCCCCGCGTGAAAGTCAGGAAGCTAATTATGTGCACTTTTCAGCTGATCAAAATAAATGCAAAGACACCGAGGAACGCACAGGTTGAACACCGTTGTGTATTATTACACAGAAGCAAGTTTTCTAGCAGCGGCCCCAAACTTGCCTAACTGCCGTATTGCTAAAGACCAGATAAGTTCGTGAGTTCAAAGACCTGCAGACTAGACATGACAGTGTTATGTACAAACACGCCGGTATCAAGTGCACATTGGTTGTCATCTGTCACTGTGGAAGGCGACAATTGGACACCGCTCTCTGCAGGAGGTGCGAGACACCGTGTCAACTAATGGCTAAACTTGCATAAACCCACGTAGGTCTATTTTGAATTCTATCTGGTCCCAAAATGAGTGTGCGAATTATTATTAAAGTTTCTACGTATTGGCCCAGTATTTTTCTCATTATTCGTGACGTCACTAGCTCGGCCACTAAGAGGTTTCGAGGCCTTGAATTTTCAGTGATCGAAGTAGGACACGCCCTTTCCGAGTACCAAAACAAAGATATGTCGTACCGACTACTGCTATTTTAGTTGCATGATCTGAACTGTTTTAATCTTTTGGAAGAACTTTCATCACGTTTCTGTTTTTCGTCTATACTGCACGAACCGGATATTAAAATATGACGGATATTACAGTTACAATTAGGTATGTGGTTGTGTTACTGCCCTGCATCTTTCTGTGTGTGGCAACTGTTTCCTATCACTAAGCTGAATTTCTGGCAAGTCTGGTGTTCCATATTATGTTTGTTGTTTAGTTCTCTTTTATGGCGGTAAATTTCCGTTGCATGATGATGGTATTTCGTATTACTTCAACTTTATATTCGTGTATCGAATATTTAAATAGTGTTTAAGAATTGTGCTTCGAGATACTATAAACATAATTGATGGTGTCCGAGATAGGATCTCACCAGGTATTGATGTTCCTGCAATATACTGTGCTCAGATTTTCAATATAACATAACTCAATCCTGCAAGATCAAGTGAGTGAAGAGATCTCGGCGGCTGTTAACAGGTGAGTATGGAGCAGTGCAGGAATGAAAGGGCGGGGAAACAGGGGATCCCCGAGAAAACCCGCCAACCAACGGCACGATTCCCACATGTGAAAATCCGGAGTGACCTAGCCGGGGATTGAACCCGGATCGCTTTGGTGGCTCAGCAACCGTGGCCCCTAGGTCAAATGACAATATTTTTTGCATGTAATTACAATTGACAAGTGGAACGTAAAGTATTTGGTTTAAATGAGGATTTCAATGATTGCCCTTGGATTTCCAATATAACTAACAGGACATAAGAAAACATTATATGATATTGGATATTTGTGCATTAAAAGACTGCACAACTGAAGTTGCAAATAATAGCAATCGTAATACAATCCATAAGTAGAGAGTTTTACAAACAGTTTTCAATAATAAATGTTTAAATCTTCCAAAATGTTTGGCATAATAGGCGCTTATTAATATACAAAAATCCTTGATTTTAAATAGTTTTTTAAATTGCAATACAGCTCTACAGATGATAGTTTTAAAATTATAGTCTGTATTTTTATCTTTGTAAGTTTAATTTGAATTGCTTAGTAAAACATGCCAATTGACGTGTTGTTCCTGGTCAGTCATTGAGAAGTATTTCTCATTTCTAGCGTATACCAGATGTATTTGAACAATCCCGACAAACTCCGGCAGTTATTCCTTACGAAAATATAAGATCAAAAAATATATAATCCATTCACGGTTACTTCAAACTTTTCTGAAGCCCTGCTAAAGTGCTCTTTCCAGGATATTCCTCCGCTTTATGCAACCAAAGTTCATCTAATACTAAAAAATTACACCAAAGGACAATGCACCGAATTCGTGCGCACTCATGTAATAATATTTTGCATGAGATATATTTATTATAAATTAAATATCATAATTTATAAATAAAATATTGGTAAAGTTTAATTTAAAATCATCAGATACTTTAATGTTAACAGAAGTATATAACGCTTGTGATACATGGAATATTTAGGAAATAACTAAACACGCCATACATGGGGTGATTTTTCAAAGGTTTGATTAAAAAGGGTGGAGAAACTGCGAATAGACTATATATATATATACACTTTCCCCTTAAAATGACTTTGAAGTTGGCCGTGCGTGTCCGCAAAATTGCAAATAAAAAGCCTTCATGTGTATTGCCATGTCTGCCTGTGAGCCGACACACATTCTGTTTTGAAAGTTACACGTGGATATTTTGAAAATTGTTCACCTGTGAGTGTACCGACAACACTGATTTGTTTGTCAATTTAGACGTGCTGATTTATAAGAAGATTTATAATACCCGTAAATCTAAGGGTAACTAAATTTCACCCAGAATTAAAATGGCGGCCCCCATATTGTCAACCACATTTACAAAGGTGTAAGGTCTCTGTTCTACAAAACACCATACACCAATTTGTTGCTTAATCTCAAGAATGTTCCAATATTATGAACAAAAAGAATGTTAAAATTCGACTTTTGGCAGCGCATAACTCCCTAATATCTAATCAGTTAACCAAATCACCTAAGGGTAAAAGCGATACAAATAATTTAGTCTTATTTTTTTGTAAGGAATAACCTGCCGGAGTTTGTCGGTGTTGATGAAACATCCTATTCAGGCCTCTGTTGTTCTGGCACACACTAAATGTATCCATAGATAGTTTTCTATACGGCAAAGAAAACTATTTATTTGAGGCTGTTTGGTTTACAGCAAAACTATGTAGCTTTAGTTCAAAGACAAAGTCACAGAAACATAAATTTGCTGTTAATGAATGTTTTATGGTAGTCCAGTATTTCAAAGAAATTAACACTCTTTGAACTGTTTTTGTTTACAGTAAAGAAATATTACTTCCTACCGAAGGTAAGTGTTTAAAGATTTTTCTGCCGCGCATTGTAGTTTTCAGTAATTAACTGTAGTATAGGCTGTTCACGGTAAAGTGAGTACTTTTAATGCCCTTTCAACATGCATTAAACACTAATAAATATATCTTGTTGCAGTCTCAGGCATTAAATATTAAAGGTGGTGAAATGTATACACTGTGCTTATTGGTCACAGTGCAATGTTTATAATAATAAGCAACAGGAAGAAGGAAATTTAATGAAAGGGAAATTTTAGAAGGGCTTTAAAAAGTGCCCACTTTACCGTGAACAGCCTATAAAGATGTATACATTAATTAGCCAATATACTATACAGCTACGAAACTGAAACTGAGCAAATGTATGTACGTACAGTCCTCATGCAGACGTTTACTGTCATTCTGAAGTGCAGTGTAGTGATTCTCCAAGTCACTATCCTCAATTCTCCCCAAGATGTGGCATTGTATTATGGCCCATATTACTGTCTGAATGCAATAAAACGATGTGGCTGTGTGGTGCAGGGCGCTAAGCTAATAACACAGGGCATGCGGGTTCGAGTCCTGAAGCCACCCTAATTTATTTTCTTTTAGTAAATGTTATTTTGAAAATATTTGTTACTTCTCTTCTATTTACAAATTACGATTTTTTTTTTTTTTTGCTGAGCTACTGTAACGATAATGCAAGGTAAAGTATGTTCACGATAAAGTGTGCATCTCAGAAAAAATTCACTGCCCCAACCTGCACATATTTCAAAGGCGCCCTGAGCGACATGCGCCCAGCAAAGTTGGTAACGATGCATGGAAAGTAATTCTGTATCTTAACGTCCAATAAAAAGTGTTAGGTAACCGTTTCGGATAACTTAAGTTACTTCTTTCGCTTTCTGTTTATTTTTTAATGCACGGAAGTGTAGAAATTAGCTGAGTTGTTAGATATTTACTTTTCAAACATTTTCACAGTTTCACTTAACCGACTCACGAATAAAGTGATGAGGCCCACGAAAATGTTAATTTCACATAAGGCAAAAAATACACAACGTGCATAAATAATATATTTTAAAGAAGGGCT
This sequence comes from Dryococelus australis, assembly GCA_029891345.1. Classification (NCBI taxonomy): domain Eukaryota; kingdom Metazoa; phylum Arthropoda; class Insecta; order Phasmatodea; family Phasmatidae; genus Dryococelus; species Dryococelus australis. Next base: position 112,935,491 of record CM057004.1, on the reverse strand, counting down.
TTCAGAAGTGCTGGTTTTACCGTGGATAGCCTATAATCGTAGTCATTACAGTATGTATCAAACAATAATTGTTTTTGTGGCAAGCCTACTTCGCAGTGGTTTTTAAACAAATTTTCCTTTGGGGCGAAAAAGAATGCGTCGCAGAAAAGAAGGCATTTTGCCAGTAAACTGTGAGTGAGCGTGAACAGTCACACTTTTCACTGCACCATCTTGCATGGCAAAGGGTGTAAACACCTCCTACCTCACTTCATAGTGCCAGACGATGTGCTAACAGCGATCAGTTTGGGTGTCTTCACATGTATCGATCAGTCTGCGTCGTCGAGGTGACAAACTGGATAATCGACACTTCATAGTGCCAGACGATATGCTAACAGCGATCAGTTTGGGTGTCCTCACATGCATCGATCAGTCTGCGTCGTCGAGGTGACAAACTGGATAATCGACACTTCATAGTGCCAGACGATGTGCTAACAGCGATCAGTTTGGGTGTCCTCACATGTATCGATCAGTCTGCGTGGTCGAGGTGACAAACTCGACAATCGACACCTCATAGTGCCAGACGATATGCTAACAGCGATCAGTTTGGGTGTCCTCACATGTATCGATCAGTCTGCGTCGTCGAGGTGACAAACTGGATAATCGACACTTCATAGTGCCAGACGATATGCTAACAGCGATCAGTTTGGGTGTCCTCACATGTATCGATCAGTCTGCGTTGTCGAGGTGACAAACTCGACAATCGACACTTAATGTTCCACGCGAGAATCCCGCCAAGCCATCACCGCGTGCGTATTTTTACGTCATGGTGTACCCTTCTTACAGTTACTGAGAAACGCGATTCATCCCTTTATCAGCCGGCCGGCGCAAACTGCGAACATCAGTAAGCTACTACGACAAAATATTAATTTCGTAATTTAATAAACGTGTATATTCCATAGTATCCAAACCTCACTGTAAAAAAATAATGGGAAAATTACCTGACAAGTCTAAGGTAAATTAGCAAATATGTGTGGGAAACACAGTTTTCTTTACAGCTAAGGTAAAATTACAGCATTCTGGCGTAAGATTCACGTACATGGTAGAGAAAAATTCCATTCATGGATGGGTAAATTACCTTATGACGCGTGTATCTCATCGTCATATTGTAACTATTTAATAATTGAATTTTATATGTATTTACCTGAAAATTAATTTTTATTGTCTAGTCATACAAGCTGTCCAACATGGCTCTTTATATGTAAGGTATAAATACCGCACTCTGGAGTAAAATTCACGTAGATACATAGCGGTGGAAAATCCCATAAATGAATGAGAAAATTACCTTACGACGCGCGCATCTTACCAACATTGTTTTAACAGTTAAGTGGGAGGGCGGGTGGAAGAAACAATATTTAACACGCTAATATTTCCCTAATGCTGTCACGCTGTAGTCGTGGTGTAATGCATAGCTCAATGGTCTGTAATGATAAGAGGACCATGGTTAGCGGCCATCCACCAGCAAGTGTCGAGGATTTTAGAGTTGAAGTTTCGATTGCTACTTGTCAGAAAATATAGATGATAAGAATATTAATACTCCGTGGCATTTTTAAATATAATTTTATCATACAATATCGTTAATTTTTCCCTTACTTGTATGGGATTTTTCCCCCACTTTTGTCGGGTACTTTATCCCCGTACGATTAGGGAATAGTACTTTACTTGTTATGTCAAGTTACTCTACATTTAAGAGGCAATTTTACCTTACATGTAGAGGTATTTAGCTTCCTTTGCATGTAAGGGAAGCTTACATGTGATGTTTTTTTCAGTGCATGTACTTCGTACGTTACGATTGAACGGTCAGGAGCAGGGAAGTATTCTTGACATTTTGGTGACTCCTTCAGCATTCTATAATTCCTGCGCGTCTACAGAAATATAATACAGAGACTGGTATTTGTGTAAACAGGAGTTCTTTGAACGTAATCTTTGTACAAATATAGCACCACAAGCCACGACGTTTGGCTAACAATTTTTATACACCAACAGCCAAACTTATAGATACAACTATATGTGCCGTTAACAAATTGAGGTTCAATGAAACACACGTGCAATCTATTTTTGCCGATGTCGTGGATAGAATGTTTGCTGTCATAATGTTAACGCCAGCATAAATAAGATGTTACTGAATGTTAACCCTTTAGGAAGGCACACATTTACTGTCACTGAAGACAAGGTTGAAGTGAGCTGCCTATATTCTCCACTGCACCAATATCAGCTGTGTTGGTCTCTGTATTTATAATTACCTTCTTCCTATTGGTCCTGGTCACATAAGACACACCTACTGAACTCTGCTACGTTTATTGTTGGCTGTACACCGGCCAATGGAGTTGCTCGCTGACTATGTGCCAATCAATGTATCGTGACTGATGTAACATGTTTCCCAATCTACCGTGTTCAATTGAGAAATTATTTGAATGAACAATTCTTATCTTACGAATTGAAATGGTGACTAGTTGCAGTTTTTTTCTTAAATTCCCATAAAGTTCAGCGAAACAGTAAAACCATAGAAGTGTGAGACTTGTCTTCAGGAGCAAAGAAATTTCCAAATTAACGTTGCCCGTCTATATACGTGCATATTCCCCAAATGGTCAAACGTGTTGGTACTGTTGTACAAAAATAATTTTTGTACACTCACATTACACAAGCTCACATCGCAATTTTTAGTCTTGCTACATTTTAAGAAGAATTAGAATTTATTTTATGGCTGCACTCTTACACTTGGTGGATATAAGAAGCGATATTCAAAACAGTTTTTTTTTTCAAGAACACCAAAAGTTTGCAACTTGAGATTGATAACAGTGATTACCTTGTCGCGTACAAATATTTATAGGCTGTTAATGGTATAGTGAGCACTTTTGAAATCAACCTTTAAAAAATGCCACTGCCTCTACCTGCGTTTATATTATTGGGCATACTGAGTGGCATGGGCCCAGTAAAGTTGGTAACGACCAAGGGAGAGTAGTTCGTTTCTATAACATTGAATTCAAATTACTAGGTGAACATTTGTGAATGCAGAAAATGATTAATTTTGTTTTCCAATTTTTGTAATGGGAGTAAATGCTAGCGATAGCAAATTGGTAAAATATTTACTATTCTAATAACCCCACGGCTTGACTTGACCTGCGTATGAATAAAGTGATCAGTCCCACGGCAATTTTAATTTTACTTATGGTGTAAGAATACACAACGAGAATGCAAGTAGATCTTGAGCAGGCTTTCAAAAGTGCTCATTTTACCTTGAACAGGCTATACCAATGTATGTGTCAAATTATTGAGAGTAAATTGTTAAAAAAAAAAAAAAACACGAAGAAAATAGTAAATATAGCATATTTACGTTAAATTAGAAATATCTTAAATAAAATTCTTGGCCCGAACTCTAAATATTTAAACAGCTCAGGCCGAAATCCGTTTAAGAGCTTAAATGTTGCTATCGTTCATAATTTTGGTAAGCGCTGTACACTCGCGTAGAGCATGCTTTTTGCAACATAGTTTAATACATTTGTAGACGAGGTAGTTCATCGCAGGAAAAGTTGACTGTTTGCTAGGATTTAACGAACTGTACACATGTCCGACAGTTTCCTTTCTTTATTGTCTGTCATGCATGTATGAAGATACTATCTCATTTCACTGGGCCAATGAGTATTCTGATACTATAAGGCAGAACGTTCGTGATTGGTCTGCAAACAACTTGGCCGAGTTAAATTCTTGTCCATCCAATCATGAAAGATTAAAACTAGTTAGAGTGTTACAGAAGAAATGTTGGCACAAAAAATCTCCGTGATTTTCCGTCATCTCTAGCAGGTATTTGGTAAAATTTTGCAAATATTTATGCCTTAATTTTCCCCGCTGTTGTTTCTGCAATGTGATTCTGATTTAATAAACGTTTGAGCACTGCCCCGGCATAGACAAACCTTACTCTCGACGTGGCCTGGTGTTCAGCACCCAGTCTACTCGCGAGCGAGCTGATTGGCCTACGAGCGTTCTGTCGGGAGTCGCACAAACGTAGCACGTAGCAGTCTCCTCATGGACGACACACGACTGAATGTAAACTGTCACGCAACGTACACTAGTATTGTTTATTTTTCATAACAGGAACACTGTATGTAAGGTAGTTAGTGGAGGGGTGAGGGGAGGGGAGAGGGTCCACGCGCATCCTGTCGGCGTTGGGGCGAAGCAAAAAAAAGCCACGTGATTGTACGGCGACAACAATAGTTCACTATGTGACCGTATGGAACAACGTAACCAGGTTTAAGGGAGGAAAGTAGCTACAAACGCTAACTATTGCTGGTAAAATCAGTGTTTGGGTTCATATGGGCGTCTCAGTAAATAAATATTTTCGGGATACAAATTTTGTTCAGGTAAGGTAAAAAATGATCTATAGTCACCACAATCTGATTTTGTCCTATTAAGTACATTCAAAGAATAATAATACTGAAAATTGTTTAAAAGAAAACTTTTAAGGATTTCCTGCGCATTTTAACCGATTTCCGCGAAAATATTTCAAGACCAGTTGTTTTTCATAACACTTTATCTCAGATCCACTTTCGTTATTGTACGATTTACGTATTACCAGAGCTAGTGACTTTTCGCGAAAAAAAATATGAGTACACAGTAGAATTCAACACTATAAACACCCAACAGCAGTTTGTCTACTGCCATTGGTTGCTGTCTGAGAAGGCGTTTTCATATTTGACCGGACCACTCAGAATTCGGCAACATCGGGACGGCTCCTACGTGATTCGTGTGCAGACCGTTAACCAGTATCAAAAAGTGATTCAGCCAATCGAGATAGGTATAAGACCCTACAATCTTTTGAATTATAACTTATCTCGAAATCTTCTCGCGAAATTTCAATATCCCTACGTATTACTCGTCTTGTACACGAATCACAGACCTATAGGGTCGGAGTAACCTAATTTTGATTGGCCAGTTAAGTAAGGAAATGCTTTCTTCCAATAATACGCGGCCAATATGCAAACGGCAACTGCTGATATGACCGTATGCTATTGAAATATAACACGCGCGGAAATATATTTGGCGAAATTCGGATATTCCTACTTAAGACTGTCGGATACCAAAAAAATGAATAATTTTATATTTGTTCCAACCATCGAGTAACTGGTACGCACCGTATGTGATAAAAATAAATTACGCTTTATGTTATTTTAATATTTTTGATGTCAGATTCAAAATTTTCCTTTTTTACGACTGCGATAGTAACACATACCAACTGTGTTTTACAAATGAAAAAAATTACGAAGTTCACTAATGTTGACATATATACAATCACCAGATAATATAGAACATATTGAAAACATAATATAACATTTTTTGCACATTTTAAACTATTTATAAAAAAATCGATGAACCCGTATTTTGTGATTACTAGAGCCACTTGTTTTTCCACGAAAAGGTTTACCCCCTAGCTAGACTTCAATATCCTATATCCACACTTGCAGCTTTCCTCTGGCTATTGGCCGCCTGTCATTGTGTGAAGACATTAGTGAGCCAATCACGTTAAGTTTCTCCGATACTGGCTGTTAGTGATTCGCGGGCGGAGAGATAAGAAGCGTAAAAGTTCAAATGACCCAACCACGAAAGTGATTCTGTACTAAAGTGTTTCGACACACAACTCGTCCCGGAATCTTCTCGCGAAAGACAGGTGCCCCTAGTGATTACATATAGGTATGCCAAGAGGTAGCGTACGGCGTTAGTTTATGGTGTAAATGTTTTCAATTTACGACGGAGTTAGTATTTATTATTATGGCTGCAGAAAATATTAAAAAAATTAGGACTTGTCAAATTCAGTTTTGACGTCAAATTATTTAAAAAATATAAAATATAGGAAAAAATTTTATTCGAGGGAAATGTCATAATATACGCTGAACAATGTTTGGTACAATTGTAAAATAATAATCTTTTCTGTGTCAAACGCTCTTAATCACGTAATATATTATCCCATGAATAGTCGGTGCTGTACAGGTTCATAAGGCGGAATAATACACAGCGTGCATTCAAGTAGATCTCAAGCAGGGCTTTCAAAAGTGCCCCTTTTACCCTGAATAGTCTACGCATACATGGGAGCCAACACCGAAAGAAAATCTTAGGACGTGTTTACAGTACGTAGCTTGCTAGAAAGCAGTCTGGTTTTCCCGCGACAAACAGGATGATATAGTAAACTTGTGACAGGTAAAGGGATTTTACGACTTCCGTGGCCGACTTGTGGTTCTTAGCACACATTCGTTCTAGACCAAGGACGTGCGTGCTGTTTTTAGACGTAAGATGGATTAGCACAGCTTGTAACCTGCTCCTTCGTAAGCCATCCGATACACAAACTACGGTGTTAGTAACCCTTTCATTCCTCTATATTGATTTATAATTAGGAATACCAGAATTCCGCGAAAATATTTCCACGCATGCTACATTTGAATACCATACGGCCATAACAACAGTTTTCTTTTGCTTATAGGCCTCGTCATTTTTTTTGTGTGATCTTCTCCTACTCGACTAGCCAATCACAATTAGGTAACTTCAATACAATGTGTCTGTGAGTCGCGTTACATGGAAACCATCCAATGGCGGAAGTGGATCTCAGCTAAAGTGTTATGAAATACAACTGGTCGTGAAATCTTTTCGCGAAATTCGGGTGACCATCTTTGTAATTTCTGTGGTTGCAAATTAGAACTTTTTGGATGCTGCGTGGTGTACTTAACCTGAAAGAGATCTTGTTTCGTTATCACAACCAATAATCTGTATTCTCTGTGCTTGATGATCAGTGTTATGAACCAGTCATAACGTAGCACAATAGCATGGTTTCGGAATCAGTAGAGACCTGCAAAATTCGCATTATTATTAGAGGACAGGTTAAACTTCAAACACGTGTACCTTTGCAACATGTTTATAATTGGACCATACTTTATTTGACACGCCCTGGGCAACTCTGCGCCTGTAAATGAACGCTTCACAACTGTGTGCTCCAATCACATGCAGTTCAGCCGAAAAGGATGTGGCTTCACAGCTCTACGACGCCGGCTCGAGTGTATACAGTACTGTGGAGTTCCACCTGGTTCCAAATAACAACGCGAATTTTGCATGTCCCTAGGAATCACTTACCCGCAGGAAAGATCATTGGGCACTGAGCCCAGCAAAGTACAGTACACGTCAAATATAACCTTCCTGTGCAACATGTTGACGATTGTCTACAATGGACATCAGAAGGATAAACTTAAATAGGTAATTATTTAAAAAAAACTACAGTTATCCCTATTTTTAGAGACCTGAAGAATTCGCGGATTCATTTTGGGACAAGCTAGAATTCAAAACACATGTGTTTCTATGACGTTAGCCATTGGTCCACACAGCGTTTGACACCTAGAGAACGGTGGCCCAATCGTCACCTTCCAGTGTGACAGCAGACAACCAATGCACAGTTGGCATCGGCATATCTGTACATACGACTGTAGAGTCTAGTCTGCAGGTCACTGTACATACGACTGTAGAGTCTAGTCTGCAGGTCACTGAACTTGCAACATTTTCAGGTCTATTCCTATTACCTGCAGGATTCATTTTCTTCTACTGTCTTTGAATGTGTATAAGTGTGTGTGATTCTGAACATCTTGGGTCGTCATTAAAATAATTCTCACGATTGTTGTGTTTCTCGCCCGGGGTGTCCTGTCCCTTCACGGAGAGAGAGGGAGGTAGGGAGAGAGAGAGAGAGAGAGAGAGAGCTAACGTGGGAAGAAGTTCCGAGGAATGTTTAATATATTCCGCTGGAATGTTTGCAAATTTCATGAAGTCTTTCTCTCACTTCCCTCTGCAAGGTGACTGCGTCTCTCAAGCACCGAGGATATTCGGTTCTTCCCGCGCGATAATACTTTACAAGCGCGGCTGCTTCATAACCACATACCAAAAAATTTCGCGACCTACAGACCAGACTTGAAAACCCCGTGTAAACTCAGTTGAGTTTGATTTGTCTTTTAATCTTTGGATGACGTCCGCAGTAAGAAGAGGACGTAGCCGGACGTGATTAATTCCTTAATATCTTTGGTTTCGTTATTGGTCTAAATCATGACCCAATACATAATGCATAGAGGCACCTGTTTTTCGCGAAAAAATTTCAGGATAAGTTGTATTCCTACGGGCTTTGTTCAGGAACATTTTCGTAATGGGATATTATGAATTGTCATGCGTAGGGGCAGTGAAATTTCGCAAAAAGATTTCAGGACAAGTTAATTTTCTAAACACTGTAGGGTCGTTTACTAATCTTGGTTGGCTGAATTACTTTTTGACGCGTGTTAACTGCCTGCACACGAATCATGTAGGAGCCGTGTCGAAGTTGCCGAATTCTGAGTGGCTCGGTTAGGTATGAATACGACTTTCCAACAAGACAGCAACCAATGACAATAGACGAAGAGCTGTCGGGTATTTATAGTAATGAACACTACTGTGGAATCAAATTTATTCGCGAAATCTCACTATGCGTGTTATTCGTTTGCCCGTGAATCACGGATGGTCGGCATTGGAGACACTTAATTCTGATCGGCTCACTCATGTAACAGACTGTCTTCACACAAAGACAAGCGGCCAAAAGTCAAATAAAGAATGCAAGTGTGCACACAGGATATTGAAGTCTAGCTTCGGTGTGAATCCATTCGCGAAAAACAGGCGACTCTAACAACACACAGGGACACCCGAATTTCGTGAAAAGATTTCCACGTATGGTAGAATTCAACACCCTACCGGTATATCAGCAATTTTATGTTGCTATTTGGTTGCGTATTTTTACGGGAAAACATTGTCTTACTGGTAGGGACATGAAAGATTCGCAAGTTCAATGACTTACAGGCTAGATTCTACAGTCGTATGTACAGATATGCCGATGTTAACTGTGGATTGGTTGTCTGCTGTCACAGTGGAAGGCAACATTTGAACACCGTTCTCGAGGAGGTGTCAAACGCCATGCGGATCAATGGTTAAAGTCATATATACACATGTGTCTTAAATTCTAGCTTGTCCCGAAATGAATCAGTGAATTCTTCAGGTGTCTACTTACTGGGCTGTCCAATCAGAATTAGGTTACTTCTGTAGAGTGCGTCTGTAATTCGCGAGCAGACACCTAAGACGGTCTAACTGTTTCGGCCAACAAATGCAGAAAGGACTTTGTCTCTATGTTGGCGCAGTGTAGATGTTAAACTGAAAACAATAGAGAGCCGCTCCAATATGCCAGAAAAATACTAGGTATGGGTTTGCTCAGTGAAAGATTCGTTAACTAATTCAATGTTTATCATAACTTCCTTCCCATCTTACGAAAGAGTACAAATCCCAAAAAGGAATTAAGACATTCTTTAAAAGTTTATCACTAGGGATAGGAAAAATTCGCGAGTTCAATGACCTGTAGGCTAGACTCCACAGTTATGTGTATACTTTAGGCTCACTTGTTTGTTCATTGGCTGCTGCCCCATAGATTATAGACTGTTCACGATAAGATGAACACTTTTTAAGGCCCTCCCAACAGGCATTAACGGCTAGTAAATATATCCTATTGCAGCCGCAGGCATTAAATTTTAATGGTGGTGAAATGTATGCACTGTATTTATTGGTCACATTGCAATCTTTATATTAAAAAGCAGCAGGACGATGGAAATTGGATGAAAAAAAAATTAAGGGCCTTAAAAAGTGCTCACTTTACCGTGAACAGCCTATAGCCAGTGTTACTTATCACCTGGCAGTATGGAACTCGCTACTTGTTTCGTTGCAAGTCTGCTATTGGATCAGAGTCGTCCAGGGCGTGTCTAATAAACTGCGATCCGATTGCAAAGTCAACTTCAGTGTACACGTGTTTGACGTCTATCTTGTCCTGACATGAACTCGCGAAATGTTCCTATCCCTATTTATCACAATCCCATATTAAGTTCTCCTTTAAATGCTTTACAGTTCCTTTCTTTGATTATATAAATGATTATAAAAGAGTAACAAAAGTTTACATAACTAGTAATGAATTTTGGTCGCAACCCTTCCCGCCGCCCATTTTTAATTAAAACCTGGAACAATAGTTCCTGCTCGTTCAAAGTCTCTGGCCTATCGCCCCGCAAAGAGAAAATAGAGTGGGGGGGAAGGGGGGTGAAGGCTATATATATACAATTTTCAAAAGCTTCCAGATCAATTAAAAACGGTCTTCGCAGTTTCTTTACGCTCCCTGGTGTGTCTGGCTGACCGGCATCTCGTTACCATGGTGACGCTCAGGGAGTACAGCGAAGTTCCCAAGGAGGCAGCCGGCCACGCGGCACGCACTTCGCAGCCAACCTCTAGACACTGGGATAGGAGTAAACAGAACGCTTCATTTATTTCCGATTCGATTTTGTTTATTTGCCCATTGCAATATCGGCAATATAAAAAGCGCAAAATTATTTCAATTTATTTGTATAATGTAAATAAACTGCTTATCGTTTTATGGACATTTTTCAAAGGAATTGAAAATTAAAATATAGTTATATTGATTCAATTGTAGAGACTGAAGTGCAATGATTTATATAAATTCGCATTTCTTTTTACGATGTTGGTGGTGATCTGAGTTTACATGTCGTCGTATGGCCGTTCATTGTCGATTATGTGAGCTAGTTAAGTTTTTAGCAACGATTTGGCGTTGTGCACCGACACTTGACAGCTCACAGCGTCCTTTTATTTTCATATGTATTTCTACATTATTTTTAATGCGATAATTGAACACATTTCTACTAAAATGGGTGGAACTAGAGGATTGAAATCTTACACAGAAAACTGTTCACGTGTAGTAGTGCCAACCCATGAACACAATTTTTTTTTTTTTGTTTTGACATTGGCATATTTGCACTGGGTAAAAACAATAAGCGTCCCACTGCCTTCCCTTGGTTGACGTCTCTGGTACTTGTGTACTCGTTCGCAGGCACCAAAGGTAAGTCGTGTCCACGGCCCTCACTTAGAAACAGTATTCATAGGCACCATGAACTTAGGCGTAGATTCAAATGTGACAGGTCAGTCACAACGCTGAGTTAAAGTGTTGTGCAATCAACTAGTAATTACGTTTATTTTCGCGAAATTCGGGTGTCTCGGATAGCACGACGTAGTACAATAACAGGGTCATTTATTACCTGTCTTGTTTTTTCGGAGAAATTTCTACGTGTTTTGAGTGAGCAGAGAGAAGGACATAGGGAGACCGTTTGATTTATCTCACTTTTATTTGTATTGATGGCCAAAACATTTATTATTGTTTTGCGAACCAGTGGAGTTGTATCCTTGGATAGCTGTGGTTGACAAAATATGCATACAAACTTTACTGGTACCAACAGTTTCGGGGAAGGAAAATAAATACCTTATCTTGCAGAAATAAAATACCAGTCGTGAGTATGATACTATAAAATTTTAAATAATGAAAATAAAACCAAATCAGTATGTGTTGCTGCAATATTTTATTTTAAAAATTATCTTTCATTCTTTCTTTAATTGTTCTGACTGAAAATTAAAATTTATCTGCTAACTGAAAAGAATTATATTAAGTGTGTGCGTCTAAAAAATGTTTAAAATATCAGTGTAAGTTGGAGTATAATGACTTCAAGTTTACGCAATCCTTACAATAATAATTTTAAATGAAAAAAGAATGAATTTAAAAACTGTTAAATTAATTCTGCTTCACTTAAAAATTAGCCCTGAAAATTACCGTCAGAAAACTCTAATTAAAGATTGCCTCACGTAACTGAGGTTACGATGTTAGTTCAATTTCTCCAAATGACAAGTTAAATTTACTGGTTCAAAATCAGGGTTCATTAAGTAATCCGCCCCAGCACTAGCTCATTCCATAGAACGGCGGACCTCTGGTTTGCCATATCTACATATTAAATAAAAATACAAAACTTCAAAAACTATATAAATTTGAGAGTTCACACTGTAGACGGTCAGAATTCTGTCCCATAATTACATGGATGAGCTCCTCCTTCTCATATAAAGGGTTAACGTCATCTGGTTGGAGATGCGTTTCTCACGCTCGTAATGGCGCCTTGCGCTAAGCGGCGCCGCGTCAGATGTCGACTCGAACAACTCCAATAATAATAAGTAGGCCTAGGGATCTCAGCCGTCATATTCTCGTGGCCAGGTTCTCCTACCAAAACTGTAACTTCTGGGACATATAGCTATTAGCTAACTTAGGGTAGCGCCGGAGACTTTGGCGATTAAAACCCCAGCGAAAATTATCTCGGCCATAATTTCAAAGGTCCCACCCAAAAGCAAACTACTTCCGGTAACTATCTCTATCCTACTTCCGGTGAAGCGAAAAAGAAAATTACGAGAAAATAAAATACAATTAAAAGAAAAGTGAGAAACAGTTAATTACTATTGAAAGATTACAAGATTAATTTACAAAGAGGAAAACTCTATAGAAATTCACTATTTAAGATATCTCTGTGTGTTAAAACATAGCTGAATAGGTTGATACACTCTATATTGGGATTCATCTTTAATTATTTAATTCAAGTGATTTCTTTGTTGTAATTATACATTGTATTAAATTGGAGTAATTATTCGTGAGCAGTAAGTGATACCAATTTACTGTGGGATTTTGAGTTCAGAGAATTGTGACGTAGTTATTGTAAATAAAATAAGGAAATTATGATTAATTAATTTAATTTGATTACGGCCTCCATCCCTTAACGAACCTGGTATAGCCCACTTAATTTATAGAGAGAGAAATTGTAACATTATGTAAGGTAAAAACTACACCAGACGGAATCCCGTCATTACCTGGCATTCAAATAAGTAATTAGGTAAGTTAGAAAGTCAAATAATTTTAATTTTAAACTAAACTTAACAATACCGTAGTTATATGCCATAAGTAGGGATAGGAAATTTTCGCGAGTTCAATGACCTGTAGGTTAGACTCATCAGTCCTCTGCATACTTGAGCCTCAGCTGTGTGTTCATTGGCTGCCACCCCGCACCTGGCAGTTATGGGATTCGCAAGGCGTTTCGTTTCAAGTCTGCTATTGGCTCAGAGGCGTGCAGGGCGTCTATAATAAACTGCGATCCAACTGCGAAGGTGACTTCACGATATACGTGTTTGACGTCTATCTTGTCCCGAAATGAATTCGCGAATTTTTCCTATCCCTAGCCATAAGGCTGCATAGGGGCAACGAGGATAGTCTACGAAAACTGCCAGTTTAAACCCTCAATGCGTTTTATGGAATCTAAACCAGGACCAGTCGCATCCATATAACCATGCCGTAGAAGTCAGTATTATATATATATATATATATATATATATAGGCTGTTCAAGGTCAAATGAGCACTTTGGAAAGCCCTGCTTAAGATATACTTCCAAGCACGTTGTGTATTATTCCGCCTCATGTAAAGTCAACATTGCCATGATCCTCGCTACTTTATTCATGCGTTGGTCAAGTGAAACTGTGAAATTAAATTATTAAAAAAGTAAAATATTTACAAATCTGCTAATTTTTTTTCGCTTCGATGCATTTAAAAAACAGAAAGCGAAAGACAAAATTTTAAGTTCCCGCATATGGTAACTTAACCGTTTTCATTCGACGTTAAGACATGGAACTGCTTTCACTTCATCGTTACCAACCTTACTGGGCCCATATATATATATATATATATATATATATATATATATATTAATAGGCGCATGTGATAGTTCCTTTTTTAGGCCGTTAAGTTATTTGCGGGGATATTGCTGCGCTTCACAAACCGTGCTATTCATTACAAAATTTGCGACACCTGACAATTAAAAATTACAAATTTCATCTCCACCACGTTGGTTGACTGGTGTTCGTTAAAATCGGATTATACTTTACTTTTTCGGGGGAACAAACAGGGAATTTTTCACGCTTGCCCTGCATTGAATTTTGGCTACTCTATTACACGAGATTATACTGGGCAGCGATCCACTAAATACTGTAAATGAATTTAAAAAATAAAAGGAGGTGGTCCTGTCAACTGGTTGCCCTCACTTGTATTACTAGGGGGGAGGGGGGGCGAGAATCTTATTTTAATCTGCAGTAAAACCTTATACTACTTTCCTTTGAACAACATAACAAAAAGGCGAATGTGCAATTGCCAGGGAACCTATGCAGATATACCATTATTTTGGAGCAAAATATGAAGCATTTTATATTATTTTACAGCAAGAATATTCAAAAGAATGAATTAAAATCCGAATTTCTGCGAGTGCAGGTAAATCGAAATTCAAACAAGGAAAGGTTTTAAAATCGGAAGCTTGGATTCTGGTTTTCCTGTTAGCTATTTAAAAAAATGATTCGCTGGTAGAGAACAAATTGTAGTAGAATGTCAGGAAAGAGAAAAATTTAAATAATATAAAATCTTTCACTATATTCTCTCTAATTTTAAAAGAGAAACGGCCAATGCGCTAACATATCTTAACTCATAAAGTAAGTTGGTTATCCAGAACAAACAAAAAAAACAGAGAAACTATAACGTTTCATTGAATATTACAATTTGTCGAAAAAAAAAAAGAGGTACTGTAACTTAAAAACACTTATGCAGGAGTTGGAGTATTTGGCTTATTTAATTGATGACAAACTTAATGCAAACACGAGTTCGGAGGTTAATTTTAGCGACTGCACTACCCTGATGTACACAAATTTGCGCATGTTGAACACGAAGGTGTCATTTCAAGAAAACTGTACACATAAGATACCGATACTGGTAATTTACTCTTAATCATTTCAGTACCGCTCACTTTATTGTTTCGAGTGTTGCAATCAGGTAATATTTTGGTTGGTACTGTGGTTATTTTTATTTAATACGTGCTTCGTTTAAACAAACAAATGAAGTGCTTAACAGACACTGGGAGAACCACTCACAAAGCATTGTTTTGGAGATGTCAACAAATCACATTGCCCACAGGAAATTTGATTGCGTTGGGCAGTGGTCTTAGCTGCGTACAGTTCCTGTAACTTATTCCTTTCCTCTGCAACATATTTAATAGACACAGAGACTGATGATGAAACAAGTGTAGTATCAACTTATGTACAGCACACGGCAAAATATTACTATTTTGAAACAGCTGAATTTGTGTATTTGAGTGGGTTGAAATGTATAAGTAGGGATAGGAAAATTTCGCGAATTCGTTTGAGGACAAGATAGACGGATCGCAGTTTATTAGACACGCCCTGGACGACTCTGAACCAGTAGCAGACTTGCAACAAAACAAGTATCGAGTGCCATACTGCCAGGTGAGAAGTAACATTGGCTACTCTCTGGGGCAGCAGGCAATGAACAAACATCTGAGACCCGAGTGTACAAAGGACTTTGGCTAAAATAAAACGTATTTACTGACAATTATCCCAAACGAGAGTGCTTCCAAAAGTGCTCACTTTACCATGAAAACCGCTGAGTTTACGGAAACCAATTGAGTTGCTAATATTTGGAAACAACCTTGGAAAGTTTTAAAGCCTAAAGAAAATTCGTACGTAGCCAAGGACGGTAAGGCTCATTTAAGCCAAATTTCCGGTAAAAGTTTTTACTTGTTCCTTAAGTAAGTTGTGCCCCTACAACCGAAGTTATTAAATGCGCGAGATTATCAAGCAACAGCAAAATGTATTGTGAATTATCACAATATCCGTACGCTGAATATCTGGAAACAACGCAACAGCCAGTCTTCATTAAAAGCATTCATTTATGTCGAAAACTTGAAAATCTTTGCTGTCGATGAAAAGAGCAATGAGAGTTATTTCGCTATTCAAATTTGCAGAACAGTTTTTAATAAATCAAGTACGGTGGAATGGGAAAGAATGGAGCGCTCGGTAAAATGAAACTTAAATAGAGTTTGCGATAATACGTACAACTTGAAAGTTTTATAAATGTTCCGAGGGCAAATTGGCGGAATGAAATAAATCTGTATTTTAAAAAAATACCCTTAAAACCATTTCAATGGAAACGTGTATATTCAGTAAAATTAAAACTTCCGAGAAATTACTTCGAGTCATCTTTACGGCCAATAATTGTTTCGTGTAAAAATATTTGTACTTCAATAACTTACGTGCATATACTTGAAAGTTTTCCTTTCGTTATTGGTAGGGATAGGAAAATTTCGCGAATTAATTTCGGGACAAGATAGAAGTCAAACACATGTATCATAAAGTCACCTTTGCAATTGAATCACAGTTTATTAGACCCGCCCTTCACGCCTCTGGGCCAATAGCAGACTTGCAAGGAAACACTTTGCGAATCCCATAACGTCCAGGTGCGGGGTAACAGCCAATGAACACACAGCTGAGGCTCCAGTATGCAGAGGACTGAGGAGTCTAGTCTACGGTAATTTAACTCGCGGCATTTCCCTATCCCTAGTTATTGGCCGTTTGTCTTTGTGAGAAGACATTGCGGTATTTGACCGAGCCAATCAGGTGTACACTGGCGTGTAGAAAGTCGCCGGACAGCAGTATGTAGAGGCGATAGTCGGTGGAGCCACTGTACCTTCACGTCTTGTAAGGACCCAGACGTGCTGATATAGCGCGAGCGAGTGTGTGTGTGCGCTGGTCATGGCATTGCATTACAGCCCTTCATGGACCTCAAGCACCTCCACAACGCGCCGAGCCATCGGCCCAAGTTGTCCGGAATTGGTTCGAGCAGCGTTCTGGAGAGTTTCAACGACTGGATTTTTCTAACTTTCATGTTTATGTTATTGGTAAAGATGATGGGAAATAGCGAAAATGTTATGAACCAACATATCTTTTATAAGCTATATCACTCATTATTGAATGAACAAGGTTTTGACTTCGCTAAGTTGTTTACAGACCAATCACGAACATTCAACCTCATTATCAGAAACAGTAAACTTTTCCCGCCATAAACTATCATCTATAGCTATTGGTATAGCTACCTGTTTTTCCGCGAAAATATTTACGCGAAGGCTGGACTCCAATGTTCTATGACAAACGTGCAGCTTTCCTTTGGTTATTGGCCACGTGTCTTTGACGGGAGACAGTTCCTTGCCAGACTGGGTCAATCACAATTGCGTAACTCCGACAATGAGTGTCCGTGATTCGCGGGCAGACACCTGCAACGCGAGACAGTTAAAATCATCCAATCACGAAAGTGGATCTGAGCTGAAGTTTTTGGAGTAGAGATAGCCCTGAAATCTTTTCGTGAAACACAGGTGGCTCTAGTTATTGGTGTAGAAGGACATAACCTAGACATAAGTAGGGCTATTGATTTTTCGCGAAAAAATATGGGTACACGGTAGACTTCAATACTATAAGCACACAATAGTAGTTTGTCTATTGCCATTGGTTGCTGTCTGCTTGAGAAGACGTCTTCATATCTGGCCAGGGCCACTCAGAATTCGGCAACATCGGCACGGCACCTACGTGATTCGTGTGCAGACAGTTAACACGTATCAAAAATTAATTCAGCCAATCAAGATAGGTGAACGATCATACAGTGTTTTGAAATATAAATTGTCTTGAAATTTTTTCGCGAAATTTTACTACCCCTGGACATAAGTTAAATCCAGCCTTCTCTCATCTGTTCCATCGCCAGTTAAGTTGAGAGTTTTGGTCGACGCTCAGCAATCAGGTGTTGAACTCCGGTACGGGTGAAATGACTTGGACATGGAGCAGTGGCAGAATGCAAGAGCCGTGGGAAACTGGAGCACCGCGAGAAAATTATCCGGTTACGGGCAAAGCACGTCATTTTTGCCACATGCGAAACTCCGGGAGCAACCCCGCCGGGAATCGAACCCGGTTCATCTTGGTGGGAGACGAGTGATCAGGATGCTGCATCACTGTGGTACCTGTTCCATCTCCATTCTGTCACAGAAATAAAGCTATTTATAAAGACATATTTTAATTTGTGATTATTTTACCAGTGGCGTAAATGAAACGAGGTAAGTTTCCGTCGGGTTGCGACCAACTTTGGCCATAGTGACGTCAGTGAAACCGCGCAAAAGCTGTTCAAGGTAAAGTGAGCACTTTTGAGGTTCTAGTTACTTTTTCATTTCAGCTATTTTTTATCCTTTAACCACCTTTTAAAATAACTAATTCCTAGTGACCTGAAAAATTCGCGAGTTCAATGACATCTAGGCTATATTCCATTGTCGTATGTAAAATCATGCAAATATCACTGTTCAATGGTTGCTTATTGTATTAGCAGAAGATGGCTATTGGGTCAGCATTTTATTGACTTTTTATTATAGTCTCAGAGTTGTCACACAGGTGTAAACTAACGGCTGGGCCAATAGCATAAGCAATATAAATGTACGAGGTTTTGGATTCTAGCTTGTCCCGAAATGAAACCGCAAATTTTTCAGGTCTCTACTAATTCCACGTAAGTAATAAACTCAGTGTATATATTCCACCATACTTGGAAGTTAACACATAAAAATAAAATAAAACCTATTTATAGAGACCTGCAAAATTCGCGTTATTTTCTGGCGGCATGCTATAATTCACCGTCATATACACATTAGAGTCAGTGTCACCTGGTTATTGGCTTCTGCAGCAACGAGGACCAATTTTTCCCTTTGCTTTTGATGCACGTTATTGAGCCAGTCGCTTGTTAATGGTTTCCTACCGGTTCAAACGTTTACAGGGCTTGTCCGGACAAACTGTAGTTTAATGGCAAACGCAGTACAAAATGACAAGTGATTGGAGTCTAGTCTGTCTTGAAATATTAACGTGAATTTTGCAGGTCTCTACCTATTTATTGACTATTATTATAAATAGGAGGGCTTTAATAAGTTCTCACTTTACTGTGAATAGCCTATATTGGGATATTCATCAATGTATCCACCAGTGGTTTTAACACTGGTGTACACCGGTTGGGGCATTTCTCGAATATCAGGTTGATTTTTCAGAGGCATTTGCGTACGTTTCCAGACATAAATCATTACCATTACACTCAAAGTGTACAGTTTCCATCGAGCGTTTGTAAAACTCAATTTTGGAATGTATTAGAATCACGGAAAGAGGTGAGTTTGATTTTTTTTTCCTGATTAAACCCCCGAAAATTCTTTGGTTGACGTTTCGGTGCACGTACACCAGACCCGCCTAACCCTTTGCGGAGTTTGCACTTATATATATATATATATATATATATATCGATAAAACAATAAAAGTGTGAGTTTTGTCTCCAAGAGCAAAGGGAGTTTCACATAAACATAGCCCCGTATATATATATATATATATATATATATATATACGGGGCTATGTTTATGTGAAACTCCCTTTGCTCTTGGAGACAAAACTCACACTTTTATTGTTTTATCGATTCACTGGACTACAGTGGAATGGAATAAAAAAAATTACAATTAGTTGACATTTCATTTCGTAAGAATAAAACTTTTATTTTCAGTAATTTCTCAAAAGAACATAATGAATTGTAAATCATGCGACATGTAAAACATTGTAACTCCCATCGTGACACATTAACTGGTACACAGTCAACGCGTGACTTCATTGGTCGACGGCCAGCCAATAATAAACGTTGCTGGGCACAGTAAGCATGCCTGGTGTAGCCAGGACCAATAGGACGATTGTATTTGAAAATACACTGACCAACACGATTGACGTTGCTGAAGTGGAAATTATAGGCATCTCACTTCAATATTGTCTTCAGTACCAGTAAATGTATGCAGTCCTTGATCGGCTAATCTTCAAACTGGCTGAACTGACGGAACAATCGGTTTCACAGGAATCAATTGAAACATTAATCTCCGAACATCCGGTGTCAAAACGGTAAGTGTACTGGTGAATTTTCAAGTACGCGGAATGAGGGGAGCGGAATTCGTGTTCGATATGACAAGTGACGGCGTGTGCAGGCTCTGAAAAGATGAGAACACTTTGCTGTAAACTTGTGTTATATTTTTCTGGCGAGGAGATAGCAATTACTCGATGAGCGATGGAAATGTTTCGCTGCATCTCCCCCCCAGCTCCGTGAAAAGGGACATGAATGCGGTCATCATCGTCCTTGTTTCACCTGAAGCGACGCTCGTATGAATCTCCGTTGTATACCGCATTGCCAAATGTGGAATGTAAAACAGACATATTCCCGCAACATCACGGTCGTGAAGAGAAATGTTACCAGCGTCACAAAGATACCTACCGAAGCACGCGATTTTTTTAAATCTAATTTACTCATAAAAGAAAAAAAAGAAATAAATTTTGCTACGTCGCTGATTACATATTTCGTGGGAATTATTTATTCAAGCATGTGTTTTTAGTCGTTTGCAGTTGTATGAACGAAAATACTATAAGTAATGATAGGAAAATTTCGCGAGTTCAATGACCTGTAGGTTAAACTCCTCAGTCCTCTGCATACTGGAGCCTCAGCTGTGTGTTCATTGGCTGTTGCGCCGCACCTGGCAGTTATGGGATTCGCAAGGCGTTTCCTTGCAAGTCTGCTATTGGTCCACATGCGTGCAGGGCGGTTATAATAAACTGTTATCCAATTGCGAAGGTGACTTCACGATATATGTGTTTGGCGTTTATCTTGTCCCGAAATGAATTCGCGAAATTTTCCTATCCCTACCTATAATCAATGCATCCCATGTATAATACATAGGTACTACAAATTTCCAAAGTTAAACATTACACATAATAAATCCCGATTTTTTTTACGCTCGCCAGAAATCTACATTGAGATGGCACGAGGTAAAATTTTAAAATTCACGCGGTTTGCTAGGCCTAATTCACTATAAGAGCATTACATTTTCTATAAATTTGGTTAATACGTTGATGGAAATAATACTTAGTTTTATAAAAATATCATCGTATGTCAAAAGGTAAATGTTTGGTACATTTTGAGGGTTATAACTAGAGACCTACAAAATTTCACGTTATTATTTGGGGACACGTTAAACTTTAAACACATGTACGTTTGCAATATGTTTGTCATTGGACCACACTTTATCTGACACGCCCTGGGTAACTCTGCACCAATAAATGAACACTTCACAATTGTGTGGCCCAATCACGTGCAGTATAGTTAGAAAGGGCCTGGCTTCACACACACACACACACACACACACACACACACACACACACACACACATACATATATATATATATATATATATATATATATATATATATATATATATATATATATATATATATATATATATATATATATATATATATATGCAGCAGCCAATGGAAGAACGACGCAGGCTTCGGTCTATACAGTACTGCGAAGTTCAGCCTTATTGCAAATAATTACGCGAACTTTGCATGTCTCTAGGTATAAGTAGGGACACCCGAATTTCGCGAAAACATTTCCGCGCATGATATATTTCAATACCCTTCGGGCGTACCAGCAGTTTTCCTTTCCTTATTGGACGCGTTTCTCTGTGAGAAAACATTTTCTCACTTGACTGGCCAATCAGAATAAGGTTACCCCGATCCTGCACGTCTGTGATTCGCGGGCAGACACTTAGGCGCCCTAAGTGTCTGCCCGCGAATCACAGACGTGCAGGATTAGACCTAGATCGTCCAATCACGAAGGTGGATCTCAGCTATCGTGTTATGAAGTGATACTGGTCGTGAGGGCTTTTCGCGAAATGCGGATGTGCCTAGTAATAAGTAGAGCTAATCACATTTCGCGAAAGAAAATGAGTTCACGGTAGAATTTAACAATATAAGCACCCAAAAACAGTTTATCTGTCATATTTTACCGGGCCACTCATAATTCGGCAACATAAACATGGCTTCTACATGATTCGTGTGCAGACAGTCAACACGCGTCATAAAAGTGATTCCGCCAATCAAGATAGGTATACGATCCTACAGTATCTTGAATTGTAACTTGTCATGAAATCTTTTCACGAAATTTCACTACCCCTAGTTATAAGTAATATGGTGGAAGAAAAAATTGTGAATCTTTTGGGCCGGACGTTCGACCCCATAGAATTCCTTAATTTTATTAATATCAGAAAATTTAATTTGTTTCGCTAAGGTGCGTTCAAGGAAAAGAATGACGGAAGCGATAGAGGCGACACTAACACGCGTGCTTAGCACCGCGTCGCCCCTACGCGCAAAACACTCAACGTTTCTGTCGTTGCATTCTGCTATTAAAAATAGATGTGTAAAAGAGGAAGTCCCAAAAGCAACGATGAAAACACTAATGCATTGTTTTCTTTCACAGGTGTCTGAAAAAATGCTCTCTGTAGAAGACCGAATGGCCATTGTTTACTGGAAACTTGATACAGCTCACGCACCTCCTTGAGTGTTTTACCACCATCAACGATATGGAAAAGCGCCACCAATAAGGACCAATATCAGACTTCTTGTATACAAATTCAGACGACCCTTTAGTGTTTTTCATGAGATATGTCCTGGACGACCATCAGCTTCTGTAGTCACAGTCGTGAGCAATCAGGCCGTTTAAGGCAACGATATCCCATTTCTACAGCTTTTGAAAGACATAATTTTGTACCCAAATGGAAGCCGATATATAATATCCTCTTACAATTTTGTTACAAATTGTTTTTATTATGTAGTCTAATTTTTTCAACACAAAAATCTGTATAATATTAACTAATAATCAAATAAACAAAACCTGTGTTAATTAATTAATTCGGCAAAAGCATGCAGTTTTTTTACGCTAACCAAATTAGACTGGTGTCGTCCCGCGAATCACAGACGTACAGTATCGGAGTAACCTAATTCTGATTGGCCAGTCAAAGAACATGCCATCTTACGGAGACACGCCACAAATAAGTAGGGACCTGAAGAATTTGCGTATTCATTTTAGGGTAAGGTAGAACTCAAAACAAGTGTGTTCATATAACTTCAGCCGTTGGTCCACACGGCGTTTGACACCTCCTGGAGAACGATGGCTCAATCGTCGCCTTCCACTGTGACAGCAAACAACCAATGTACAGTTTACGTTGGCATATCTGCAGCCTACATACTAGTGTTAGTTTTAGCCTGCAGGTCATTGAACTGGCGTATTTCTCATGTCTCTACCATTAAGCAAAAGAATACTGCTGGTATGTTCGTAGAATTTTGAAATATAGAGGCTGCGGAAATCTTTTCGCTGAAAACAGGTGGCCCTGGTAATGCTTCATATGTTTACCAATGAAATGAATCGTTACTTTTCGTAACAGTGAGACTATTACACACGATGAAAGCCCACAGGTTCAACATCAGGCACATAGTTTCAACTTCCTAAAACGTCCTCAGGAAGCTGTGTAGGTAAGCTTTCATATTTTGCGATTATTTTTCCACAACTTTCACAAAACTATACACTCGTAGGTATTTTTCTTTTACCTTTCCTAGAAAAGATTCGTATTCCTAGATTATTATTTTATTTACTGAGATGCATCTATACGTGCAAATGATGACTTGGCACTTTTTGAATCAAATTTTGAACAAAAATCACCCCAGCTATTGTTATATATATATATATATATATATATATATATATATATATATATATATATATATATATATATATATATATATATATAACAATATATAACAATAATAATATATATATAACAATATATATATGTGTGTGTGTGTGTGTGTATTTCTTAAATATGCTATGAATCACTATTGTTTTGCTCCTCTCTTCACATACAAGTATCGAATTGTTCGTTCAGCTGAAGTTTCGCCTATATTGTATTTATAAATTATAGTATTTCATTTCTAATAAATATGAATAACTGCAGTAGGCGAATATGTGTGCTGGTAGCACCTACTAAGGAATAGATAGTTCTTATGCTAAATATTATTACAACTGAGTGCGTATGAACTCGGTGCGTTGTCCTTTGGTGTAATTTTCTGTACTTAGCTAAGCTTAGTTTGCCCGAGGCGGAGGAAATCCTAGAAAGAGAATTTCAGCAGGGTTTCAGAAAAGTGTGAAGCGACTGTAAATGGATTATTATAGTATATTTCCTTAGTATATAGCAAATTTAATATTTACAAAGAATTGAAGAAGCCTCCATATCGAGCGGCACTGTACGAGAGAAAAAATAACTCTACAGCTAACATCCATTTGTGTATACAGACACAACTATACAAACCCCACTCGGGCTCTGATTTCCAGTTCATTAAATCTTCTTTACCGACTTTCATATTTTGGTATTTCACCGATCACTATGTCCGATTCGAGTTAAGCGTGTAAGACTCGTTTCGTGCTTACATACTCTTGTTACGGTTTTGAATTATACTTTAAGTTAAGGTATGACATGACTGAAAAGAAGATTCAATTATGTGCCACAGAAAGAAAGAAAATTACTAGGTAGCGAAGCGTCTGTTGTAATTATTGAATGTTATTGGCGGAAAGAATGGATTTCGTAGCTTCCTCTCCAAAACTTATATATATATATATATATATATATATATATATATATATATATATATATATATATATATATAACTGTATTGCATTCCAGTTTAAGCCTAGTTTAAAGGTTATTTTTGTGAGAGAAAAACTTTACATTTTTAAATACTCGTTTTGAAAAATAACGTGAGTTACTCGACACCATCAAAAATACGTACTAGGATACGTAGTTTACACCGTCAAATGATACGTTCTAGTATACACCATCAAAATCATTTATATTACACCATAAAAATATATTCTAGGCTACACCGTCAAAAAAATATGTACTATGGTACAGCGTAAAAATTAGTTTACACTGTAAATTAATGCTTTCCATAAATTTTTATAATGAATGCTGTCTAGAAGTTTTTTAGTGAGGGAGCAACACATGGTTTATTAATATTGGCAACTAAGCAAACAATCTTAAAACTAAACCATTTATACACTCTTGAAAACTAAACATTTTAAAAATATTTTTAAAATTAAAATACTATTCCACTCTCTCTCTCTCTCTCTCTCTCTCTCTCTCTCTCTCTCTCTCTCTCTCTCTCTCTCTTGCTGTCATATTAGCAGTTACCCAACAACTTTGAAAAATAAATGTCTTAAAATTAACTTAAATACCCATTCTACCCTGTCTCACACATAAAAAAAAAATTCATTCCTTAAAAGTACTCAAGGCTCATATATTCGTCATCGTACATCCTTCTCCATTCAACTCATTCTGAACAAGCTTGGGAGCTGAGATTAGCATCTCCCTCATCATGCTTGGCGTGAGGGGCGTAGTTCTCCCTTGTTTTAGCCGTTCCAAAGTTCATTCCTCATACACACAGCATCCCTCCCTCAAACATATTTCTTAAAAACTATGCAAAACTAACAACAATTTACATGACTAGTCCCCTGCACTCACACACACACACACACACACTTAGTCATCCACATACTTGGCCCAACTTTTTTGCACAGAGTAATCGGCGATAGATTCTAGATGTTTTTCACACACTTTGCGAATATTTAAACAGTGGAAAGAGGGGTATGTATGTGTTATTGACACATCCTTATTCCATATAGTGCAGTAGCTACTACTGGCTGTTCAACTGTACATCCCTCTGCATTGCTAAATAAACTCACCTGTACGTAAAAGATTACACCTGGAATTACATTTTCTCACCTTTTCCCTGCACTCACACTCACACTTATGCACTCACAATCACACTACACCCTTAAATATTAAAAATATGTAAAATCTAAAAAATACTTTAAAGTTACTTAACTTAACAAACATTCTTAAGTGTGAAACAATTTCATTCAATTTGTTAAAAACTTTTATGATTCTAAAGACTTGTTTAACGATTTTAAAGACTTGTTTTACAATTTCAAAGACATCATTCAATTTGTTAAGAAGTTTTAAGATCTTAAAAATTTGTTTTACAATTTCAAAGACACCTAATTCAATTTGTCAAAAAGTCGAACGAAATTCATGCAATTTACTCAAGGTGTAAAGAAACTCATTCAAGTTGTAAAGACTTGGTTAAAAGTTGTAATGATTTAATAAAAACCTTAATTAAATCACACAAATGGCAATGAAAGTTTCACGTTAACAATTTCATATTAAAGTTACTAAAATATGAATCGTGGTGAAAATGATTTTTTTTTTTTTTTAAATAAATTTTACGAAAAGTTTTGACAAAATACAGCAAAAGAATTAAAAACCCCGAAATTAACCACTTATTTTTAACTGTGGTAGCGAAGCTGGCAGGCTTCTAACGACACCTAAACCCAAGGTCAAGCTGCATGAGTGTTAGCCTTTTCAGGCAGGCGAAAGTCCGGGATGTCTACTCCAGCAGACGTGCGGTTGGCAGAATTCCCAGGAAACCAGGCGAATTCCCAATGAGCGGTAGAAGTGAAAATGAATCTGAAGTTCATTCACGACATAACCCCGTCGTGTCACGTTCCTCTAGCGGCTGGTGGAACGGACGACCGATGTCCTTGAAAAGTGCGGACCGGTTCACAGGTTGTCCAAGCGCGATAGACTAGCGCACAGCAGCGAGAGGAGGCACCAGTTCCCCAAGCGATAGTTCGGCAAATGACGCGGGGCATGTAGGATCCTCTATTTAAACCCTACCTCTCTCACTTGTCACCAAATTTTATATTTCGTAATTCGCTATAAAAATGTATTAAACGTACATATTACATATTAGAAACGGTTTTAACACATTTCTAAACAGATTTAATGCATTTAAAATGATTTTATGCGGAATTTTGAAATTTAGCATGCATATGTTAGAATTCATTGTAGAATACGGGGTATTTGTCTGATATTAAGTGATTAGATTTGAATTACATTCTTATTTAACGATTATGTTCATGAACAATAGTTCCAATACGAACTTTTCACATTACGAGGCGAAATGAATTTACTACTACGTTTTTACAACCTATCGCGAACCAACAATTATCAAACAATTGTATATTTTTTAATTGCGTGTATTCCATGAAAGAATGTTATAGTAATACGTATCGTAACGTGTCATAACATACTAACATAACATATTGTGACGTCTTAACGTAACATATCATTAAGTACTAATGTAACATATCGTGATGTACCAACATGATGTATCATAATATGCCAACATAATGTATTGCAATGTATCGGAGTATTTTGTAACGTACTAATGTGATGTATTGTAATGTATAGTAACATCTATTATGTTTCAACCCTTAGAAGGGAAACTAGATTACATTCATACATGACCTAACCCAGACTCAAACCCAGATTATATCAACAAAGCCTTATTCGGGATGGTATATTCTATTGTTAGTTATGGAAAAGCAGTTAGAATGCTTGCAACATACTTTTAATAGAAAATGAAAGAATCTATCTCTGTTAACGACATTTTAATTACTTTCCTCACACACACACACACACATACACTCTCTCTGTCGAGGAAATATTGTTCTTAGGATAAACAAGTTCACTTTTAATAAGGAATAGGTTAAATAAATGTACGAAATGGATTCATTTTAAAACACTAATTATTTACAAAATGTATAAAAACACAAGCATACTATGTTCAAAAACATATTTAAGCAAGTAGAAATTTTGGCTCCAAAACATATACAAATTACACACTTGTTTCAAAAATACACGTAAATCCAAAACTTTATGTACAACAAATACACCTTGCTCCAAAACAACTACAGGATAACACAAAACATTGAACACTATCAAGTGCAAGTAAAGGAGGTTACAAAAAGCATTGCACCAGTAAGAATAGGGCACTTCACAAACATATATACCAAATATTTTAATACTGGTTATATGTTATAGGGTGTTTGTCAGTTCCTTACACCTCAAAAGCATTCCTCGAAACATACTTTATTTCTGAAATATATCTGTTTAGTACTCAAATAAGGCTCTTTTTATACCTCAAATAATGCTGTTTATTCGACAGAACATTCTTTATTCCTCAAAAAAAAAAAAAAAAACTAATTCCACTCCAACCAATTTCAAACAATGTTTGGTTTCAGGAAGACATAATATTTCAAATTGAAACATGTTCCTATCATGCAATGTTTACTTGAAATAATTACATTTTTTCAATTAAGTAATAGGGTTAAGTAAAATGTATTATCGTAATTCTCTGGTGTTTGCAGATATCACTTCATTCGATGTAACCCCATTTCTTAAGTGTTGTTATATTAAAAACCAATTCACACTCCAACCAATTTCAAACAATGTTTGGTTTCAGGAAGACATAATATTTCAAATTGAAACATGTTCCTATCATGCAAGGTTTACTTGAAATAATTACATTTTTTTCGGTTAAGTAATAGGGTTAAGTAAAATGTATTATCGTAATTCTCTGGTGTTTGCAGATATCACTTCATTCGATGTAACCCCATTTCTTAAGTGTTGTTATATTAAAAACCAATTCACACTCCAACCAATTTCAAACAATGTTTGGTTTCAGGAAGACATAATATTTCAAATTGAAACATGTTCCTATCATGCAAGGTTTACTTGAAATAATTACATTTTTTTCGGTTAAGTAATAGGGTTAAGTAAAATGTATTATCGTAATTCTCTGGTGTTTGCAGATATCACTTCATTCGATGTAACCCCATTTCTTAAGTGTTGTTATATTAAAAACCAATTCTATTATTCCATAATATTCCCAGTGTTTTTTAAACTCCAATAAATATCTAATTTTATTAACAAGTTAATTTGGGTCTTCAGGAAATATATAACGAGTGTTGTTGATGCCTTCTTCACAGCACTTGTTGAAGGAATGTCTTGAACAGAATAACCGACATACTCACTACTGTCTTCACCTGGTCTTCGCAGCTTGTTGCCGTTGGTTATGACGAAAATCGTTACGTTCAAGTGTTATTGTACATTTCATACAATCATATTCTATGTCATTTCCCTCTCCTTCTGTGATATTATGTAGTGTAGACAGTACATTTACTTTCCCAGGAGGAAGATTATTTTTTTTTAACAGATCGTAACACGACGACTCAAGTTATCCATTCGTGCGAACTGGCGAAAACAGTATTTGCTGTTAAGAATCCTATGAGATGAATTCTTCAAACATTTGCTCCTCCCATGTCTGTGAGCATTGTAGGTGAAAGTGTAAATTTTCTCGCAGTATTTGCAGTGTAGTTTATTCGGAGATGTCCCCATTCTCATCAATGTAGATTAAATGAAACATCTTCTGTGCGAGGAGAAAGTTGACTTCCGAACATACGTTCACCTCGCAATGTCAGAATGACAACTAACTTGGTTCTGTATGGATGTATTGTTTTAAACAGTATCAGGTTTAATTAATAATGTAAAATATCTTCCGTTTAAATATTTGTATGTTAATTGCAGGTGTATGCATACTAATTCACCAAGTGATGTAATGTACTTATGTTAGGTGGAATACGTCTTATCTTGATATTTGATTAAAATGAATAAATAATTTAATTTCAGGAATGCAGAAGGGGGAGATGGGTTTAAAGTATTTTGTAGAAAATTTCTTAAAACTTTGTTTACTAAACGATTGTATTAGTATGAGGCTAGTCTGTTGAGTAAGCCATTTTGAGCTGTGATTGTCTTAACGGTCTTCTGTTTTAAACGTGCATATTAAATGCAAATTTCGTTTTTCCCACATACTTTTATCTGCTAATTTGTCGATTCCCTAAATTGTATGGAATAAAGTTATTTGCCTTGGATATCTCTTAACGATGTAAATAATTTGTTGTTAGTCGGAATGTATTATCCTAAAAGATGGGTTATACGATTACAAAATGGCCACCATTTTCCTTTAAATTTTGATTAAATGAATTGAAATAGCATGGAAATATGATAGATTTCAGCTCCGATAGCAATCATTTCAAGCTGGACACGTGTTATTTCAGTAATATTACACCCAAATTTGTTTTCTAGGGAAATCAATTTGTAAATAATTTCGAGTGTAAACAAATTTTAAGGTAGATAGTGTATCTGAAAATCTCGATTGTGAAGTTTTTGAATTGAAACTTTTGTTATAAGTAAACTTTAGTGTTGTAGACAAGTCTACGCGTAAAATACATATTTTCGTCTGTTAGACGAATAAATAAATGTCTTGTTTCAATACTGGTGAAAAATATTTTTTTTACGAGTGAATCAAGTATGTCTTGTATTTCTGTGTGATTTTTTTTCAAATCATAGTTTGCTTTATTAATATATACACTTGTTGGAATGTTAAATCTGGGGATTTTCTCGGGGATTAAAACACTTTATTTCAGGAATATCAATTTTGATTGGCGGGACTTGTGAAAATTTTTATTCACTGGGAATACATCAGGCTCTTACGTGTCCTTGGATTGGCAGTGAGAGCAGGCTGTGTACAGTGCAGCTCTCGAGATATTCGAAAAAAGGCGTCCAGGGCTGGGGATGCGAGGCCTTGGAGAATAATCTGACTTTTGGGGCGAAAACAGCTTCTGGAGTAAGGATGGGAGGGATGATCTGGGTTCTTGACCTCGGGGCACATCCCTCTCACGAGGGGTGGAGGGTAAGGGATGCCCACATGCGAGTAGGGCTGATGTGAAGCTCTCTAGCCACTCGTCGCCATCTTGCCTCAGTGGCGAAAAATTGACAATAGGGGAAGGTGAGGTGCAGGAGCTCGTGAGTGATATGGCCGTATCTAGCGAGTCGTCACTGTGTTGTTACATTGCAAAAAAAAATGACGAGGGCAGAATGATGAGTAACCTTAAGGAGAGAGTAGCTTGCTCGGGCAGGGGAGCTCGTGAGTAATATGGCCGTATCTAGCAAGTCGTCATCATGTTGTTACATTGCCAAAAAATTGACAATCGAGGGCAGAGGGATGAGTAACCTCAAGGAGAGAGTAGCACGCTCGGGCAGGGGAGGGGAGGTCAGAATCCATCTGCACCTTTGTATCCAGTCGCCGCCATCATCAGTTTCTCATAGAAGCTTGGACTAGACAGATGTATAACTCAATAGCTCCTTCATATACACCGGGCTTTGGAGTGTGGTAGCCACAATTAATGTTTTATAATATACACATTTCAATATAAAACTATTTTATCGGAAACTTTTTTTTCATGTGTTAAGTTAACATTGCAAAAGTTTCTTAGGATTTTCAAATCACGTTTACGAGCTCGGTCGACGAAACATCGTACCATTTTCAACTCATGTTTGTGTTAACAAGTGCACTCTATTTACCAGACTTTACGGAAATTTGTAGTACGTCCGATATTTTTAAAATAATTTCCTCTTCGAGGATGTTTGTGCATTCTTTTCCATTATATATATATATATAATGGCAATATAATGGCTTAATCCCACATCACTATATATATATAGCGATGTGGGATTAAGCTATACGCTTCAATACAAGATGATTATTTTGAAACAAACCATTTGAGGTAAGATTTTCTATCATTCATTACTTTCTTGTTGATTGTTATATATTTTACTTTTCAGAGTAGACATACGCTATTATGTCTGCTTTAAATCGAATGTCGTATTCAGAGTGTTCCCGTAGTTTCAACTCAGTTACCTTCAAGACGCCGGCTCTGCTACACGTATATAAACAGGCGCATGTCATAACATACACTCATTCATCGAGTGACTTCCCAGCCTGACAGAAGTCGGCCGCACTCCACATATATAATCGTGCTTATAAGTATCCGCAAATAATATACTAATGTCATTCCTTCAGCAATCTCGCAGCCAGACAGACATGTTTTGGGAGAGGTTTCAATTATATTACACATGTTAAGCTCCTGGTGACATTTCATTACGTGTTTTATTTGAAAACATTTGTTTTGTTTAAAATTCCAGAGTTTAAATCTATAACCCAACAGTACTTTACTGAGCTCACAGCCTGACAGACGTGTTTTAAGAGAGGTGCAATTTTATTATGTGCATTAATCAATTAATTTCTTTTTACATGTGGATTACGTTTCTAAAGTTCCTCCTCGCCAGTCTCACTGGCAGACGGACGTGTAAGGTATGTGCGAGAGGCGTCATATATATCTTGTTCGTTTGATTTATAGGAACATATAGTTGTTGATATTTAATTCCATACTCACATAATTGTGTTATACTTCTCTCTCTTGTAATTTATATTGCTAGCATATAGCTAGGGGTAGTAAATCACGTTATGTTAAATTTCATGCTGGAGAGTCACGTAATTGTACTTATCATTCCTGTAGTTGTGATCGTCTGAAATTTGCGATTCGATGTGTGTAATTTATTCATACACAGAACTCGTTTAAAGACTCTGAATTTCTCTTGTGTGTTAAATATATTCGTAAAAATTGCCTATTTACCACCAACATCACTACAAACACATCAAAATTAGAAAAAGAGAAGAGAAATTACTCTTAGCACACTCTTGTACTAAACTCAACACCTATATAACACATTGCAACCCACCACTCTGGTCAGTCGCCTCCAGAACGCGAGAGCGTCAACATCATACAGAGCTCCTGCTGTTCCCCACAAAAGGAAAGAAAGAAAGAAATACAACTATACACAACAACAAAATCAAGAAAAAAATTGATCTGATTAAAAATTAACCATCTCATTACATTTAACCCTTTCAATCAATTTAATTAACATTTTCAATCGATTCAACTTATTATCTTAATCAATTTAATCAACCCTTTCAGTCTATTTAATTAACCCTTTGATATCAAATTAATTAGGTCAATCAAAAAGGCAGTATCCCCTTTGAACTAGAAACCTCCACCCCCCCCAACCCACGACTCCCTTGTATCATTATGGCGTCCTTAACCACAAGACCAACTTGACTTATGAGCTTGGAACTTATTTTTTGCAGTAAATATAGATGCAGCTTGGAACTTATTTTTACAGTAAATATAGATGGAGCATGGAACTTATTTTTACAGTAAATATAGATGCAGCTTGGAACTTATTTTTACAGTAAATATAGATGCAAGTACATAAAAAAATAATGAAGTTATTTGATTAATAAGAATAGATACATTAATTTCATTTATGAGTTCTGTGTAGCTAGGAAACATTATCAGTTAGTGAACAATACGGTAATGTTTTATTGAACTTGTCGTTTTATTATGATTATTTGAGTTAAGTGTTTTACATTATTCAAACTTGCAATACTTTTCTTCTTGCACGCAGCTACGCTCGTGGAAACGCGCCAGTATAGTACAAACATTTCTTAAAGGTATGTATGTTACGAACACGGCCCTTGTAGTTTTACAAGAGAAATCTTTGTACTGTTATAAGCATTTGTACAATTACAAAGAATTTCTCAGTAAAAATTACAACATTTTTTACAGTGCATGACGATCCATAATCGCATGAACTTAACTTCGCCCGTAAAGGTTAAATTTATGCAACGCTGGTATTCAAGCATTTCAAAATATAAGAATTTACATACACATGTTATTTTGCTCATCTTTTAAATATTTGAGAAGAGGATAGAAAATTTTTCTTCTGATCTACAAATATTATCATCTAAATGATAATTTTATATGTGTACCGAACATTTTTCAACTTGTGCGCATTGTATGTGATACCTAAGGATAGGAACATTTCGCGAGTTCATTTCAGGACAAGATAGAATTCAAACACGTGTACACTGAAGTTGACTTTGCAATTGGATCGCAGTTTATTACACACGCCCTGGACGACTCTGAGCCAATAGCAGACTTGCAAGGAAACAAGTAGCGAGTGCCATACTGCCAGGTGAGAAGTAACACTGGCTACTCTGTGGGGCAGCAGCCAATGAACAAACATCTGGGGCTCAAGTTTCCACATTATGGCTGTGGAGTCTAGCGTACAGGACATTGAACTCGCGAATTTTTCCAATCTTTAGTGATACCTAAAAATTTGTCACTTTATATTTTTAAAATAATTTTATGTCAAATACCAATTTTTTTTTCTGTTTTTTCTACAGCCGTAAAATAAATACGAATTGAAATTTACTATTACATAAAAGTACAATTTAATCCAATGTAGTGGTCATATTCGACGTTAAAATACGGAATTACTATCCAACAATCGTTACCAACTTTACGGGGTGAATGCAACTCAGTGCGCCCGTTAACATATATGGAGGCAGGGGCAGTGGCATTTTTCTAAGGTTGATTTCTAAAGTGCTCACTTTATCATGAACGGGCCTTTAAGCATTGTGGCATTATTATTAGGGCTACTGATTTTTCGCGAATAAATCGGAGCACACAATAGACTTCAATACTATATGTACACGTCGGCTGTTGTCATACCTTCGATGGCAGCTGATGTCGCTTCGGCATTTGACCGATCCACTCAGTATTCCGTTACTCTATCTACCTTCGTGATTCGTGCGCAAACAGTTAACACCGACCAGAACATGCTTCAGCCACTCAGAAGAGCTGGACGACCCCACAGTGCTTCGGATTGTATCTTGCCTCGAAAACTTTTCGCGAAATATCACTACCCCTAATTATTAGTTGCGAGCAGAGGGAAGAATTGTGGCTCTTAACATCGAGGTCTTTAGAGCCGATGAGGGTGAAGAGAGGTGAGTATGGAGCAGCGCCAGAATGAAAGGGTGGCGGAGAGAGGGAATACTCCGAGGAAACCCGCCCACCAGTGACATCGTTCGGCACGATTGCCATAGTGTTAAAAATATATATTATAAAAAAGGCCATCGTCATTAAATCAGACAGGTATTTTAATGAAGTACAAAGTAGAAATACTCGTAATTTTCTCCTGGAGCTAGAAAAAGAAATATAATAAAAGCAGCGGAGACGAGTGCAATCTACGGAATAATGAAACGCTCCGTTTATCAAAGAAAATGCCCAAACGTCAAAGGACGCAACGAAATAATGCGCAGCGAAAAGACAGACGACAAAGGGAACGGTCTTTACCTTGGAATTATTTTATGCGAACTCTACGTTGTTTTATCTCCTTGCGAAGCTTCTTAGACTATCGCTATTTCTAGGGTGGTTTGTGGTCTTGTTTTTCGAGCCAATACACTCTTTATTCCCTTTTAGGGAAAGCTAGATAATTAAGATGGTATCTTTACCCGGGGTTTGTAACGGGAATGCAAATTAATATTTTTAAGCGAAGCAATTTGAGAGATCCGAAAATCAAGTAAGCACATAAATATTTAAATTTATAAATTCACTTTGTTGGAAGAGCCTGAAACGAACATGTAATAATTATATTCTCGTAAACAGGTTTCTGAAAATGTGTGTTCACACAGTTTTACTTGTTACGCAATCATATTTAATTAACTATTTCTTGCACATAAGTTATTATACCACACGGTTTCGTGAGCATATTTCCTTCTTGTGCCTTTATATATATATATATATATATATATATATATATATATATATATATATATATATATATATAATTGTTATTCCGTGTGATCCTGTTTTAATAGTATTAATAAATATGTTGTTCCTTTTTTTTTTTGCTGACAAAAATGAAAAGTCTTTGATTACACTATAAAAAAGTGTGTCGATTTATATGGGGAAATAACCGGGGTGTGGACATTACAACTCAAAAGAAAATAAATAGTTAATTTGAACATATTCCGTAGGTTCGATGGTTCTCTCGATTCTCGAGTTGCGGACCCATGTCACTATGCCTGCTGCTGGTAGTCGATATACCCCTGCTTGTGTACAGAGTGGTCCGTGCATGATAAGGGCACTACCACATTTCAGTAGAGTGCCCAGACCATCTGTGTATGAGAGGTCCGTGAGTCGGTAGATGGGTAGTACACAAACACTCACCTGGCTTGCACGTTCCCCTGATCTCAATTCAGAAGATAATATATGTGACGAAATATTATGACCGTTTCTCATGCAACACCTGTTACGGACATTTCAGTGCTTTGCCGGCGTGAGGAATAAGTTTGCAAGTAGATCCGCGGCACACATAGGTTGTTCCAAACGTGACAGACTCTCACTGATGTGACGTAAGCAGGCGTGCATTAAATTGCAAGTGGACATTTCGGGCACCTCTTGTAAGAGCGAGTCACTGCTGTATTTAACATAAAATTACCTTATTTTTGGCAAATTGTACTATTACTTATTTTATCTATAAATTATACTTTTCTATTAATATTAATAAAACAAGAAGAAAAACCCTGTTTTGGTAAAGCCGAGTAATAAATAGTTCTTATGCAAAATGTCATTACACTGAATGCGGAGCGTTGACCCTTTGGTATAATGCTCTAGACACGGCCAAGCTTTGTTTGCATTAGGAGGAGGAATATCCTGGAAGTAGATCTTTAGAAGGGCTTCAGAAAATTTGAAATAACCGGGAATTGAGTATATGCCAGTTGGGTTGAGAGATTTGGGCGGCTCTTAACGAGGCATTGAGAACCGATGAGGGTGAAATTAGGTGAGAGTGGAGCGGCGCCGGAATGCAAGTGTGGAGGAAACGAGAGATCTGCGAGAAAACCCGCCAACCATTGACTTGACGTCGTACGGCACGATTCCCACTTGCGAAAATTCGCGAATGACCCGGCCGAGGATTAAACCCGGTTCGCGCTGGTGGGAGGTGAGTAGGCTAACCGCTCCGCCATCACGGCCCCTTAACTGTATACGATTCATCAGTGTTAGATACGACAGCAGACAAAAATAAGAACTCTGCCTGTACAGCTATAAAGTTCTCACCTACACCCTTGCGCTGAAATAACATTCATGAAGCAAATGGAGAAATGGTAAAATGAATGTGTGGAACGTAAATGGGAGACATTTGAAAAACAACGGAACCCAGTCATAATTAGGATACCGGACGTCGAACGAGTGCTCAAGCTATGGCTGAAAGGTTCTACGATAGCACTGGTCGATATTTTGATACATCTGTCATGAACGATATTCTGAAATATTGCAATTACGATATGGTACAAATAGTTCTGCTGGAACCCCAGTAGTGGGGAAATGGCGAGTTTGGCACAAGGGCATCGGGTCTAGGATGGCAGGATTCGGCCGCCGCCATGTTGTTACGTCACCCAACCGCCATATTGGATGTAATTGACCTTATACTCCTGACCAATGACATTTAACCCCAAAAACATGGCGGCCGAGCGAATCCGAATCCGATCCCCGATCCCCTTGACACAAAGTCCCCATTTCCCTACTACTACTGATATATTACCTCAATCAGCGGGAAAACTGAAATAATTGAATATCAAAAGTCAAACACTCTGGTGTTGGTAGCAAAATGTCGTCACAGATATAATTATTTCAAAAAAAGACCAAACAAGGCAACAGTAAACAAAAAACGCCAAGTTCAAAACTTTGAAAATTAAAGGAGTAAAGCACAGTGGAAAGGCGTAATAAACAGAAACAGTGGGTGACAAGGAACAAAGTAGCATACATAGCGACAATTGAGTTAAAGAGCATCACGAAGGTGCTAAGATTCTGTCACGACGTCTCGACAACTTCAGTCATTTTAACTTGCTCCTCTAGTGTTATTAATTTCCGTTTTAATATTCCTGGTATAGAATAAATATTCCAGGAAAGAAAGGCGAGAGCTATAAATTACAGCATGAACCTTTTTTTTTTTTTTTTTTTTCACAGGAAGAATAATATTAACCTTGGGCTGCAAAACATGTACATTATGTTTACAACAAAGAAATATTAATGTCCCGCTTAAAACACTTTCTCCCTGTTTCAATAAATTTTATTATACTGGCAAACAGACATGTTATAACGTAAACATTTTCGAAAATTGATGCAACGAGTTTATATAATACACCTCGTTGGAGCAACATCGATCCATCGATCTAGGTGCTAGAGTTCTTAAATGGAAACCCGTAAGCGGTGAAAGAATGAACGGCATGTCAATGTACCGGACACGATACGATAATTTTGTAATACCGCAGACATGATACTGCAGTATTTAATTTTTTTTGTATGTTCTTTTGATTTCAATATATTTTTATTTTTGGTATCAGTATTTCCGATGTCGTATTTCTTATGTGTCTGCTGTTATTAAAGGTCGATAAATGTCGACATTTATGATATCGCTGCACTTAATGGGTGCGAAATATCGTATAAAAATCGATATCATACAATATATCGAAACGTCGTATTTGATGGATGGTGCAACGACGGAACGCTTGTTAGATGTATACGGGCACACAGCAAGAGGACCCCAACGTAAAATAAACTTACAATACGAGCTACATTTCACATTTACCAATTATGGAATACGGGCACACCGGGGTTCGAACAGGTACCGCCAAATTGGCTTTGCCAACAGCTTGGCCAACTGCTCCAAATTTTAGCCAAACAATTCTGAAAAGAACTTTAAAAAAAACTCCCTAATACTAAAATAGTTCGCAGGCTTTCGCGGCCTTTGTCGTCAATTTCTAGGCTTCTGGCTTTGAGCCGAGTAGTGGATCTCTTCTCCAACGTTTCGGCAGTCATTGCAGCTGCCATCATCAGGGGACAATACCTGACCAACTTAGAACAGTTGAAGAAAGAAGCCCTTATATATTCTGATTTATGGAGGAAACAGCCCTCCAGAAATTGGAGTATACACTATCTACCAAAAAGCAATTAGGCAATTCAGTACGTCAGTTGACTTGTGTTTCACGGCCTTCGGCCTAGGACCGCTGGTGTTTATCCGTAGTAGCATGAACACAGAGGCATATTGTAACATTCTGGATAATGAAATGTTCCCAACATTGTGGAGTTATTAAGGAATGGACCCGTGTTACTTCCAGGATGACAATGCCAGGTGCCATGTTTCAAGGGCTATTATGCAGTGGTACGCCGACAACAATGTTCGCCGATTGGACTGGCCCGCCCAGAGCCCCGACCTCAACCCTATAGAACATCTTTGGGACGAATTGGATCGCCGGGTGAGGCGCGGCCAAAATCCATTGCTCAACTCATGGAATGGTTGCAAGAGGAATGGCGACGAATCGCCGTGGATGTCCTGCAAACACTCGTAGAGAGCATGCCTGATAGGGTGGCTGCTATTATAGCCGCAAGAGGTGGCCCTACGAGTTTCTAACGGGGCGACAACCACCGAGCAAACATTGTGGACAGGTGCCCAATTACTTTTTGGTAGGTAGTGTATAAGGACCTCTTTTTTCGACTGTTCTCAATTCGTCAGGTATTGTTCCCTGATGATGGCAGCTGCATTGACTGCCGAAACGTTGGAAAAGAGATCCACTACTCGGCTCAAAGCCAGAAGCCTAAAAATTGACTCTCTGATATTGTCTGAATACATGAAGGCAAAGGCTGTTCACAATAAACTAAGCATTTTTGAAATCCCTGCCTAAGCTCTGCTTGTACGAACATCGTGTATTCTTCCACCATACGTGTAATTAAGATTGCCTTGGGCATGATCACTTTCTTCATACATCGATCAAAGTGACAGTGTCAAATTATTTAAAGAAAAACGTGCCAATTATAAATCCTATATGCAAAAAAAAACGAGCGAGCAAAATAAATAAATAAATTTAGTTTACACAGATGTTTACTTAACACTTTTAATTTAAAGATTAAACGTGGAAATACTTTCTACCCGTCGTTACCAACCGTATTTGCGCATGCCAGTCAGTATGCCGAAAAAAAAAAAAAATGCAGGTAGGGACAGTTATATTTTCCAAAGGTTAAATTCGAAAGTGCTCGAATAACCCTGAGAAGCCTGTATGCAGGTAGATGAGACTTGTCTCGTCGACTGCTAGGTCGTTAGAGACTGAGTAAGTAGCTCAAAAAAGCAGGAACGGGGGAGGAATTGGCCGTGGTCTATATAATCCATTCACGGCTACTTCACATTTTTCTGAAGCCCTGCTAAAGTTCTTCTTCAAGGATATTTCTCCGCCTCGTGCAAGTTTGGAAAATTGCATCAGAGGACAACGCACCGCTTTCTTGCGCACTCGGTTGTAATATTATTTTGCATGGGAACTATTTATTACTAGGCGCTACCAACACACATTTTTTCTCACTGTTTTTATTCGTGTTTATTACAAAATAAAATAATAATGTATAAATAAAATATTGGTAAAACTTTAATTTAACGAAACATAAGATACGTCTGTGTTTCCAAAGGTATAAAACGCTTGATACATGGCATATTTAGGAAATAACTAAATACGCAACACATGGGGTGATTTTTTTAAAGGTTTGTGTTAAAAAGTCCGACTAAACAGTGAATGGACTATATTAATGAACCATTCTAGTGATATCCTGCAGTGATTTCATGAAACCATGAAGTGGAGAGATTTGGGCGGCTCTTAACATCGAGGTCTTCAAAGCTGATGAGGGTGTTTGAGGTGAGAATGGAGCAGCCGCGGAATTATATGGGGGGGGGGGGGAAGCGGGAGATCCTCCGGTACGATTCCTACATACGAAAATCCGGAGTGACCCGGCCGGGGATCGAGCCCAGATCGCCCTGGGTGGGAGGCGAGCAGGCTAATCGCTCAGCCACTGCGGGCCCCATGAAACCATGGTAAACCGAAACTTGGTTGCTGTGCCTTATGGCAAATTGATGCACGGTTTCGTCACAGTGACTCACACGTGGAAAATCCTAACTTCTGACAACGCATAAAGAATGATTTGCTGTACAAACATTCACCGCGGGAGAAAAATTAACTTTCCTGACATCGCACTTTCGTAACATTGTTCTACGTAACGCGGAAATGTTGAGGATAAATGTTCTCACGGCTTTTATCCTATTGCCAGAAAGCCCAGCGAAGGACCAGTCTGAAGTCGTATGATTGATGATCTCGTTTTGACTGGTTGATATGAGCTCTGTTTATTCGCACAGTTCCAACACTGCTGGTTTAATAGCAGGAATGCAGTCGGAACGAATTGATAAACAAAGAAAAAATTAAAATGAAAAAAATTAATGTGGTTATTGTTTTGTAAGAAGTTCAAGTAGAGATTAACTTGTTTTTCAAAATCTTCAATTCATAGTATGTAGGCCTAATTCAAATTTAAGCGAGTGCTGCAGATTTTGGTATTTATTCACCTAGTTATTAAAACTTACTAAACGCTTATACAAAAATATATCTTACCACCTAGTTCTTTTTGTCTAGTATTAATTATTAAAATAATATTCTCAAGCGTAGGAAGTTCCCTTGCTTTGATTTGATTTACGTTTGTATTAAAAAAAACACAAAACTGTAGGGTAACGTTACCATCGTTTGATATTCGAACTGATTACGCGATTAAATTAAAAAAAAAAAAAAACATACAATAAGCGACATGTTATTTGTCACGTTTTCGCTCTCGGACAGTGTCACAATAGCCCAAAAATACTGCTCATTGCTTACATGTTTAACGGCTACTTCTGGTAGACACATTTTAACTGTGAATTTAATAGTCTCAAGTTTTTTAAATTATGTAAAGTTAACTGTGTGTATAATATGTAATTTCAATTACAAATTACCTGTAAAGTTCAGCGCTAGATTTTTGGAGTACTCTTAGCGTCATTTGTG
This sequence comes from Dryococelus australis, assembly GCA_029891345.1. Lineage (NCBI taxonomy): Eukaryota > Metazoa > Arthropoda > Insecta > Phasmatodea > Phasmatidae > Dryococelus > Dryococelus australis. The sequence continues at coordinate 112,894,186 of CM057004.1, read as the reverse complement.
TTTGTAAGATAATTTGAATTCTAAATCCGCGGTTCCAAATGAGAAAAATATTAAATATATCAATATCACCATTCGACTTTAAAACGATTAATTGTTTTGTCCAAGATATGACTAGTTTTTTTTTTTAAGGAAGGTTAATAGCACTGAATGAAAATACACGAAGTTTAGCCAAAAAAAAAAAAAAAAAAATCTTTCTTTTTGAATTATAGTTTTAGTTTTCGAAACACAATCGCTTTCTAAGCGTATGGGGGAAAAAATCCCAATATTAAAATAGTGTTCTGTTTACTTTCGTAGGATTATTTAACGCGAGAAGAGCGCTTTTTCAATGCACTTGAGAAAGCTGGCGTTCCCTTGCTCTACATCTATAGCTTGATGGGATCCTCGGTAGGCGGAAGTCTTTCATTGAAGGGCGTCTCGTTCAAAGAGAGCAGTACTCCGGACAGAAAATATTAGCACACTCTTTGATCCCTGCTGGTGAAGAGAACTTTCAGTTCAAACGTGGTGGGGGGGGGGGGGGGGAAGAAATGAAATATTTCAAAAATACATCATGTGTAAACTTCTAGACGTCTTTGAGGAAACAACTTTGAAGCTTAACTTATTTTGCCATCAAGAATAGCTTTATCGATTCTCAATAACCTGGAATCTGTGAAAACCCGGTCACTGTTAAATCGTTCAGTGTTTCGGTTGTCCATATTTTTTAAAGCTGCATTAACTTTACTCACCGTCCCCTTATTCTCTTAAGTAAGCGAAACTTTTTTTCTTAGATAGTCGCAGCGAAAACTTTATTTCATCGATAAACATAAGCAGCATTTTACTTTGTACTGATAGTGTAAGGCGGTAAAGTGACGGAATGTAATTTGAAGGGAAATGGGAACACTCTGAGAAAACAAATTAGAGCATTGGCAATCTTCACCCCCATTCCGCGCGTATAAAAGTTTAGGATTTGGATAAACCGAGGATTTGACGGGATCACTATGATGGGCGTGTCTAATAAACTGGATCCAGTTGCACATGTAACATGGAACTTACAAGATTCTGAAGTCTTGCTTGTTCCAAAGTGAATTCGAGAAATTTTTCAGTCCCTATCAATAGAAAATCATTCGCAGGTCGCAAGAGCCAGTCAGAAGGAAGTACTGTTTCAGAGCCGCGCGAATGGATACGTCCACGTGAAAATAACCCACGATATTTCACTTCTGTACAGCCGTCTATTCTGCGGCAATGACAGTTCACGACAGCAGGATCAACCTGCTTCACCCAAGGCGTCATCATCGTGACGTTGTCTTGAGTTGCATCACCACTCAGGCTGGCAACTTTAGAAAAACAATAAAACTGAACTTCTGACTCGTGACTATTGCAGGTATCATGGACTACAATTTAGTTTGCACTGTTGTAATTAAATTACACGTGATTATAGGCTATTCACGGTAAAGTGAGCACTTTTGAAAGACCTCTCATTTGAAATAATAGTCAATAAATATATTTTATTTTAGTCTTAGACGTTAACTTCCGAGTGTGGTGCAATATACACACTATGTTTACTACTTACATAGCAGTATTTTTTTAAAAGGTGCTTAAAGGATAAACAATTACTTAAAGGAAAAATTAACTAGGACTTCAAAAGTGCTCACTTTACTGTGAACATTCTAAAGTAGAGTCCCGGAAATTTCGATAATTAGAGCTAGTGACTTTTCGTGAAAAAAAGTTTTGAGTATAGGGTAGACTTCAATACTATAACCATCCTACAGCCGTTTGTATATTGTCATTGGGTGCTGTCTGCTTGAGAATGTGCTTTCATATATGACCGGGCCACTCAGAATTCAGCAACATCAGCACGACTCCTACGTGATTCGTGTGCAGACAGTTAACAAGTGTCAAAAAGTAATTCAGCCAGTCGAAATAGGTAAACGGCCCTACAGTGTTTTTGAATATAACTTGTCTTAAAACCTTTTCGCGAAATTTCACTACCCCTATCGATGATTCATTCGGCGACAAGCTAGACTCCACAATCCTTTATGCATTCGGACATCAGTTAGCAGTTCATTGGCTGTTCTTGCAGTTTCAATCCAGACCAGATAGCACGGGATGTGGTTCTTATTTCCCTTGCAGGTTCGTTAGTGGCTGAAAGTCGTTCGGGGCGTGTCTAACAAACTATGGTCCAATGGAAGTACAAACACATATGTACACGTGAATGCAGTTTAACTTGTCCTCAAATGAATCCTCTAGATTTCCGGGTCTGTAATGATTACTATACACCGAGGAATGTTTGACAACGATATAATACAGGAAGTCTGTCCTAAAGGCACCCGTCATCCCACTATCTAGCTTCTACCTCAAAGAGCAAGCTAGATGCCGGACTTCGATTTCATCTTTGCTTTCTAGCAGACACCGCGCCGTTGCAGTTGGCACGACTGAGTGACACTTGAGAAGTGGTGTAGGGAAGTTCTGGACTCCGACTTGCTGAATTAACGGGCGACTTTTCGCAAGTGGATTCGCATCGCTTCCCGGGATAATTTCTCGCAGTTGCTTATCGCGAATTACAAAAGCGTCTTTACTTCCCCGCTAATTAGCATGCAATTAGTGCAAGTCTTTGTGATCAAAGGGCAATAAGGGTGATGGTTATTTCGTTGCAGCCACCCTTTCCCTTGTTTTCATGCTCCAGCAGAGATGCGAGTAATGTTGTCGCTGAAGTGTTACCAACGAGTAGTAGTGCCAATGATATTTCCCACCTTTAGATCGCGGAAGGTGTGCCAGTTGTGTGGGCACTAATTTAATTTAAATTGTAATTCTATTAATTACTATCTTTATTAATTGGCATCTCACCAAATAATTTAAGCTCTAAAACATAGGTTATCGGCTGAAAAACTTGTACACTTTGCATTACTAATTCACACATATTTCTATGTTTCTATTTTATTTTAAGAAATTAGTTTTATTAATGTTTAGTGATTATTTACGTAAACAATCATGTACAAACGTTAAGTAGTAAAACCCTACTCTACACATGAGTAGGGCTTTTCTTAAAGGCTTTCCACAGTAAAACGAGAACTTTTGAAAGTCCTGCTTAAGATCTACTTGTATGCATGGTGTGTATTCTTCCGGTTTATGTAAAATTATCACTGCTGTGGGCCTCATCACTTTATTCATGTATCGATCAAGTGAAACTTTGAACTTATTAAAAAAGTAAATATTTCACAAATCAGCTATTTTTTTACACTTCGATGGATTAAAAAAATAAAGCACAAACTGAAATAATAATTTAAGTTGTTGCAAATCGTTACCTAACCCTTTTAATTTGACGTTAAGGTATGGGATTGTTTTACATCCATCGTTACCAACTTCACCGGGCGTATGTCACCAAGTGCGCCCGTTATAATAGACGCAGAGAGGGGCAGTGACTTTTCTCTAAGGTTGATTTTTCAAAGTGCTCGCTTTATCGTGAACAGCCTTTACCTTCCTTTTATCTGCCATCCTTGTGTTGTAACGATGGTTACCCTCAGGTGCTCACGTTCATTGCACGACGATGCTACATAGCAAAGGTTAATAGACGTGAATAAATTACTGTAAGCATAGATAAATTTTGGAAAAAATTAAAATAATTAATTAAATAATAATCACTTTGATATATCAGGCGGATTATTCTAAGTTTCGTCGGGTACTGCTGACACCGTCATGAACCTACTGTCTCGCAGCCGACCGAGATATTCGTCGGATCCAAAACGGCATTCAGAGTTATCAGTCGTTTAGCAAGGCGGCGCAATCGAGCATCTTCGGCTTACCAACTTCCCCACTCCAAACCAGACGAGCGTTTGTGTCTCTGCCCAAGGTGACAACGTACCAACAAAATATTACTACAATTACTCCTTTTAAAATTTCACAAATCTGTTTAAAAAAAAAAAAAAAAAAAAAATTACTTAAAGACGCGATTAGTAAGCTTTATATTATTTAGCTCGTGAAAAATAGTCGGCCTATATGATTACAAATATGCGTTTTATAAGAAAATAATAGTTGACAGTTTTCGTTGATTTTGTGGTTAGTTTGAGAAACCCTGGTTGGTGGCCACGTTGAACAGTATTCCTTCCTTCGTGAGATTGTTTACGTGTAACTTACGGAGCCCGGTGTTTAGCAAACTATTCGTGTACGTGGGAGAGGAAAATATGTGGCCAAGGGTAAGTGGAGGATTGTTAACAGATGTAACTTACAGATTTCACGTACAACTGTCCTGAATAAAAAAGAAATGTTCACATCATAAATCGATTATAATCTAACCTTGGTGTACCCCGAAGTGTACTGCAGAGACATGGAAAAATACACGCTTTCAAGAGATTTGCGAACTTTACAAACAGTAAGTTTGCGTGTTTTGCAAAAGTATTTGTAAACCATTGATATAATTATTGAAATGCACCTGACCTGAAAAATGTCGTACTTTCCATATTTTTGTAATGAGTGAATAATATTTGTTTATTTGTCCATATCGTAGATTCAACGCGTGTGAGGTTAACTTCGGCCAAGAGCGTGTATGTATTGCTGCATATATACGAATACGAACAGCGATGTATATGAATAGCGTTTTGTTTTTCATTAAAGTTAAATCATTTGAATATTATTTCCATACGACCAAATTTTCCACTGCTCCATCAAAATACCTAATATGCAAAACAAAATGCTGCACACTCGTAAGAACATCAAAATAATGTCTCACGAAATACGTGAAACTAAAGCGCCCTCCCACCTCCCAACAAGGATCCTGTTTCATTTTCCCTCTAAATAAAAACAGAACCCCGACATATATAACCCGATAATTACAAAAATTAATTAATTTGGAATGCCAACCTATCTATAATATCCTACATTAATTACTGGACGGAAGTTAGCTAACTTCAGTCTTTCAGTGCCTGCCATGACGGGAAACACGAGGAAAGAGGAAAATGCAAGTGTGTATTGGACTCAAATATTTCTCTACAAAAGTCTTTTTCTTCACTGACAAAACAGCTGTGGTGGAAGGATACATTGTGGCCGTGCTACTTTTCTAGAACTGTCAAAAAATTTTCCCCACTTGCATGAAATAGACTATAGCAGAGCCAGCCCCAAACCATTCCAAACTGTATTTCACATATTAAAACAAAGCAAAAATCCAACAAAAGGGGAGTTTCGATCTCATACCATAGAGTCGCATGTATTACGAAGCACGCAACTTAACCACTTTTTAAAATGGAAAACAAGGTACTTTATTCACATGTATGTACAACGGGCATTTATGGCACTCATTAGAACATTGGCATATTATTTAAACAAGGGCGTAGCTAGGAATGTAATAAATTGGGGAGGGGGTGAGGGAGCGAGATATCATATTTATATTTTTAAACAAAATACAAAACCTGTATTATTACAAATTTGTAGTTACATAATTATTTATAATGAATGGCTTCGTGTACAGATATGGAACTACATAATGCTATAAGCATTCTTCATGTTCAAGGAAGATCACATATTCCTTGAATTAATATAAAATAAAATTCATCATTTTGTTTTCAAATTTTATTTTCATTTCTATGATGGGGGGGGGGGGGTGAGGGTCCCAATATATCACCCCCCCCCCCCCATCCCGGCTACGCCTTTTTTTTAATGTGTAACTTTAATAATCATAATAATCAATCTTGTGCTCTCTGTAATTAAACACGCTTTTACGGCTATACGGCCAAAAGAAGACAGAACTGTTACAATATTAGACTTAAGACTTTCATGTGTGCCTGTTAACATTACTCGCGCTATACAGCTCAAATTAACTACTTTAGAAAACAATCAATGTGATTAGCAAACAACCACCGCCCGTCGACTGTTCTGTGCTGGTACTTGCGTATTATTACTAGCAAACAACCACTGCACGTCGACTGTTCTGTGCTGGTACTTGCGTATTATTACTAGCAAACAACCACTGCACGTCGACTGTTCTGTGCTGGTACTTGCGTATTATTACTAGCAAACAACCACTGCACGTCGACTGTTCTGTGCTGGTACTTGCGTATTATTACTTGCATATTCTGGAAATAAACATTTTCTAACAACATTTGAATAAATACTTACATGTGAATATTTGTACAATTAAGCGCTTGTAATAACATCCCACAAGTAAAATAGTCTGTGTCATGTTGCGCACAATGTGTGATGCACGTTTGTAATAGTTATAACCAATCTTTGCATGCTTATTCGTATCGTAAATGTATGTGTAGGAAAATTGTAGCTCCATACAACACAAACACGTGCTGCTCTGACTTTATATTACACAATATTTATTTCCGTATCATTGAAATACACTACCACATTTCATACCGACACCCGTCATATTGGTTGACCTACGAAATTCTAGTCTGCCAACTGCTCGTGAGCAGTTGAGAAGTTCCAACTCCACTCGTGACGTCACTCGACCTTCGTTTCAAGCTTAGAATACCGAGCGGTGGTCTGAAGTGGTAGTTGTAAAGAATTTATCGTTTTTCGTCGGAAGGAGAGAGTTAGAATAACCTCCCAGGAGTACCTTGGTGGGCTGAGTAGAAAGATTTCGACGAATTTATTTATTCAACTGAGAAAATGAAAGGACAGATGATTAAATGTCGCAAGATATGCATTTAGAAGCAATAATATATGGCAGTGTACTTGCAAATATCTCTAAAGGTCAGCCACGTATGTACGATCGTAAAAAGAAAAACATGCCAACTAATTTAAATCACTGCCCAATTTGAAAACAATGTCACACTACATATGTTGATATAATCCAGTTTATGTAGGCCAAAACGGCTAAATCAACAAACCATTGTTTTTCAACACTTCGTTATGACGTCAGACACTTCGCACAATTTAGTTGGCTTAACATTTTGACCAAGATTTCTAGTCGTATCATATGTCCTACGCTCTGTGTCTATTTTTTAAAAATGTGATCCCGCCATTACGCTTTGCAGCCATCTTATGCTGCCATTAGGATTACCCACTATGTCGTATTTGCCACAAGGGAAACTTACGACAACTTGAGCGAGTGAAGAGATTTGGACGGCTCTTAACAGCGAGGTATTGCGAGCCGATGAGGGTGATTGAAGTGAGTATGGAGCAGCGCTGGAATGAAAGGACGGGGGAAACAGCAGATCCTCGAGAAAACCCTTCTACCAACTGCATTGTCCGGCACGAAACCCACTTGCGGAAATCCGGGAGTGACGCGGCCGGGGAGGCGAGCAGTCTAACCGCTCAGCCACCGCGGCCCCTTCCGACAACTTGAGACACGACATCTGAACCAGCTGAATTGATTTAGAGAAATTTTTGAGTAAAAAAATATTAGTTTCAAACAGTATCAGCAATGTGCACGAGTCAGTGTTAAAGGTTTACATAGGTCAACGATTTTCTCTGTATACAAACACAAAGCATTAGTTGTAACTATAGATGTAATATTAGTAATTCAGTGTGATTTGAACTTCTGATTAAATCAGCTTTTAAACCGACGGCACCAACACAATAACAGGAAGAAAATGCACTGTACACATATCGGCAAGCACTACTTTACACGAACGCACTTGCTGAAGAATGACATCTAAAGCGGGTTTTCCACTGGCGCGTGCCCGCAAGCACAACGTGACGTCACATGTTCGTGGATCCCCCGAGACGACGTCCGCCTGCTCACGATCATACCTACTTCAGTTTCCTAAACTACCTTATTCTAAGTGTTATGTGAAGTTAAGGCCCGAAGGTAGGGCGGGATTTTATTACGTCTCGGGGCTAACCCCTCACGCCCACAAGGAAGGGAAATCATGCAAGGAGACATGTATCGCGGCAAAGAGGGATTGGGCAGCCATGGCCTGCACTTTGGGGCCATGACTACCTCCCTAAGTGCACTTAGAGCTGGTCTTAACTATGAAGAGCGAGGGAAAACCCGTCAAGAGAGAGGTAAAAACCATTGCGACAGAGAAGCAGAAATTTCAAAATTATTGCATGCATTAAATAAAATAAAATAGAATGCTACAGGAGACAGTGTGTTTGGAACACATTGGAAGGACTAGTAGAGAGCTGCAGTTCAGTCTCCGCACATGCTCGTGGTGGAGGGGAGTTTCTACCTGAGAGACGTACAGAGGGCATTTCCACTGTGCGTCTCTCCCAGCCGAGCAGATACTGCAGTGTATCCTAGTCAGTCGACATGGAGCGGGAGGTGCCGGCGGTACAGCAGCTTATGTTGTTTTAGTAGCTGAAACTTGACTAACTTAACACTCCTAAAACATGTTCCATATACGTGTATGTTGCAGAAGGTGGTTTACCGTAGCTTACTCAGAAGCTCTGTCAAATATGTAACTTCAATCAAGTTAGTTTGTAACACTCAATATACGTTTTGCAAAAATGCATCCACGCGAATAATCCTTATAAGATGCATTACTATTTCCGCCTATTTTTTTTTTTAAGACCAGACTTCTCTGTATTAAATTCCAAAGCTTGTACCAATATGCATGTGACCTCAAAGTACTTACAATCTGTTACCTTGCTGATGACAACTTATATCATAAAATGTGTTACAGTAAAATTATATTTATCTCTAGGCTATTTAACGGAAGCCTAGGAATCTATTTTTTCACAGGTGTTCGTGAAAAAAAAAAAAAAATTGGTGTGTTAATAACACTCTAAAGGCCATTTAACACTATCAAATGTTTTTTTTTTTTTAATTCAGTAAGTTGAATTTAAATGATTGCATATTCGTGCAGTTGTATTTATTGAATTGAATAGAATACTTCAGAGTTTTGAAAAGGCTTTTCACACATATAGTTGTATTCAATAAATAATAAATTTATAACTTACACAATTTTTTTTTATTTCAGTTAAAAAATACGTATACGTTCAGAATTTTTTTCAAGTCACTACAAACCATGCAGTACACGAAAATAACTTCTCGAAATCGATACAAACTTCTTTTCTAACATGATAATTTACTTTGTATGAAATAATCATATGCAAATACTTTTGTTGCATAAATTCTCATTAAATACTGTATTATGGCACAACACTTTCTATTGACACTTTTTTTAAAATGATTTTGGAATGCTAGTTGAAAAACTTGATTCAAGAAAACATAGAACTTGTTATTAAAGAAAAACTTTGGAGGAATTAGAGAAATTCAATGACTCGAAAGACAAAATGGCCGTGATTATGACGTCCATGTAACGTCATACAGGATTCAATAAAGAGAATTCAATAATTTTGAAGATTATTCGAAGTTAACATTGATCATGTGAAAGGGCCCAAGGAATGTTTAAGTTAACTATCAGGCAGTTTACGAAGTTGTTGTTTAAAATGAGTGAATTGCAATATTCCGGATTATCCTCGCCGAATTCGTTTGTTTGGGAAACAACAGCAATAAGGGAAAATAGTATTGTCATATTTTATAAAAAATGTTGGGTGCCAGAACGCGACGTGAGAAGTGTACAGCAATGGCCTGCAGATGTAGCGTTCGACTATCCGCGGAACCACGAAGGTAGTAGGAAGAGGAGTGAGGAGGGGGGAGGCCCGGCCCGTCTTGGGGATGTCCCGCACTCTGAGGGCGATGTTTCCACTTCGCACTCCGAACAAGGGTTTCCCCGCCGGCATCTTTCATGTATACATAGGCTGTTCACGGTCAAGTGAGCACTTTTGAGGTCCTAGCTACTTTTTCCTTTTAGCGATTTTGTAGCCTTTGACTACTTTTTTTAAAATAAATATTGGCATGTAAGTATGTATATTCCACCACGCTCCGAAGTTGACGTCTAACGCTAAAATAAAATATATTTATTGACTATTATTCCAAATGAGAGGGCTTTCAAAAGTGCTCACTTTACTGTGAACAGCCTACACCTGGAAGATGGCCTCTAGCTGGATCTCCGCGCACACGCCCGACTCACAGCAAATAAGGCTTTCCCACAGCGCGCTGTCCTGCACGCCTCCCACCCGTGACGTCATGAGTGATTACATCGTCGCCGAACACGTGTCAGTGGGGAGGCCCCTTCACGGCGCCAATTCTAAACGTTGTTCACGATAAAGTGAGCATTTTCGAAATCAACTTTAGAAAAAAGTTGCTGCTCCCACCCGCATATATTTCAACGGGCGCATTGCCTGACATGCGCCCAGTAAAGTTGGTAACGTTGGAGGGAAAGCAGTTCCATATCTCAAACGTCGAATAAAAAGTGTTGGGCAACCATTTGTAATAACTGACATTAATTATTTCGCTTTCTGCTTTTATACGCAGCGAAGTTTAAAAATGAGCAGATTTGTAAAATATTTACTTTTCTAATAATCTCACAGTATCAATCGACCTACACATGAATAAAGTTATGAGGCCCATGGCAGTGTTAATTTCACATAGGGTGGAATAATACACAACGGGCATACAAGTAGATCTTAAGCAGGGCTAACAAAAGTGATCGTTTTACCGTGAATAGCCTATAACTATTGGAGACCACTGCATCAGTATAAACGTAGCTGTTATGGCGGAAGTGGAAAATTATTGACATTGTGTTTAGTAATATCCCATTTATCTTCGATGAACTCTGAAATAGGGGATATATTATGCACTATCCTATATTTCCATACCGGATAATACTTTCAGTCCGAGGATAAAGTGAATCTCGTGCAGAACGGGACAGGAGCTGCCACACGCCAAGAGGTAATAAATGTATGACAGTAAGCAGTAAGAAGTATGGGGTATAATCCATTCACGGTTATTTCACACTTTTTCTCAAGTCCTGCTAAAGTTCTACTTTCAGGATATTCCTCCGCCTCGCGCAAACTAAGCCTGGAAAATTTACAGCAAAGGGATAACGCACCGAATTAGTGCACACTCAGTTGTAATGATATTTTACCCGAGAACTATTTCTTACTAGGCGCTACCAACACACATGTTTCGTCACTGTTTTTATTTGTATTTACTACAAATAATATATTATAATTTATAAATAAAATGTGGGTAAAACTTCAACTTAACGAAAAATAGGATAATTTTATGTTAATACCGCTATAAAACTTTTGATACATAGGATATTTAGGAAATAACTAAACACGTCATAATATGGGGTGACTTTTCAAGGGTTAGAATAAAAAAGTGTGAAGAAACCGCTCATAGACTACAGAAAATTTCCCGACCTATTGGCCCAGACCTATTCCTACACAACAGAGTTGCTATTGCTAACTGCGGTGGAAATATTTCGTAAATCTAAAGTTCAGCCAATCAACCAAAAGGGTATATTAAAATAAATGTGTTATAAAAGTTTATTATCAAACTGTGCGTGTCAATATTAATTTACTTAACATCCCGAGTATACTCCTTCACGTCTGACATGTTGCAGAGTAGTTGCAATCATGATCGGTGCTGTACAAGCTCAGAAGCCAGCACCAATAAAGACGACTTTCCCTGGGCAGTGCTGTCACTCGTGCAACACAAGTTTATTTGTAATTGTTTGCTTCGTGTTCCATGGCTCTACTGAAACCCCTTCCATAGGTTCTAGAGTGCAAGTTGTAAGAAATTCGTAGACCATAACTTTGCTTTATCCAGCACTTGAAATGAAAAATCTGTGTGTAGGTTAAGGATTTAATTTATAAGGGCCTGCTCTGGAGGGGAAAAAAAAAACAACAGCCGAAAGGAAACATACTGTTATGGCCAAGAGTAAGGGCCACATTGCCGTAATTTCGAGCGGCTAAGCAGGAAGGCCAAAGCGGGCAAAAAGGGGAGCAGAGCGGTGCACGGCCCAAGGCGAGGGCACGGCCGATCTATATAAGAAGGATCGAGCAAGGCCACCCCCCGCCATTACTACCCCCGCCGAGACGCCTCCATGGATACCCGACATCGCCGCCCGAGAGAGGCGAGGCGCCTACGTCCATTGGCCTTCTCTCGCGGAGAGCGCCTGGACGCCTCGAGAATAAGCCTCGTCAAGATAGTGGTGAGTCGATCTGAGTATTAGGGTGTCACGGTAGTCCCCACTTCCGCTAATACTGCTTGAGGATTCGTGCCATCCATCAGGCAGTGAATTAATATTGAATAGTCGAGCTGAACATTGATTTCATATATTTAATATTGAAGTTAATATTATGTTGAATACTGAAGTAAATATTGATGTAATCTGAGCTGATCAATAAGTGTCTCAATTCGTATATTAATATTAATGTTAATCTTAACAGTAGTGATAAACACCAACCATAACAATACGGACAAATAAACACCTCCTTAAATTCTTGATCAAATACAGTACCTACACGATAGAATACATTTCTGTTGACCTAACTTAAGTAGTAGCATCTACTGCTTAATGTTTACTGCAGTGTTGCCAGACATTGCTAACCAAATTACACACACACTTAACCCAAATTACACAAAAAAAAATACACAATCACAAAAATTTATATTAGTTCAATTTATCTTGGTGGCATTTCTAGCGAGGTTCCAGAAGTCCCCCATTGTAAAATAATGAATTTGAGGGTTTAGAATTTTGCTATTTGTCATGTATTAAGGAAATGGCATTCCTGAACATTGACCAAATTAAAAAACACTGAGAGCGAGATAAGCACTAGTGTATTTGGAAGGAGTGCCAACAATACGAATCAAAACATACTTTGATCATGGATATATTATTAGGAAGATATAATTAAAATTGATATAACTTGTAAATCACACAAAAAACTACGCATAAAGGACATCACACAAATTGTACGGTACACACGCGTGCTGAAGTTACTCACAATTTTTTTGTAATTACATACACATTGATAACACTGGTTACAAAGTTTTTAACTGTGCAATATCTGCTACACATGTTCGCTGATCACGCCGGACAGGCACAGCGGAAAAACTGAACAGCCAATTAAAACCGACCTTGTTTCTCGAGCGAGCCGCGCAGAAAAGTTAAGTTCTCGCAGAAAGAGCAAACTTGGCCGATATTTCTCAAAATTAAATTGGTTCACGTATTGTGTGACCACTAATTTCTTCGATAATCAACGCGCATGCGATTGATGTAACTGTATATAACATGTACGTATTTATAATTAAATATGATAAATAAAAGTTTGTTGTATTCAATACTCGTATTAAATAATTGTAATATCGAATCGTGCCGATAGGTAGCACTAAAGTGTAAAGTATTTTTGGAAGTATAAAATAAAATTACAGTGTCTTAAAAATGATTTAGTAAAAATTTGTACCGCAATGGAATTAATAAAACTGAATAGAGATACGACAGCGTCTAGTTATTTACGATGGGATCTTGATGTAGTGCGCGGGCATTCCCCCAGCCTTCCAAAACAGAGAACATATTCATGAATTATTTTGCGCAACTTATCAAGTTCTGCGGTTCCTGCAGCAGGACGCTGTATCCGCTATGTTATTGCCTGTGGTGATTTCAGACCCCGCGCGATCGTGATTCCAACCACCTTTTGACGGGAAACACGTCCTGTTTTTCATGATATTTCAGTCCCATGACTCCTGAGTCACGCGCTGTATCACGCGTTCACCCCCCCCCCCCCCCCCGTGTCAAACTTTGGGGTAGCGTGCAAAGTCTCGGTTTATTGGATGACGCCCTAACCTTGCTCTCTTATTGGCTGACGACTTTCCACGTCATGACTTCTCATTGGTGGGAGACTGCTCATGGGCTGACCTCTTGGTGGAGGGAGACGTCTCCCCATTACACTCGTGTTGCTTTATTATGCCAGGCACGGCCTGAGGAAGAGAGACTTCAGCAGAGGACACCAGAGACTGCACATCACCGCCTGGGACGACTCGCCTGAGCTGCGCTAAGACTCCACTCTCCTTCATCAACGTGGCTTCGACATGATTTTTCTTCAATGTAAGATTTCGTTTTTCTTTATAATATTATGTACCACGTCAACTCTGTCGTCTTCGCCAAGTAAGCAATTGCGTCATTACAAGTGTATACGTTTCAGTGTTTGATATTATTGAATGTGTTAAATTGACTTAGTTTATTTATTATTGAGTGTTTGTGCTCAGCCCTAGACCGCTCGGGCATCACAAACTGGTTGCCGCGTTTTGGATAGTTAATCCAGACGGCAGTAACTGAACCTTCTCTGAAGGGTTATAGGTTGTAGGTGATAGGGGATAGGGGTTAGGTCGTTGGAAACGGTTGAGACAGGACGTCTCATTATGCACGGAAAAAATACCAGCCCGCCTACACGTTCCTAGTTGACTGCCTTTGCCTCGAGATCGCTCTGATATGTCAACTGTTAGCCCGCGCCAGCTTGCTAAATTGCACGACGCAAAATCATAGTTTCACGGCAAAATTATTATGAAAGGTTTTCTTTATACTTATAAGCTAACTGTTCCTTCTGTATACTCGATCTAGCAGTGTGAAATCGACGAACGGTAACAAACACGCGAAGTTCGCTTGCAGATCCCGACACGGACCTCCGACTAGCATAACTGCTGGGAACAGACTGGGAAACATGGCAGCCATCTATAGTTCGTCATGCTCGCGCCTAGAGCGCTAGCGTCGTCGAGTCTACAGGGAGCGAGCGCCGTAATTCTAGATATAATAGATGGCGTTCCATGCACAAATTCTGAAAATTACTCGACCTGCAACTCGTTCCTATTGGCTGGGGTTGATATTGTAACCTCCCCCCCCCCCTCTCGTGGTTCAACCCTATATTTAAGTCCCCGCAGCAGCTTGTGTCAGCAGAGACTGATGGCTGCTGGGGGACGAGACCAATCCTGAGATTAGTAATCGTATATTCAAAATGTAGGGCTCATAAAGCCAGTAATGTAAAATTGGACAACTGCTGTGCAACATTACTTGTAGAAGTAATTTTTGGTTGCTGGATATTGGAGCTAAACCAGATAAAATAAACATAATTGTTAAAAATATTAAATATTAAAATCTTAACATCAATTAGCTTCCCATGACAGAAATGATTACAGTAATGACAAGAGCATTAATAAATTATGTAGAATGTTGTGTAATAAAACGAATTTAAAAGATAAATGTAAAAATTGAGGATGTTGTGAGATTCCCTGGATTTGTAACCTGTAATTTTGAAGAAGTTTGGAAAATGTGAACTCATATGAGTAACTGAGAAAAAATAGTTTGTCATTAAAACCAAGTCATAATATATTTTATAAAGCCAAGGCAAATTCCCCTTAAAAATTTGTTATTCAGAATTTAATTTCTAAAATGGGTAATGGCATGATAGAGTTTGAAAATGCCCGAATTTTAAGGTTTCTGCTCAGAATTGTATTTTTAAAATATCAGCCTTTTAATGAATATATATTGCGAATCAGTGTCCTTTTGTGACAGATCTCCGCTAAATGTCATTTTTTAGAAAGAAATTGCGAATCATAATGTGTCTTCTGAGACAGATTTGTACCTATATATATATATATATATATATATATATATATATATATATATATATATATATATATATATATAAAATTACTATTTCTTTATATTCCTTTTGTATTTTGCTTTGAGCATAATGATTGTAGCTTTGATCATAAAATATAGTCCACATTTTCAAAGAACTTGTGTGTGTGTTTTGCAGTTTTGTACCCAATCCCTGCTTCATTATGGAGGGGTTTCGATGTACGACTGTTTCGTCGTGGTCACTTGGGAAAAGAGACCTTGCATCGCCCTACAGTGTAGGACGGGGGAAGGGCCTCAATGTTTAAGTGATCAAATAAATTGAATAAATCGTGAAGGTCATGAAAGTAGTAGAAACAGAGAAGTTAACTTTGAAAGTACGCGCGAAAATGTAAGATCGGTACCGATGTCAGATTGTTCACGTAAATTGAGATCAAATGAGCCGAATTATGTACAGACTCAAGGTAGTCAAAGCTGTAAGACTCGCACGTAAAATACATGTAAATCAGTCACTAGAGAGTATAAAAAGATTAAATGAGCCAATTAGTTTAGTGACTCGAGGTAGTCAGAGCTTTGAAACTCACATGGCCGATAACAGTAAATAAGTGAAGTAGAAATGTAAAATGTTATCACAACTACCAAAAGATGAATTTGTGGAGGTAGAGAAAATTGTCAGAGGTAAATTGAAACATTTGACTAAGAGTGATTTTATTATAATGTTCCCAGTGTTAATGAAGTTTGCATATATATATTTCAAGTGGACGGTAGTTCAACTTTCGGGTGCACAAAGTTATTGAAACATAAGAGACACAAGAAAGGCTAGACCAATAAAACAGGATCCATATAGAGGGCCACATTCATTGAAACCAGTAATTGCAAAGAAAATAAACGACATGCTTGATAAAAATATTATTTCAGAGATTTAGTCACTTTGACAGTTTCCCGTAGTTATTGCGAAACAGAAAAAAATAGACGGTTCTTTTAAGATGAGATTTTGTATAGATTTCCATCAACTTAATAGAGTTACAAAGCAGGATCCTTATCCTATTACGAATCTCACTGAGACGTTGAATTCCTTGCACGGGTCTAAGTATTTACAACGTTGAATTTAGCGAGTGGTTACTTCCAAATTGAGTTAGAAGAGAGTGATAAAGAGAAAACGAGTTTTTCTATATTTATGGGGAAATGTGAATTTAATAGACTCCCTTTAGACTGTGTAATGCCCCAGCAACATTTGAGAAGTTAATGGAGAATTATGTTCTAACATGTTTGTTAGGTGACCAGTGTTTAGTATATCTTGATGACATTATAATATGTAGCAGTACTGTGAAAGAACATGCCGAGTACATGAGTAAAGTTTTGGAAAGATTAGAGGAGGCTAGTTTGCGAATTCAACCTAATAATTGTTCATTTGTACAAGACAATGTAGAATGCTTAGGACATGTTGTAAGTTCAAAAGACGTAGAACCAAATCAGAAAAATCTACAAGCAATTAAATAACTCCCCAGACATAAAAATGTGACAGAAGTTCGCTCAGTGGTAGGTTTATTTAAGTATTATAGGAGATTTGTACCGAATTTCGCGCACATAGCGAGACCATAGACGCAATTAACTAAGAAAGATGAACCATTCATTTGGGGAACAGAACACGAGGAAGCTTTCAAAATGTTAAGAGAAAAATTAATACCATATCCAATTCTTGTGTATCCAGATTTTTCACCATTATTTATTATAAGTACAGATGCTAGTAATTATGCTGTAGGCGCTTTCCTGACTACCCATTTCAGACCACAATGTAATGGACATGTTGAGAGACTTCATCGGACCCTAACGGACATGATATCTCATTACGTAGATGAATACAGTAGTAGTTGGGAAGAATATTTGCCATATGCAGTGCACGCATATAGGACGGTTCCACACTCAGTGACGGGTTATAGCCCTCATTATTTGTTGTATGGGAAAGAAGTTAGGCTACCACCTATAGTTGAATTGAGTAGTCAACCTAATGTTTCAGAGGGAGGTATGGCAGCCAAGGAACATGTAGATATTTTGAGTAATAAGTTAATAGAAGCAGACGAAGTAGCTAGTGGAAGGACTAAAGTAGCTTTAGGAGACAAAAAGAGTATTATGATAAGAAGTCAAAATCACCAGATATTGAAATAGGTGATTATGTGTATCTACGCAAGCCAAGTGTTAAGAAAGGTAGAGTATCCAAGTTTCGTAAGTTTTGGTCTGGACCTCACAAAGTTTTGAGAAAACTGAGCCCAGTCACATTTGAAGTATTATTAAACAAGAGAAAAGTTATTGCGCACAATGATAGATTAAAGTCGTCTAAGAATTCTACAGAGCCAAGGAGCGCGTGTCTAGGTAAGAAAGACACAATATGTAGGGGAAATGCCCCGTAGGTTATTGATGGAATAGAATCAGTTGAGAGATTTTACGATAATGACAGTGATAATGAATTAAGTGAGGGAAATATTGTAGAAAATATAGGCTCAAAGTCATGCCCAATTTTAGCAGACATTACAGAATTAGCACCCTCGATGATAGTGAGTGTTATGATAATGTAGAAACTGACGACGTTTGGGAACCATCGTGTTATTTAAAGGGAAAAATTCGTGAGAAAATATGTGAACATAGTGTCGGGTATAATTTGCGTTCAAGAGTAAGTAACCCCTCAGGGGAAGAGGAGGAAGCAGAAATAAGTGCTGCATAGCCTCAGAGTATAATGTAACCTAGAATTCAATGATAACTACGATTTCAATGCGAAAAACTAAATAAGAGGTATATTGGTTTGCATTGCAGATAACATCGTAGGCGCTGGCGTGATTCTGGTCCAAGAAATGGACGTCGTATTAACAGGAGATATATATATATATACAATAGTGCTAGATGTACCCATAAGAAAACTAGAGAGTATTAATCAGGAATTTAGGAACCAACTGAACATAATTAAAGGGACGAAGTTTTCTGGAAACCAAGAGATTGAAAAACACGTTCAGAGCTAGCTGTTCTTCATGTGTTAATTGCAGAATTAGAGGAGGAAATAAATGAACTAACTTTGATATTACCCAGAAAATCGTGAAAAGAGAGGTTTAATAGATGCAGGTGGCAGTATTCTGAAAATTTTGTTTGGTAAACTCACGAATGATGATTATGTCCGTATTCACCAAGTCACTAGTGAGTTGGGGGACGAGACAAGAAAAATTGATTCATATAGTAGAGAAACAGTTAACTTTCGTAAAAGGGGTAAACGCCAGAGTAGAGAAGAACTCGAAAGATGTAGGCATTTTTCCTAAAGAGTTAGCGAAAGCAATAAAAACTTTGAACCACGTGAGTGCTTGGAATACTTTAACAACCTGAGTGATTTAAAAAAAATCGCATGTTAACTATTAATAATTTAGGGGAAGCAATTAAATACAGTAGTTTCCTAAGAGAATTAGAATTAACTCTTCCAGCCTATAAACAAGAGGTAATAAAAAAATGGCGCTGGATATCATAGCGACTGGTAGGTTGCCCACTTCGTTATTGACTCCAGGAAATATTTAAGAAATTATTCATGGCATTGCTCTTAACTACCCTCGGACAAGACTTTGATAGAATGAACTGATTTAGATCAGGTTTACAATTGCTATGAAGTAACAACGGTACATGCACTTGCTACAATTGATAGTACACAGTTAATAATTGAGTTTCCTTTGAGATCCGCGAATAGGTATTTCACGATATATAGAGTTCACCCTTTTCCCGTGTTTGAAACACATTTAGAAAGATACGTTCAGATAGTACCAGATTCACATTATATCACGCTGTCAGAGAACAGGCAGTTTTATGCGTTAACGTCTGAAGCAGACTTAAGTCAATATAAAGGCGGAAATAATATAGTTTGTCCAGCTAACGTCCCGACGTTTTCCATAAAGGTTCCGAATAGTCAAGTGAATGGAATATTGTCACAATCTGGTTACGATCCTACGTTATGTAAAAGAGTAGTTCTAAGTAATTCATTCGTACCAGTGTTTATTATATCAGCAAATGGCGATAGTTGGATTTATTCAGTACCGAGAAAGATGAAAGTTACTAAAATGTGTCCTTATGAAAATAGTGAAGCATGCGTGGTGGAGGAGTGGGTCTCGGCACAGGGGGCCATGCCCCAGGCAAGCTGTTGTCTGATAATTAATGAGAAAATTCAGTTGTTAACCACACAGTAACAAAGTAACATATATTAATTACAAAGTTAATGAAGTCAAATTCTCTCCAGTTCCGTCCTTATTAACGAACAGTGAACAAGTGTTCGTTGCATCCATGAAAACCGACTTTAATGTTAGTCTGTCGGACTTAAATACAGAAGAAGACGAAGAGTGGAATCATCTCATGTCTGACATTCACGATTTGAAACATAGAAAGATTATGAGTCACCACATCGAACGCCACAGTCACTTTCTGGTGGTGTTCGTTATGATGGGATGTCTGGTACGCGTCATTTGGTTCCTGTAACGGCGCCTGTGTGAGACACTGGCCAGGTGTTCATGCGCCTGCCTCCTATGTCGGAAGGTAGCTGAGACCACGGAGCCTGCCCAACTTCCAGAGGATCAAACAGATGCCATGGAGATGAGTGCTGTTTCGAGCACAGTTCCAGCCCCGCAGCCGACATCGAGGATGACAGCCACTACTTGTTTTAAAAATTCCATAATACATCGAAGTAATTGAGTGTTAGTATTGCAAAGTAAAATAGAGCCAGTGAAAAGAAAAGCACAGTGCACATAATTCTGAAGAATTGTGTGCAACAGCAAGCAATATTACACTAGGAATCCGATATTCCAGAGAGCAACGTACATAAAATGTCCTAACATGTTCATTCAATTGTAATATAATGATTGGTATTTTTATTTGCAGATAACTTAACTCAAGTATGAAACACTGTTGAGTATTTTAAGTTTAATTAATGAAAACAAGAGACACTTAAGTTTGATCAATAAACACAAGATACATTGTGTTATGAATCTATATAATCCACAATATGATATTTCTTTTGTTCAATTATATAATGAACATTACAAATAATTGATGACTAAACTATTGAAAAAAAATTCGCAAGACAGAGCTGTAATAAATATTTGTAATAAGTGTTGATATTTAATGATTGTCCAAGGTGTATATGATGTATGTGTTATATTTCAGCTGCAGTTTGAAAAATTACAAAGGCGAACTTAAATAACGAGGAAGGTGACATGGTACTCCCCATTTTAAGTTCAATTAAATTTAAAGTTATTTGAAGAAATAGTTATTAACTTCATTCCCTTTTTATTAACTTTTAATGATTCAGTTGACCGCGAGTATGGAAGTAATTTCATAAAGCTTCAAGAAAAGGAGACTCCTGTGTCAACGTCGCTGCTACAACGATGGTTGCTACCATCTAGTCGACCGGAAACCTGAATTTCCGGTGCTGGCGAGTTCAGATCCTGTTGTTTCTGACAGAGCAGTTGCGCTCCCAAACCCTATACTTCAACCAGCATCACTTTGATTATTGACTCACATATAGCCTCAGCCAAATATTTTTCTAAAGTTTTGCTCAGCCCGAACAAAACTTTTCTAAAAGAGGGTGTAATGTAGTGCGCGGGCATCCCGCCAGCCTTCCAAAGCAGAGAGGGAACATTTTCATTAAGTATTTTTCGCAACTTATCAAGTTCTGCGGTTCCTACAGCAGGACGCTGTATCCGCTGTGTTATTGCCTGCGGTGATTTCAGACCCCGTGCGATCGTGATACCAACCACTTTTTGACGGGAAACACGTCCTGTTTTTCACGATATTTCAGTCCCATGACTCCTTAGTCAGGCGCTATATCAACACGTCCTGTTTTTCACGATATTTCAGTCCCATGACTCCTGAGTCAGGCGCTATATCAACACGTCCTGTTTTTCACGATATTTCAGTCCCATGACTCCTGAGTCAGGCGCTATATCAACACGTCCTGTTTTTCACGATATTTCAGTCCCATGACTCTTGAGTCAGGCGCTATATCAACACGTCCTGTTTTTCACGATATTTCAGTCCCATGACTCCTGAGTCAGGCGCTATATCAACACGTCCTGTTTTTCACGATATTTCAGTCCCATGACTCTTGAGTCAGGCGCTATATCAACACGTCCTGTTTTTCACGATATTTCAGTCCCATGACTCCTGAGTCAGGCGCTATATCACACGTTATTTTCCCGTCATGTGATTTCAATATCAGACTTTGGGGTCGTGTGCAAAGTCTCAGTTTATTGGCTGACGCCCTAACCTTGCTCTCTTATTGACTGACGACTTTCCACGCCCTAAATTCTCATTGGTGGGAGACTGGTCACCGCCTGGGACGACTCGCCTGAGCTGCGCTGAGACTCCACCCTCTTTCATCACCATGGCTTCGACATGAATCTACTTCCAATTAAGATTTCGTTTTTCTTTATAATATTATGTACCACGTCAACTCTCTCATCTCCGCCAAGTAAGTAATTGCATCAATGAAAGTGTATAGGTTTCAGTGTTTGATATTATTGAATGTGTTAAATTGACTTAGTTTATTTCTTATTGAGTGTTTGTTCTCAGCCGTAGGCCACTCGGGAATCACATTGGTATTAAAAATCGGATGTGTAACACAATGAGAAAAGGGTTTTGTTGAACTGAACACAGTTTGTGTGGCGCAAAAATTAATTGCTTGTATAGGGACAGTAAAATATTTTTTTGTTGAAACCAAATTATTTTGTTGTTCTTATTTGGTTGCCCCAAATAAAGATTTGGTAAGTGCAAGCAAAGATATCTTTGATTTTATGTACATTAACCAGTTTGGGGTAGTATATAAATAGTTAGAAACCAGAGCTATGCCGTAGCAACCGCAGCTAAAAGGACTACATAAATGTGGTTAGGATGTTATGAAATACAACATTTCCAATGCTGGACACCATGTGCAAATAAATATTTTAATTTTTATATCTTTACTTTTGGTTTCCTGTTAAAACTATTTTATTAGAATGTTTATACCATTATTAAGCATCAATGCACTAACAAAAACTGTTACTATCCAATCGTCACAGAAATGGTTACAAACTCTCTAGCCGTATTTTCGAAAGTAGGAAGTGAAATGAACGGCCAATCAAATACATACAGTTGACTGAACAAAATATTTTGTTGATAGTATAGTTTGTTTCGGCCCAACACAGATGTTACGTTTATTGAAGTGTGTATTTTGTTAAATTAACAAAATTTATTTTGTTGCTTTTCAAGTTTTGTTTACTCAACAAAATATTTCGTTGGGGAAGATAAATATTATATAGGGCCAACTATAGAAACAAATAATTTGCTGGCCTGTTTCTCAGTGTAGCGTGGTCGTAAACAGCCTGCAAAACAAAACAAAATGATAACGCGAGAGAATGTGCTCTCTAAGGGTATTTTCCTCTCTGTCTGTTTGGCGGGACTGGCGAAAGTGTGTATCAATCTTGATGGCCATGAAAAAATTACATATTTAATATTTTTACCACACACTATTCAACTTTTAGACATTATCAGTGATTACTCTTTCCTAGAAAAGAAGCAGTTTCTGGGGGCGCATAGTTTTCGCGTGAATACATGTCAAAATCATAATTTTACTGTTTTAGAAATGTGAAACTAATTAAAACCATCTGGCGTACAAGAATTACACAATTCATACTGAAAGAAGATTGTAACATTGCATATTTTCGGGGTTATCTTTACCATTAGCCATATACATTTTTATTATATATAATTAAAGGGCACTTGCTTATCTTGTCACTTTATTTAATATTATTCCAAATTACGTTTTATTATATGAGGTAACACTACAATCTTTGGTTATTTTAGTAGTTTATTTAACATAGAGATCGTATGTTTAATTTGTTTCTGAACAGTATTGAGTTTGTTATTATCATTTGTTTACTAGAGGGGTAGTCGGCATTAAAAATGTTTATTAGAGAAAATTACTACAGAATATTATCCTGGTTGGCTCTCGTCTCGCCATTGCTGATTGGCGGAGAGATGTGTCATGGTCAGACGACATCCAATCAGAGGACAGGAAATAGCATGTAAGGCAGATGTAAAATAGAACTAATTTTTTCTTTAGAATAATTCTCACCACCTCCAAAGAACGACGTGTGTGATATAATGTAAAGGTTTTAATGATTGAAAATAAAATAATATTGTTGCAAGATATGTTTTATAAGATGAAGAATTGATGATTAAATAATAAGGAAGATCGATTTTTACTGTAGACTATTTGCAAAGATAAAAAGGAAATAAGTTGTTGAATGTTTTTGGAGAAAACTAACCGAAAATAAA
This sequence comes from Dryococelus australis, assembly GCA_029891345.1. Classification (NCBI taxonomy): domain Eukaryota; kingdom Metazoa; phylum Arthropoda; class Insecta; order Phasmatodea; family Phasmatidae; genus Dryococelus; species Dryococelus australis. Next base: position 112,870,505 of record CM057004.1, on the reverse strand, counting down.
AATATATTTACAAAATTGATAAATTTAACGAGGTGATTTAAACTGAAATGTTATAAACGGCACCCAACGTATTAATGGCGCATTTGTGAATTGTTAAGAGAGTCACAATATGTCAAAAGGTACTTCAAGGCATATTTAAATTGTACAAGGAAATGTTTTTGCAATTAAAATATTGCTGAAAATTAGAAAATTCTTGCATATATTTGTATTGTGGTGGCCCCTGAATTTTTAGAAGAAAGTTTTGCTACGCGTTCCTTAAAACGAATTAATACAATATCTTTCGGTCACCCTTTTTAAATTTTCTACAAATAGTTAGCTTTTATTTTATGTACGTTTCAAAAAAAGTAAAATTTTGACTGACACGTCGTTTCGCAGAAACCATCCGATGTAAAAAAAAAAATTACACAAGGGAAATGTAATCATAGATGTCTACAATTTTTATAATATAAGGTAAAATTATAAAATGACACATTTTTATGTGACCGTCGCCCTTTAACCCCTTCACTGCGAACTGGCAATCTTCACTGCGAACTGGCAGTTCCGCGGCAGTACAATTGGGGAAAGGGGACCACGAACAGGTACTTTGCAGAGTGATTCGGGCGATAAGCAGGGGGGTTGGTAAAAAGGGGTGGGGAAGGAGGTATAAGACCGTGGGGCACGGCCCGTTGGATGTTAATCTGACAACGGGAATTACCCCGAAACGCTGTCCCCAGAGACCTCCCTCTGAGAGCTGGGGACATCTTGGAGCGCGCGACATGATGATGAGGTCCCGTTCTGGGACTCCAGTTGGAAGGCAGAAGGGGAGAGGGACAATCCAGAAACCTGCCAGGAGTTTCAGCTAGATGGTCGGGGAAGCGTGACCTGACAATCTCTTGTAGGTCGTCTAAAGTATGTCGGCAGTGGCGTCACCTCGGAAATGAACCTGTCCCGTGGATTAAAATTTCAACACGATGACCCTACGTCGCATAGGTTATGATTTATCAACATTGCCTCGCTATTAAAATTCTCTACGCTTAGAGAAATATACACTTGCAGATACAGAGTAGATTTACTTGAAAAGTATTTGTTTTTCACCGTACAATATTTTGTACTGTTGCTCCAAACTTCCCAGTTTCTTCCTTGAACTTAGTAAAGCAATTAAACATAATTTGTTGAGTCAAAAACTGATTTGGTTGTTATAACCTCATACACATTTATTCAGTGCAAGGAAATATTGTACTAGTACGTCCAACAAATCAACCTGATAACCTCAAACATTATACACATCATTGTGGAGGAAATCTACACTCTGATATTTCGTTTGGATCGAATAACAATTTGCGTAGTTGAAACAGTCTGATGGGTTTGGCTAGAGACCTGAGAAATTTGCGAATTCAATGACCTGCAGGCTAGACTCTACAGTCGTATGAACAGACAATCCAATGTAAACTGCGCATTGGTTGTCTGCTGTCACAGTGTAAGGCGACAACCGGGCCACCGTTCTCCAGGAGGCGTCAAACGCCACGTGGACCAATGGTTAAAGTCATATAAACACACGTGTTTTGAATGCTAACTTATCCGAAAATGAATTCGCGAATTCTTCAGGTCTATAGGTATGGGTCATTTGATTGCTTTCGTTCGAATGTACATACAAATCAAGATTTTGTTTATACTTTTTGTAAATGCATATTAACAGTGTTTTTTAGTATATTTATTGATGCTTTATAATGGTGTAAATAGTTAACTACGTAGCCTACATGTCGTTTATTAGAAAGATTTGTATTTAAAAACATTCAAGCCGTTCCAGCAATCAGACTAACCAAGATTGCTAAGACATCGCGATGGGACTGGTTTTAGTTTTTCTTTTGTAATGTACATAGAGTGAGTACATAGAGGTCTTGCTGAGCCGATAATGTACGCACAGCCACACAAATATTTAGTTGGGCCAAACAAATTTCACACATTTCGAGCACCCAAATTAGAACATCAAATTAATTTTGTATCCTCAGCGTGATATTTAACTGTCCCTATACAAACAATTAATTTGAATGTGCGAAATACGACGTTGTTTTATTTAAAAAAAAAAAAACTTTTTTTATCAGTGTACGATCATCTATAAGAAATTTATTATTAAACCTGATAAGCACAGGCCATAAAAAGAAATAAAATTCCACACGACCACTTTTTAAAATGTATTCTTAAATTGGAAGGAAAGGCGCGTAGAAAGAAAATTATGTAATTACAATTCTTCATGCGGTGTGATAAAAAAAACTGGATCATAAAATACGTGATATTTTATATGAATCTAAAGATGGCCATGATTTAAAACACAGTGTGCCATTAACGAGTTAAGGAGCATTTCCCGATATAGCTGATCTGCAGAAAACATAAAAAATTTCGAGCAATATGCGCGCCAAACTAAATTTTTACATACTTAGATCCTTGCTATTTTTATAACTGGATAACATAGATTACACGCGGTTTAGCTGTCAGTAGAGACACCAGAATTTCGCGAAAGACTAGTTGTACTTCAAAACCCTTTCGCTGAGATTCACATTTAGTGATTGCATGATTTATTTGTTGCGCATCTTATATATATATATCTGCCCGTGAATCACAAGCTTTCATTAAATAAACTTAGTTCTCACTGGCCGATAAAGAAAGAAAACGTCTTCTCACTCAGACACGCAACCAATACGCAAAGGAGGAACACTATTATGTCAGTACTCTGTTGAACTTCAAAGATTACCTCGTGGGTAACTCTGGACCAATAATAAACACACAATGAAATATAGGCCAATTCACCGTCTTCCGCTAATACAACAAGCAACCAATTAACAGTGATATTTGCATGATTTTACAATGGAGTATAGCACAGAGGCCATTGAACTCGCGAATTTTGCAAATCTGCACAACTAATGACCAAGCACAAAGTCTAAAGCTTATTGGTTGAGATATAGAAACAAGTTCTCCGCCAGCATACATCAAACTTATCGTAATTTGCAACACCATAAATGATAAATTAATGTGGGAATTAAAAGACTACCACGAGAGAGTGGGCTCTGGGATATCAGTCGCTGGTATGGGTAAAAGAAGAAGTTTAATTAGACCTCAAAAGTTCGCACCATCACTGTACTACCATAGCACATATTAGAGATTTTAGTACAAAGATTTCTTTTTGCCGGTACACAGAAACCCTTTCCTTGCGCGCTAACGGAGCTAATAGGATAAGAGCGTGAGGCGACCAATCTCGACGCCAGTTTAAAACGGGTCTAGCGCGCAGCTAGAGACAAGTATAAAAAATGTAACACTCCAATCTCCGTAACACGTTTTGCTTGCGCAATCTTCGGGTGTGGGTGAAAGGGTCTCGAGTGCAACAGCTTCGCTCACGAGTTCGCTTGGCCTGGAATTTTAAGTTCTGAAAAAAAAATGTCTTAAAAGAAAATATCTACAACTAAACTATAGGATGTTCACGGTAAGCTGAGCACTTTTGAAAGCCCTGCTTAAGATCTACTTGTTTACAAGTTGTGTATTTTCCCGCCTTATGTAAAATTAACATTGCCATGGGCTTCATCGCTTTATTCATGCGTCAGTCAGGTGAAATGTTAAATTATTAGAAATTAAATATTTTACAAGTATGGTTACTTTTACATTTCGATGCATTAAAGAAAACAGAAAGCTAAATAAATAATTTCAGTTTTCACAAATAGTTATCTAACACTTTATATTCGATGATAAGATATGGAACTACTTTCTACCCATCGTTACCAACTTTGCTGGGCGCATGTCACCCATTGCGCCCTTTAAAATCTATGCAGCTAGGGCAGTGACTTTTTCTAAAGTTGATTTCAAAAGTGCTCACTTTGTCGTGAACATCCTTTAACTAATTTGACCAAGCGACGTTAGTCTTACATTCGGGAGATCGCGAGTTCCAGTCCATCTAGGTCAGGCAAGCAAAAACTCGCAGCCCCTAGCTCATGTTGTCGTGGTATCAGATTATATCTTAGGGAACAAGTGGAATGAGGACGGCCTTCATAGCGCAGAAACAGTCAGTCCGTCAATTTCGAAAATTATGTTTGTATGCAGTTTTTCTAAAAAAAAAAAAAAAAAAAAAAAAAAAAAAAAAAAAAAAAAAAAAAAAAAAAAAGTCAGGTCAACGACGAAAATGTTAAAAGTATAATATAATTTTGAGACAAGATGTTACGCCAGATTTTAAATACTTGGTACCCAACAAAAAATGCAAAACTTCTAGGCTGTTGGGGCCGTGGTGGCTGAACGGTTAGCCTGCTTGCTTCCCACCAAGGCGAACCGGGTTCAGTCCTCGGCCGGGTCACTTACGGGTTTTTTGCATTTGGGAATCGCGCCGGTCGATTCCGCTGGACGGCGGGTTTCCTCGGGGATCTCCCGTTTCCCCCTTCCTTTCATTCCGGCGCTGCTCAATACTCACCTCACTATATGCTGTTCGCTGTAAAGTGAACACTTTTGAGGCCCTAGTTACTTTTTCCTTTCAGCCATACTTTATCCTTTAACCACCTTTTTTAAATTAATATTGTCATGCAAGTAATAGGCACTTGGAAGTTAAAGTCTAAGGCTGCAATGCAATGTAATTACTTACTATTATTCCAAACGAGAGAGCTTTCAAAAGTGCTCACTTTACCGTGAACAGCCTATACACCTGATCGGTTCTCAAGTACCCGATGTTATGAGCCCCCAACTGTCTTCTCTCGCTCATTCTAGACTGTTGACGGTTAATGGAGTAATATTGACAGCCTTGCTTAAGAGCTGTTTTTTTGTATCCTTCTGTATTGTGTAACATTTACATTGCCACGGGCTAGGTCACTTTATCGAAGTAGGCTAATACAGTATAATATTTTGGAAAGCAAATGCATTAATAATTCAAATATCTTTGTGTCTAAAACCATAAAAACTTTTAATTTAAGCACTATGCATTAAGCCGTAGGGGACTATTTTCTTTGATTCGCTTCTAACTTAACAAGGAGCCCACGTGGAACTGTGTACTTGATCACATATGAGGGCATATGCAGCTAAAGGCTGTTCACTATAAAGTGATCACTTTACCAATCAACCTTAAAAAAAAGTCACTGTTCCTACCTGCGTATATATTAACGGGCGCACTGAGTGACATGAGCTCCAGTAAAGTTTGCAACGATGGAGGGGAATGCACTTCCATACCTTAACTCCGAATAAAAAGTATAAGGTAACCATTTGTGATAGCTTAAATTATTTCTATCGCTTTCTATTTTTTTTAATTAATCAAAGTATAAAAATTAGCAGTTTTTTTAATATTAGCTTTTCTAATAACTTAACAGTTTGACTTAACCGACGCACGAAGAACAGGGCTTTCAAAAGTGCTTATTTTACCGTGAACAGAGTGTACAAGGTAGTTAAGTATACAGAGTTTAAAAAGCCGCTCATTGCTCTAAATCGAGCCACACACGCAAACAAAATGGCGCCACTAATCAGCAACGTATCATAGCGCCGTTCGCCAATCAGTGGCTCGCTAGCCGGCAGCCTAGTAGATAGGGAACCATGCACAGCGCGCGGTAACCAATCAGACGCAAGGCCCGTTCTCAGAGTCTCGCACAGCCAATCAGACAATGGTTACGCCTACATCAAAGGAACCACCATTATATTCCGTGAGCGAAGAGCATTTGGGCGGCTCTTAACATCGAGGTCTTGAGAGCCGATGAGGGTGAAACGAGGCGAGTACGGAGCAGCGCCGGAATGAAAGGGCGGGGGGAACCGGGAGATCCACGAGGAAACCCCTCCGGCCAGTGGCATCGTCCGGCACGATTCCCACTTGGAAAAAATCCGGAAGTGACCAGCCAGGGATTTGACCCAGTTCGCCTTTATGGTAGGCAAGCAGGCTAACCGCTCAGCCACCGCAGCCCCAAAAGCCTAGAAGTTTTGCATTTTTATTGGCTACCAAGTGTTTAAAATTTGGTGTAATATCTTGGCTCAAAATTATATGAATCGACCCCGGTTTGCCTTGGTGGGAGGCGTGTGGTCTGGCCACTACACCACCGCGTCCCCGTGATATTTCATCTCTGTTATAAGTATGAAACGCTTGTGGTAAAAGACATTTTTATCGGAAACAACCGAACATGTCATACATGAAGCGATTTTTTCAAACGTTTGATTGAAAAGAGTGAAGATACAGACAGAAAATATTTGCGAGTTCAGCGACTGTAGATTAGGTTCTACGTTCGTCTTCATAAGCAAGCAGATAACAACTTCCTGTTTTCTCCTTGCTACCACAGCGGGAGTTTGTGATTGGACTTTGTTTACGTTCGTCTTCATAAGCAAGCAGATAACAACTTCCTGTTTGCTCCTTGCTACCACAGCGGGAGTTTGTGATTGGACTTTGTTTACGTTCGTCTTCATAAGCAAGCAGATAACAACTTCCTGTTTGCTCCTTGCTACCACAGCGGGAGTTTGTGATTGGACTTTGTTTTCTTTCGTCATTTTTTAACGGCTGATAATTCTCCAGGAGGTGTCAAATAAATCGTGGAAAAAACTGGAAATGTATTATCAACTTGAAATGGATCAGCAAAATTTTTCAAGCCTGTAGATACGCAATGTGATTGAAGCCTAGTATGACCACATATTTTTTTGCTGACTGTGGGTAGTTAGGTTGGTATTAACGTCCATTGACAGTGAGTTCATTATAGAATGAGCAAGTTGCTCAGAGAATTCATTACTGGGGAAGAAATGTATGGCATGTGCATACAAGTATAAGCTGTTGTAGGCTGTTCACGGTAAAGTGAGCACTTTTTAAGGCCCTCGTAACGGGCATCAACCACTAATAAATATATTTTATTGCAGCCTTGGACGTTAACTTTTGAGATTAGTGTAATGTATATACTTTGTTTATTAGTCACGTGGAAATGTTTATATTAAGAAGTGGCTGAAAGATAGAAATAGGCTGAAAGGAAAAGTTTAGCAGGGCTTTAAAAAGTGATCCTTATCCTATCCAGTTGTTTACCGAAGTAAGCCGAAGTAGGTTCTACGCTACTGTCAACTCCAGAACACGGTGTAAAAGACACATTCTCACTTTATGTTGGTCGTATTGTAAAAACCTCGTTATTTTTAAATTGTGATTGGGCTGTGTTTTCTGGGTAATATTATTGCTGAGTCTCTTATCAACAGTTATTTCTAGAGACCTGCAAATTTCGCGTTATTATTTGGCATCAGGCTAAACTTCACAGTGCTGTATATACTCAAGCCAGCGTCGGCTCTCCATTGGCTGCTGCATAGATGAGAAGTCACTCCTTTCTTGGACTAAATTGCACGTGATTAAACTACACATTGTGAAGTGTTAACTTACTGGCGGAAAGTTACTCAGGGCGTGTCAGATAAAATATGGTCCAATGACAAACTTATTGAAATGTACCTGAGTTTGAAGTTGAACGTTTACCTAAATATTAACGCGAATTTTGCAGGTTTCTAGTTTATTTCATAACACAAAGACATTTAAGCGAAGGTGAGACACTACAATACAACCACTTTTATGCGCATATTCATGAAAATACACGTGGCACGTATAAACAGATGTGACCAGCGCTTACACAAAGCAGCTTGTGCTACCATCGTTAAAATTAATATATTCGCATCAACCATGAGTTTATACAATATCTAAAGAGAGAAACTACACGATCTTTTATTCTATATTTATGATGCGCGAAAATAGTATTTACTTAGTTTAAATAAAATCAATAATTCTTTTTAAAATGCCGAAGTTGTAAGACTGTAGAACATCGACTTCGGGCAGACTTCCAGTATCTTCGGCAGGGTTCGTTTTCTCTATTAGAGTCATTAGCATACACCAAAGATGAAGCAGACCTCTTATTCGTCTTCTGCGCATGTACCCAACATTCACCTACCCCAATCCTACACAACTGTCAAAGTCACGTGGTCAACAGTGACGCACGTGTTTGATTATATCTTAATTTTTAAATTGCAAGCACTATTATATTAATAAAATACTTCCACCAATTATAATTTAATCAAGACGCATTATAAATTGGACAGAGTGTGTATACAAATACTTCAAAGCATTCGTTTACAAATCAGTTTACTAACCTAAAATCCAAACCACGCCGTTTTCGCTAGACGTGTTGGCAGAAAAGCAGTTCAATGTTGGGACACGGAGATTGGTCGTGCGCAGCCAGCGAGATCGGTCTACCTCATCTTTAGTCCATGGTCACGAGGTCCTGCAAGGCACTATCTCAGCATTCACCTGCACCAGTTCCGGAAAACCGCTGTAAACCACAATCAGGATGGCCGGACCGGGATTCGAACCCGGGCCTTGCCGAACCGGACTTCAGTGTATTTCCACTCTTAGCCACCTCGCTCATTTGCCGTCCCTAGTAGCGATCTAATAGACGACACGTGTGCTTTTCCACCCTGTATAAAGGAGAGTGTTTTTGTCTTCGGTACTGAGCAGCGAATTCACCGCAATCATATGTTTTCCCGCGATGAAATCACGAGGGCGCTTCAAACAACGAGTTTATCTCTCCGGAAACACGCATTTGTTGAATTACGCAGGCACTTACGGGCGTTGGCGTGCATAGATCGCAACATACCTTTCCGGTCAGATATAGGCTGTTCACGGTAAGATGAGCACTTTTAAAAGCCCTGCTTAAGGTGATATTTCTCATTTTTTTGGAATTTGATAATCTGAGAGAGGTTTAGAAAAATTCCCCCTTGATGCAGTTGTTAGTTGTCAAATCACTATAGTTTAAAAAATATAACATTTAATTTCCGACACAAAGAATGTTGTAGGCGGGTTCAAAGTGTTGAATTAGGGTCTAAGCGCAACATACTGCATTTGTGTCACAAGCTACGAAACGAACAAAAACAACTTTTCCTACACAGTTTATGGTTTAAACTAATTATTACACGAATGTTAACAGTTTCGCTTGAATGAACAAAAATATATTTACAAGTCTGACTCCTATTTTCAACAAAATTCAGAGTGCCAATACTCGCTCACCTGTTTATTAATTGCACTCTCATACTGAATCAGCATGTTCTGGACACCACACAGATTGCATTAAATGCAATTTGATTGGGGAAAAAAATATCTAGGAGCAAAGACTAGTATGCTGCAGAATTCCGGGAGTAAAGACTTTAAAATAAATGTGAAATATTACCTTAAGATCTACTTGTATGCATGTTGTGTGTTCCCCCGCCTTAAGTAAAATTATCATTGCCATCAGCCTCATCACTTTACTCACACGCCGGTCAAGCGAAACTGTAAAATTGTTAGAAAAGTAAATGTTTTCGAAATCTGCTCATTTTCACAGTTCTATACATTAAAATGAAATAACAGAAAGGGAAAGAAATAATTTTAAGTTGTCACAAATGGCTACCTAACACTTTTGTTCGACGTTAAGATGTGGAACTACTTTCAAACCTTCGTTAGGCCGTTCACGGTAAAGTGAGCACTTTTTGAAGCTGTTTCATCAGACGTAATAACCAATAAATGCGTTTCATTGTGGCGTCGGACTTTTGGCATACACTGTGTTTATTACTCACGTGACCGTGACCAGCGCGCGGCTGATTGGATTCGCCAGGCCATAAGCACGCGGGACGATCGAGTTTGCGTGACAAACTCCATCGCTGGATAGCGTGGGGCTTCGTCGAGAACCAATAGGAAGAGCGCCTGGCGTGTTTAGCTGCGCGCTCTCCCGATGACCTGGATGATATAAGGAAAAGGGAATAGGAAACAAGAGAGAATCGCGTTGTTCGTAACGTTGCGCGCGTGAGATGGGAAAATCAACTCGTGGAGATAAACTAAAAAGAAGACAAAATTACATCACTAAAAATAATTCTCACTGAAACACGAACGTTATCGGATAATAGCTTTTTCAGAAAAAAAAAAAAAATAGAAAGCGCTAATATCAGTCAACGGAGATCGGCGAAAATCCTCTCCGCCAATATATTTTCAAACAATTTTTACGGTCGGATGGCATGCTTTAGACGTGGTTTGATCCATCTGCAGGGGAACCTGGCACTTTAGTACTGGAGTAGAAGAATCTTCACCGACCTAGTCAAACCGGAAACTATGTTCGCGTTCATAAGAAAGCTAGTAACAAGTTAAGAGTTTCAAACAAGTCTATTTCCCCGCGCTTAACTGTTTTGTATGGTGACGAGTGTAAAGCATGCTTCTACTTTTGTAAATATATGTATCTTCGTCTTCAGTTAGCGACGTATAAAAAAAAAAAAAACGTTATTTTCAGTGTGAAAATATATTAAGGAAGAAGCGTGTTAATATATTTAAATCATGTCTCAAAATTGAATGCGTTGAAGTGTTTTGAACCCAACTTGTAAAAATATATTAACTTCTGTATTTGTTTATAAAAATCAGTCATGTAGTCATAAAATTTGCTTGGCACACTCGCTGTTGACTCATCCACAAATGAAAAAAAAACAGTATGATTATTTTACACCAGTCAAAGTATATTTAACGGAAGTAGGACAGTGCAAACAAATAACAGACGCAGTACGAGAAAATATCTAGGAAATAAAGTAACAAGAAATACAGCAGTTGAACACAGACAAGAATTAATTAGAAGAAAAAAAATTGCAAAATGTTGGGTTAAAAAACAAATGCAGCAGCAAAGAAGAATCCTAACGAAAAATAATCATGCACATATTTTTAACCTCGTAATTTCAAAAACAAATATGCTAAATACAAAAAAAAAAAGTTAAACAGGTAAACGACCCTACAGTGATTTGAAATATAACATGCCCCGAAGACACTACAGAAGGAGACGATAATGAACAAGGGAGGCATTCAAGAATATTGGCGGACAAAGAACTAACAAAGCGCGAAACTCCCGTGGCGCAGTCGGATGGTGCGCCACCGAGCTGGGGTGCGGGAGGCTCTGGGTTCGAATCCCGGGCAAGGCCGTCCCCTGCCAAGCCTTAAGCCCTATACAATACAACAAATACTGATATAGCTAAACAAAATGTTAGTTTGTTAAGCAAGTTACAAGTGGGAAGTGGTCTGGAGAGAACTTCCAACACTTCCAATGTTGCGCAGCGATTATTCCCCTTCACTTCAAAATGAAGTATTACCAAAATGTTAGTTTTTTTAATGTGTTTCTGAATTCCCGAAGGGCAGATAGTTTCCTCAGGCAATAATTTGGTTGTGATCCGCGTCAATATCAAGACATTCTGTCAACCACGCACATATTGTTTTAATTTTTCGTTAAGGTCATTCGTGAGGTCAAAGTTAATTTAATTTTTTTTTTAGAATACGGCATAATTTTTTGTTGTGATATCAAAAAGTAGTCTGAATAAAGAAGAAAATTACTATAAAAATAATTAAATGAGTTATAAAATGTTCAAACTAAATATTTCCCGTCCAAATCTCAAAATATCACATAAGTAGGACGTTTGGATACAACTAAATATAATTGTCCACTCTAATAGAATGAGTTGACAGATATGGGAGGCTCTTAACAATGAGGTATTGGAAGCTGAAAAGAGTACTCCGTGGATATTTGCTACACGGTTTACTGTAATTTATTTCAATTTTTACTTTGGAAATAAAATTTAAAGTTAAAATTTTAACACTTAACGCAGGGTAACAATGCGAAGAATAAAAAAAAAATGTTTTCTGCAACTACTGTGTCTTCAATAAACATAACTTAAAACCAAATTTGTGTTCAAACGGTTTTTTAATACTTAAACGAGTTAAAAATTTAAGATAAGATTCTCGTATTTTCGTTTAAAATGTTTAAATCATTTGATATTTTTATTGGTACCATCGATATTGTGTTATGAAAAAACAGGAATAAAAAATGTTTTGACTCCCTTTTTTAAACGAATTGGTGACATACGTTTTTTATAATGTTCGCTGCTAATCAGCGAATCAGTACATAAAATGATGCCTTGATGGTATAAAGTTTCTCCTCTACGAATAATGTCTGAACTAAAGGGGAGGAAAAGATAAAATGTATCGGAATATCTCCTTAACGAGATTCCGCTCTCTATTTAAGATGAATGCCCAATGGGAACTTTTTTTCCCCCATTTCCCAGAAAATTGGATTTCTTCAGCGATTTCGTCTCTCCCACTAACATTACTTTTGATATTCACGAATCAGTCATTTCCTTTCCCCCCAACGTTCCTTTATCCTACAGCGGCTCCGTGAATCCTGGTACACTCTCAGAAAGAAAGTCAATTACCGCAGGATTATACTTATATGTTGCGGTTTGTTACCTGTAAAGGTTCTGATGTTATTTCAACTTTATGTAAACGCATACAATTATGAACATTCCCGAAGCAAAATTTTCTTGTTACTTTTCAAAATAACCAGTCTTTAACGAATAGCTCTCTTGAAAAATATTAATTTAGTTCCGTCTGGCATAGCCATAAATTGTTTTGTTGAAATTTGCCCTGAAGGATAGTTTGCTGTAATAAGGTTATTTATTTATTTTGTATTTGCTACGAAAGTGATCCTTACTGATATGAAGTTACGAACTTTTCTGAGTGAGTATAAGACAACCCTGCAAGAGAGAAGGGTATGTGTAGTTTAGATTCGTGTATTATGTATGATATTTCCTCCACACAGGCTTTTACATATTAATAATATTATGGTTCTCTACAATGACAGTAATATTGCCTGTGTAATTTTGCATTATTAACCCTCTTTCACATTACTCACGTTAGCCATAGAGTGGCTATAGTTAAATCTCAGTTTATTGCGTCTTTATTTTCTCTTCAACCCTTTAAAGTCAATATTGATTTTTTTTCAACTGTTGGAACAGAAGGAATTTTTGGCCTGACAAGTACTTGTTAACACCTAATAATAACTTACACAATGAAGCTTATGAGAGAAGTATTCACTGCTCTACTGCACAAAAAGTAGATAATTATAAAGTCTCACCATGATATAAAATTACACAAAGGAAAACTACGTCCATTTTGGTGATCGTTTCTGACAGGGCACAATATTGATTATGGTTTGAAATTTACTGCAGTACGCCGTAAATAAAGGAGTATGTGAGAAACCAAGAGTTAAGGAGTTATTATTCCTCACTACTTTAAATAGTGTACAAATTTATATTTCGAAATCTACTAATAAAAAATTTGCGAGGCACTACAGCAAAAACGTTACAAATTTAATTTCTACAGTTTGAGCAGAACCTACAAAACTAAAAGCAGAGTATCTTAAATCCAACATATTTAACTTATGTATTTTGCTTCCGTAAATTAGCGCTGCGTCAATGGAAACTATAAAAACCATCCTCAGAAGTTTTATTGTGAAATAGGTTATAATGGCAGTCTTTTTCAGCCCACGTTTAGCATGAAATTCCCCACTGACCCTTCGACTGAGTCGAATTCTTACAATTTATACTTGGCGTGACGTTAACGGTTGATTAATTAAACTTTGTGGTGCGCGTTTCCACTGTACACACTAGCGGTGCTTACTCTCAACATAAAATACGCTTTAGATTACTGAGTGTGAATCAACAGATGTCTGGTAACTCTACAAGAAGAGCACGGCCCAGTTAGGGAAATTTTCACTCTGCATAGTAGAGGCGAGATAACTAACGGGTTTCCCTATCATCTACGAAGCTTACTTAACTCAATATTCACTTCACAGCTACTAACTCTGCTTGATACCTCTTACCCGTAATGAGCTTACAGTCTTACTTAAGGGAGGTTTGCGCAAACATACGACGTAAGAAAGCCGCACGTTAATTGGCACGATAGCGAGCTTCATGCCTTGTATCCCGTGAGGAGTGCTACCTTTGAAGTCATTAGCGCTTAATGAATGCCTGCCGCCAAGGCGGCAGGATAATTAATACTTCTAATTACTACACGGGGTAACCCCACATACTTATGTCTTGCTATCACGTGGACCTAAACTTTCAAGACTGAGCTAAGAAAGAATAATTTCCCGTTAACATGGGTGCTAATTAAAATTCATGCTGGAGCTCGTGAAGATAATATTCTTGCGAATAAACAAAAAAGTAATTATTGATACATGCTCTTCACAACCATGAAACGTATTTAGTCCTATGTTTGTTACGGGAATTTCTGGATAAAATTACCTTGCCTATGAAGAAGGAAAAAACGTATGCACGGGGGATACAATTTTGGTTCTCTATGGAATTTGAGAATATTTAAAAGATAGCCCGTTAGGGTATAAAACGCAAACAAAGGCGCGATTTTATAAACTTTGTTCTAACGAAGGACTTTTTTATTTGGCTGACGGTTTCTCGCGTGGGCTATAGACAATTCAAAATCCTAGGAGCAAACACGCATACTTATTATGGTACCTGACCCTGTGTCTTTATGAGGAAACATACAAGGTTGTATAGAAATTCTAATAATTTTATTGTAGTAGCTTTTCTAAATCACGTTCACTGGTATTACAAGCTAAATAGACCATGCTACAAAGCCCTATTTGAGAAAAATTATACTCTTATGCGCATAGGGACAGTTAATTAACTGTAAAAAAACTTTTAAAATCAACCTTTTATTTATAACTACACTAAAAAGAAAGAACAAATTGTAGCAGTTACAGAACTTGCAGAACTTGTAAGACTTGGTCGAACAGTCCTGATAAACTTTACTACAAATTAATATGTTTGTGTAAATTTATATTTAATATATGAAATGTATACCTAATTTGCGTAATCGTTGTAAGTATATATCGTGCGTAAGGCTCTTAACTATTCACGCCAAGCTTTTCTATATTAAATATAAATTGATACAAACATTAATTTCCAGTAAAGTTTATCACGGCTGTTCAGCCACACTTTACAAGTTCTACGAATTATGTAACCAATATAGTTATTTTTCTCTTTTTAGTGTATTTATGAATAAAAGGTTGGATTTAAAAGTTTTATATATATTAGTAATAAAATCAATTAGTGAAACTAAAAAGACTAAAAATGTGCAGTTAAACACAGGTGGCCCCTTCCATACTTTGGGCTGCAACCAGACGAACAGTGATGCGCTGCAGGCACACAGCGCGCCAGTTCAGTTCATAGAGGTCGGACAGAAACTTACCATACATACAAACAAGGCAAGTAAAATAAAAGCTTGTAAGAAGGAAGAAAAAAATAGATTTTTCAATAAATTTACACATAAGTGTTCGGGTCTTTGCTGGATAATAATACAGCATTTTGTATCGCATCTTATTTAAAACAAATATTTTCTTTGTATTCAAAACAGTTCCGATCTGGTTAAGAAAATAAATTTTATTTTGCTATGTCTTCTTTGCTACGTACATCAGTAACCCTTTCATACCAATCGTAGACAGTCGTCAAAATGTTGCACAGGAAGCTTATGTTTGACCGGTACTGTACTCTGTGAGGCTCAGTGTCCAATGACCTTTCCTGTGGGTAACTGATTCCTAAACCATGCTACTACGCTACGTTGTGACTGGTTCATATCACTGACCGGCAAGCACAAAGACTACGGCTTATTGGTTGTGATAACGAACCAAGTTCTTTGTCAGCTTGAGTACAGCATGCATGAAAATATCTCCAATTTGTAACGCCATAAATTATACAATAATATGGGAATGGAAGCCTTAACATCGGGGTCATGAGAGCCGATGAGGGTGAAGTGAGGTGAGTATGGAGCAGCACTAGAATGCAAGGGCGGGAGAAAAGGGAGATCCTTGAGAGAACCCACCGACCGTCGGCATCGTCCGGTACGATTACCACGTGTGAAAATTCGGGGGCCACCCCGCCGGATATCGAACCCGATTCATCTTGGTCGAAGGGGGAGGCGAGTAGTCTAACCACTATCGGAAGTCAGTGTTATTTGTTTTATACACATTGCAGCACGAATTTACATTTTAGTAACACGTTTGCAATCATGGCATTTCCACAGTGTCACTCGGTTGACGGGTAAATAAAGTGATCAGGCCCATGGAAATGCCAATATTGCATGTGGTGGGAACGTATAAAATGTGCAGGAAAGTATATCCTAAAGCTGGTTCCACAATACAGCGATGCGATGGGTTGCGATGAGCTGTAGCCAATCAGAATGATGCAGCAGTCTGTCGCGGTATCTCGGCGACATTTTTATGGGGGCGCAATACAATCTAATCCCGGGCGTAGTTCTTTTATCCATCATATTTTGACCATTAGACTTAAATCTTGGAAAGTATGTAAGCAATAATCTTTATTTCTATTAATGCACCACGGGTAACCATCTTATTTCACCCTCCATCTCTCTTTAATATCTCTTTACTTCTATCTGTTTGTAGCGCTCCCTTCCCCAAATAATTTGACATCGTAAATCAATACGCCTTGAAGCTGGAACTTTCGAAACAAATCCCAAAAGTTATTCTTTGAACTTTCTTGATATATTGACTCAATTTTCGAAGGTGTAAAGTTTCTCAGCGCGGTAAGAACAGCTACGAACGAAGACACGATGGCTCCTGGTTTTTCCGAAAAGAAAACTCTGGTGCTGCGGTCCGACAGGAACTTTGCGTGAAAATCTTTTCTTCCCTGAGCATCGAAAAATGCCTTTAGAACGCCAGAAGCACAAGTGAAATGAGCAGGCTCCCGCAAGATGAAAAGAAGGAAAGGAACGAAGTTATAAGTGAAAGGACAATACTGTAGCTGCCGGGGACAGAGATTTCTCCCAGAAACGCAGAACGGGAAAGCGCACAAAAGTTTCCGTTCCTCGTGGAAGTTGAGAGGAAGAACTTTTCTTGACGAGAAGGTAGAAACTCTTAACGAAACACAGTATTATTCTTCTGCGGAAATTTTCTGAGAAATTGTGAATTTATGCCCGGGATTATACGACTGAGCACCGATTTAAATATCTCGAATTTCTTCTCCCCTGGGAAATTCCCTTTTGAACAAATCTGGGAGAAAGGATTAATTTTCTCAGGCACTCTCGTCTGCATTGGTGTCGGCGTGGATTAGCAATTCGTTAAATACTGACAGATTATTTTTAATTTATGTATGAAAAGCACAGCAATTTGATGTACACCTTTAAACATCTTTCAAAACTTGCCAAAATTTTATAGCGAAATGATTGTTTCGAACAGGCTAGTTGTGAAACATGTATACGCACCAACAGAGACGAATGCTTTATTGGCTGTAGCAGCTTTCTTTCGACGTGCCTTTGCTTTACTTGTCCACACGTAACTCGCAAGTTGCACCAGGAAATATACAAGGTCATTTTGAATAACATGTCGAAATTCAAACCACATAATCTATGGACTATTATAAAATAAAATTCCAGTAAGAAAATGTTTGGAAAGGTCATCTAGTATTTTCAGTTTTGACTTGAAGTTACGCAAAGCAATGGAAGGACTGCGCAACTTCGCGTACCTTCATGCATAACAAGTTGCATACCACGAAGGCGAACGGCGTGTTTTGTGTTTGCAATTGTGTGAAAAAAGTTAAAATATCTAAAACGAATTGATTGTGTGATAGCAATTTACATAGTGTACGATATTACTGCTTGAATTGCGAATTATATTTTGAAGAGTTTCGATTTCGCACATTTATAGCCTGTTGTAGGTTGTGCAAAATCCAGTGTGAAAAAGAGGGCAGGCAGCCGCTTAATACTACTGGCAGCTGCCGCGTTTAGCGCCCAGCAGTGCTGTAACAGTTATTTTTAGAAGTGAATACTGCACCTGTAGTTGGTAACCAGCGCTGCTCCATAACCACTGTGTTCACACTATTCGTTTGGGTCGTGACATCATCATAGTGGCTAAGGGAGTGTCCAGTTTAATTTCGCAGAGAGCGCCTGTACATGGGACAACATAAACTCGAGGCACGCGGGCGCCGCTAGTGGTTGCTTGTTAATACATCCCCGATCAGAGGTCACTCCCGGACTTTCGCACGTGGGAATCGTGCCGGACGATGCCGCTGGTCGGCGGGGTTTTCTCGGGGTTCTCCCGCTTCCTTCAGCCCTTTCATACCTGCTCTGCTCCATACCTCGATCACCGTAATCGGCTCTCAAGACCTCGTTGTTAAGAGCCGCCCAAATATCTTCACTCTCCACTCTTGTTAGTTCACGTGTGCCAAACTACATGAACAATGGGAGATTAGCAAACGAGTAGTAACGGCTGTCAGAAGTGTGTGCATTTTACTTCCCACATGGCGCGCCAATTCCGTTTGTCTTCGTGGTATGAAACCTGTTTCGCAATGAAGTACGTGCGGATGCGGATTCCCTTTTGGCTAACTTCTACTTACATGCAAAAATGCTTGTGGCGTTTCCAAAAGTTTTGTTACTGCGATTTTTTGATAATATTACGACATATATGCTGTGGTATGAATTTAGACACGTTATTTAATAACGCCTTGTATGTGTTACTAGTCCGCTGTGGTCGAGTGTGTGAATATCCTCAAGTACGCCAATAACATTAGCGATTATACAGTTGATTTATATCAGTTCAGGATGTACAGCCACGTATTTTATAACGGAGCAGTTTCATCCAGCCACACGTTATATGCGGAGCGAGTATGATTCATCGTATACTCATTTCTTACAGACCTAAGGAAATAACATTAAAAGATAAGCGTAGAAGGTTTTATTTTAACAAAACTTTGCCCGTATTACATTAGGGCAGACTGTTTAAAGTGACACATATTCTTACGTCACTCGCTTGTAAATATCTCAACAGAAGAGATAATAGTATTATTTCAAAAGTCTGTTAAATAATTAGAGAAATAAAGCTTTGTTAATGTTTATTAAAGCTAACTGTAAGGAGATACCGGAAAAAACCGCGAGTTCAGTAACATTTTGGCGATATTTCGCAGGTATTCGTTTCACTGGAGCACTTGTTAGGAATTTGTTTCCATAGTGGGCGGCTTTACTGAGCCTGGAATTTCTGTTGCATCTTCAATACTGCCTCATAGTTATAAATCAGGGAATCTTCATAAGTACAATTAAGATATATAGAAATTATTATGATTTTATTGCTTTGTATTTCTTCTCAAAACGAATTCAACAATTATTTTCTTTTTAAAAATTGGATAATTTATTACATAAATTTCTCAGGCACAGTAAAATTAACATTCCTTATAATACTCAATTATCATTTCTTCATATTATAAAAACATCTTGCATACTAACTCATTAAAATATTCATGTTAGTAAACCTATATCCATCCTGGATGTGGTGATAATTGATTGTAAAAAATTTTTGTTCTATTTTTCATTGCTTTACTTATATTCTTTCATGTCCTCTGATTGGCTGTCGTATGACCATGACACATTCCCCAGCCAATTAGCAATGTGAGACGAGAGACAGCCAGGATAGTTTCGTGTTTAATAAACATTAAATTACTTAATATCATCTAGGAAGAAATGAAAAATAACGAACTTTAATACTGAATGCTATCTAAAAAAAAACGAATTAAACTATATTTAGTAGAAAGAGACAGAGCGCATCCTGCATAACCTAGCGCACACGATAAAGCCACAGAGTAGATAAGTAGGGACGTGCAAAATTTGCGTTATTTTCTAGAAGCACGCTATAATGCATTGCCCTATTCGTATTTGGGTCGGTGCCATTTATTAATTGGCTGTTGCAGTCGTGAGGACACATTTACCCTTTTTACTTGGTTGGGCGTGAATGGGCCAGTCTCTCGTTTCTCGTTAGTGGCTTCCTATTAGTTGAAAGCCGTCCAGGTTGTGCCCGTACAAACTGTGGTCGAATGACAAACGCAATACAAAGGCACAAGTGTTTGGAGTCTAGTCTGTCTTCAAATAATAACGCGAATTTTGCCCCACCCTACAAATAACTACACAGACGAAATGGCGTGGCAACTCCTTTGATGTCGGCGTACCGACTCTCTGATTGGTCGCCCGATGGTTTGGGTACGGATATTGCATCGGATTCGCTACTGCCTCCTGCGAAAGTTTCCCTATTGGCAAGGGGATAGGAGAATTTCGGGAGTTCTGTGACCTGTAGGCGAGACTCCTCAGTCCTTTGCATACTGGAGCCTCAGCTGAGTGTTCATTGGCTGTTTCCCTGCACCTGGCAGTTATGGTATTCGCAAGGTGTTTCCTTGCAAGTCTGATATTGGCCCAGAGGTGTGCAGGGCGGGCCTATTAAACTGTGATCCAATTGCGAAGGTGACTTCACGATATATGTGTTTGGCGTCTATCTTGTCCCGAAATGAATTCGCGGAATTTTCCTATCCCTACATTGGCTGAGGCTGCCGGTGTAGCAGGCGAATTTTACCCAGGCGATTATTATCCCCTGAATGCCAGAGTGGCGGCCAACATTGCCAAGGTAGCTTGGCGGATCGATGACAACCGCGACAGTAGTATAATACTGTTTACAACCCTCGGCTGACCACAATACACTAGGTTGACACCAATCCCCGAGAGCATTGCCCTCGTCACTTTCTCGCCAGAACGTTTCCCTTGGTAGAATAACAATTTAAGGAACAAGTGTAGCCCCTTCGCAAATAAAATTACTGTTCAAGCGTAGCCGAACATTACGCACCGAGCCTGAGTCCTCAGCGTCAGCAGGGGAGCCAATATCCAAAACAGTGATTCAAGGCACGCCGGCTGTTTCTTGTAGGTGGTGACCGCGAAGCGGTTATTCATTAGCGAAGCTTGGAGTTCCCCTAGAAATGATTTTCAAGCTGAGTAATTTCGTGTTATGTACAATTGGTAGAGTGGAATTGTACCACTTTCCGAGAAAAAAATATTACTTTTCCGAAAAGCCCCTATTCCGAACAGTTCTTTTCTTTCCGTGTGGCACCCCACTGTGCCGATATCGCAAACATTTACAACACTTTGACGACGTAGGTCTTGTAGGAAATATACGGCCCGGAGAGTATGTGCTGGCCACACCAAGACTCGCTCCTCTCATACCTGGTGACTTAGCAGTGACAACGTAGGTCTTGTAGGAAATATACGGCCCGGAGAGTATGTGCTGGCCACACCAAGACTCGCTCCTCTCATACCTAGTGACTTAGCAGTGACAACGTAGGTCTTGTAGGAAATATACGGCCCGGAGAGTATGTGCTGGCCACACCAAGACTCGCTCCTCTCATACCTGGTGACTTAGCAGTGACGACGTAGAACTTGTAGGAAATATACGGCCCGGAGAGTATGTGCTGGCCACACCAAGACTCGCTCCTCTCATACCTAGTGACTTAGCAGTGACGACGTAGGACTTGTAGGAAATATACGGCCCGGAGAGTATGTGCTGGCCACACCAAGACTCGCTCCTCTCATAACCGGTGACTTAGCAGTGACAACGTAGGACTTGTAGGAAATATACGGCCCGGAGAGTATGTGCTGGCCACACCAAGACTCGCTCCTCTCATACCTGGTGACTTAGCAGTGACAACGTAGGACTTGTAGGAAATATACGGCCCGGAGAGTATGTGCTGGCCACACCAAGACTCGCTCCTCTCATACCTGGTGACTTAGCAGTGACAACGTAGGACTTGTAGGAAATATACGGCCCGGAGAGTATGTGCTGGCCACACCAAGACTCGCTCCTCTCATACCTGGTGACTTAGCAGTGACAACGTAGGACTTGTAGGAAATATACGGCCCGGAGAGTATGTGCTGGCCACACCAAGACTCGCTCATCTCATACCTGGTGACTTAGCAGTGACGACGTAGGACTTGTAGGAAATATACGGCCCGGAGAGTATGTGCTGGCCACACCAAGACTCGCTCCTCTCATACCTGGTGAATTAGCAGTGACGATGTAGGACTTGTAGGAAATATACGGCCCGGAGAGTATGTGCTGGCCACACCAAGACTCGCCCCTCTCATACCTGGTGACTTAGCAGTGACGACGTAGGTCTTGTAGGAAATATACGGCCCGGAGAGTATGTGCTGGCCACACCAAGACTCTCTCCTCTCATACCTGGTGACTTAGCAGTGACGACGTAGAACTTGTAGGAAATATACGGCCCGGAGAGTATGTGCTGGCCACACCAAGATTCGCTCCTCTCATACCTGGTGACTTAGCAGTGACGACGTAGAACTTGTAGGAAATATACGGCCCGGAGAGTATGTGCTGGCCACACCAAGACTCGCCCCTCTCATACCTGGTGACTTAGCAGTGACGACGTAGGTCTTGTAGGAAATATACGGCCCGGAGAGTATGTGCTGGCCACACCAAGACTCGCCCCTCTCATACCTGGTGACTTAGCAGTGACGACGTAGGACTTGTAGGAAATATACGGCCCGGAGAGTATGTGCTGGCCACACCAAGACTCGCCCCTCTCATACCTGGTGACTTAGCAGTGACGATGTAGGACTTGTAGGAAATATACGGCCCGGAGAGTATGTGCTGGCCACACCAAGACTCGCCCCTCTCATACCTGGTGACTTAGCAGTGACGATGTAGGACTTGTAGGAAATATACAGCCCGGAGAGTATGTGCTGGCCACACCAAGACTCGCTCCTCTCATACCTAGTGACTTAGCAGTGACGACGTAGGACTTGTAGGAAATATACGGCCCGGAGAGTATGTGCTGGCCACACCAAGACTCGCTCCTCTCATACCTGGTGACTTAGCAGTGACGATGTAGGACTTGTAGGAAATATACGGCCCGGAGAGTATGTGCTGGCCACACCAAGACTCGCTCCTCTCATACCTGGTGACTTAGCAGTGACGACGGAGGACTTGTAGGAAATGTACGGCCCGGAGAGTATGTGCTGGCCACACCAAGACTCGCTCCTCTCATACCTGGTGACTTAGCAGTGACGATGTAGGACTTGTAGGAAATATACGGCCCGGAGAGTATGTGCTGGCCACACCAATATTCGCTCCTCTCATACCTGGTGACTTAGCAGTGACGACGTAGAACTAGTAGGAAATATACGGCCCGGAGAGTATGTGCTGGCCACACCAAGACTCGCTCCTCTCATACCTGGTGATTAAGCAGTGACGTAGCAGCACGGGACAACACACAGCCCCAGGGAAATCGCCGTTGTTGCGTCGTGTCGCAGGCCCCAGCGCCCGCCAGGATGACTTGGTCGCACAGCTCGTCAGCTGAACGCAGCTCCGGCGCATTGACTGCGCCCCGACGCTCGTAGCATTTGTGCTCACGCCAGCAACTTACGATTGAGAGTATTGCACGCTGCAGTTACGTTTCTGCACATAATTATCTATCACTAGGGACACCCGATTTTCGCGAAAAGATTTCTCGACCAGTTGAATTTCATAACACTTTAGCTCAGATTCACTTTCATGACTGGATGGTTTCCGTTTGACGCATCTCAGGTGTCTGCCCACGAATCAAAGACGCGCAGTATTGAAGTTACCTAATCCTGATTGGCCAGATATATATAGAAGAAGATCTCACAAAAACACGCCGCCAGTATGCAAAAAAAAAAAAAAACAATTGGCACACCGGTGGGGTATTGAAATATAGCACGCGCGGAAATATTTTCGCGAAATTCGGGTGTCCCTATCTATTACTCCCGGCACTTGCATCCGGGAACAAGTTTTCAAAAAAACGTTACAACAGGACCGGCACACTTCTGCGGTGGCGAGGACGTAGCTCTTAAGTTATGTAAAGCGATAATAAACGTGCAGTCTTTAGACCAAGCTAGCAACTTGATACGTTTACGCTACGTGCAACAAAACATTCTGGCCCGAGACTGCCTTCATTGGTATATTACCTGCCACAGTTCGGCACTGCTCGAGCGGCGTGTGGGGCATTACGCTCTACTTGTGCTCCTTGTAACGGCCGTCAGCCGACTAGGCCCTAGCCAGTGCAGCGCCACGTAGCGGCGATCGCCCTAACAACCATTTAAACTGAGCACGTTACAATGAAGTAATATTTGAAATATATGATCATCAAATAAATATACACTAAGCAAATAAGATTAATAAATTCTAAAAATATTATATATTCCACTACAGGGTATATACACAATAACAAAATAATAATCGGCCGGCCGATTAAAAATTACACTGAATAAAACTACTATACACTCGCGCCACGGCAACCAACTGTTGCCAACCTTGTCATAGAAACACCAGGCGCCAAATTACGTGACGAGGGATCGTCACATACGTTATGACTGGTTCATATCACTGATCACCAAGCACAAAAACTGTGGATTATTGGTAGAGCCCCGATTATTTCGCAGATTGAGTTGGCAGCAAGCTAGGCTAGACAGCCCTCTATACACTCGAGACAACATCATTTGCTTATTGGTTGCTGTGATCAAGTGAGGCCTGTATACAGAACTGTTAAACACCCACTCGCACTACTGCTTCCTGCTTATGACCGGCTCACGGTTAAACGGGACGTGTTTAAATAACTATCGTCCAATGACAGTAGAGGGAGAAAAGAACAAGTGTTTGAAGCCTACCTCGCCTTCGAATGAATTCCCGAAATACTCGTGGCTCTAACTGTTGGTTACGACAACCAGACAAGTTCTTTCTCAGTTTAAGTACGTGAGGTCACGGTGGCTGAGCGGTTAGCGCTCTCAACACCCCGCCGGGCCACCGGATTATCGCAAGTGGGAATCCTGCCGAACGATGCCGTTGGCCGGCGGGTTTTCTCTAGGACCTCCCGTTTCTCCCCCCCTTCATTCCGGCGCCGCTTCTTACTCACCTCAATCACCCTCATCGGCTCTTAAGACCTCGCTGTTAAGAACCACCCAAATATCTTTTCTTGCGCATCAAAAAATTTCCCATTTGCAAAACGAAAATTTATAAATTAATGTGGGAACGAAATGGTTAATACTCCGTGGTTTTAGTGAAGTGCCTTACGCCTACTTCGTATAACAAATCACTCAGCCGCGAGTAACGACCGAAAGCCATTAGTCACGAACGATCAAGCAAACGGTTTCAATCAAGGGCTTTTGATTGACTCGGCACGGCAGCTGCGCTTGAAGCGGAACGCGCGGTGTTGTGAAATGATCCCGAACCGAAGGCACGCGTTTGATTCTCGCGTCCGCGGGGAGTTTGTTGTTTTTTAGGAGGGGGGAGGGTAGGGGGAGTGGCTGTTTCCCTACGTGACGTAGCACGCAAATTAAACTCCATGGGGTTGGGTGGGGGGGGGGGGGGTCGCTTGTCGTGGCGTTGGGCGGGGGTTGAGGGGGTGAATATTGTCCCGAGACGCTCGAGCTCCCTCCGTCTCTGCGCGGGAGGGAATCGATTGCTGATTCGATTCCCGGAACGAGAATATCAAAGATTGAAAATCGAGTTCCCACTCGTGTTTCGCGGAAGCGTATTACTGAATTCCATTATTGAACCGCCATTCAGCGCCTCAGAAGTGCTTTGAATGCTGGAAACGGGTTTGCCTACCAGTTGACGCGAGGGTAGAATTACGTCTGAAAGCGAAAATATTTTTCATTATTTTTTTTTGTGGAAAACACGCTTTTTTTTTTACTGAGTAGATTTTGTATAAAAAGTTATTTAAAGCGAGTGACCGATTTGCGTGTTCTATAAATATTGCATAATCGGACATAAAAATCGCAATTTCATTATTTTAAATCAAACGAGTAATAAAAATTAATTGTTCGAGGAAAGCATATATTTAACACAGTAAAATATGGCACGACCTACTCCAAGATATCTGTAAATCAGTGCAAATTTTAAACTTTTCTTTAAATGCCTAGAGTGCGGGAAAAATGTGTTTTAATTTGTAGCTGTTTCTGAATTTTTATTAACTTACATATTCCAAGCAAGTGTGAAAATGAATTAAGATAACGATACTATTAGTTTTTTTTTGTTGCAAAAACTTCGTTCATTTTATTTGCATGAATTCAAATGAGTGTAGATAATC
Organism: Dryococelus australis; assembly: GCA_029891345.1. Lineage (NCBI taxonomy): Eukaryota > Metazoa > Arthropoda > Insecta > Phasmatodea > Phasmatidae > Dryococelus > Dryococelus australis. The sequence continues at coordinate 112,844,777 of CM057004.1, read as the reverse complement.
AGAGTTACACGTTTTTTTTTCCCGCGGAAATATTCCAGGACTAGTTGTACTGGAAACCACATTATTTCATAAAAAATTTTGTGGTTGGAGAATGTCGACTTCCACACATCTTACCTCTCTGCCAGCCAATCACGGACGTTCACCGTGGGGGTAACTTAAGTATTATTTATCCAGCCAAAGTAAATCAGCAAGTGAGAACGCACGAAGTTGAAATATTTTCAAGAGCGCAGGTGGCTCTACAGACGAGTTGTGAGTGAGTGAAGAGATTTGGGCGGCTCTCAACAGCGAGGTCTTAAGAGCCGATGAGGGTGATTGAAGTGAATGTGGAGCGGCGTCGGAATGAAAGGGCTGGGGAAACGGGAGATACCTGAGAAAACCCGCCGACCAACTTCATCGTCCGGCACGATTCCCACTTTCGAAAATCCGGTGACAAGGCCGGGGATTTAACCCGGTTCGCCTTGGTGGGAGGCGAGCGTGCTAATCGCTCAGCCACCGTGGAACAGATGAGTTCAGTTACGACTTTAACAAGTAATTACGAAAAGATAATTATCGAAATAGAATTTATGTTTATGCATTTATGTCATGTTCGTATTCTTAGCACTTAGCAGCTATGTTGCCAAGAAACGTGCCAAAACCTTGTGGCTAGGGGCGTTCGAAATTCGCGTTATTATTTCAGGACAGAGTAGACTCCAAACACTCGTGCTTTTGCATTGTGTTTGTAATTGGACTACAGATGGTTTGGGGACACCTCGGACGGCTTTGGACCAATAGCAAGCAATTAACGAAAGGCTGGCCCAGTCACATCCAACCAAGTCAGACGTGTAATGGGTCCGCACTACTACAGAAGCCAACAAAACAATGGCACTGAATCGAAAATATATAGGGCGTCGAATTGTAGCGTGCTGCCAGAAAATAACGCGAATTTTGCAGGTCTCTACTTATGGCTTGAATAAGAAGCCAAATAATTTCGCGTTATAAATTAGTGACAGACCAGGTGTTAAGCATATGCTAAGTTTAAGTGTTTCATTGGACCTGCGTTCATCCAACACGACCTGAGATACTCTGAACCAATAGTGAACATATAGCACTCTTGTTGGTGACTAATTCTGTTTGGCCGTGTCGAACAGGAAACTGGAATCTAATTGTGGTGGCGGGGCGCCCAATAAGAAAACGAGAGCTGCTCTAGTATGTATAGGACTGTGAAATCTAACACGGTGAAGTTTCAAAACGCTACGTGATAGGAGCTCTGGCTCGAACACATGATTATCGTTAACTGTTTTCACAAATATGTCTTTTGGAAGTTTATCACAATTCACTTACCAACTTTTAGTGCGTGGAAGATATAGTTAACCACGCAAAACACTTATTTTATCTCTAAAAGCACTTATAGATAGGGACATAGAATATTCGCGTTATTGTTTTGCCATCAAGCTAAAATTCATAGTACTGTATATACTCGATCCCGGCGTAGTTTTTCCATTGGCTGCTGTCCAGATGTAAAGTCACTCCCTTTCTGAGTGAACTGTATGTGATTGGGGAACAAAAGAGAGTGTCAAATAAGGTATGACCCAGTGACAAACGCATCACAAAGGTAAAAGTGTTTTAAGTTTAAGCTGTCCTCGAATAATAACTCGAATTTTGCAGGTCTCTAGTTATAGACTTCAGAACCAAGTGCAAATAAACGTCAGGGCTGTGACACACCGACGTCGGTGTATACCTGCAGACGTCCAAGACAAGTTAGAAGTGGGTTTACTGCAGGAACAACAATTGTTCAAGGGGCCGCGGCGGCGGAGTGGTCAGACTACTTGCCCTCCCGCCAAGGCGAACCGGGCTCAATTCCCGCCCGGTCCACTCCGGAATTTCCGCAAGTGGGGATCATGGCAGACGATGCCGCTGGACGGCGTGTCCCGTCCCCCCACACCCCTTCATTCCGGCTCTGCGCCATACTCACCTCACTTCACCCTCATCGGCTCCCAAGACCTCGCTGTTAACTCATTCTGACCTAGTGTACATTACGCACGTGTAGTTAATTTTTTTTGCACATTCCAAAGTTCAGTGGCCAATAATTAGCGAGAGGTGTTTATCGCGAAACGATTTCAAGACCAGGTGTACTCCAAACCACTTTTGTTGATATGCTCGTCCGCGAATCATGGACGTTTACTATCGGAGTACTTTATTACAACTGGCCCAGTCCAATAAGAACATGTCTTCTCATGTAGACACGCTGCCAATAACCAAAGGAAGTCGTGGTTGGGGACGTAAGATGTTGAAGTCTAGTATGGCCATAAATATTTTCGCGAAATACACCTGTCCCTACCAATGATCTTACTTGTGAGTAAATGATTCTCAAACCGCCATACTGGTCCCAGTCATAATTGGTTCATATTAACGTATCCCAGCTAACAGCGTACAGCTCATTGGCTGTGACAACGAAACAAGTGTAGTGTTGTGTCAACTTAAGTACAGCACGCATCATAAAAAATTTTGTTTGCAACGCCTGAAACCGTAAATTAAACTGGGAATGAAAGAGTTAAGAGTCCTATGTACTGAAACGATTTATGTAAAATCGTTTGTTTGCGCGTAAACGCGTTTCTCGACAAATAAAAGTTCTGGAAATATGACTTTTTCTCAGAATAGATAGAAAACAATTATCTATGGGCCAATTTTTGTACTTTGTCATATTAAGTGTATTCTTGGAGAAAAAAAATTCGTGAAAATGGTCAAATTTTGCATTTTAAAACTTGCCTAAGCAGTTTCCTTAAACAGCAAGAGAAAATTACAAAGATACGGACGTAGTTTAATCTGTGGGCTTTCATCGCGTGTAATGTAACCCCTATGTTACAGGTCTATTTTGCACAGTACAGCGTCACGACGGAAACACTGCACGCCTTGCGCGTAGGAGCGATGAGGCACTAGGCGTGCGTGTTAGTGTCTCCCGTATCGCTCCCTCGCTTCTTGAACTTGGACGCGCAGCTACATAGTCCCCTTAAGAGCCGCCTAAATATGTTCCCTTACTCACTCACTGTAGGGGCCTACGTAATCTAGTCAACCTGGAGGTGTGAGGAGACTAAGAGTAAACTGGGCTTTCTAATCAGCTCGCGTATAAGAGAATCACCTGAGCAATAAAATTACCTCGCTGCCTTGTAAATGGTAATGTTCTTCTGGGGATTACATCTGAAGGTAACTTATTCAGAGCAGCCAAATATTTGTGGTGGGAACACTTAACTGCTCAAACTTGCTACACGAAACACGCGGAGGTCTGAAGAAACGAATTTCGCCGTGTTCGTCTTTATGACGTCAGCAGGCAACATGAAAGCCTCGAGTAGGCCGGTGGGAAAGGCGGAGGAAGAGTGATAAGGGAGGGGTCGAGGTGGATGGGAGACAAAGCGAGGGAAGGTGCAGATGGAAGAGTGGGCTTTCACGACGTCGCAGACTTCCACAATGAGCGACGAAATAATGCGTTACTTCTCAGCGGCACAACATTTCTCCGTGGGATGAGGTTTCCTAGAAACGACTTGTAGCGCTGGCGCTCTGGTTTTTAAACAAGCTGTACTTAATGCTCGGTTGCACCATTGAGGTTCAGCAATGATCTAGGATCAAATACCGGTTTGATCCTGGTTCAGCACATTTGGCTGTTGCGCCATTGTGATCTGCGCGCCGAACTAAGATCAATTTGAACCTGCGTCCATGGTTACAATTGCGGCCATGGCACCAGACAACCCTGCTACAGCCGCAATGCATGCGCCCATTTATTAAAATTAACCCGACCTGAGGTGAAAAGGGCTTGTCCTGAGACGCATCCCATTCTCCAACCATCTTAGCTACTAACAAACAAGCCGGAGGGCACACAGAACTGTGAAGGTGCTCACGCTGGCGTAACGGGATTTGGAGGCTCGCCAGATAAATAAAAAAAATTGCACAAAGTGTTTCCAATTAAACAAAACAACTGAAACGGAAATTTTGCAGTGCATTAAACTAAATTATATAGTAAATATACTAGTCTTAAGAGATAATACAAACAAAAACTTGTTAATTAATTGTCTCCGAACTTCAAAATAAACAGTTGCATCATGACGTCACGAAAAGAGAGCCAATCACAAAAAGCGTTTCAACTCAATCCTATTTTTGAACCGAGATCGGGAGATCTACGATCGGAACTCGGCCGTTCGCGTTGGTGCAACACTTGTACATTGGAACTCGGATTAAACTGTTGAACCAAGATCTTAAGATCTTGGTTCCAGGGCTGTTAATGGTGCAACCGGGCATTACCATACCTTTAATTTTTTTAAATAGTTTCTTTTACTGTGATCTACCGGTCATACAAACGAAAGCCACGTAATTGAGCCGAGGTGATGTAGGGGTTACCTGCCTCCCACCCAGGCCAACCAGGTTCGATTTCCGCTGGAGTCTCTTCCGGATTTTCGCAAGTGCGGATCATGCCGTGGACGATGCCGTTAGCTGGCGGGTTTTTCTCGGGGCTCTCCCGTTTCCCCCGCCTCATAATTCCGGCGGTGCTCCGTACTCACGTCGCTTCACCCTCACAAGCTGCCCTAATCTCTCCACTCCGTTTATAGGTTATACACGGTAAAATGAGCACTTTTGAAAGTCCTTCATAGGTTCTACTTGTATGCACGCTGTGTATTATTCCGCCTTATGTATGATTAACATTGCCATGGGCCTCATCACTTTATACACACGTCGATCAAGTGAAATTGTGAAATTATTAGAAAAGTAAGCATTTTACAAATATGCTCATTTTTACATTTCGATGAAATTAAAAATAAACAGAAAGCGAAATAAATAAATTAAATTATTAGAAATTGTTACCTAACACGACGTTAAGATACGGAACTACTTCCCATCCATCGTCACCAACTTTCCTCGGCGCATATCACGCAGGGGGCCGTTAAATATATCCAGGCAGGGGCAGTGACTATTTTCTAAGTTTGATTTCAAAAGTGCTCACTTTATCGTGAAAATCCTTTAACATAGTATACCAACCTAACAGGAGTTCCTAAACCAACCTAGGAGAGAAGGGATGATACGTGTTTTTACAGTTTAACTCAGAGATATTCAATTAACAGGGCTACAGGCCGCTCGCCAGATACGCCATATTAGCAAGTGGGCAAAATATTTTAACACATTTTTTTCTGTCAAAAACATATGTATTTTTTTAACGTCTGCAGCAGCTATCACTAGCGTGGACAATACATTCAGTCGGATATTTGTGTTTCATTGTTACATCATGGCCAGCTTACAATTACAGATATTTAACACCACACAAAGCAAAAAAAAAAAATTAAATAAATAGTTGGTGTATTATCAAATGTTTACGTAACTATTTTCATTAAAAGTTATTTAATGGAACTTATCTCCCTTCATAGTTGCCAACTTTACCTGTCACTTGTCAGTCAGTGTACCTGTTGAAACATATGCTGATCAGGGCAGTGACATTTTACAAAGGTTGATCTCAAAAGTGCTCAAATAACCTCAAACAGCTTATATAAATCATCCACGGTTACTTCAAACTTTTATGAAGCCCTGATTAAGATCTACTTCCGATATATTCTTCCGCCACACGTAACCAATGCTTAAATAACACTAGTAAATTACACCAAAGGATAATACACCGAATCCGTGCATGAATACTATTACTTACTAGGCGCTACCAACAGGCATGTTTTATTGCTGTTTATTATTCGTATTTACTATAAATGACATATTATTATTTATAAATGAAATATAATTTAAACTTTAATTTAACGAAAAATAAGATTATATATTCTTAACAGAGGTATAAAACGGTTGTGATACATGGCGTATTTAGAAAATAATTTAACATGTCATATATGGAGTGATTTATGAAAAGTTCGGTTTAAAAAATGCTCAGACAAGCGCGAACAACTTATAGGCTAGGTTAGGGATGGTTTGTTTTACTATAGCAGAACACGAAGCCTACTGTTCACTGGCCGTGACAACAAAACAAAGTGTTGTGCCGACTTCAATACAGTACACATCATTATGTTTTTTTTGCAACACCCGAAATCGTAAATTAAATGGTGCCCGAAATGAATAAACTATCCTAACCTAAACAAACGTAAAATACTATGTTGAACGTTTGCAAAAAAGTGGGTCGTCTTAAAGAGCATACGCACTAGTAACGGCTTAATTTATCATTTATGTTGTTGTAAATTATAAATGTTCTGATGCGCGGTGTACTTAAGTCGAGAAAACATTTGTCTTGTCATCACAGCCAATAATCTGTAGTGTTTGTGCTCGGTGATCAGTGATATGAACCAGTCATAACGTAGCGTAGTAGCATGGTTTAGTAATCAGTTACATCACAGGGGAGATCATTGGACACTGACCCTAGCAGAGTACAGTTCTGGTCAAATATAAGCTTACTGTACAACATGTTGACGATTGTCTACAATGGGCATGGAAGTATTGACCTCACTTATGGTTTAGGTCCACAGCAAAGCTAGGTTTTACATTTGAAGGAAGAACGCGCGACTGCTGGAAATAACAAACTAAGCACGGCTTCTGAAACTTCTCATAAAAACCTCTAGCCAGCCATTATTTCTGAACGCCTACTGCCCGAGCAGGACCGCCAGTAATAAACTCCAGAGGCTTTATAGAGCTGCGCTGGGTATAGAACGTGCTCATACGAGCTCTGCTCTGCTATCTCTCCCGCTCGCGCCTTCTCAAGACGGTAGTAACATTTCTTCATTAGTTTACTGCCCCGTAAAGATAATGCGAGTTCTCTCTGTGCCCTAGCGCTGAGAAAAACCAGTGGACGTATCTTAACAATATTTATTATTGGCTGTTCACGATAAAGTGAGCACTTTTAAGTCCTTTCTAAATATTTTCTTTCATCCAATTTAATTTTCTTTCTGTTTTTAATATAAACATTGCAATGTGACCAATAAACACAGTGTATACATTTCCCCACCCTCAAAATTCAATGCCTCAGGCTGCAATAATATATATTTATTAGTGGTTAATGCCTGTTTGGAGGGCCTTAAAAAGCGCTCAATTTACCGTGAACAGCCTATACGCTTTCGTACTTTTCCCCCTACTTACGTAGAGACTACAAAGAAAATTTTCTTGGGGGGAGAGGTTAAAACCGCGACATAAACACTGTGTCTGATGCCACAAGAAAGATTATTTGACAGAATTGTAGTGGGCAATATTTACGAAGTGAAACTCTTGAAAATACGGCAGATAATCGAAGAAAGTTTTGAAGAAACACGCGCTATGCATTACAACGGCACGAGTTAAATAGCGTTTGTTGGAAACATTTCCGTTATTTTAAGCTAAATTCTCTCATGAGGTCACTCATAGTTGGCGCAGAGAAGAATCCGGGTTCGATTCCCGGATCTTAGCACGCGGGACTCGTTACCGAACGATGCCGCTAATCTTCGGGTTTTCTCGGGGTTCTCCCATTTCTTCCTCCGTTGCATTCCGGCGCTGTTCCAGACGCATCTCACTTCGCCCTCGTCGGCTCTCAAGACCTCGATGTTAAGGGGCCCGCCTGCCTGCGTGGTTTGTCTAATTCTATGCCCGAGAAGCGCGGGAGCTATAAGGGTTACATTAGCACGCGGTACGAGAGCACCATAGTCGCTACGCACTGAATTAGTGTGCTTTGTTCTCCTAGTGCTTCGTGTACGTATGCCACTTTCAGCTGTGACTCTATCATTCTATTAATAAAATATCTCTATAGGCGGTTCACATTAAGATGAGCACTCTTTAAATCACTGCTCAAAATGTTCTTGTATGCACATTGTGTATCCTTCCGCCTTACGGAAAATTAACATTGCCACGGGCCTCTTTACTTTATTCATGCGTCGGTGAGGTGGAACTGTGCAATTATTAATAAAGTAAGTTTGTTACAACTCTGGTAATTTTTAAACTTCGATGCATTAAAAAAATGGAAAGCGAAAGAAATAATTTAAGTTATCATAAATGGTTAACTAACACATTATATTCAACACTAAGAATTGGAACTACTTTGCATCCATCATTGCCAACATTACAAGGCGCGTGTCATTCAGTGCGCCCGTTAAAATATGCGCAGGCAGGACAGTGACTTTTTCCTAAGGTTGATTTCAAAAGTGCTCACTTTATCGTTAACAGCTTTTAGTTCGGTTCGATACAGGCTGCTATTGTAGTTTGGCTAGTGTCCGAATGGTACGTTTTAAGATACGGCAGTCAGAAAAACCCTTTTATAACTGTACTGGAGGAGTCCAAAACAATATTTACTGCATGCGTGGTGACTCTAAAGTAATGTTACTGGCTGCAGCTGGCACCGGGCATCGTTATGTACTGCCCGGGGTGACCTGCCGCATCTCTCCCCTCACACAGACGGACGCACTCGCTGCATTGTCGCCATCCCCCCCTCCACCCCTTCTGGAAAACCCGTAAATGATTGACACTGGCAATACTGGCTGGCGCTACAGCCACTCCTCCACCCCCCTCCCCCCTTGAAGAAGCCGACAGGAAGCGCAAGAATATTCTGGGAATTAGGACACTCGGCGCAACTAGGTTATTGGCGAAATTCGTGCGTGAGGCGCTCGGAGGACTCTAGAACATTGTGGACTGGCGGGACATGGACTAAACTGAGGAGGGACTGAGTGGACATGTAATACGGATTTTATTGTAAATATCGGAACTGTAAAATATGGACACATAATTTATAAAATAATTTAATTAGGTTTGAAACGCTCTCTACTGGGACTGATTTTTTAATTCTTTAATCTCATGAATTTTTTTGAGGCAATTATAAACTTTAATAATTAAAGACATTATTTGTAAACAGTAAGTTATATCAATATGTTGTGAGATGTATAGTCAAAGATTTTGTTTGTAGTTGTTGTACTAAATTAGGAAATTATAATTAACTCTTTTATTTAATTAAGACCGCCATCCCTTAATAAACTTTGTTTAGCCCACTGACTTCTGAGAGGGAAATTGTAACAGTATCATTCCGTCCTCGTATGGGGTATGGTGTCTTTTCGTAGGTAACTATACTGGACGCATTTTAAATATTTTTTCAAGAAACCAGGGTTTCAAACACTCTGTAACGCAGTTCAAGTGCCGGCCAGGGAGGGGAGGGGGGGGGCTCAAGAGCCGCCCAAATCTCTCCACTCCACTAATTTCACTTCTGTAAAGCTACCTGTTCTTTGGCAAGGCTTCCCTGCTGCGTCATGTTCATGGCCGGACGTTCCAGTTAGAAAACAATGCCCTTCACCGGCCGGCAAATCCCCTCCCCCCTCTCCTAAACAACATACACTTTTGTACAGTGATATCTCGGAGCAGAGATGGTAATCCCGGCTTGCAGTGTAGAGAGGAGCCGCGGTTCAGACGGAGTGCACAGCACTAGTTGAAATTCAAGAGATATCATGTTCCCTTTTCCCAAATACTCTACCGAGAGATACACCTGCAACCCAGCTGTAGAGAGAATATTACTTCTTCATGTCGTTGGGCTGCATCGTTTCCCTCGCGCCCCCTTCCCTTTCGAGCGAGCGAAACAGCGTGCCAAAGGACAGAGCGATAATGTAAGAATCGGGCGGCGATTTACAAAGGCCATGATAAGCCTCTCACGACTTGCACGCCCCTGACCTTCGTCGGATTGTATTTCTGGGATTTTCTATGAAATTACGTTCTGGTCGTTGCCCTAGCCTCTTTCAGGGAGACTTGGGGCGCGGGGTGACCTCAAGCAACAGGTGTGTGAAGACGACGAGCCAGCAGTGGCGGCGATAGCGACCAGTGTGCTGTGTTCATTCCTTGGGGGAAAGGTCACACACTCAAACAGGTGTTAATGTGTAAGAAAAGCATGTGAAGCACTCTTACAAGGCGTAACTTTAAATTAAAGGCAAAGTTTATATAGTACACAATCAAAATACAATTGACACAACTCGTACAATATTTACTTTACATTAAAGCAGGGGAGTTGATTGATATAATTAACTCAATTATTATCATCCAAGATATTAATGGCTAATAAAATCTCTGCTTAACTCGCTGGAACGATATCACCTTGTTAATGATGCCGAAGGTTGCTTGCAGAAGTCTTGGAATCGGCGGCACCGGAACGCCATCTTGCGGTCCGTCTTCGGGTGGCAGCTGTCTGGCGGGAGGTCGGCGACAGGCCATGTTTCAGTCCTCCGCGCCCGCTAAATACGCGGTGCAGGATTGTTACGAATGTATGTTATAATAATATCTCCCTGCTCGTATCCTCGTCCCGAATAATGTCGTAGTTGGGTTGGTTTCCAGTCAAGCACAGGAAGCAGCTAGGTGGATCACAGCAAGTGGGAGTGAACTCAGCGGACTGCGAGCATCGATACAGTGAAGAGAGAGAGACTGCAAGGAGAGACTATTGAACTGGATGCGTGAGTGCAAGACATTTGGAGTGATGGCAATAGACAGATTGAATAAGTATAAATTACAATAGAGAATTATGTGACTTAGAGACATTGGTAAGGACTTTAATGAGAACTGAGGTAGACAGTACATACTACGCTCACTAAGGAAAACGAGCTTCCACAGCTTCAAGGTAGGTAATTTGGGGTAAAATTAGATTCTGCATGTGTAGATGCAGTTTAACACTATGAGGAGTATATGCGTATATACTCGGGGCTACGTTTATATGGAAATTTAATTTCCTGTTAAAGATCAGACGCACAATTTTATAGCTTTAATTTTTCGTAGGACTTTGTCGGAAATAATTAATAAATAATTTAGCTCTTAAGAATAAAGCTGTTATTTTTAATCATTTATAAAATTAACACAATTAATTGTAAAACACGTCACATCTGTCGCGACACTTTAACTGGTTCAGAACTGAGACGTGACTTCATTGGTCGACGGCCAGCCAATAATAAACATTGCAGAATACAGTAGGCGTGTCAAAAGTAGCCAGGACCAATAGGACAATGGTAAGTGTAAATACAGATACCAACGAAACTGCTATTGCTGTTGTGGAGAATATAGACAACTCACTTCAAACTTGTCTTCATCTTGCTCGACTGAGGATTTTTCGGCTTTTGCTTCGAGGAGCTTCAAATCCGCTTTCCTAATTTTTCCATTTTTTTTTGGAAATTTTTTGATGAAAAATACGATTTATTGGGCAAATAATTCATTTCGGAATTGGTTTTTGGAGTCAAACAGGCAATTTTGTCGATAACATGGCCGTCCCAGGCTTCTACCTCCGCCTGTGACGTCATGGCAGACATCTCCTACCTCCTACTCCGTGAACCCTGTGCCAGAAGGAACTTTGTAACACTACTACCGTATTATTAGAGATGATGGTTTATCGCGGGAAAAGTTGACTGTTTGCTAGGCTGAAACATACTGCACAAATGTACTACAGTTTTCTTTCCTTATTGTCTGCCATCCATGTATGAAGATATTACCCCCATTTCAATAGGCCAATCAGGATTCTGTTACTATAAGGCAGAACATTCGTGATTGGTCTGCAAACTACTTATCTGAGCCAATACCTTGTTCAGCCAATCATAAAATAATAAACTAGTTAGAGTGTTATCGAATATACGTTGGCTCGAAAAATTATCGCGATTTTCCATTATCTCTACGGATACTAGAAGCGTGCCTACCTTGAAAGCGTTAGAATCTTTAAAGCGTGAGATTGAGCTATCAACACGTTCTAAAAATGAACGTTAGAAACGTCTTGGTGTTGTTTCTATATAGGGAAAAGATAATGTTTAACTCTTCTGCTATTTAGTTGACAACGTAAACCAAACCCAGTTTCTTATGACATCGGAAATGTTGACCAAAGTGTAAACAGAAAAAGATTCGTGGGCATCAATCATTATTCACAAAACCAATAATTTTTCTGACTTGATATATACATTTTTATAGTGCTGATTACAATACATATTAGGTTTTTTTATTTATTTAGTGAGTATTCAGTGCAGGGGCGTAGCCAGGTATTTACTTCAAGGGGGGGGGGGGAATTAAAAATGCTTGTATTTGAATAATTCAGCTACTAAATGCTATAAACATGTTTCAGATTTAAGTTGGATTACAAGTGTTTTGTATTATATATATACATATATATATATATATATATATATATATATATATATATATATATATATATATATATACACAAAATTATGAAATGTTTGGTTAAAAAAAAACAATTTTCTACCAATGGGCTAATATGCATAACACCACAAAAAAAAAAAAAAACTCCTTTGTGCTCAAGAAAGACCGCAAATGTCTTATAATTTTTTTTTTGAAGTTGTACAATCAATAGACTAAAATACTAAGATAAAAATACTAAATTTTATAAACCTCATTCATGTTTAAGGGTGATTATGAAGTTCTTAGATATATTTGAAAAAATAAGATTTTAATATTACATTTTGTTAGCTTTAAAAAATGATTTACTATTAACGAGGCAATAAACAGAAATGTAAACACACTATTATATATTTTTTAAAAAGTTATAATTTTACATTTTTATAGTCCAATAAGCTGTTTACAATCATGTGGGCTAATACAGAGAGATGGAAAAATCACTGGATGTTACAAACCTCCTTCATGCTTAAGGGGAATTATAAATATTATATATTTGAATAACTAATTATAATTTCACATATTTTTAGCTAAACAAATGGGCTGACACAGAGAGATAGAACTACAAAATGTTCATTAATTTCCTCCTACTTTATGATTGTAGTGCATTGAAAATATATAAAAAGTTCTAACTCTTTTATATATGATATAAATGAACAGAGAGAAAATGCAATCCAGCCGAGAAAACCTTTGTGAGCCGTCTTCTTATCTCCAGCGACACTCGACACCCCACTTGACCATAAAAGGACAATGGCTAGCAGAAATTTAAGCAATCTAAGTGACACCGTCTGGCATCTGAGTAGTGTACAATTCAGCTTGCTTGCGCAATAGATAGGGATAGGAAAAATTCGCGAATTCAATGACCTGTAGACTAGACTCCATTGTCATGTGTATACTCGAGCCTCAGATGTTTGTTCACTGGCTGCTGCCCCATAGAGTAGCCAGTGTTACTTCGCACCTGACAGTATGGCACTCGCTACTTGTTTCCTTTGCAAGACTGCTGTTAGATCAGAGTCGTCCAGGGCGTGTCTAATAAACTGCTATCCAATTGCAAACTCAACTTCAGTGTACACGTGTTTGACGTCTATCTTGTCCTGAAATGAATTCACAAAATTTCCCTACCCCTAGCAATAGCTCTGATATATCATACGAGGAATGGTGTACGTTGAGTGATAAAGAGGAGTGAAGGGGTGGTAGGCTGTGACGGAAAGTTCTGAGAGAGTCATAAAATCTCCCGAACGGCCGCCCTGACCGAATGAATAACCTCCCCTGGCTTTAATAGAATAATAGAATTATTCAAATCTGCGCCACACCGCACCGAGTTTCCGGGGGGGGGGGGGGGGTGGCTAGGGAAGCGAAATATCGGTTATGCACGCCTTCCTACCCCTCGGTACACCCTTTAACGTCCTTATTAAAAGCTCCTGCACACGTGGGCTGGCGGGTTAGGGAGGGGAATGGTGGTCATGGGAAGGAGGGGGTCGAATTAAATTTTCACGCGACACGCTCACAATTACTAACCTGCTCAGGGAGAACAACCAGCCCCTACACCACCCCCCGGATCTTCCTTCGCAAGTCCCTTCCGTGTCCAGAAACGAGGTTTTAGGTGCAACGCTACAGAGTTGGCGACTAGTTGGAAATTGCTTAAGGGCAGAGGGGGATGAATGTGTGCACCCGGCGACAAATTACGAGGCTCACGCCAAGTTCAGTAATGCGAGAAGTTTAATTCGTTTCCGTTGCCTCGTCCAGCCGGCTCGAGTAACCAGCTCTGACATCGTAATTTCGTTTTCACAAGCCGCGATGTGACTTTGCAGATTTTGAAACAGGCGTGCGTCGACATAAAAAAAACTCTTCTAAAGCTGGAGTCGCAATACCCCGACGAATCCGACACGACGCCCCCGACGCGACGAAATTTGAGTAGCTGCCAATGTAAAGCAAGGTCACTGTGACGTCAGTCCGACCAAATCGCAGCCCCGAAAGCCCGAGAAAAGTAGATTCTATTTCTACTTATCGTCGTGCCGCACTCGTCGGGGTGTACAAAACTGTAAATACAACATTAGAAAACAAAATTTCATGCGTATTTCTCTACTTTAATAAATAATGAACTATAACTTGCCGCCAAAATAACGTTCCGGTTGGTTTATAAATACTTTTTATCTCTTTATAAAATCAAATATTGTCAAAAGCAAAATAATCATTCACTTTATCGCGAGTTTTAAAAAGTATAAAAGTTATACTGGATATTATAAGGATAACTTGTCGTTTTAGAATTTTCCAACAGCCAACTAACATACCTGTGGCGCAGATTTGGTCGGGGAATTGAGAACACTGAAAAAATTTAATATGAAATTCCGTCGAGCTCTGACGTCATATCCGTCTGTCGTGTCGTGTTCGTCGTATCATTGTGACTCCAGCTTGAACATGGATAAAAATTACGCGCGTTTTGTGTTTGGGCACTAAGAATACATGACTGAAAAATGCCAGCAAAATGACATCATTGGTAGGAAAAATATCCCGTCGCCGTTCGCCAGTCAGCACCTGTTAACTTGCTCGCCTAGTCGGCAGCCCAGCCAATAGGGGATCATCCGCAACAGCGCAGTAGCCAATCAGACACGACGTCCGTTCCCAGAGCCTGGCGAATTCAATCGGCAAGAGTAGTGATGTTGATAAATTGGGGGGGGGGGGGGGGGGAGGATGTCGATGTTATTTATATTGGTTATTTTTCAAGTATATTTGTATGAAAAATATAGATTTTCGATACATCGGAAACGGATATTTGAGATATTAAAGGACTTTACAGTTGTTAAATTTCTTGGAATATTACATATTGAGCATACGAGGCATTGCAGAAAGTAGTAGCGTCTGTTTTTGGTGCATGTTGCTAAAATAAACATAGCCTAGTAATTTTTAATTCAATTTTCGTAATCGAACAGCTCTTATTGAAAGAGCATTTTAAAAAGATTTATTTCCGATACCTTAAAAAAAAAAAAAGATCGATTTCTATAAAACATCGTTTGAATATATCAACGAGTTCTATTGATGTATCTTTGAAATATCGTCACTCCGTAATATCGATATATTTTCAACATTCCTAGGCGAGAGGGCTCGCCCAGATCAAAGGAACCACCGCACCATTTCGCATATGTGTATTTGTCTACTATGATAATAGTGCCCACGCGTTTACACTCGCAAATGTTTGCAGGTGCTCTTTAGAAATGTTAAGATATTAAATACGATCGTTAGAAGACTCGTGTTCCTGGCACTTTAACTGCGGTGCAACGTGTTTGAATTTGGAGTTTTTTTTTTTTACGAAACAACTTAACGGGCGTGACATGCACTGACACACGAAAATAAAATACACTTGAGACGAAGTACGAAACATACTTTCAAGACACGCCACGCACATTACAAGCATTATTTTGGTTTAAATAGTTGATTTGGCAAATGTGGCTCACTTTGTCGCAAATATTTATAAAGAAGCCATTTTTAAGGTGCGTGATACAACTAAATCACGTAATTTTAAGTGGCCTATAACATCACTACTCATATGGCAAATATGACAGTTACCGTTTAGTTATTTTATAAATATTTTGTAAAAAGCCTTATTTTTCAAATTGCGACGTCCCAAAATGTGAGACCATTGGGGATTCAAGTTAACATATTCCACCCTGATATTGTGAATATTGAACATTTGGTTCAAATAGCATGAACCGTTCGTGAGAAATAGCTTGGCAAAATTAATTAATAGCTGCCATTAAAAAAAAAAACCTTTTTCCGGTACGGCATCAAGTACGAAAGTAAGCTATCCTCACTGCTGTTTATAAGTTGATCGTGCCAGGTATAATTCAGTGAATAGTTTGAAAAGTTTCAGGTAAGTACGCGCGCACACACACATGTCATTCTGAAACACACACACACACACAGGCTGGAAGGTTATCACATAAGCGTATCTTTCGCCAACCTCCGTAGCATAGTTGAATACACACCGACTTATGGCGCGAGGAATTTTGTGCACTACTTGGGTATGATGGCACCGGAGTGTTTGTGGTTGCTTTGAATTTTTAATGAATCACTACGAATTTTCAACACTTTTGGATATATTGTTATATTGTTTGGCGCTGAAATCACATTCTGGATGTGCGTTTCTCAAGGGCATTTGCTCCAAAATAATAATAATAATAATAAAAGCCTATCTTTCCTGGGGAAGGAAGGCTAAAATGGAGGGGAACAAATGCGCTTCTACAGCTCCTATAGTAATGCAACTATACTTATATATATATATATAGTCCATTCCCGATTGGAAGCGACTTGTAAACCTTTGAAAATACACCCTAGCCATCAGCTGCATGCATAGCTAGTAAAAAAGTAGCAGGTTCTGGTGAGGGTGCTGTACCTGCACCAGAACCTGCTACTTTTTTACTAGCTATGCATGCAGCTGATGGCTAGGGCGTATTTTCAAAGGTTCATAAGTCGCTTCCAATCGGGAATGGACTATATATATATGTTCACGCCACTTAAGAGCTAAGTGGTTGAACGATGGTTGGAGTGAAACGACGTGGAGATTGATCAGCGGTGGAGCAAGCGGGAGCACTCTGAGAAAAGCCACCGGCAAACAACAACGTCCGCCTCGTAATCCAGGCAGGTGAGAGAGAGAAAATCCAGGAGTGACACGGCCGTAAATCGAACTCGGCTCGCCGAGGTGGAAGGCGTTTTGTCTGAGCACTCCACCAACATGTAGACTAGGATCTCTCGCAAGAAAGGAAGAAAATTACTACTACATTTTGAAGTCAGCATTCACTCTAACATTTAGGAGGCTGGTCGCCAGACATTCCTCGATGTCTATTACAAACATGGCTCCCGTAGTTTTACAAACCACAAGTTTTTGTACTCTTACAAACAGTTGAAAAATTGCAAGCAATATCTTAGTAAAAAATACACAAGTTTGCAGAAGGAAGGAGAAGTTTTTTTTGGGGGGGGGGGGGGCGGGGGGGGAGTTAAATACTGAATATAGACATTAAGTTATCGAAGAGTGTTCAAACATTCAAGGCAGTAGGAATAACTCAGTTTTAATGATGTCATTGTCCCACGCATTAAAAAACGAATTTGTAAGAAATACAACTAACGCAAACGTACATCCCATACAACGTAATCATCCTTGCGTGAATATCCGTCGGTTATGGAAATTCGACGTTTTTCACTGGCTGGTTCACTGATGAACATAATTTTACCTCCTCTGTTATTCGGAACAACCGAGAGGAAATACCACAATAATAAACTATGTGTAATAAGCGGAGGAAAGGCTACGTTTTTATTTGCAAATGATGTGTCCCTAACGCAAATTTTGGTATAAATATTGGAATTCTGAGTGATACATTTTTTTTAAGCTGCGCGCATTACTACCCACCCTGTCGTAATCGAAACGCGTTCGCGAGGGATGATTTGAGCGGTTTTTTCCACCCCACCACGGACACCTGCTAACCAATTAAAACCTGGCCGACGCGAGTGCGATTGTCCTGACAGCGGGTTTCAGTGGGAGAGAGGAAGGGTGGGATGGGGAGAGGGGTGGGGGTTGAACGTCGAGCGTAGCTATTTTGGTACACAATAACCGATGCTCTCCCATGAGGATTGCCTGTTTAGCGGGCGGCATTCTGGCCCCTGCCGTGCTGTTTAGCGGGCGGTATCCTGCCCCTTTACCCTCTTGTCTCCCGCAGCTCTTCACCCCTTTCCCAACCCTCACCATTTCTATTCACTCCCAGGGATTAAATAAGTGCCGCCACATCTCCATCAGTTCGCTGGAGGCCATTAGCGGATTTTTGGCGCATTGTTTGGACAAGCTCAGCCGAAATACTCCGTAGCGTATGGAAAGGGCGCGCATTTCATTCTTACTTGCGTCACGGATTTCGTAAATGATTCGTACGACCTTCATGCATAATGATAACCGGATACATGAATGTAAAGCACAAAGTAATCTTAATGGCATGTACTGTTGTGGCCTGCGCTTTTACAATACATTACTTAAACTCATTGTCAAACAAAACATCGCAGACGACACAAATATTTTATAATTCTTAGTGTTTATATACTGCGCGGAAAATTTACAGGTTTTATATAATGTGCGTAGCATCAATACTAAATTTATTACACGCAGTTATTGCGGGCATAATTTAAATTGATCAATTGTCACTATACATGATCGTTACAGTGATGTATATTTGTTATTGTTATATGTTGGGAAACACGTATGATTTTCACATAAATAGTTACACACTGTCTATACTTCAATATGCTACGTGCACGCACTGAGAAAATTGTTTTGTTAAATCAAACAAAATTTGTTTGGTGCAACTAAATTATTTTTTTTGTATAGAGGAAATGAAATATTTTGTTGCCGAAACTTAATTATTTTCGTTCTCATTTGGTTGCCCCAAACTGTAAGATTTGGTTGGTGCAATAAAAAATTTGTTTGTCTACACATACATTAGAATGTAAGGGTTGATATAAAAATTTATATAAGTTTGACTGAGTTTCGAACCTAGATTACCTGCGTCCGAGCGCTACGTGTTATGCCCGGTTGCACCATCGTGGTTCGAAATCTCGATCCGAGATCAACAGCCATCGTCGACAAATGTGGTTTGAAAATACGTCAGCAGATAGAACTACTTTTAATTGTTTTCTTGAGAAATTAAAAAAAAATTATACGCACTTGAATATTTCTCAGTAAAATTCGTACAACAATTATTCACTTCAAACAGATGAAATATCGCACATCTAGTTCCATGACGTCATGTACTACGAACCAATAGAACAATTTGTCTCATACTGAATATAGATCTCTCATTTTGGAACGAAGATCAACGAATCGGAAATCCACAATCATGAAATTTCGTTAGTGTAACACTTTTATATTGGAACCAAGATCAAACCAGATCCTGGTTCGGAACTAGGATCATTCAATCTCGGATCGGAGAATGTGTTGGTGCAATCTCAGCTTATGTGACAACTGATGACGCCGGAAAGATTTTAAATAGATATACTGCAAATATTGCGCGACGTGTTAAAAAAAATATTTTAAGTTTTACAGATTCACTTGACAGTTTCTTGTAACAATGATTTATTAATGTGTTTATACGATTGGTAAGCATCAGCAGATGCACTAACAAACACGGTTAATATCCTAATTGTCACAAAAAATAAAAATAAACTCTCGAGCTGTGTTTTCGTACGAAGGCAAAATATTTAGTTGACAGTCTAATACAATTTTGCACAACACAGAGATTTTGTTTATTCAAACATATATTTTGCTAGACGAACAAAAGTAATTTTGTTGCTTTTCAAACTTTGTTTGCTGAACAATATATTTTGTTAGGGCAACTAAATATATATTTGACTTTATAGAAACAAATACTTTGTTCGATTTTCTCTCAGTGCAGTTGCAGTGTCCCTTTGGCTGTTGGCAGCCTGAGGAGACATTGTGGTGTTTGAGTGGGACAGAACTAGTTTACTCTGGATTGAACGTCTATCATTCGCGGGTAGATACCTAAGGCGCTTAACTGTTAGTTAAAACCATCCAGTCATAGAAATGGGCAAAGGCTGTTCGCAGTGAACTGAGCACTTTTGAA
The DNA here is from genome assembly GCA_029891345.1 of Dryococelus australis. Classification (NCBI taxonomy): domain Eukaryota; kingdom Metazoa; phylum Arthropoda; class Insecta; order Phasmatodea; family Phasmatidae; genus Dryococelus; species Dryococelus australis. The sequence goes on along the minus strand of CM057004.1, from coordinate 112,825,059 downwards.
AGCCCTGCTTTCGATGTTCTTCTATACATGCCGTGTATTCTTCCTCCCTATGTAAAATTAACATAGCCTTGGGACTCATCACTTCATTCATACGCCGGTCAAGTATAACTGTGAAATTATTAGGAAAATAAATATTTTACAAACAGGCTCATTTTTACGCTTCGATGCATTAAAAAAAAACAGAAAGCGAAATAAATAATTTAAGTTACTACAAATGATTACCTAGCGCTTTCCTGAAGCCCTGCTAAAGTTCTACTTCCAGGATATTTCTCCGCCTCGTTCCAACTAAGCTGAACTAAGTCTAGAAAATCACATCTTTGGACAGCTCACCGTATTCGTGCGCACTCAGTTCAAATAATATATTGCATGCGAACTATTTCTTACTAGGCGTTACCGACACACATTTTTCCTTATAGTTTTTTTTCTTACTTGTTATAAATGAAATATTATAATTTATATCTTCAATTCAACGGAAATTAAGATATATTTACGGTGACAAAGGTGCGAAACGCTTGGTGTACATGGCAAATTTAGGAAATAACTGTACACGTCATATGTGGGGTGATTTTTTTCAAGGTTTGATTCGAAAAGCGTGAAAAAGCCAATAGACTATACTTCGTAATACAGAGGTGAAAAAGCTGATTACTCCACGAACTCCAGCTGCACACTTGCCAGAAAGATGGCGCCACTGACCAGCAACGCTGTTCGCCAAACAGCGCCCGGTGACCTCATGGACTAAGGATGACGTTCTACTTCTGCGCGTGCGCCCAACATTTACCTCCCCCAAAGGAACACACTGTCAAAGTCACATGGTCAACAGTGATGAACGTGTTTGTTTACATCTTAGTTTTTAAATTGCAAGCACTATTATATTAATAAAATACTTTTACCGGTTTGAATTTAATTAAAAAGTATTACAAATAGGTTAGAGGAAATAAAAGAACATCTCAAAAGCGCTTGTTAACTAAACAGCGTTCTAACCTCAAACCCAACCCACGCCACTTTTTGCTAGCCGTATTGGCAGGTGAGCAGTTCAATGTTGGGACACGGAGATTGGTTGTGCGCAGCCAGCGAGATCGGTCTACCTCATATTTAGTCTATGGGTGACCTACTCGCCAGCCTGCAAACCTGGCTAAAGCTGGACTCACAGCATCCGTCAGTCGCCCGTCCGTCCGTCGGTCACGTGATCTTCAACCTATCGCAGGGCAACTTTTTCCTGCCCGCCATTCCTTCAAATATATCTCAAACTTTAACTTTTGACGGACTGATGGATATCCCACCGCCTTGTAATATCGTTCCTTAAACATGGCTATCGGAAAACAGTCGCTTCATTATTTGTCTGAATAATTTGGTTTCTAAATACTCTAGGCAGTGAAGTTGTTTACTTTTTTACGTTTTGCCTTTGAATTTAACTGAAGGTGAGTTGTAGATTTTCGGACGAAATTCTGATAAATTATGTTAGGGAATGAGAGAATATATTGATTACATTCATTAAAAACATTTGTCTGTGCGCGAGAAAGTTTGTGTTGTTGGGTGGTAACACTGAACATTTTCTGGCAAGGTGGATCGACAGACGACGGATTGTTGTGAGTCGCTTTCAATTGACGGACGGAAAAAATCGACGGACGGCTGACTGACGGACGGGCGACTGACGGAAGCGACGGATGGTTGTGAGCCAAGCTTAACAGGGAATATTTCACGTGCAGTAGCCAATCAGTCACAAAGGACGTTTACAGAACCTTGCATAGCCAATCAGAGAATGGGTACGCCCACATCACAGGTACCGCCACGCCACTTCGCCTCTGTGCAGTTGCCTACTCTGTGGCCGCACGCTACACTCCTACAAGAGACACGAGTCCGTATTTTCACTTGTTCACACAAAGGTCTGTGTAGAGCCGTTCTTCAGTAGAAGTCGTGTTCGAATAATGGAAGCCTCGCAGCCTCCCTGCTCCTCATTGTACAGAGTAGCTTAGTAGCATCCTTCCTCTCACAAGCATCCTTTCTCCTGCCTCCACGGAGGTTGTTGTTACAATGCAAATTTTAAAAGAAGACGGTAATTTTCTCGTGAAAAGTCTGGCGTGCAGTGTTTAACGGTAAATGCAGAGTTACGTTTTAGAATATCCGTAAACTTTTGAAGCCTTCCTAAAGCTCCACTTCAGGCCCCTCACTACGTGTCATTCTGTCGCACGTAAATAATACTTAAAAAGTATGCGAAATAAACGCTAGGAAGAACCTGTGCACCAAAGAGAAAATTCCAACTAAATATTATCCTACTATATAAGTAGACAATCTCTGTCTGCCTGTTTGTCTGCACGTCTTTAATATCTCTAGGTTCCTTGAAACTCAACACAAGATCTTAGAATTTTTCAGAGCGAATCGTTAGGGTAAAATAAAGGCCAAGTTCGAATTTCAGAAAGGTCAGATTACACAATCATTATATTTTACCTAAAAACTAATTTTCTAATTACTTTTTTCGTTATGAATAGTTTTGTATTGATTCATAGAGAATATTGCATAGGTAATGGAATATCATTTTGTTTACTTTAAATGTCTCGCTTCAAAGTTGAGTTGATTAAGTGGGGCCACAGTGGCTCAGTGGATAGAGCGATTCCAAGTGAGGCCTTAGTGGCTCAGAGGATAGACCTATGTTAAGTGGGGCCACAGTGGCCAAATGGATATATATACATATCAAATGGGGCCTTAGTAGCTCAGTGGAAAGAGAGATTCCAAGTGGGACCTTAGTCGCTCAGTTGATAGAACTACGTTAAGTGGGGCCGCAGTAGCCAAGTGGATAGAGAAATATTAAATGGGACCGCAGTCGCTTTGATTTTGAGTTAATTTCACATCATTTCATTATTACCTACATATGTCTATGCAATATTATTCAGCCTTTGTATGATAACCAAATTTTTTAACATGGCAACTGTTCTATCCCCGTGACAATACAAAAAAAAGGCATGGGCTAACCCCTAGTCATATATAATGAACTGTATTTCCGGGATTGAATTCCTGAAAATCAGAACATTCCAACGAAAAACTTTTACTTTTCAAATAATAATTTGATAATATTTTACATGTTAACTACACAATCGAATCACATTAATAGGGACCTGTGAAATTCGTTTTATTTTTAGGCATCACATCAAGCTAAAATTCTTAGTAGTGTTTATACTTGAGCTGGCGTCGTTTCTCCATTGGTTGCTGCCCAGATGCGAAGTCACTCACTTTCCGAGTTAACTGTAGGTACGTGATTGGAGAACCCAAATGCGAAGAGTTTCAAGGAGAACAGGGTACATTACCCGACAGGGTCGTCCCTGTATTTTCGCACGTAGGAATCATGCCGGACAGTTCCGCTGGTCGGGCGGGTTTTCTCGGAGATCTTCCGTTTCCCCCTGCCTGTGCATTCCGGAGCTGCACCATACTAAACTCATCTCACCCTCATCGGTTCTTCGCTCCACCCAAGTTTAGCCTTCCAGTATCGAATCATTGATCTCCCAAATGCGTTCATGAGAAGCCACACATTGCCAAACCGTCCCGGTCATCTCACAACGTATTAATATACACTTCGCATTACATTAGTGTGGCGATGCTCTAAGAAGAGTATGTATACACCGAGAGGATTTCAGTTCCGACTTGCAGGATAGAATACGTCAATTTAGGTATTCAAGCATAGTTTGCAAATATTCCCTACGAAATTCACACCAAGTTTTAATGGAAGCTCAGTAAAATAATTGCGTGTCGTAATTCTAATTTGGTAGAGCACTTGGTGAAACTAAGCTGCATTAAAAAGGAAGTGCAGTGCCAAATAAAGCAGGCCACAGAAAATTGGCTTGTAAAACACAGTTATTTTTAAAGGTCCATTTTCCTATCAAATTTCTGCACGTAATAAGTAAGTTTATGGCTTCATAAAAGCTATAAAAGGGAAATAAACTAGCATTCGGTATTTAATTTTATTTTTAAGAGCTATGGTTATAGCTAGTGATTTTTCGTAAAAAATTATGAGTTCACGGTAGACTTCAAACTGTCTAATTCCATTGGTCGCGTTATCATATTTTACCGGTCCACTCAGATTTCGCAACCCGGGCATATCTTCTACGTGATTCGTGTGCAGTTATTTACCACGTTAAAAAAAGTAATTCAGCCAATCAAGACAGATAACGGCCCTACAGTGTTTTGAAATATAACTTGTCTTGAAAACTTTTCGATAATTTCGCAACCCCTAGCTATTGTATCGCACATATAGGGCTTTTTTTAAGATGTTGATTGACGTAAACAGAATTTTAGACGTCAATATAGAAAAACCAAGAAACGGCGAGTAGCGCACGGTGTTGGCCAATTTAAATCACAAGTGTTTTCCAGAATTACGATTTTTTTTAAACAAGATATAGGTTTAGCGCAACAACGAACTGTTATAATCTATGGAACAAGACTTAAGTGGACGGAAAAGCACCATCGTGCAAAATATCACTGTAATTTTTTTCGGTATAATACCATTTTTTTTTACGTAAGCATTGTATGTAAATAATAAAAGTTATACGCTGTTCAAGGTAAACTGAGCACTTTTGAAAGCCCTGCTCAAGGTCTACTTGCACGCCCATTGCGTATCCTTCCACCGCACATGTAAATTTAGAATTGTCATAAGCCTTATCACTTTATTCGAGCGTCGGTCAAGTGAAGCTGCAATATTATTGGAAAAGTAACTATTTTATAAATGTGCTTATTCCATTAGTTATATTCATTAATAAAACGGAAAGCAAAATAAATAATTCCAATATTCACAAATATTTACATAACACTTTTAATTAAACGTTATGAGACAGAACTACGATTCTCTTCGTTGTTACCAACTTTACTGGGTGCATTTGTGATACACGACATATTTAAGAAATAACTAGACACTCTATAGATGGAGTGATGACCCAAAAATACAAAATAAACTATGTAAAATTACTTTCCGAAGTTCATTTGCACTGATAGTCTGTAACGGATAAAAGAAACAAAATTACTGAAACCATTGACCGCAACTAAAATGTAAACTTAACCGGACTTGCTACGTGGTAACCGGACTTGCTACGTGGTAACCGGACTTGCTACATGATAAACCGGACTTGCTACGTGGTAACCGGACTTGCTACATGGTAACCGGACTTACTACATGGTAACCGGACTTTCTACGTGGTAACCGGACTTGCTACATGGTAACCGGACTTGCTACGTGGTAACCGGACTTGCTACATGGTAACCGGACTTACTACATGGTAACCGGACTTTCTACGTGGTAACCGGACTTGCTACATGGTAACCGGACTTGCTACGTGGTAACCGGACTTGCTACATGGTAACCGGACTTGCTATGTGGTAACCGAACTTGCTACGTGGTAACCGGACTTGCTACATTGTAACCGGACTTGCTATGTGGTAACCGGACTTGCTACATGGTAACCGGACTTGCTACATGGTAACCGGACTTGCTACATGGTAACCGGACTTGCTATGTGGTAACCGAACTTGCTACATGGTAACCGGACTTGCTATGTGGTAACCGGACTTACTACGTGGTAACGGGCCCTTGACATCTAAATACACTCGCTCCCATACAAAATTCGTGGGAGAACCAAAATATTTTCCTTCTTGTGTTTGATTCTTTGGTGTACCACGTTGACACGTCTCGCATTCTTCTACTCATACCTGCAGAACAGGTAACAATTTCCATTACACGTGAAATAGTTTTATCTCTGCCCCCATTACCTCCGAAAAATTACTCACGATAATATCTGTAAACCATCTGACTTCATTTTACAGACACAAAAACACGAAATTTATCCCTTTTTTGTCCATCCCTGGATGTCAACAATAGCGTCAGGAAAATCTTGCAAATTATTTAATGCCTCTTCGTTTTCCACTGGCATTTCACGAAATACATTTATTTTATTTGAGCAACTTGGAATTACTTTGTCCGCTTCAAATTCATCACCACAAAACACGGCAACAGAATTTTCTTTTTTCTTTTATATAGCGAACCTCAAACTTAAATTGGGTTAGTCTAACTAACAAGTGTGCTAAACGACCAACAGATCTATTAGATTTCAAAAACAAACTTAATCTTTGATTGTCAGTAAATAACTCAAAAACTGTGCGTGGTCTAGGTAGTCTAAGAAATATTCCATTCCACAAATACAAGCTAGACCTTCCTTTTCATATAGAACAATGGCATACTTTCGTTCTGCAGATCTTAACAATTTACTGGCACAAGCAATAGGAACAAACTATATGTCCTTTTTCTGACTAATTACAGCTACTAGTGCAATTGAACTGGCATATTAATGCAATTACCAAATGTTCCCTGAAAATTTGGTAATTGCAATACTGGCGGCTGTATCAGCTTATCATTCGAAGTGTGAAAAACTCTTTGCTGCTCGGGTCACCACAAAAATCCGATATTTTTCCTTTCCAGAATATTTCAAGTTACTGTGATATGGAAAAAATTCTGTATGAACTTGCCATAAAATGTAACCATACCCAAATACTGAGATCACCCGTAACGTTTTTCGGCACGGGAAAATTCACAATGGCTTTAATATTTTAAGTATCTGCGCGTAATTGACTATCGACCACAATAAAACCTAAATATCTGACGTGTTGTTATGCCCAACTTATTTTATCAGGATTAACAGTCAAACCTGAATCCCACAAAACCTGTAATACCAAACGAATATGTTCAAGGTGTTCCTCTATAGCAGAGAGGAGTGGAGAGATTTTGACGTCTCTTAATATCGAGGTCTTCAAAGCCGAGGAGGGTGATTTTGGTGAGTATGGAGCGGCGGCGGAATGAAAGGGCAGAGGAAACAGGAACCCGCCGACCAACGGCATCGTCCATTTGCCACATGCGAAAATCAGGAGTGGCCCGGCTGGGAATTGGACCTGGATCGCCTTGGTGGGATAAAGTGATAATGTGCAACACAATCATAGTAATAATATATCATATCAATTCCATACCTAATTTTATTTACGTTAGTTTTAGCCATAAATGTTTGTGAGAAATGGAGGCATATAAACGTAATATTAAAATTATTTCCTGCATGATTATTACAATTTTCTTACACACAATCATAGTAAACATTACGATGATATTCCATGACGAAGATTTTCTTGCAAATTCTTCTTTATGACGTATCCAAAATAGAAATGCCCTAAAATTTAGTTAAAACTGCCGATATTTTAATCCATAATTTTTTTTACATTTAAAAATTATAGTTTAGTAAAATGTGCTACAATGTTGCAAAATATATACGTTCTTCTTTCATATACAGCATAAATCGCGATTTCCTGACAATTTTTATGGTGTATTTTTTATAAGTTCTTCACATTGTATAGTCGGGTGCAGTGCGTAATAGCTAGAGGCGGGGTAAAGGAGATAAGGATTATTTTCCTGCATTTTATAATGTAGCAGAAAATCGACAGTTGAAGTCCAGGAGACACACTCGAGGACCGGCTTAACTGTTGCCAAGAACGACACCGGGTCAAGGCCCGGCTATTGAGAAAGCCCCATGTAACGTGAACTATCGAAAAAGGTTTTTGTTTAAGAGTATATATGACCGGGCCGTTACTAATGCTGCCCGCTGAAACGCCTGGCCGTGCCCATTCCCGTCACTAGAGACCCCTAGTGCCACGACGTCTACCGCGTACAGTAAAACGTGTGCAAATCTCAAAGTTCAAAAAAAAAGAACGACATGGGTAGGGACACACGAATTTCACGAAAATATTTCCGCACGTGCCAAATTTCAATACCCTACGGGCATACCCAGTGTTTTATTTTGCTTATTGGCGGCGTGTCTTTGTGAGGTCGTCTTTTCCTACTTAAACTGGCCAATCAGGATTAGGTAACTTCAATACTGCGCTTCTTTGATTCGCGGGCAGTCAAATAGATGGGTAACACGTAGACCATTCAATTACGAAAGCGAATCTGACCTAAAGTGTTATGAAATACAACTGGTCGTGAAATTTTCTCGCGAAACCCGGGTGTCCTTTGTTATGGGGAAGAACATTTATCATCCAAAGCACTATTTCAATGTTTGCCTCTAAGGATGTTTTCCCCCTGTAAGGATTTGAGACGCGTCTTGCTTCTTATTTGTTCGCGGCCCCGTGGAGATTCTACGTCATTGTCCGGGGTTAGCGAGAGCTCTACCGAGGACATGATATACGATCCCCCATCGTCGCACGGCACAGCCAGATTACTTCGTCATGTCTCACGGAAAACGCTAAGACGTGGGCTGAAGGCGGGGGCGGCAGCTCCTTATAAAGTTCCCTAATCCTAAACTCAGCCCGAAGGTCCTTTCTCTTCCCCTTCCTTAGCCCAGTTCTGAGCCAAGCGGCTTCCTTTGGGACCCGCCACACGTCTTCGCACGATCCTCCTTCCGACGGTAGGGTCTGAAAGATGGTGTGAGTTAAGCACTCTCTCCGAAAAAAAAAATAAATAAAAGAAAAATTGAAGGTTTTCTATATCATTACTGCAAAGGCTTTGTCGCGCAATCCAACAGTTTCATCCACAGGCAAATTTATAATTTAATAAAATGCAGCGAATATATTTCCTGCGTCGAACCTTATTCGCGTCTTACGTTACAATGAACAAAGATATAGGCTGTTCACGGTAAAATGAGCACATTTGAAAGCCCTGATTGAGGTCTACTTGTATGAACGTTGTGTAGTCTTACGCTTTATGTGAAATTAACATTGGCATGGTCCTCATTACTTTATTAATGCATCGGTACAGTGAAATTGTGAAATCATTAAACAAGATGACACTTTTCAAATTTGCTAGTTTTTTGAGCATTAGAAAAAACAAAAATAGAAATAAATAATTTAAGTCGTCACAAATGGTTACCTAACACTTTTTATTCGACGTTGTTATATGGAACTACTTTCTCTCCATCGTGACCAACTTTACTGGGCGCATGTCACTCAGTGCGCCCATTAAAATATGTGCAGGTAGGAACAGTTACTTTTTTACAAGGTTGATTTCAAAAGTGCTCACTTTATCGTGAACAGCCTTCATCTGGAGAAAAGGTTAAAAATAAATATCATCAAGTGGAGTTTTTAAATTTACTATCTAAAACAAATATAAATATGCAATAAATTTCGCATATAAATGAGGTTGGTTTCAAATTAAGATACCTTTTCTTTGAAACCCTGGTGATGTACTAAAAAAAACTTTCCAGGCCAAACGAGTTAATACTGTCTGTTGGACGTTAACAACAGTCGACACTTTCACGATAAATCACTGTGTGTAGGGACGAAATATCTTAAGTGTAGGTACGCAGTGAAAATAATTTTTTTATTGCAACACGTGTTTTATTGCCGCAAAAAAAAGTTGATATGAACCACTGTAAAGTAGGCATGCTACAAACATGATTTTTTTTGTTTACTATGAGGAGCTTACATTGTGGTCTTTTTCCATCTCAGTTTCAATACAACTACAAAATATTCAAGCAAATCAAAGTATTTTATTAATATAAAAGGGCGGGTTTGTTGTAAACTGAAATGTAAAAAAGAAAATTATAATACGTTTATCACTGCTGACCCCGTGACTTTGACAGTTGCGTTGATGAGCGAAACTCGATCTTCCTCGCCGTCTTCACTGGGGAATTAGCAAAAAAAATCTTGAAACAGCGTATTTTCCGAAACACGGTGGCGTTCTGATACTTTTGTGATTGGAAGATGAATTTTTGACTCTGCAAGTTTGCAGACCAACCTAAAGAGTGTCAGATTTCTCGTTTGGTCAGAGAAAAGGGAGATTATTGGCACAAAGACACGGTAAATTGAGCCCTTTTCAAATAAATGTTTGAAAATCGACACTTCCTGCTAGCCAGTGTACCCCTTGAAATCAATGCAGCACTTTTGAAATCAACCTTAGAAATATGTCACAGCTCCTATATGCCGTTAACGGTAAAGTGAACACTTTTGATGCCCTAGGTACTTTTTCCTATGAGCCATTTTTTAACCTTTAACCACCTTTTTATAGTGAATATTGCCATGTAAGTAATAAACACAGTGTGTATATGAAACGGCAATCGGAAGTTAACGCCCAAAGCTAAAATTAAATATATTTACTGACTATTATGGCTAATGGTAGTAAGATTTCACGAAAAGATTTGAGGACTTGTTATATTTCAAGACACTGTAAGGTCCTTTACCTACATTGATTGTCTGAATCACTTTTTGACACGTGTTGATTGTCTGCACACGAATCGCGTAGGAGCTGTGTCGATGTTTCCGAATTCTGAGTGGCCAGTGGCCCGGTCAAATATGACAATACCTTCTCAAGCAGACCGCAACTAATGGCAGTAGACAAACTGCTGTTGGGTGCTTATAGTGTTGAAGTCTACCACGTAATCATTTTTTTCCCGCGAAATATCACTAGCTCTAACTATGGCAAATGAGAGCGATTTCAAAAGGGCTCACTTTACCGTGATCAGACTATACATACATATATTTAAAGGGGCGCTCTGGCTGGCTTTCGCTCCGTAAAGTTGGTTACGATCGAGTAAAAGTAGTTCCACGTCCTGGCGTTAAATTACAAGTGTTAGGGAAACATATGTTCATACTGAAACGATTCCTATTGCTTTCTGTTTTTTTTTCTTTCCCCATGCGTATACGCTTAAGAATGGTCAAATTTGTAAAACATTTACTTTTCTAATAATTTTACAGTTTTACTTAACCGACGCACGAATGAAGTGACCAGGTCCATCGCAATGTTAATGTTAGGGCCTACATATGGCGTAAGAATACACGATGTGCATACAGGTAGATCTTGAGCATTGAGGTAGACAAGCACACAGAGGAGAAATGGCGCGGCGGTTCCTTTGATGTGGGTTTACACATTTTCTGATTGGCTGCGCGAGACTCCGAGAACGATCCTCGTGTCTAATTGGTTGCTGCGAGAAACTCACTATAGGAGGGTTGGAATGCGAAAGGAGGCCAGCGGGGCCAGTATAAAAGACACGGTGCCACAAGGTTATCCCCGAGGAGAGAGGAGTTCCAGCTGAGGTGTCGTCGGGGGAAGACTTGGTGCAGAGAGCTCCGAGTGCAACAGGTGTTTCTTAGCACGTCTCAGTGCTAATACACCGCGACTGTACCAGTTAAGTGCCTTTTTTAAGGCTACTTGTTTTCTGAAAGTAAAAAATTTTAGTTCACCCACTAAATACAGAAATAAATATTTTCTGCTTGAGGTACTTAAAGCGCTAATCACCCGGGCCTCCCTAACCTTGTTTCCGGTAGAGGGGAGAGGTCAGGAGGTGCCGGCTTGGACGAAGGCGCACACCACAACAATGAAGGTTTAGGTACTTGGCAGGAATACTTTCACGTAGGTTCACTAGTATTTTAGGTTCAATTTGTATTTTTTCCCCTCCATTCATTTCATTCCACTGTAGGTTTCGGACATAAGCGAAGCCATTGCAGACCTCGGGGCTGCCATGGGTGCAGAACCACAATCTCTGAAGCGCCCAGCCCCCGAAGCGGCGCTCAGAGACGAGAATGACAAAATAATAAACTATGAAACAGCTACAAGCGTGCCATCCCTTCAGGCCCCTCTGGCCACGTCGGGGCCCCCTCAGGTCACAAATGCGCCCTCACAAAGCCACCAACAAGCGCAAAACATCAGCGCATCGAACCCATAACCGAAAAAGTTGCAGATTAAGCCCTTTACAGTCTGCACGACTAAGGAACACACATATCCAGCCCTGAAAAAGGCTATGGACGCGAACATGGACTTATCATGGAATGCTGTCTGCACAGGAACAGACAGCATTCGTGTTTTTACCTCCTCTGTCACCGATTATGTAAACGCAGTTCGCCTCGTGAAACAGTTGGGATATCAGTACAGCCTCCTGCGCCAAGAGACTGAAATCCCGGTGAATCTTGTATTCTGCAGGATACAAGCCGATACTCCACACGACTTCCTGGTGGAAGAATTTCAAGCTGCCAGAATGCCTGTCAAGCGTTTTTATTTCATACATGACAGAAACCGCAGAGCGATCAACGGACTTGTAGTTGAACTGCCCATTGGCACCGACACAGCTCCCTACTTGGCACTTACAAGCTTTGCTAGCCTATCAATGAAAGTAGAAGACTTCCGCCACCCAACAGGACCAGCTCAGTGCTCACGATGCCAGCGATATGGTCACGTGGCCGGAGGCTGTAATGCCACACCCACATGCAGATACTGCAGTGGGAACCACCTCACTACATCCTGCACTATTGTCAACGACAGAGCACAGGTCAAGTGCGCACAGTGTGGGGACAACCACTGTGCTAACTACTGCGGGTGTAGGAGCTACAAGGCAGCAAAGTGGAGTAGACTGCCACAAGATGAAAGACAGTCGCGCCAGCTGCAGTCTAAGCTGGCTATTCGCGAAAATGCGCGAACAAATGTATGGCAGCAGCCACTTCAATCCCATGCTCCCTCAGTGCAACAGCAGGCGCCACCCCAGCCTCCGAAAAACACTTTCATGCCCCACTGGACAGAACAACAGGGACCCCACCCAATCTCGACCTATAACAGATTCGGATATTACATGAACGAAGCTGAATTTCCACCCATCGCAAATGATTTCATCCCCCGCGATCCTAACAGGCGCTGGGGTAGAAAACCGCGTAAAAATCAAAGGAAAAACGGCCCAAAAATTCTCCTTCCACCCCTCCCCTCACGAGCGAAGCTCCAGCTGCCACCTCCGCGCCAGTGGTCGCTCCTGCCTGCGTGGCCAAATCAGGTACCAGCTCCTCACCCATTGGGCGAGCAGGTTCGCACAGCTCCCCTACAAAAGAAGCCCGAAAATGGTCCAGTGACCAGAACGATCTCAGAGCCCATGGAGGCAGCACCTGTCCCCTACAAGCTCCTTTCATCATGGACGCAATTAAAACTGCGTTCAACAGCGATGCTGAACTAAGCAAAACGCTCCAATTAATGAACGAACTAATGCCCCTAGTACAACTAATCGTTGTTTGGACAACTCCTGGTCTTTCGCAGGAAGACAAAATTGCCCAGACAATCACGCTCCACTTAAAGATGGTCAAGAGCATTGACCATGCAAACAAACAACTGTAATGCAGCTACAGTAAATAATTCCGATCCACACATATACACAATTTTCTGCTGGAATGCGCATAGCCTTAGTAACAAAAAGGACGAATTTATTGATTATTTGTCTCTGAATAACGTAAAAATCGCGACAGTAAACGAGACACATTTTACTTCAAATAATCGATTCTCTGTCCCAGACTATTTCATATACAGGCGGGACAGGGCGCAGAATGTAGGCAGAGGTGATGGAGTTGCAATTTTTATTCACCACTCAATAGTATATCACGAAATATTACTTATAGATTTCCTTACACTGGAAGCAGTGAGAATTGAACTTAAATTAGGCCAACAAAAAACCAAACTGCTATCAATTTATACCCCACCAGGGCGCTCTCTTACAGTAGCAGATCTTGATACATTAATTAATTATGTAGGCCGTGTAATACTAGCCATCGGGGACATTTACGCAAAACATCCGTATTGGCATTCGCGAACTAGAACTGCAATTGGTGTGCTATTGCAAAGGCACCAAACTAATTTAAATTATCCGGTTATGGCACCTTATGAGCCGACATATAACCCGATACAACGAAATCAACACCTGATGTGCTTGATATCGTAATAAATAAACAGTTTAGTACTGACTTCGACCTCAGGGTCGAGCAGGATCTTTCCTCTAACCACTTACCAGTACATATAGATTTTCACTCACTTAATGTTGAAACTGCTGCCCTTAGAAAAATCAAAGACTATTCACATACGAACTGGCCCGCGTTTGTAAATTATATTGACGAAAATTTACCGCAATTTGATGCAGAATTTATAACTTCAACTGCTCTAATTGACGAAGCAGTCTCACTCATTACTGAAACTATTCATAAAGGTATGGCAGAGCATATTCCAGCTTTTGGAAATTTTTCTGCGTGACAATCACTTTAGGCGCCAGTACACACATCGCAGAATTAAAGCCCGCATAAATGAGCTGCAGGCGGTGATCTCGGACGGAGTAGTCCTTTGGAGGGCTAGTGTTTGGGATGCGAAAATGGCAAAATTAAACACAAACGCGAATACTCTGTGGGGATTAACCATTAGCCTATTAAACAAAACTAATAAAGTTCTGCTCTTAACCACGACCACTGGTGTAGCCTTCACCCGTGAAGCGAAGGCGCAACAGGCCTTTGCCAATGTGCTGGAAAACACTTTTCAGCCACATCAGGTACCCAGTGATAGAATTTTCACCGCCCAAATTCTCCAGGAACTAAATATTAAACAATGGCAGCCCACAGAACACGAACCAGAATATACACCATTGCAAGAAATTAAACTCGCCATCCGCAAAATGAAGCCAGGAAAAGGCAAGAAACTGCCCCAAAGTTATAGGCCAATCAGTATACTCAACACACTTTCAAAGGTAGTTGAATATATTATATTAAGGCGAATAAATTCTCACCTAGAAAGTAATAACTTACTACAAGAGGAGCAATTTGGCTTCCGATCGAAACACTCGGCAACACATCAGCTTGTACGAGTTACGGAATACATTACTAATGCCTTTAACTTTAAAGATTATGTTGTTGCAGTATTCCTTAATATCGAGAAACCCTTTGACCGTGTATATCACGCAGGCTTAATATATAGATTGTATGATATAAAACTCCCTGACTGCTATGTCAAATTGATAAGCAGGTATTTGGGGCACAGAAATTTCACTGTTTCATGCGAGGGTGCTAAATCTGGCGCAAAAACTATCTGTGCCGGAGTGCCACAAGGCATCATTTTAGGTGATGAATTATTTAATATATACATAAATGACCTACCGAAACCTGATCACCGACTGGTGTAATTTGTATGCTATGCGGACGACACAGTTATTTTCAGTTGCTCCCACAATCTAGAACTAGCAACCCAAAGGTTACAAAATGTCTTAAATGCTTTTCAAAATTTTTATACAAAGTGGCGGATAAAAATTAATGTTGGCAAAAGTGAAGCTATTGTCTTACGTACTCGCAGACAGTTACCCCAGGCGAATAATCGCCCCGAATTAACTCTATTAAACGACCAAATTTCCCATAAAGATGTGGTGAAATACTTAGGCGTCCATATGGACCGAAAGCTCACTTGGAAGGCGCATACAGATGCAAAATGTGCCAGCGCCCAAGCCCGGCTATCCACACTCTATCCTATATTAAACCCAAGAAGCACCCTAACCCGAAACAAGGCTGTATTACTGTATACAATGCTAATACGCCCAATTATAACTTATGCTGTGCCCACCTGGCCACATGCAGCTAAAATGCACACAAAGTGCCTCCAAATAATTCAAAATAAATGTCTGCGAATAGCAGCAGATGCGCCCCGATTCTGCTCTATTGCATATCTGCATCGCAAAATAAAATTTGAAAAACTGGATGAGCACTTCGTGAAATAGGCACAAGAATTTTACACTGATTGTGCAAATAGTGCAAATGCGAAGATATCCAGCCTCGGGGATTATGACCCCGAGGAAACTCAAAAATATAAGCCGCCGATAAACATTTTGGCTCACAGGCTGCCATAACCTCCCTAAACTACCCCATTAAGTCGCATGATAATTCCCACAAACCCATACAATGATGCGAAGCACTATGTGAACACAGAACAAGGCAAAGCAGGCTCTGTACAGCTGCTGGCTCGGAGATGAACTTTGTGCTTTACATGGCAATTTATTTTCTATGGTACACTACGTGCGCACCCGGGTGTCAGCATCGCAGGATCCAACCTGGAGTTTCGGTCTGGTTTAGGCATGTGCGTTGGTCCTATACACCTACCTGATACCCATTACGGCGTCCTCCAGGCTGGCTATTATTATATTTATACCGCTCATTACTCATTACTAATTACCTAATTCTTCGACACTACACTGGTCACGCACAACACTGCCAACACTACACACACCACCACACTAGCTGCAAGCGAATTTTCACTGTATGTAGTGCCATTTCATTACATCGCACTACCACCCCCTTCCCCTTCATTACTTCTATTTTTATGCCTGGAAACTAACTCTTTTTTCTGCTTCCAGAGAGATGACTGGCATCTGCGGGCGGGTGGCGCAGTTCTGTCCCCCGCCTCCAGGGCCGTGCTACTACGGTACGGCCCTGGATACATTCCAGCAGCGGATTGACAAATTTCAAATCACCCTCATTAACCTCACAAAGTCTATATTAGCAAACTAACAATAACCCTACTTTCTCCAGCCCTAATAAAATAAAAGGAATTATTTTTATCCTCCGCGACTGTCGCATAGTTTTTTCCAGCCCTCTCCGCTTTGTCTGGTTTTCCTTCCCCCTTACTAGACCCTTTTTCTTTCGGGGTGTGTACATGACTACAATTGCAGCCATGGCACCAGACAACCCTGCTCAGCCGCGATGCATGCGCCCATTTTATTAATTCAACCAGACCTGAGGCGTAAAGGGCTTGCCCTGAGACGCATCCTATTCTCCAATCGTCTTAGCTACTAAAAAACAAGCCGGAGGGCGCACAGAACTGTGAAGGTGCTCACACTGGCGTAGCGGGATTTGGAGGCTGGACAGATTAAAAAAAAAAGCCAACCCCGAGACGCCACTAGGCCGTCGAGACGTCGGCGGGTCCACGACGTGAGGCTCCGAGCAACCGACAAACGACGTCAGCACACTAAGTGGTAAGTGGAAACCCACGTAGACGTGAGGCGGGACTTAACGGTAACAAACACGTGGCCAGGTTAAAGTACAGATATAGCCCTTAACTTTGCCTGTTGCTATCAGTTTCTACATAAAGCCAACCCCGAGACGCCACTAGACCGTCGAAACGTCGGCGGGTCCACGATGTGAGGCTCCGAGCAACCGACAAACGACGTCAGCACACTAAGTGGTAAGTAGAAACCTACGTAGACGTGAGGAGTGACTTAACGGTAACAAACACGTGGCCAGGTTAAAGTACAGTTATAGCTCTTAACTTGCCGGTTGCTATCAGTTTCTACATAAAGCCAACCCCGAGACGCCACTAGGCCGTCGAGACGTCGGCGGGTCCACGATGTGAGGCTCCGAGCAACCGACAAACGACGTCAGCACACTAAGTGGTAAGTAGAAACCTACGTAGACGTGAGGAGTGACTTAACGGTAACAAACACGTGGCCAGGTTAAAGTACAGTTATAGCTCTTAACTTGCCGGTTGCTATCAGTTTCTACATAAAGCCAACCCCGAGACGCCACTAGGCCGTCGAGACGTCGGCGGGTCCACGACGGCGCCTCGAGCAACCGACAAACGACGTCAGCACACTAAGTGGTAAGTAGAAACCTACGTAGACGTGAGGCGGGACTTAACGGTAACAAACACGTGGCCAGGTTTAAGTACAGTTATAGCCCTTAACTTTGCCGGTTGCTATCAGCTTCTACATAAAGCCAACCCCGAGACGCCACTAGGCCGTCGAGACGTCGGCGGGTCCACGACGTGAGGCTCCGAGCAACTGACAAACGACGTCAGCACACTAAGTGGTAAGTAGAAACCTACGTAGACGTGAGGCGGGACTTAACGGTAACAAACACGTGGCCAGGTTAAAGTACAGTTATAGCTCTTAACTTGCCTGTTGCTATCAGTTTCTACATAAAGCCAACCCCGAGACGCCACTAGGCCGTCGAGACTTCGGCGGGTCCACGATGTGAGGCTCCGAGCAACCGACAAACGACGTCAGCACACTAAGTGGTAAGTGGAAACCTACGTAGACGTGAGGCGGGACTTAACGGTAACAAACACGTGGCCAGGTTAAAGTACAGTTATAGCCCTTAACTTGCCGGTTTCTATCAGCTTCTACATAAAGCCAACCCCGAGACGCCACTAGGCCGTCGAGACGTCGGCGGGTCCACGATGTGAGGCTCCGAGCAACCGACAAACGACGTCAGCACACTAAGTGGTAAGTGGAAACCTACGTAGACGTGAGGCGGGACTTAACGGTAACAAACACGTGGCCAGGTTAAAGTACAGTTATAGCCCTTAACTTGCCGGTTGCTATCAGCTTCTACATAAAGCCAACCCCGAGACGCCACTAGGCCGTCGAGACGTCGGCGGGTCCACGACGTGAGGCTCCGAGCAACTGACAAACGACGTCAGCACACTAAGTGGTAAGTAGAAACCTACGTAGACGTGAGGCGGGACTTAACGGTAACAAACACGTGGCCAGGTTTAAGTACAGTTATAGCCCTTAACTTTGCCGGTTGCTATCAGTTTCTACATAAAGCTTATTGTTATGGATAGGAAAATTTCGCGAGTTCGATGACTTGTAAGCTAGGCTCCACAGTCTTGTGTATACTAGTGTGTTCATTGGCTGCTGCTCCACAGAGTAGCCAGTGATACTCCACGCCTGGCAGTATGGCACTCGCTACTTGTTTCCTTGCAAGTCTGCTATTGGCTCAGAGTCAGCCAGGGCGTGTCTAAAGAGTTGTGATCCAATTGCAAAGGTGATTTCAGTGTACACGTGTTTGAAGTCTATCTTGTCCGGAAATGAATTCGCGAAATTTTCGTTTCCTCAGGTATAGTATTGAGTATAGCCCATTCACGGTTTCTTCGGCCTTTTTGAATAAAATCTTTGAAGAGCCTCCCCATGTATGACGTGTTTAGTTGTTTTCTTAAACACGCCCTCTATCACAAGAATTTTATATTTGTGTTCACAAAAGTTACTTTTTTCCTGTTAAATTGAAATGTTATTAATAGGGCCACCTGTTTTTTGCGAAAAGATTCACGCGAAAGCTACACTCCATTGTCCTATGGTATAGATGCAGTTTTCATTTTGTTATTGGCCACTCCAGACTTTGTGATTCTCCAGACTTGTGAAGCTTAGTTTACACGAGGCGGAGGAATATCCTGCAAGTAGAACATTAGCAGGGCTTCATAAAAGCCCTGAAGCAACCGTGGATGGATTATATATCTTGAGGAACGGTAGAAGTCTCAGAATAGCTGTTGCAGAATATTGTCTCATGTAATTACTGTATGGTACTGACGTAAAGAGATATTAGTAAATTATTTGTATTTTGGTAACTGCGGTGTCTTACTGAGTACGGCATCCCCCTCCCCCTTCTCTGTTGAGTTATTGTACGTCCACTTAAGGGATCGTAATAGTATGGCGTAAGAATATACAACGTACTGTACATACAAACATACAAGCAGATCTCAAGCAGGGATTTCAAAAGTGCTCAGTTTACCGTGAACAGTACATACCTTCATGCACACGCTACAACCAACTGTGAAAGAAAATCTGACTTGGGGACACTATGTTGAAATTTAGGAAACAGTAATATTTTCCTGCGATAAACCATCGTATCTTATGCCCGGTTGCACCAATATCTTCTTCGATAAGAGATCAAATGACCCTAGTTCCGTACCAGGATCCAGTTCGATCTTGGTTCCAACGTAAAAGTGTTGCACCAACGAAATTTCATGATTGTGGATCTCGATTCTTCGACGTTGGTTCCAAAGTGAGAGATCAATATTAAATATGACCCAAATTTTGCTATTGGTTCATAATATATGACGTCATGGAAGTACGCTTATTTTTCACTATAGATAGAACTGTTTTAAGTGAATCATTGTTGTACGAATTTTACTGAATAATATTCAAGTGCGTAAAATGTTGTTTTATTTCCCCAAGAAAACAATCGAACGTAGTTCTATCTGTTGGCGTATTTTCAAACTACATTTGTTGACGATGGCTGCTGATCTCGTACCGAGATTTCGAACCGCCAATTTCGACGGTTCGAAAATAACTTCATCTCGATCTCCAGTCCAGCTCTGAACTCGAATGGTGCAACAGTTTTCTGTGTCGATCGTATATCCGATCTCGGATCGAGTTTCGAACCACAATGGTGCAACCGGACATTAGACGCACGCCTTCGCTCCGGCAGACTACTTTATTAATTCAGTCTTCGAGCGAGCGACTGTCGCTCGTGCGGAGTGCTGCAATCTGGCGGGAGGGAAGGAAAGCGTGAGCGCGTGAAAGGGGGGAAGGATGGACGGTGCATGAGTGGGGGTTGAGTTGGAAGGGAGAAAACGCTGGCTTCTGGATGCTTATACCTCGCTCCGCTGGACTAGACATGGCGGCTGTCACAACTGTTATAGGCCGTTCACGGTAAAGCGAGCACTTGTGAGGTCGTAGTTACTTTTTTATTTCAGCCATGCTATATCCTTTAAACACCCTTTTTTAAATCAATATTGTCATGTAAATAATAAACACAATGTGTAGATTCCACCGGACTCGAAAGTTAACGTCTAAGGCTAAAACAAAACTTATTTTTTTTTTTGCTGTTATTCCAAATGAGAGAGCTTTCAAAAGTGCTCGCTTTGCCGTAGCCTATGTCTGTTGTTAGGGATGTAATCCTTTGTTTAAATGTATTACAGTTCTCCCTGGTCTGTGTATCTACGTATATAATTCACATATTTTCACCCGAAAATCTGTTGATAGTCAATATCAATTAAATATTCAAATTCCTTGTCATAATACAAGAAAAAAATAAAACATAATTTTAAACTATGTTAATAAAAGCAGCACCATAAAAATGGTACAAAATGTTGGTAAAATACTGTATGATAATTTGCCCTGTAAACTTAGAAGAATTGGTCAATTTTCAATTTTCCGTTAAAGTTTATTTTACTTCTTACTTTATCACTGTGATTAAAATGCGGATGAATTTTTCAAACAAGGAAGTTGATAAAATATATACGAATTATACCTATTTAGAATGTCACGTATTGTGATATTTTTTAAAATTATTTTAGTACGTTCATACATGTTCACATATTCGTGTATATTTTATTATTTTGATATGTGGGTCTTGTCTTGTATTAATTTATATGTACTATACATTTGACATGTTCTAATCAATATCTACAGAACACAAATTAATTAACAAATACAATTTTTATTGGTCTAGGTCACAATGGGTTCGTGTAACTGAAGCTGAACATATAGCTCACAGCTCCTGGACTGTGGCAGCGATATCGCAGTGCAAGAAGCGTCGTGTCTACATTTTTTTTTTCTTGTAGCACCTGAAACCGTAAATTGAAGCGGGTCTGAAAGGGATAAGCGGGGCGACAGCGGGTTGGGTCGAAAATCGAAAACACAACACGAATAGTTCTACCGCTCCTGGAATTGCGTGAAACGTCTTCAGTACGCTCGGAAAAAAGGTTTTTTGAATCTTTTTTTTTTTTTTTTTCGCAAACACATAATTGTTTGTATGGGGACAGTAAAATATATTGTTGTTGCAACCTAATTATTTTATTGCTCTCGTTTGGTTACCCGAACTAACATTTGGTCGATGTGACCAAATATGTGTTTGGCTTTACTTACATTTATCAGTTACGGTGAATATAAAATAACTGGATTATTGACCTAGATTCGAGTCTAGGTCGTATCGGAAATCGAAATCACTGTAATTAAGTTGAATCGCTAATTTTTTTTAACTTAAGTATTTTTAAATTGCAAAACTTTGCCCGTTTTCCGTTGTACGTGTAGTGACAAAACTTGAGGGAATGAACCACATGATGGAGAAGAGGTATTAGGCCTAGAGAGTTGAGCGGTCAACCTACAAATGAGTGGTTTACAGTTTTTCGTTTATTGATTTTCCACGCCACTCTCCTGAAGCATTTTCCTACAAACTAGTTCTTTAAGTTACACAAATCACACTGAAAAGTAATTTTGTGGCTACCACAAAATTTTTTTTTTTCCAGTGCGTGTTCATAATACCGAAGTTTCTAACGCACACACACACGCGAGTGGTCGAGAGACACAGGTGTTACCTACGTCATATCGCCAAGACTCGACTGTGAATACCACATCAAGTCACGGCTAACAGTACATTAGACTTATTAACCAGTTTGTAACAGCTTCTTGGCTGATGTTCAAATACTTGTGTCACTGGATGTTATAACTCGCTCGAGGTCAGAGTTCACAATCACACACACACGCGAGTGGTCGAGAGACACAGGTGTTACCTACGTCATATCGCCAAGACTCGACTGTGAATACCACATCAAGTCATGGCTAACAGTACATTAGACTTATTAACCAGTTTGTAACAGCTTCTTGGCTGATGTTCAAATACTTGTGTCTCACTGGATGTTATAACTCGCTCGAGGTCAGAGTTCACAATGTACTACATTTGAAGCTTTAGGTTTACGTACGTAAGTTATGCATTGTTGCCATTTTTTTTTCTGTAGCAATACAATATCCTGCTTTTGTTAATTTTTTCCAAAGAGAAACTTTTTTTAAAAATTGCGAATTAGCCAACTTTTGCATTAACATGCAAATACGACTTCAAATTTTGCTTTTTACACTAAGCATTATAAATACTCTGGGGTGAATTAGTTGTTAGGGAAAGATTAACATAAAACTTGTAATACGTTAAAAATAAAAAAATAATGTTAGTTGATAGACGACGTAAGTCATGAAATACTGACCATATATAGTTCTTATTAAAATTACCCTTCTAAATAAGTAATTCAGGTCTTGTTACTATCTGATGTATACATTTTATACTTTCTTCGGTTGCCTTGTTTCTGAAAATAAATTAGTATTTATGATAAGTCAACAGCAAAATAATCAAAAGTTCGTACCTTATGGTCATCTTCCCCAAAAATAATGTTTTGCAGTTCTAAATAGAAAATTTTATGAATTCATTTCTTATATGTTTGCTGTCCTAAATTTAAAAATTATTAGATATAATTATTTGTGAACTGTGTATTTCAGTCTTTAATCCTTTCGATAGTGGTCTCCACAAGTGTGTACATTTTTTAACGTCACCATTTTCATATTGCCTGCTGTACGCAGAAGTAAATCGTTTACAAGCCATAGAACAACCAATGCCATTTACTTCGTAGATTATGTCATAGGCAAGTTGTTAGGTAATTAACTGGTAGGGCCACCTGTTTTTCCGCGATAAGAGTCACACGGTGGTTAGACTTCAATACCCTATGTGCGCAATTGCAGTCTTCATTTGACTATTGTTTGCTTGTCTTTGTGTGAAGACAGTGCGTTACATGGGCGGGCCAATCAGGATTAAGTTTTCCCGTTACTGACAGTTCGTGATTCGTGAACAGACAAATAAGACGCGTAACATTTTCAACGATGTAATCACAAAAGTGGTTCTGAACTATAGTGCGTTGGAACACAACTTAAACGCAAAGTTTTCCGCGGAAAACAAGTACCCATTGGTTGTTACAAATACTATGAAGTACCGCTTGAGTTTATCATTTAATTTAAGAAACATGGAAGAGATATACAGTTCCAAACACAATCCACGCTATACGTTGTATCATTTTAAAACTTGCCGAACATATCTGGTGCTCGTGATAAAATGTTTAAAATTTGTTTTGGAGGCGGGTTTCCCCATTCTGAAAGTGGCAGACCATTATCAGCTCCGAATGACAGCAGGCCATTTCCATTTCATTTCGAAGAGCGGGGGAACAAAAACAATAATAGCCAGTGGTTTCGAGGAACGGAGCAATCTGCTAACCAATTTTCCGTTCATCAAACGGCGCATTTGCTCGTCAAACAGACAGAATCGTTTCGACACAAGTTGCGGGAAAATTCTGTTCCCGATACAGAAATCGCCTAGTCCCGTTGCATCACACGTATCCCCGATTCTCAGATTGATTCTGTTTACAATTCGGCTAATGAGTATGGTAAGTAGTATTTCACGAACAAGGTAAGATAACAGTGAAAATATTCAAGTGGCATTTATCTATCCTTCTGGTTAATTACTTTTCTCTGCTGTCTCAAACGCCGTTTCGAATTTTTCATTTACCTACCATAATCACATTTTCTTTTAAATAACTGGATGTCTGTTTTTGTAGCACGTTTACATTTGCAAACTCTTTCAAATATAATCACCAAATATTTCACATGAGTAGAGACCTGCTAAATACGCGTTATTATTTGGGGACATGTTAAACTTGAAACACACGTACCTTTGCAATACGCTTGTCATTGGACCACACTTTATGTGACACTCCCTGGGTGACTCTGCGCCAATAAAGGAACACTTCATATTTGTGTGCACCAATCACGTGTAGTTTAGTCAGAGAGGGACTGTCTTCACGTCTATGCAGCAGCCAATGGAGAAACAACGTCGGTTCTATTACATACAGTACTGTAAAGTTCAGCCTGATGCCAAATAATAACGCGAATTTGACATGTCTCTAGTCATGAGTTATCTGGTAATAGAAGAAGAGCGAAAATCTATTGATAATTTGAAAACCATGCTGCACTAATTACGCCATATTTACTCGGCAAAACTTTCAAAATATATGTCCCTTCTACAGCAAAATGTATACTGGCAGAGGTATAGATGTAGTTTCAAAATAAGTGTCACTTAGAAACTGAAATGATCTAGGAACCAGTAACTAAATATATCCTGTGAGGCCAAACTTTAACAGTTTTCTCGTGGCCTAATCCAATAAGGAAATCGCATTTCTCGCAGACAACCATCAATGACAAGATAAAAACTGCTATTATGAACATACGATATTTAATAATAGCCTGTTCTCAGATTTCATGCAAAAAAACTATTGCTTTAGTAATAGGCAACGCTGGAATTTTAATTAACAATATTGACAGTAAAACTACGATACCACATAACTAGAGATGGTGATATTTCACACAAATATTTCGTGTCTAGGTATGCTCCAAGCCTCTATGTTTTCCTAATACTTTCATAATTGGATAACACATTCGCAGTTTTTCGCAGGCGAATAATGTGCGTTCAATGCGAGAGCAACATAAGATTCTCTGCGTCCGTCTGACAAGGAACTAAAGTATCTCACATGTACTGCAGCCAGTGAGGGAAGAAATGTCGCAGGCACATGCATAGGATGTTGAAACATAACATAATGTCCGACATTTTCGCGACAAATCACCATCTCTACACATAACGTTATACCAGTGTTTATTAAAATTAGAATAATAACTAGGAACCTGCAAAATTCGCGTTAATTTTTACCATCAAGCTAAAATTCACAGTATTAAATACACTCAAGCCAGCGTAGTTTTTTCATTGGCTGCTGCTCAGATGTGTAGTCACTCCTTTTGTGATTGAACTGTATGTGATTGGAGAACACGATTGTGAAGTGTTCATCTATTGGCTCCGAGTTACCCGGGGCGTGTCAAATAAAGTATGGCCCAATGACAAACGTATTGCAAAGGTAAAAGTGTTTTAAGTTTAAACTGTCCTCAAATAATAACGCGAATTTTGCAGGTCTCTAATAATAATACGGGTTCAAGACTGTATTTATTACAACGCTTTCGTATCCACAGAACAGTTGGCAGTAAACTCGTGAGTTAGAGATATCCGTGTATTGTGAAACACGCCGATAGATCAGTATATTTCAATACTGTACACACCTACGACATTCTCCTTTCCTCACTTCCATCTGTCTTCAAGAAACATATCGGCTCTCGAGACCTCGAAGTTAAGAACCGCCCAAATCACTTCACTCGCTCATTCAAGAAACATATTTCGAACCATCACTTCCAGCATGTTCGGTGTAAAGAGTCTATACGTGCCTGTGAAGACGTGAACATTCCATTGGCGGTTGCACTTTGCTAACGCCACGTCTTCATTTCTCTTGTCCACTCAGAACTCGCCATCCATGATCGTCCCACTGAGTTGGAAGATGTGGCCATCTTCATTTGCACCTTTAACAATCTGAGGTCTGAGCATATTTACTGCCAGTCACGAGCAACTAGAAGTGAGCAGTCTATACACGCTCCACAAGAGCAACAGTTCTACTGGTTGGTGCATTTACACTTGCCAGCTTCATATTGGTCAATTTTACACATCGCGTCCTTACCATACTTACAAGTCCCAGTATTGGCTAACTGACAGCCAGTGAGAAGGCAAACCGAATGTGTCCCAATCGCAGTGTCTCGTCGCGTGCTATACGTAGAGACATGCCAGAATTCACAGCACTGTATATACTCGAGTCACCGTCGTTCCTCAGCTGACTGCTTCCCCGGTGTGAAGACACTCCCTTTGTGAGTGCACTGTACGTGATTGGGGCACACAATTGCTGAAATGTTCAGTTATTGGCGCAGATCTACCGGGGATGTGTCAAATAAATCATGGTCCAATGACAAACGTATTGCAAAGGTAAGAGAGTATTAAGTTTAAACTGTCCTCAATAACGCGAATTTTGCAGGTCTCTAGTTATATACGATATGCAGTCCATCATGTACATTTTGCTCACTAAAACGAAATTAATTTATTTTTGGCCACGAAGATTGCAACTGATGTATCGTAGTGTTTATGTTAGATCGTTGTAAAGACTAGAGAAACAATGGAAGTATATCGGTGTATTACCTTCCAGGGTAGAAAAATCTTCATAGAACCGTTTCCCGCGTTAGGCCCGGGCATTGTCCTCAATATGTTAGAAATAGCTATGTTTGTTGCTAGTGTTTGTAAGTTTGTCATGCTCCTGTAAAACATTATTAGAGTCCCACTAATTTCGTGAATTCTTTTGAGGACAAGCTATACTTCAAAAACATGCACATTTGACTATCTCTTTAAATTGGGCAGCAGTTTGTTAGCTACATCCTGGCACAGAGTAAACAACTACACAGAGACTAAGTGGCGTAACGGTTCCTTTGATCTGGGTGTACTCAGTCTCTGATTGGCTGCCTGAGGGTTTGGGGCCGAGTATCGTATCTAATTGGCTAATGCGTGCTGCGAAATGTTTTCTATTGGCTGGGCTGGCGAGAAAGTTACCAGGGGTGCTGATTCACGGACGGCGATACGACATGTGCTGCCTAGTAACGACATTTTGCTGGCGTGTGAGGCTGGAGTTGGTAGAATAAGCGACTATGTCACCCCTGTGCTGTTAGGTAAAAGCTGTTCACGATAACGTGAGCACTTAAGAAATGAACCTTAGAAAAAGTCACTGCCCCTGTATACATATATTTTAATGGTCGCAGTGGGTGACATGTACCCAGTAAAGTTGGTAACGATGGATAGAAAGTAGTTCCACATCTTAACGTGTTAGGTAACAATTTGTGTTAACTTAAAATTATTACTTTCGATTTCTGTTTTTTTTTTTTTTTTTTTTTTATGTATCGAAGTGCAAAAATTAGCAGATTTGTACAGTATTTAATTTCTTTATAATTTCACAGTTTCATTTGACCGACCCATGAATAAAGTGATGACGCCCATGGCAATGTTAATTTTACATAAGGCGGAGGAATACGCGACGTGCATGCAAGTAGATCATAAGCAGGGCTTTCATAAGTGCTATTTTACCGTAAACAGCATATACCTTGTGGTCCTGGAGTGGCCGCTGTGGCTAAACCATTAGATAATATTTTAATTTATTTCATCAACCGTACTTCGCAGTACAGCCATCCAGGGCCTTCAATTCTATCATGACTACTACAATTTATCAAACAGTACATTAGTTATATAGATTCACAATTTTGTTTTTGTAGGAGGGCGGCTGTTCGTCTGGGCTCCAGTAATTCAAGATACAAATCCTATTTATATTCAAAAGCATCATTCACACTTCCTAGGAAAGTGGTGAGCTATTCTGTCCCGACCGAGACGGCTCCCCGACGGGTATCCTTTCGGCTGCCCCTCGTTTCGCCGCCCCCGCCGGAACATACCAGGGACCGGGATTCCCACGAATCCGCCAGCGGGACCAGACGCCGTCGGGCACGCTCACAGCTAACTAGCCTTTCGGCCGGTCCGCCATTGCACCCAACGGTCGAATGGCCCCGCCCACGAACCCGAAGGATCCCAGCCCCCTCCCTATCTGTACTATTCTATTTTGTTCTTTTTATTTTTCCCTCCCCCACCGTTCTGCTCCAACCTAAGCATCGTCCAGGACATCGTAGTACCCTTTCTGGACAGCCAGGCCATCGTCGCGGACGAGGGAATGGAGCTCCACTCCTACGGGCGCCCCCCTTTTTTGTACACAGACACATACACAGACATCAACCAACATATTATCACAAATCACATCCTTCCCTCATTTAGATTAGATTGCTCGCCCCCCACCGAGGCGAAACGGGTTCAATCCCAGGGCTGGTAACTCCATATTTTCGCATGTGGGAATCGTTCCGGACGATGTCGCTGGTCGGCGGGTTTTCTCGGGGATCTCCCGTTTCCCCCGCCCTTACATTCCGGTGCTGCTCCATTCTTACCTCATTTCGCCTTCATTGGCTTTCAAAACCTCGTTGTTAAGAACCACACAAATATATATATATATACAGTATATATATGTATGTGTATATATATATATACATACATAGATATATCTCGCGTGGTCCTGGACGAATTAGAACCAGTAAGTAACCTGCAAGAAAATACGATCGAAACCTGTGTTACCAGGTCTGGTGTTAAATTGGAGCAACAGATAAAGAACAAAATAACTAAACTGAAGCTCGAGTACACAAAGGCTTGTGTGGAGTCTAACTTGTTACTAAATGAATCCGCGAAATTTCCTTGTGTCTGCGCACTTTAAGTATTTGAGTGGGTTTATTCGTCCGGACAATAGGGCCTGTGTTTTGAAGGATAAATATTAAATATATTAACCCTTGCGTACCACACAAAAAATAGTTTGGAGTGGAGAGATTTGGGCGGTTCTTAAAATCGAGGTCTTGCGAGCCGACGAGAGTGAAGGAAGATGAGTATAGAGCAGCACCGGAATGCAAGTGCGGGGGAAACGGGAGATCTTCGAGAAAACCCGCCGACCAGTGGCATCGTCGTCCGGCACGATTCCCACACATGCAGAAAACCCGGGAGCTGCCCCGCCAGTTCAATGGCCTGTAGGATAAACTTCACAGTCTTATATACTCATACAGATATCACTAGAGACCCGGGAATTTTGCGGAGTGATCTAAGGGCAACTTAAACTGCATTCACTTGCACACGTGTGTTTGTGCCGCCACTGAACGATAGTTTGTTAGACACGCCTCGAACGACTTTCAACCGATAACGAACGTGCAAGGTTCTACCTGGTCTGGTGTTTAAGTGGAGCACTTACCAATTGACTATTTTGCTTATGCTCAAGTCCACAGAGGATTATGAAGTCTAGCTTGTTGCCGAATGAATCCGTGAAATTTCCGGATCTCTAGATATCGTCTATTTGTTGGTTGATTGTTGTGGTGGTAAAAGGTTGTGGTTGGGTGCGCAATTGATTGATGTTTGTTATTGGCTCATTTATCTCCAGGAGGTGCCAAACGACACGTCGACCAATTTACAAACGTAACATGTACGTACATGTGTGTGGATTCCAACCTGTCTAGAAATGAACCCCCGAAATTCTCGGGTCTCTAACCATTAAGTAATGATAATTGTCAAGCAAGAAGCTTGTAAAGATTTTGATAGCGATTTGCTGCCACGTGTTATGGCGATGCGGCATTTTGACAGTTTTTTTCTATGTACGCCATCATTTAGAGGACTAATTTTGCCTGATGAAAATCAAACCACTACTTTGAATTTCGAGGAATAATACCGTGCGTCGTAGATTCTAGCATGGCAGGGCTATAAGGTCGACTGTACATTCCATCCGCGTGCCGCGGTCGACCATATTACTTCTCTCCTCATTCTCGCAAACTGCCAGGCATGCCGGGAGGACCATTATTGGTCCCAGGACTACGCGAACTGGCCAAGTATTCGTCCCACATTCCGAGAAACGTCGTGGATGCCTCGCGATCTTACTAAGGGAACGGACTTTTTTTGTCAGAGAACCAACGGAAATCTCACGCCGGACACGAGGGTACGACACTCCGCTTCGTGTTTCCTGTAATAGCGCTAGCTCATAATTAGAAGCACCCGATTTTCGCGAAAAAATTCCTTGTCAGGTTGAATTTCAAAACACACTAACTCCGCTCCACCTTGCGTGATTGGCTGGTTTCGACTGCCTCGCGCCTTGCATACCCGCCAACGAATCACAGACGTACAACACAGCAGTAACTTTTCTCTCTGGCCCAGTCAAATACCACGAAGATACGTGGCCAATAACAGAAGGAAAATTTCAAATGGGCAATTGAAATCTAGCTTCGGTGCAATTCTTTTCGCAAAAATCGGGTTGCCCAACTCACAACTGTTAGAGTAATTGCTAGCTACACAAATTTCTAGCGAGAATATTTAACGCCAAGCCATAATTTAGTGTGTATAGGCTGTTCACGGTAAAGTGAGAATTTTTTGAAGCTGTTTCATCAGACATTATAACCCAAAAATAAATTTCATTGGGCCTTGTGCTTTTGGTCTTGGATATGGTAAATGTATACACTGTATTTACTACTCACATGGGAGGGTTTACATTAAAAAGTGGCGGAAGGATATAAATTGGTTGAAAAAAAAGTAACTAGGGCTTCAAAAGTGCTCACTTTACCACGAACGGCCTATAGTAATAAACACACCTGCAGCTTCAATACGTCCCTGTGATAAGCCTCTCGAGATAACTAGATCAGAGCCGACAGAGCTAGAACGACCTGGATATTAAGCAGCGAAAAAATTAAATGTGTTGGGGAGCGGCGGGATACTGGACGCTAGGAACGATGTCCTCGACAATCTTGAACCGATAACCGCAGTCATATAATCGCATTAAAAACGAAAAGCGCTAGGCTCCCCGGCCTCCTGTAGGTATGGCTATTTAGAGCACTATGAGAAAACCCAAATATCATTCACCGCAGAAGAATACATGTAATATACAAATATGCATATTCTTATCTTATATAAATTCCTACTTTATTTATATATAAAATTATGTATATTCCTACCTTATATAACATGTATTCTTCTGGGGTGAATGTTACCTGGTTTTTCTCATAGTGCTCTGAATAACCATACAGGAGGTCGGAGAGCCTAGCGCCTTTCGTTTTTAGTACAATTTTATGATTGGGCTTATCATTTTAAGATTGTTCAGTACATCGTTCCTCGCTTAGTGGTCCAGTATTCCGCAGCTCCCCTACTTAAATGAACAAGAAAAACGTTTTGTTGTATAAAACGCAGTTTGTTCGTTCCAATAAAATTAATTGTTTATACAGGACAATGAAATATTTTGTTGGTGAAACCACCATTTTTTTTGTTATTTTTATATGGTAGTCTCAAACTGTAAAATTTGGTTTTGAAACTGAAGATTAACAGTTTTTGTTGTTATAGACAAGAGGAAAGTACAACTGAGTGAGTGAAGAGATTTGGGCGGCTCTTAACATCGGAGTCTTGAGAGCCGATGTTGGTGAAGCGAGGTGAGTATGGAGCAGCGCTGGAATGAAGGGGAGTGGGAAACGGGAGATCCCCGAGAAAAACCCACCGACACAGCGGCATCGTCCACGCACGATACCCGCATGCGACCGCGCCGGAAATCGAACCCGGTTCGGCTTGGTGGTAGGCGAACGCTCTAGCCACTGATTCACCGCAGTCCCTGATACGTTTCTGGGGAAGCACTAGTTGAGCGCTAAATGTTGTCGAGATATTCGCACGTGCTGGTCGCGGTTGTGTCCTGCTACCTGTTAGCGGATGAAGCAGCATCTCACGTTGAAGGACTACAGATGAACCTTCTCGCACTGTTGCTCCTGAATCCGTCATTAGCGGACTGTTCCTCTCCCCTTGCTCTTGCCAAACGTCAGGCTCGCGAGTGTGGGAGACGCTTCTTGCGAGGAGAGAGAGAGAGAGAGAGAGAGAGAGAGAGAGAGAGAGAGACAGACAGAAGAGTAAAAAAGAAAAAAAGGAATTGCTTATCCCCAACCTCCTCCTGCGCGTACAGCCTTCCGTCCCCCTCGTAAGTTCGGGGTAAACCCTTTCCCGTGTTACACTCCTTCCCTGCTCGCGGTGGTTGTCTTCTCATTGTTGGACTTCAAGTCCCTTGTTAGCCGCGCTTTACCCACGGTAATTACAGCGTCCGCCTGCCGGGAGCGCTGGCGTCGGCTCTGCCATGGAGGCACTGACACTGGAGGAGCAGCAGTCTCGCGGGACTGAAGCCTGGATGTAGCAGCGGCCAGTAACGCGCAGATGCACTGCAAAAGATTATTATTATTTTTTAATTTACAAGGAAAAAACTTGGATACCCAGTTGCCAAGGACATCCTTTGTAAGACTACGAACAGTTTCCTTGTAAAATCTGCAAAAACAAGCGTTTGTGATATTTCAAATAATAGGTTTGTATAATAACTTACGTTATTATTTTTCCTTGAATAGCTGCCCAAATATCTTCACTCACGTAGCCAGACGATCAGCTAGAATAGACAGTCTATTCCCCTTGTAAGCCATTAAATCAAGGATTCGCCATAATATTTTACATTTGCCAGTCTCAAATATTTGATCGCCAAAGATGACCAGGCAACCAGAAGGTATGGTCTATTGTAAGAAAAAATTATAATATTTGGCATAAAAGTTAAGCTTCAGCAGTTTAACTTATTTAAAACAACTGCGTAATTAACATTTGTTTCATGCATAAACAAGAAAACCAAATGTTCATTTTTTAGCAGCTAAACGACAGCGGTAATAATCTATCATCAACTGTGTCATAGCAAGCCATTACATTGTTATTAATGCCTCCGTGGTGGCGAGGCCATTACCCAACTGGCAATTTAGTAATGTTACGTGATCGCCTGTAGGGCGTATTCGAGTTAGTGAGTGATGGAGGTTTTACTAAAAGTAAAATAACTAAATTTGGTTTTTGATTTATTCACACAGCTATCATTTACATCATTAATCTATCTCCACGATTACTATTTTTATTTCTCAATGAGCGTAGTATTTAATGTCTATCTCAACTCTGTCCTCTATGTCTCTGTTTGGTTATAGTCAATTAACTCAAATTCTGTCTTAGCACATTTTCTGTATGTCTGTTGCCATCATTTGTAATGTCTTACACGCACACACCCAGTCCAATTGTTACAACTAGTGATTTTTCGCGAAAAAAAATATGAGTACAGGGTAGACTTCAATACTATAAGCACCCAACAACATTGGTTGCTGTCTACTTGAGAAGGCGTTTTCATATTTGACCGGGCCACTCATAAATCGACAACATCGGCACGGCACCTGCGTGAATTCGTGTGCAGACAGTTAACAAGAGTAAAAAAGTAATTCAACCATACAAGACAGGCAAACAACCCTATAGTTTTTCGAAATGTAACTTGTCTTGAAATTCTTTTCGCGAGATTTCACTGCCCCTACTTATAGCTCAGCTTGCCGGTCACATTCTCCACTGCACCGATGCTCGCTTGCCACTCGTTGCTCTTCTCGCCAGTCGTCTATCGCTCAAGGTCACGCATTCGCCCAAACTCAAGACACTCAACTCCCAGGCTCCGAGGCCCGACGCTCTTTTATTGTCGCTGGCTTTGATCTGGAAGATTCGCCGCACCCCGAGTCGCGCTGAGAGAAACTCTTGTCATTATTCCAGAAGATTCTTCAGACGAACGCGGAAATTCGATCAGTTGAAAGTCAGGAGCGCGCGAGTCGCAGCAGATTTATCGTGACGGCACGCTTATCGTTAGGGACACCCGAATTCCACGAAAAGATGTACTCACAATGCTAGATTTCAACACCCTACGGGCATACTAACTTTCTTATTTTACTTATTGGCGGCGTGTCTTTGTGATAAGATCTTCTCCTACTTAACTGGCCAATCAGGATTAGGAAACTTCAATACTGTGCGTCTTTGATTCGCGGGCAGACACATAATGTGTGTAACACGGAAACCACCCAATCATGAAAGTGAATCTGAGCTAAAGTTTTAAGAAATACAACTGATCGAGAAATATTTTTGCGAAATGTGGGTGTCCCTACTTATCGCACTTCTCTTCCACTCGCTTGCGCAGGACAAAACAGCGAGCGCGTAACAGTAGTTTCGTTTACAGACTATCTTGGCATTATGGCAAAAAAAAACTTCTCTAGATCATATTGTATAGTCTATTCGCGGATTATTCACACTTTTTTTAAATCAAACCTTTGAAAAATTACCCCATGTATGGCATTTTCTGGTAATTTCCAAAATATGCTGCTATGTATCACAAGCGTTTTATGTCTATTGTAAAGTGGCCACTTTTTAAGGCCCTTCCAACAGACGTTGAATACAAACAAATATATTTTAATTGCACTTTCGGACGTTAAATTTTATGAGAGGTGAAGTGTATACACTGTGTCTATTAGTGACGAAAAGGTAGAAATTGGATGAAAGGAAAATTTTTAGCAGGGCCTTAAAAAGTGTTCACTTTATCGTGAATAGCCTATGTCTTATTTTTAGTTAAATCGAAGTTTTACCTATATTTGATTTATAAATTATAATATTACATTTACAATAAATACCAATAAAAACAGCGAGATAACGTGTGTGTTGGTGCGCTTAGTAAGAGATAGTTTTCACGCGAAATATTATTATAGGCTGTTCACGGTAAAGTGAGCACTTTTTAAGGCCATTCTAAATTTTTCCTTTCATCCAATTTCCATCTTCCAGCTGCTTTTTAATATAAACGGTGCAATGTGACCAATAAACACAGTGTATACAGAATTTAATGCCTGAGGCTGCAATAAGGTACAATTATTAGTGGTTATAATTTGTTGGAAGGGCCTTAAAAAGTGCGCACTTTACAGTAAACAGCCTACACAACTGAGTGCGCACGAATTAGGTGCGCTGTCGTTTTGGTGTTTATGTCTAGATTTAGGTCAGCTTTGCTTGCATGAGGCGGAGGAATATCCTGGAAGTAGAACTTAAGCAAGGCTTCAGAAAAGTGTGAAGTAACCGTGAATGGATTATACATAAGAGCACAAAAGTGAAACATCTCGCTTATTCCTAGACTCCACCTGCACACGCCAGGAAAATGGCGTCACCTGCCACCGGCATGTCAACGCGACGTTCGCCAATCAGCGCCTGTGGAAACCTACTCGCCGGCCGGCAGTCCAGCAAATAGAGGAACATGTCTCAGCATGGAGTAGCCAATTGTGGGCAGGACCTGTGTTTGTATGCTTGTCTGCTCCGTGTCTCGATATTACTGCAGTGATGAATACGCGCAACTCACTTCTACCTCGTGTTCAGTTTCAACGTGGGCAGCTTGATTTTCGCGAAAATACTCCAGGACCAGCTTCACTGCGAAACACATTAGATCAGAAATAATTTCGTGGTTGGAGGATGTCGACTTTCACGCGTCTCACCTCTCTACCAGCCAAACACGGACGTTAAAGAGTACCATGCACTGAAACCTTTTTCTATGAAATCGTTGGTTTGCGCGTAAACGCGTATCTCGGTAAATAAAAGATCTGGAAATATGACGTTTTTTTCCAGAAAAGATAAAAAAACAATAATCTATGACCACATTTTTTTTTTTTTACTTTTGTCATATTAAGTGTATTCTTGACGAAAAAATAATCGTTAATACATATAAAAATCGCATTTTTAAAACTTGCCTATGCAGTTTCCTTACGCGGCAAGAGAAAAGAACAAAGATACGGGCGTAGTTCAGTATGTGGGGCTTTCTTCGCGTGTAATAAATTGCCACTGTTACAGATCTAATTTGCACAGTACAGCGTCACGACGGAAACACTGCACGCCTTGCGCGTAGGAGCGATGAGGCGCTAGGCGTGAGTGTTAGTGTAGCCCGTATCGCTCCCTCGCCTCTTGACCTTGGACTTGTGTCTGATGACCCAGTCGAGTGTAAAATGTCTTCTCACGCACACGCGTGGCCAATAGCCAAAAGGAAATTTGCAATCGGGTACGCACGGAGTTCAAGTATAGCCTGCGCGTAAAGCGTTTCGCGAAAAGCAAAGTGTTCCTAGTTAACAGTTCCTAATGTGTACACGAGTAGTGTACAGCACTGAGCAACTTTTTCTGGTAAACTTCCTAACATGAGAAGACTGTTCTCGATAAAGTGAGCACGTTTGAAATTAACCTTACAAAATACTCACTGCTCCTACCTGCATATATTTTAACGCGGGCACCGAGTGGGATGCGCCCAGTACATTTGTTAATGATGGAGGGAAAATAATTCCATATCTTAACGTCGAATGAAAAGTGTTAGATTACCATTTGCGATAACTTAATTATTTATTTCGCTACCTGTGCCTTTATAATGTATCGAAGTATTAAATGAGCACAAAAGTAAAATATTGACTTTTTTTATTATTTTCACAGTATTACTTTACTGACCCATGAGTAAAGTGACGAAGCCCATGGCTGTGTTATTTTTCACACTGTGGAAGTGTACACAACGTGCATACGAGTAGATCTTGAGCAGGGCTTTCAAAAGTGCTCAGTTTACCGTGAACAGCCTATAATGGAAGTTTTGAACCTATACGTACTGTGGGACAGTTACCATACATTAGTACACAAATACGGAAGTGTTTATCACGCGTACTATGTGGATTTGTTAGAGACAGTACCTATTTGGCTTTTTCATATACCTGTTGAGAAGCGCTACCACGCTTGTTCCTAAGCACTGACGTGGTAAATTTCCGAACTATTTCTTAGAGTGACAGTGGGCCACGGTGGCTGAGCGATTAGAACGCTCGCCTCCCACCAAGGCGAACCGGGTTCAATCCCCGGGCCGGGTCACCGGGATTTTCGCGAGTGGAAATCGTGCCGCACGAAGCCGTTGGTCGGCGGCTCTTCTAGGGAATCTCCCGTTTCCCAACGCCCCTTCATTCCGGCGCCGCTCCGTATTCACTTAGATCACCCCACGTCGGCTCTCGAGACCTCGCTGTTAAGAGCTGCCCAAATCTCTTCACTCACTCGCTCTTAGAGTGAGTGAGTGTCGTGCCTTGTAACAATCTACCTTCCGGACGTCCACGATACCTCCATGGAGGTACTAGCCAGCCATCGACCGCAAGTTTAAAGTGGATGTCGTGTGCACCAGGATACTTCAACTAAAACTACCCTTGTTCTGCCACCCCTCCTGTTTTTACCCTCGCGTGTCCCTGACTACGACGTCAAGTGCTCCATGCCGCGGAATGAAGAGCTAATTAGCATTCTGCTAGGCCGGCGGTGAGATAAACCCACACGAGTTGTAAATGTAGGAATAAAATGGGACGGCTTGAAAAAAAAAAAGTTTAACTCTTTTATAGCAACTCCCTTATACAGTACTGGTAACGTCCTGTTGATATTTCCTCGCTTATAAAATCCCGGGGCTGATACAGGAGTCAATTTTGGGAAAAGAAGGGTGGAAGGGGGTGGTGTCTTGGGTTTGAACATTAAGATCTCCAAAATGATATTTTTATTTTTGCTCAATTTCATTAATTAAATAAGATGCTGTATTGTAAATGGCTTTTTATCGTCCCCCGGTTTTATGCTTCAAAGCTATTAATAATGAACAGGATAAGTCTTCCAACATATAATATCACGAGGATCAATATCACTAATCTCCTTAGGCGCAGGTTCCTTTTGAGTATGAGACTTCCTGAAGAAACACAATTCCAACAAATCACTACCTGCCTTAGCAGTTATTTCTTGAAGACCAGAACGGTACAAAAAAGACAACAAAATGTAATCCTCTTCTAGACCAACAACCTTAACGGTCCAGGACCTATCGTCCTTATTAACATCCTTACTGAAAGACAAAATATTACGGTATACCTTCTTAGGATAACGCCTAGACACGCGAGTCTGACAAGGCATCATAATGACGTGTCTTCTCTAATGACACGGAGCGAAATTAAGTACACAAACAGGTTACAACGTTTATATCAATGCGGAACTGATAAGACTAGAACCATATATAACACTAAAAAAAGACAGAAAGCGTAGCGCAAGGATAATAGCACATAGCGCTACCTTATCTCGACGCCCACTTGACTCCGCTATCAGGCTAGTTTATAACCAAACTTAAATTAACACCCACGCCTTGCCCGGGTTTCGAACCCAGAGGCTCTCGCACTCCAGATCGGTGACGCGCCAAACGACTGCGCCACGGGAGGCTGGCTAAATAAGATACTCTTACCTTATTCATTCAAAAGTTCTAATAGTAAATATTTGTACTGCAGTGACAAAAAAATACAGAATTCTGTAACATTTCCTTTTATTTTGCATGTCAGTGCTTCCACACTGAGTTGAAAACTTTCCTAGTAATATTTTGAGTTCCAGTAAACGAGAAAATTGTCTATCCAGAATCTTCCTTAGTAATTTTATAATGATTTACATAAATAAGTTGCATAGAATTATTGGACCAAGGTTGGGCTCTTGGGGTGGGAGAAATTTACCCTTTCCCCATTTCTCTTTTGTAGCAGCGCTGAGAAAATCTTGTACTCCCATTAATTACAATTTGTTCATTGGTCAGGTAACCAAGTATATCCTCCAAACAGAGGTGCAAGTTTTCCCTCAAACGTTTTCTAATTCTTAACTCCGCGTGTCTATAGTTAAGTGTAGAGGCCACTTAGTTTTCGCGAAAAGTTATCAAAATTAATTGTACTCCAAAACACTAGAGATCAGATCCACTTTCGTGATCAGATGATTTAAACTGTTACGCGTGGCAGATTTCCGCCCGCGAATCACGGACACTCTAATTCTGATTGGCCCAGTCAGGTAATAAATTGTCTCCCGACGAAGACAGGTGACTAATAAGTAGAGACCTGAAAAATTCACGAGTTCATTGACTCGCTACACTCTACAGTATTATGTACAAATATGCCGATATCAACTGCACATTGGTTATCTGCTGTCACAGTGGACGGCGACATATGGATACAGCTCTACAGCAGGTGTCTAACACCGTATGGACCGATGGCTAAAGTTATATAAACGCACGTGTTTTGGATTCTAGCTTGTCCCAAAATGAATCTGCGAATTCTTCAGGTCTCTACTAATAACCAAAGGGAATCTGCACGTATGCCATAGGACATTGGAGTCTAGCCTTTGCGTGAATCTTTTCTCGAAAAGCAGGTGGCACTAGTTATGGGTTGTTATTATTCCCAAGTAGCAAACAACAAGCAGATGACAGTTGGCCAACTGTTGGCACAGGTGGTACATGTTTGCCCACATGACTATAAGTGTTTTCCCACATGACTACAAGTGTTTTCCCACATGACTATAAGTGTTTGCCCACATGACTATAAGTGTTTTCTTATGTAGTACACAATAAGACCACGTGAACAATGGTGGTTGTATTTTCTTGGGAAGTATTTTTTATGTGGACCGTTAAACACAAAATGATTGACAGAATTTAATGTATGGCCCACAAGCAAACATCAGTGAATCACCCACTGGCATCTTAGAACACGTAGTAAACACGTGACTGATGTGTGCGAAAGAGTATGAAAATAAGATCATTTTTTCCATATAAAACCCTCGTGTGGCAGACAGGTTCAATTCTGATAGTTGGGCATCATCATGTGGGAAATTGTGGGCCATTTAACACAAAATGACTGACGGAATTTCATATATGGCACATAAGCAAATGTCTGTGAAACACCTATAGGCATCTTAGAGTATGTAGAGAATGCGTGGGTGATGTTTGCCAAAAAATACATAATATAAGATCATGTTCGTAGTACATAAATCCCTCACGAAGTAGAACAATTCATTTTTGATAGTTGGGCATCATCATGTGGGCCACAAGTATCAAATAACAAGCAGTTAACATTTGGCCAACCGTTGCCAGTGGTGACAACGTTCGCATTTATGACTGTTAGCATTTCTAATATGTTTGGCAATCAGGTCATATAAACAAAAGTGACAGTACCTATTTTACAAATGCTCGTAATGTGGGCCAGTGCTCTCACGACGATTGTTAGATTTCAACAGACGCCCCACAAGCAAATGATAAAGGAAATGTTAACTGTTACTTACTGTTGGAAAAATATTAGCTGCATGTTTACTGGCCATTTACGGCATACCAACAGTTCTTCACTGCTGGGGACATAATAGCAACTTACTTGCCGCCTTTTGTGGTATGCCAACTGTTACTTATTACTGAGGAAACATTATCAGCAAGCTTATGCTCCATTTATGGCATACCGACTATATGTTGTTGTGCAGTAGCAAATAGTATATGTGTATTCAATTGATTTTTTATTTCATGTATATATGTAGTAAAATTATCACGTGGCATAGCTAGTAATAGTAAATAATAGTTTTTAGACCATAAACCTGCAAAGCATAACACACAAAAAAAATTATTGTATTACATTTTAAATTCTACCTGAAAGTAGTCCGAAACTAAAATACTAGTGTTTTAAAAATAACACATAAATCCCTGTATTGACTCGTGATACTAACATTGTCTATATAACAAAGTTAATAATCATTATGTTTGTGAAGTAAGTAACCAGATTTACTTCAAAGGTCGTATATGAATACATAGTAGAGTAGTAGAGTAGTTGATAGCATACTTGACTGTAGACGAAAGGTTTGTGAGTTCTATTCCAGGTTTCTCCAAAGAAATGTACTAATTGTGAAGTAAAGCTGAAGATTACATGTGTAAATATGGTATACATTAATTTTATTTGTTTTAGACCCAATTATTTGTAGGTTTTGAAAATGCATGGCAAGCTGAGTCTATGTGGGCCACAAGTGGCCAATAGCTGGGCCACAAGTAGCTTACCGAGAGTTGCCTAACGACATGTAGTTTATTTACGGCAGGCCAGAAGCAGAAAGCCAGTGGGCCACTGCTGCCAAACATGGCCCACTGATGGTGCTGACATATTCGGGGTAAATTTAGTTAAGCAGAAGTTGATCGCCTGTGGGCAGATTTATTTTGCTACATGGACGTTATCTGACCAGCGTCCCAGATGTGGCCGACTGCAAGAGGCATCATGTGGACAACAGGCATCTGCGGGTGCATTACAATGGTTGACTGATTGTTAACTGATTATGGAAGCCGCGAGTGGGTTCGCTCGTGTACAAGCGGATGTGCACAAGTGGGCCAACTGACCTTTGCCACGTGGGTTGTTAATACAAACCATACAATTAGAAAGCAAATACGTTTCATTGTATCCTCAACAACGGATTACAATAACTAGAACACGTGCGTTTGATGGACCGTGTTGGGCAAGCTCTACTACTTTAGACCTCTAATTATAAATCTAGAGCTAAACTCTTTGCACACCGCTGTCAATTTAATTCTATCTCGAGTCAGTCAGGCCCGCGTCGCTGGGAAGGCCAATGGTTGTCGGTGTGCCCCCCCCTCCCCCCGCCCCTTGGACGACGTCACCACAGTCGGTGTTTGTGCATGACGGACGGCAATGGCGACAGTTGCTGCGTCAGTGCTTATATAGTCTAGCCGCGCCCTCGATCTCCCCCTCCCCCCCCTTTTATTTTCAGATACGGCTCTCCTTAACCGTATTCATAACACTACCACCGAAGATATGTTGCACATGAAGGATACTTATCATCGGCAATGTACACAACAAGAAATCAGTATCCCGTGTTTTGAGAGCTGGTCTTGTGAAAAATTTGATTTTTTGAAGTTTCTGCACCTCTCATGTGTCGATACCTGAAAAATTCGCGTTTTCATTTCGGGACAAGCTAGAATTCAAAGCATTATACGTTTGTATTGCTTATGCTATTGATCCACTCATTATTTTATATAACATGGACAACTCTGAGCCTAATAATAAAAAGGCTATAAAATGCAGACCCGATCACTGTCTTCCTCTAATACAGTAAGCAACCAATGAACTGTGATATTTGGATGATTCTACAAACGACAATGGCGTATAGCCTAGAGGTCATTGAACTAGCCAGTTTTTCAGGTCTCTACTCATGTGTGAATAGTTTATGCCGGCATCGAAGAACACGCAGCACATTGTCCATTGGCTGCAAGAAGCATTTCTCGACACACGTACAAAGCACATCAAAATACTGAATGATTGCAACACTCTATAGAGACCCGTAAATTTCGCGAGTTCATACGAGGGCAAGCCAGGCTGCAAGTATATGTATATTCAACTTCTTTTCTAATTGGATCGCATGCGCTCCAGACGAATTTAAGCCAGTAAGTAAACTGCAAAGAAATATGGACCAAATTCGGTACTACCTGCTTGATGTAAAACTGGTAAATGAGCGAATGAATAGTTAACGGAGACTCGAGTACCCAGATAAATGTGGAGTCTAACTTAATTAATTGCAGATTAAGCTGCGTAATTTACGTGTCTTTATGAAAATTAAAACTACTGTGAATTAAGTAAACAGTGTCTGCGTGTCGTATTTAGTAATATATTGTTATAGCCTTCAATATATTTGTACTTCGCGAGTTATAACTCTGATATTCATAATACATTTAAAAAAAAACACTTGTTTCATTTAGGGGCCCGTGGTTGTTGAGCGGTTAGATTGCTCGTCTCCCACCAAGGCGAACCGGGTTCGATCTCCGGCAGGGTCACTCCCGGATTTTCCCGAGCGGGAATCGTGTTGGACGATGCCGCTGGTCGGCGGGGTTTTCTCGGGGATCTCTTGTTTCCCCCGCCATTGCATTCCGCCGCTGCTCCATACTCACCTCGCTTCACCCTCATCGGCAGAGACCTGCTAAATTCGGGTCATTATTTGGGGACATGTTTAACTTGAAACACACGTACCTTTGCAATACGTCTGTCATTGGACCATACTTTATGTGACACGCCCTGGGTGACTCTGCGCCGATAAAGGAACACTTCATAATTGTGTGCCCCAATCACGTGTATTTTAGTAAAAGAGGGAGTGTCTACGCAACTATGCAACTGCCAATGGAGAAACGACGTCGGTTCTACTGCATACAGTACTGTGAAGTTCAGCCTGATGCCAAATAATAACGCGAATTTTGCATGCTCTTACTCGTCAGTTCTCAAGTTCTCGTTGTTGAGAGCCGCTCAAATCTCTCTCTCCCCCCTCTTCTATCTCTCTCTATTGTGGGTCTCAGAGGTATTGCATGTACTTGTGTTTGGAAAGTTTAACTTTATCTCATATATCTCAGACTAATTCAGAAACTTTCCCGATCACTGCCAATGGCTAGGGACACCCGAATTTCGAGAAAAGATTTCACGACCAGTTGTATTTTATAACACGTTTGCTCAGATCCACTTTCGTCACTGGATGATCTGGGTGTCACGTGTCTTAGGTGTATGCCAACGAATCACAGACGTACAATACCGGAATAACCCAATTCTGATTGGCCCGTCAAGTACGACTGTTGTCTTCTCGCAAACACACGCTGCCAATAAGCAAAATAAAACTGCTTTTTGAAATCTAGCATGTGCGCAAATATTTTCGTAAAATTCTGGTGTCCCTACTAATGGCATTCGTTAGACTTAACATTCAAGTAGAGAGGCCCTATTGGATAACTAGGTTGGTGCTAAGCTAACAGATAACGGAGAACGCTGGACCTAGGGCGGGAGTTTGGAAGTGGAATGCAAAGGGAGGTTTGCCTCAGCATCGATCCAGTTCCTCGCCAACACGCCCGATAAATCGGCATTTTTTTGCCCCCTCCCGTCAGTCACGTTAACTATCGACTAATCTGCAAGAGGATTCTGCAAATAGATTCCTGTCAAACCGGCGAATTTTTGTGGAGCCAATAACCGACTCACGTTTCGAGCAGAGTCGCATTTAAAGCCGAGAATTACCCCGTTCGCACTCAAGAGTACTCAAATATGTATAGTGTATTTCGTCCTACACGTGCCATGTATCATGCTGCAAGCGTTTTATACGCACGTTAACCCCTTAACATACACATTAAATTTCCATTCAGGTGTCGCAAAAAAGGGACTTTATGGTGTGAATAGTACTTACAAATTTCTCATGGCAGCTTAAAGTTTGGAACCTATGGAAGGGTTTTCAGTAGTTCCATGGCACAAGAAGCAACCAATCATGAAATAGTTTGTGTACTGTCACCAGCCAATAGCATTGCCGAGGAAAAGTTTCTGTAATGTACAATAGCAACCATGATTTCACTCATTCTGCAACATGTCAGGCGTGAACGTCTATATTCGGAATAATACGTTAAGGGTTTAAGGTAAAAATGTCATATTTTTTATTAAACTTCACTTTTAAATAAATTGTAATATAGCGTTTGTAGTTGAAAAATATAAAAAACAGAAAAAAGTGTGTTTGCAATGACAGATAAGAAACAGTTCTCAAGCAACATATTATTGAACTAGTTGCGCACGAATGCAGTGTCCTCTCCCTTTGGTCTGATTACCTAAACGTTGTTAGGCTTAGTTTGCGTGAGGCGGAGTGATAGTTTGAAAATAGAATTTTAACAGGGCTTAAGAAAAGTGTGAAGAAACCATAAACTATCTATATTTAACATACGAGATATTTTTATATGTTGCTAGGGCCACGTGTTTTTCGCGAAAAGATGTTACGTCCAGTTGTACTTCACAATACTTTATTTCAGATACACTTCAGCGATT
The DNA here is from genome assembly GCA_029891345.1 of Dryococelus australis. Taxonomy (NCBI): domain Eukaryota; kingdom Metazoa; phylum Arthropoda; class Insecta; order Phasmatodea; family Phasmatidae; genus Dryococelus; species Dryococelus australis. The sequence continues at coordinate 112,780,678 of CM057004.1, read as the reverse complement.
GGATGATCTAGGTGCCACGCGTCTTAGGTCTCTGCCCGCGAATCGCAGCCGTACAGTAGTTGAGAAACTTTATTCTGATTGGCTAGTCAATGAAAAGAAAAAAAATGTCTTCTTACAAACACACCCCGCCATTAAGCAAAATAATAGTTCTGGTATGCCCATAGGGTAGTGAAATCTAGCATGTGCGGGAATATTTTCGTGAAATTCGTGTGTCCCTAGCTATTACTGTACACTGCAGAGCAAAACGCCTCATTATATTCCTTGCGAGTAACTGATTAGTAAACCGTGCTGGCTCTTCTAGGTTATGGCTGGTTCACGGCCGTAGAAGGCAGGTCTGCACACTAGCGTGAAAAGTTGACGTCCTTATAGACCCATTTAGTTCATGAACCCAGCCCCAGAGCGCTGCTACCAAAGTAGCAGCACGTATGGCATGGCTGGCATAGGGAGGGGAATTACAATTTTTTCTCAAAATGGGAAAATGTCTTTTATATCTCCATGGTGTAATCCCTATATAAACAACGCTAACAACACTAGTTTGCTTGCAGCGCTCTGCGGCTACTGTATGAACTGAATCAGTCAATAAGGTGGTCAATTCGCTAACGTTGTTAGATAGGCGAGTATCCAGACCTGTGTTCCATGGCCGTGAGCTGGTTCATGTTACTATAGCTAAAGGTAATTGGCTGGCTGTAAAAATTATCACAGTTCGGAATCACTTCATATTCAAATTACGTGATCACGAAAGCGTATAAATACCTCTTAGTACCCGGGCATTGTGTAGGAATGTCAGAAACTTAGTTCCAAGTACATCAAGATATTAATGGGAACATGGAAGTTCACTTACGCTGTCTAAACACACAGCCAGACAAGTAAACACAAACGAAATGGCGAAATGGTTTGCACAGTAAAAAAAAATAATTAGTAATTTTTTTCTGAGAAATTCTTTGTAATTTTACAAATACTTGTAAGAGTGCAAATATTTCTCTTGTAAAACTACAAGGGGGGTGTTTGTAATATACCTCAAGAAATGTTTATACTATACCGGTCCGTTTCCACGTGCTTCAGCAAAATGGCGGACACTCAACAACGTAAAACAGTATTTAGCTGTTTGCGCAAAAACTTGTAAGGAAAGTGAGATTTATGCTATATATATATATATATATATATATATATATATATATATATATATATATATATATATATATATATATATATATATATATATATATATATATAAAAGAAGAATTTATATATTTTGCAACATTATAAAATACACTCTAAATTCGACTGAGTGGGAAACCACTGATTCGCAGTGAAATTCGACTACTATAATCAGTGAAAATGGCCCCACTTAGAATCAGTGAATAAGTGGCGGTCGACTGCAGTGGCGAATTAAATATTGCTTTTATTGAATGTAGGCAAATAATTACGTGAAATAAACCCATCTACGATAGTTTACTATTTATTTTGTTCAATTTACCTTAATTTAAAAAAGGTAAAATAGTTTTGCAGGTGGCCGGGATTGAAGTCACGTACTCGTCGGCTCTAGGCCTTTGCCTTGCCGTCTGAGCTTTCACGCCAAGTTGAAATTGGGAGAGGAAAATATATATCTTATAGTTGCGTTACGAAATAGTGTAGTTTGAAGTAGTGTGCTCATACTTCTCGTGTTTAGTTTGATTGGTACAGTTAGTTATGTTAAAACTAACAGTATATATGAGTGCACTCTCTTCGTCACATTATATGCAGTTTAAACTTTCAAACAGAGAGCTGTGACGATTACATGGAATCGAAATGAAAGACGTACAAACGGGATGAAAGGCTGCGTGTTCATATTATCTCGTAAAATGACGTTTCGAAAGACGAAACACACTTTAGAAAGTATTTAGTTTTAGATTTATTCGTTTATTCGTTGTTATTTCACTTGATACACATTGTTTAACGTCCATTTTTAAACGATTTTCGACGGCTCTTTATATACGCAGTTTCACTCATACATCAGTCAAAAATTATTAGGGACGGGGCAAGTTGCTCAGATATTTCATTAACTACTGAGATAACAGTAAAAAAAATTACTGACGAATCAGTGGGAAATGTCACTGAATCAATCAGTGAAGGAAATGTGGCATTTTTTCACTGGTTGATCACTTAAATTCACCGAAGTGACTGTTGTATCAGTCAGATACGTTTGAGTGATTGAAACAGTGAAATTCTCAATGATTCAGATTTAGGGTGTATTTTACTAAAATATACATTTTAAATGTAAAACATTAATAGATCGATGGAGTTCGGATTTCTAGCAAAATTTAAGCGTATTTCTATTCTGGATACTTCAGAAAGCAGAATTTACAATATAATCTTCTTCAAGAAAAATCGTCATAAAATTTAGGCCTACTATTGCGTGAAATAAAGTTGTAATAATAATGTATCATATCAATTTTATAATTAACTTAATTTACGTCAGTTTCAACCATAAATGTCTGCAAAAAATGGACGCACATAAAACCAATTATACGTTATTCACAGTAAAGTGAGCACTTCTGGAAGCCCTCCCATTTGGAATAATAGTAAATAAATATATTTTATTGTATCCTTAGACGTTAAGTTTCGAGTCAGGTGAATTACTTGCACTGTGTTTACTACTCAAATGGCTATATTTATTTTTAAAAGTGGCGGAAGAATAAAATTAGCGATAGGAAAAAAGTAACTAGGGCGTAAAAAGTGCTCACTTTACCGTGACCAGCCTATACAAAAATTGTTTACCTGAATGATGTGCGACCATTAAATTTGGTAACAACGGAATGAAAGTATTCCATATCTTAACGTTGAATTTAAAGGGTTAAATAAACTTTTATGAATAGATTAATTATTTATTTAGCTTCCTGTTTTTGAAAGTATATAAGTGAAAGAATTCGGAAATTTGTGAAATGTTGACTTTCCTGATAATTTCACAGTTTCACTTCGGCCGACACGCGAATAAAGTGATGAGATCAATGGTAATATTAATTGTACATGTGATGGAAGAATATACGTACAATTATAACTCAATCAGAGCTTCCTAAAGTGCTCATTTTACCGTGAACAGCCTATAATTTGCCTGCGAGCACAGCACGCCAATGTCTGTGAATATTAGTATAGTTGTACTGTAAACATGTACCTGACGTTTAAATGAAAACCTCTATCCTAGTCAATTACATTCGCGATTCGCCATTGCTTGCTGCTACACGTATAAATATGACAGCCTTTTGAAAAGAAAGAACTTCGACGGACATGTGATGTGGTGTTTCAAATCTCTCGATTAAATGACAGACGAGATGGATTGTTGTGATGTCCGTTGAAGGCGTATTAGTGTTCAGCGTTTGTAACAGTAGCTTCCTACGTGATCCATACAATACGTCACTCTAAGAAAAATCAGCTTCGTCTCTGTTTGAGTTCAGTTGCCTCCCTGTTTTGATATTATCGAACTTTCCGTTCCATGTTTTGCGGCTCTTTGTAGCAACTATTTTTTCGTAATACTGGCGCCTGTTTTTATCCGCTATAATCACGTACGCAGTGATTGATGCTGTGATCTGTGTAACTAGTACGCGTGTCGATAATATTCTGTTATAGGCTGTTCACGGTAAAATGAGCACTTTTGAAAGCCCTGCTTAAGATATCCTTGTATGCACGTTGTGTATTATTCTGCCTTATGTAAATTAACACTGCCTTGGGCCTCGTCACTTTATTCATGCGACGGTCAAGTAAAACTGTGAAAATATTAGAAAAGTAAACATTTTATACATCTGCTAATTTTTACACACTAATGCATAAAAAACAGAAAGCGAAAAAAAAATTAAATTAGCACAAATGGTTACCTAACAATTTTTATTCCACGTTAAGATATGGAAGTACTTTTCATTTATCATTACCAACTTTACCGGGCGCATGTCACTCAGTGCACCCGTTGATGTAGACCTGTATGCATGTGCAGGGGCAGTGCCTTTTTTTCTATGTTTGATTTAAAAAGAGCTCACTTTATCGTGAACAGTCTTTACTTTATATGAATAATTCCTCTTTGTTGTAGGTCGCATAAAAGTCGTGGCAATTCAGATATGAGAGGAAAATACATAAGTAAAAATATCACAAGGTTTGGAAAAACAATATTGTGTCTTTATAAAACCTCGTATATTACATTTTAAAAGTATTTTTTATAGTTGATAACTGAACGTATTGTCTGTGATATTGATTTAATTTGTACTCAGAGCCCCCTGGTGGCATAGGTAGAGGATATAACTAATAGTAGAGACCAGAAAAATTCTAGCCATTGGTCCTCACGGCGTTTGACACCTCCTTGAAAATGGTGGCCCAATCGTCGCCTTCCACTGTGACAGCAGACAACCAATGCACAGTTGACATTGGATTGTCTGTACATACGACTGTAGAGTCTAGCCTGTAGGTCATTGAAATCACGAATTTTCTTCAAGTCTCTAGACATTACCAACACACCTATCTTCTCTCTAGTATTACTCCTATTGATCATAAGTGGAAAATCGTAATTTAACGAGAAAATAACTTATAATTTAAATTTAAAAATAATAAGGCCATTTTATGTGAACACAAGTGAAAAACGCTTGTGATACACGGCATATTTAGGAAATAACATGACCCGTCATACATGGAGTAATGTTTCAAAGATTCGATTCGAAAAAAAGTGAAGAAACGGTGAATAGACCATACAGTTATAGGCTGTTCACGGTAAACTGAGCACTTTTGAAAGTCTGCTTCAGATCTACTTATATGCATGGTGTGTAATCTTCCGCGTTATGTAAAGTTAACACTGGCATGGGCCTCGTCACTTTATTCATTCGTCGGACAAGTACAACTATGAAATTATTAGAAAAGTAAATATTTTACAAATACGCTAATTTTTAAACTTAGCTGCTTTAAAGAATATTACTGAAAACTAGGGATAGGAACATTTCACGAGTTCATTTAAGGACAAGATCGACGTCAAACACGTGTACACTGAATAGATTCGCAGTTTATTAGACACGCCCTTGACGACTCTGAGCCAATAGCATACTTGCAAGGAAACAAGTAACGAGTGCCATACTGCCAGATGTGAAGTAACACTGGCTACTCTGTGGAGTCTAGCCTACAGGTCATTGGACTGGCGAATTTTTCATATCCCTACTGAAAGCAAAAGAAATAATTTACGTTATCACAAATTATTGCTTAACACTTTCAATTCGACGTTCAGGCATGGAACAGCTTTCCCTCCATCGTTACCAACTTAACTGGGCACATGTCACTCAGAAGTTTTATTCCAGAAGTGCCCACTCGTGCATGGCCTTTAAGTAGGGCTAGGAAAAATTCGCGAGTTCAATGACTTGTAGGCTAGACTCCACAGTCGTGTGTATACTGAAGCCTCAGTTGTTTGTTCATTGGCTGCTGCCCCACAGAGTAGCCAGTGTTACTTCACACCTGGCAGTATGTCACTCGCTACTTGTTTCCTTGCAAGTCTGCTATTGTCTCAGAGTCGTCCAGGGCATGTCTAATAAAGTGCGGTCCAATTGCAACCTCAGCTTCAGTGTTCACGTGTTTGACGTCTATCTTGTCCTGAAATGAACTCGAGAAATGTTCCCATCCCTAGCTATCACGCACGAGCGGTAATCCGGACAGCCAGTTGCTGTAATCGGGGCTCGCATTGCCAAACCCCGGTAAGCAGGAATGCCCTCTACCAGGCAGGGAATCAGGCCATGTTGTGTTATGCGACGCCGATATGAGGGCAATATAGGGAAGCGGAAGGCGTCTGTCTTCATGTGACGCCGGCCCAGATGGACGTCCCAAGAAGGCTGCTGGGCCGACCGCCGTAACTCTACATACTTTGTCAACCTCCGAGTACTCCTCAAGGTGGGACAAGTACCATATACTAACGTGACTCTCAATAAGGTACTTGATGTATATAACTTACCAAAGCTACCCCTAGGGAAATTTCGCGAATTCATTTGAGCACAAGATAGACGTCAAACGCGTGTACAGTGAAGTCACCTTTGCAATTGGAACACATTTCATGACACCTCCTGGGCGACTCTGATCCAATAGCAGACTTGCAAGGAACCACGTATAGAGTGCCATACTGCCACGTGTGGAGTAACATTGGCTACTCTCTGGAGCAGCAGTCAATGAACATCTGAAGGGCCGAGTGAACTCGAGAATTTTTCCTATCCCTACCTATAGCTCTACCCCCACCTGCTCTGCCGGCACGAGGTTCCCCCAAACCTAAACAAGTACTATATAAACCAAGTATAACATTGATATCCTCCAACTTCTCTTCGTGATCTGCTTGAACTATACGCCCCTTAACCCTTTGAGGATTATGCACGTATATTCGGGCTACGTTTATATGGAGATTTCTTTACTGTTGAAGACCAGACCCACAATTTTATAGATTTAATGTTTCGCAGGACTTTGTCGGAAATAAGTAAAAAGAATACAGTTAATAAACAATTTAGCTCCTAAGAATAAAACTGTTATTTTTAATAATTTCTCAAATGAACACGAATTGTAAAACCTGTTACATCTGTCGCGATACTTTAACTGGTGCAGAGCCAAGACGAGTCTTCATTGGTCGACGGCAAGCCAATAATAAACGTTGCAGGGCACAGTAGGCGTGTAAGGTATACCCAGGACCAATAAGAAAATGGTAAGTGTAAATACAGATACTGACGAAACTGTTATTGCTGTGGTGGAGAATGTAGGAAACTCACTTCAACCCATTCATCGATGACAAGAAATTAGTTCCATCCTCAAAGGGTTAAGGGAGTATAGCAGTATTCAAGAACTCTCTGGCGGGGATACTGCGCTGCCTTATCTCGTCGCAGTAGCGTCAAGGCACGTCCTGGTAGTTTCCTGCAGCACCACTTGACCCGGTTTCCAGTTATCGGCTAGCGAGGGAGACAGCTGTAGCCCCAACATGGAGCTGACTGAGCGAAGAGATCTGGGCGTCTCGCAGCAACAGCGAGGTCTTGAGAGCTGATGATCGTGACTGACGTGAGTATGGAGCCGCGCAGGTACGAGAGGGTGGGGGAACGGGAGATACCCGAGAAATCCCGCCAACCAGCGGCATCGTCTCCGGCGCGATTCCCCACGGTCATTGAACCCGGGTTCGCCTTGGTGGGAGGCAAGCAGGTTAACCGCTCAGCAACAGCGGCCCCGATGGAGCTGAGGAATGGGGTCTCACAACCCAATTTTCTTCTAGCTCCGAATTAACACATCGTTGAAACTTAAACCATTTCATGACCATTGTAGACAACCATAAACATGTTCCGCTGGAAGTTTCTGCTTGACCGACACTGTACTCTGAGAGGCTCAGTAGTCAATGATCTTCCCTGTGGGTAACTGACTCCTACACCATGCTACTGTACTATTTTTTGATTGATAAATATCACTGATCACCAAACACAATAACTACAGCTTTTTGGTTGTGATAAAAATGCAATTTCTTTGGTAGCTTAAGTACAGCACGCGTAAAACATTTCTCATTTGCAACAACTAGAATTATAAATTATTACCCAAACATGTTTCTCTTCCATGACATAATTACAGTTTCGAAGTAATTAGTAAATATTTGTGACTATAGAAAATTGTAATATTACGAGTTACATAATATTTTTGTATGGCCTGTTCGCGGTTAGTCAGCTCTTTTGAAATGAACGTTTGAGAAATGCCACAGCTGTCTACCTGCACAACGACTGGCTCGCGCCCAAATTAAGTTGGTAACGATGAAGGGAAAGTATTTCTGTCTTAACCCCTTGGCGTATTATCCCGAGTATACACGTCCACGTCTGACATGTTGCAGAGTAAGTGAAATCATGGTCGTTGCTGTACAATGTCAGAAGCTAGCGCCAATGCAGAACACGCCTGTCTCTAGGCAATACTATTGGCTTCTGTTGGTACTCCAGCTATTCTATGATTGGTTGCTACTTGCGGCATGGATCTACTGGAAACCCTTCCATTGGTCCCAAACTGTAAGCTGTCATGATAAATTTGTTAGTGCCATTCACGCTATAAATTCCCTTTTTCGCAACTTCTGAAATGAGAAATTAATGTGTTCCTTAAGGGGGTGAAAGTTGAATTGAATGTGTTGGTTAAACATATGTGATAATTTGAAATATTTCTTTCAAGTTCTTTTCTTAATGTGCGTAAGTGTAAGGACAAGCAAGTTTGTGAAACATCTCCCTTCTTAGTCATTACACAGTTTCACTTGTTCGACGTACGAATAAAATGGCCAGGCCGATGGCAGTATTAATTTTACATAAGATGGAGAATAAGCAATCGGCATACAAGTTGGTCTTTAAGCAGAACCTTCAAAAGTGTTCGGTTCACCGTTAACAGCCAATGCTTAATATTAATACATTTCAATTGGCAGCTGTAGAAAGGCAGGAACTCGATGATAGTGTTTTTTTTATTATGTTATTTGTGACAATATTTTAAGTTGATAATTCTGATTTCGCGTCCGTACTGCATAAATAAAGCAAATAGCTTAACCTGTACAAAAGCATTTTTTATTCTACTTCACAGAGGCTTAATTAGCTGCAAATTAAATAATCTGATATAGTAAGCGACGCTAAACATTAACCAATTTAGAGTGAGCACACAAATTGATATTTAGCCATAATTCTTCGTTGCGAGATTAAGTAATATATAATTTGGCTAAGTCATTTAGTAACAGCTGTAATGCTTAAAGTTTAACTAATTCATATCATTATCGCTAGGGGCACATGTTTTTGGCGAGAAGATTGTAAGACCAGTTGCACTCCAAAACACCTTAGTTCGTATGCACTTTATTAGTTGGATGATTTTAAATGTCACGTGCCTCAAGTGCTTGCCCGCGAATCATGGACGATCAGTGTCGGAGTACTTTATTCTGATTGGTCCAGTCAAATAAGAACATGTCTTCTCTCACGTAGACGCGCGGCCAAAAATCGAAGTAAGTTTCAGTTGTGGACGTACGACATTGAAGTATGGCATGAGCGTAAATCTTTCCGCGAAAAATGCATAGCCCTAATTATCGCCGAAAACAAAGTCTACAGAGCTTTAGGATAACTATTTCAAACACAAACAAATATATATTTGACGCAAACTTACTCAGCGAATACTGTCAGATTACAATATTTTTCGCTGACCTCACGTCCGTGGGGCAGTCGGTTGGTACGCCGTCGGTCTGGGGTTCTGGGTTCGAATCCCAGGTAAGGCATGGGCGTTAGTTTAAGTTAGGTCATAAGTAGAGATTATGGTTTATTGCCAGAAATAATGTACTGTATTCTAGGATTCAACGCACTGTCCACAAGTCCGCAAGTGTTCTTTCCTGATTGGCTGTAATGCACGTATGAAGCCGCTACTCCATTTCACTGGGCCAATAAGGATTCTGATACTATGAGGCAGAACGTTCGTGATTGGCCTGCAAACAATTAAACCGATTCAAATCCTTGTTCATCCAATCATGAAAGCGTAAAGTAGTTGGTGTTATAGAAGATATGTTGGCTCAAAAATATTCGCGATTTTCCATCATTTCTAGTGATAAGTTAGTTTATAAGCCATCCATTAATAAGCCTTCATGCATAACACTGGGGGATGTTAATAATCCCATTTCAAGTTAATCCATAATCCAATTCAACATTTCCATATATATATATATATATATATATATATATATATATATATATATATATATATATGTATAATATATATTGTGAATCATAAATTTTAACCCTACATTTGAGAAGAAAATGCTTAACATACAAATTGGGAAGATTTCTTAAAGTGGCAGTAATCCTTACGAAATATTACTTTTTGTTTGTAACGGTTATCTCTAAATCAATGCAGTGAGGAGGAATTTCTTTAACATTTAACATTCGTTTTTTGATATTTAAACCCCGTCGCTGCAGGATTCGTGGCCGGAATCTCTAATGTCTCCTGTTATACACTCCGACACATTTTAGCCTGAGGGTAGCAGATTTCTCCATAAATCTAAACGATTACTCCCACCTTGAGCTCTCTGTATTTTCCAAATCCAGAGACAAAAGACGAATGTTTCGATATCTCCGTCTGGAGTACAGTATCTTTAGGATTAGGCGTCCCACCTCCTTTCTATCCCCTCACGGTTTTTCTCATTAATTTGGTTAATGGCATTGGGGAGATTGAAATACAGGACCGGCAGTCAAATAAAATAGTAGGGAATAAGAAATCGAAACAAAGCCTGAGGGGAAAAACAAAACAGGGACGGGAAGAGAATATCTAGTCTCTTAAATTGCATTTCGGTTCTCTTTGTTTTACAATGTGTGCATATCCCTCTGTCCTTCTCTCTCCCATGCTTTATGTGAGTCGGAAGGCGGGCAATACGTTAGTGTTGTTGTGTTGTTGCTAACGTGAAGGAAAATAGAATGGCGAGGGCAGGATTCTTTCCGTCTCTCTCTCTCTCTCTCTTCGTCCCTCTGGAAAGATCCGAAAGGCAATCCGGTGTTCCGTATGCGGGAGGCAAACTCGTAAAAAGTATGTTCTCGCGAACGGACACAAATCGGGAGCTTCTGAAGACCGTGGAACTCAGTTTTTATGGCCTTGGTACTCGTGTGTGCGTTATTTATTCTTCCGTTTGTTTTGTCCGCTCGTTGTGACCCCGTGCAGATGCAAGATATATCGGGCCCACGTGAGTGTATTTAAAAACTTCTTCAGATACCCGAGATAGTAGAGATAGAGACCTGAAGAATTCGTGGATTCATTTTGGGACAAGCTAGAATTCAAAACACATATGTTTATATAACTTTAGCCATTGGTAGGGATAGGAAAATTTCGCGAATTCATTTCAGGACAAGATAGACGGCCAACCCGTGTACACTGAAGTCACCTTTGCAATTGGATCAGAGTTTATTAGACACGCCCTGGACGACTCTGCACCAATAGCAGACTTCCAAGGAAACAAGTAGCGAGTGCCATACTGCCAGGTGTGAGGTAAAACTGACTACTCTGTGAGGTAGCAGCCAATGAACAAACATCTGAGGCTTGATTATACACACGACTGTGGAGTCTAGCCTATAGGTAATTAAACTCGCGAAATTTTCCTAACCCTAGCCATTGGTCCACACGGTCTTTGACGCCTCCTGGAGAACGGTGCCCCAATTGTCCCCTTCCACTGTGACAGCAGACAACCAATGCACAGTTAACATCGGCATATCTGTACATACGACTGTAGAGTCTAGCATGCCGGTCATTTAACTCGAGAATTTTTCAGGTTTCTAAATATAGCACAGTAAAAAAAAATCTAATTTAGCTGAAAATCGATACAGTACAGGTATTTGCAGATTCATTATTAACCCCTTAACATAAATGTTAAGTTTTCATTTCAAATATTTAGAAAAAAAAATACTGTGTGGATAGTACTTATTCAAGTAGCAAACAACATGCAGATAATAGTTGGCCAACTGTTGACACAGATGGTACATGTTCGCCCACACGACTGTTTTCTTATGTGATACACAATATGACTACGTGAACAATAGTAACTGTATTTTCTTGGGAAGTATTTTTGATGTGGGCCATTAAACACAAAATTATTGACAGAATTTAATGTATGGCCCACAAGCAAACATCAGTGAATCACCCACTGGCATCTTAGAACATGTGGAAAACTTGTTGCACGTGTATGCCAAAGAGTATGAAAATTAGATAATTTTTCCATATAAAACCCTCATGTGGTAGACATGTTCAATTCTGATAGTTGGGCATCATTATGTGGCCAATTACGGGCCACTTATCACAAAATTACTGACAGAATTTCATATGTGGCCCACAAGCAAACATCAGTGAAACACCCACAGGCATCTTAGAATATGTAAATAACGTGTGAATGATGTATGCCAAAGAGTACATACCGCCTTTTGTGGTATGCCAACTGTTCCTAATTACCGAGGAAACATGATCAGCAAGCTTATGTTCCATTTACGGCATTCCGACTATATGTTGTGCAGTAGCAAATAGTATATGCGCATTCAAATTATTTTCTTTATTATATATATATATATATATATATGAATTATAATTATCGCGTGATATAGCTAGCAATACTAAAATATAGTTTTTAGACCAGAAACTTGCAAAGCATAACGCGCAAAAACAATTCATTGTTTTGCATTTTTAATTCTACCCGAAAGTAGCCCGAAACTAAAATACTAGACTTTTAAACAAAACACATAAATCCTAGTATTGTCTTGTGATACCAATATTGTCTATATAGTAAAGCTATTAATGCATTGTGTATGTGAAGTAAGTTTCCATATTTACTTAGAGTAGTTGATAGCATACTTGACTGTAGACAAAAGGTTTGTGAGTTCGATTCCAGGTTTCTCAAAGAATTTTACTTATTGTGAAATAAAGCTGAAGATAACACATATGATTATGGTAAATACATACATTTTATTTGGGTCGGCACAATTATTTTTCGATTTTAAAAATGCATGGCAAGCTTCGTCCATGTGAGCCACAAGTGGCCAATAACTGGGCCACAAGTGGCGTACCAACAGTTGGCTAACGACATGCGGTTTACTTACGGCAGGCCAGAAGAAGAGAGCCGGAAGTGGCCCGCTTGTGGTTAACTTACGGGCAACTCTTGTTTTCCTAGACACCAGCCAACAGTTTATCAAGAATAAGTGGCCCGCTTGTGGTTGACTTATGGACAACTCTTGGTTTGCCAGACATCAGCCCACAGTACATCCAGAAATGGCCCGCTTGTGGTTAACTTACGGGCAACTCTTGTTTTCCTAGACACCAGCCAACAGTTCATCAAGAATAAGTGGCCCGCTTGTGGTTGACTTATGGACAACTCTTGGTTTGCCAGACATCAGCCCACAGTACATCCAGAAATGGCCCGCTTGTGGTTAACTTACGGGCAACTCTTGTTTTCCTAGACACCAGCCAACAGTTCATCAAGAATAAGTGGCCCGCTTGTGGTTGACTTATGGACAACTCTTGGTTTGCCAGACATCAGCCCACAGTACATCCAGAAATGGTCCGCTTGTGGTTAACTTACGGGGAACTCTGGTTTTGCCAGACGTCTGCTGACAGTTAAATATCCGTATGTGGCCCATGCGTAAACACATCATACCACAGACACCATTCATCATGTGTGCCACATGCATCTGCGGGTGCATTCCGCTTCTTGAATGCCTGTGGATGCCGCATGTGAGCTGCTTTGTTCACAATCAGATCTGCACACATGGGCCAACTATATTTTGCTACTTGGGTAGTCCATTCACGGTTGTTTCCAACTTTCCTGAAGATCTTCTCTGCATACATGTGAACGTTCCATTTCAGGTGTTGCAAAAAAGGAAACTTATAGTGTGAATACTTCTTACGAATTTCTTATAACTAACACTTTGGAACATATGGAAAGGACTTCAGCACATCCACGGCACAAGAAACCATCAGCTATAAAATAGTTGATACTGGAATCATCACTTCCAACTGACTTGTTGCTAAACGTCTGCATGCAGATGTGAAGAAGTGAACATTCCATTGGCTGTTGCACCTTGCTTACGTCACATCTTCATTTCTCTCGCCCACTCAGAACCCATCAGCGATATCAGCGAATGCCCGTTATTGGCCCGTTGCGTTGAGGGGGCGTGTTCAGATTCAAGTGCACCAATAACACTAACGATACTTGTGCCTGATGTTTTATAATACTCAGTTCTGCACAAAGTGTTTCTGATTTAGACTTTAACTATCATCTTCACTATTGGTTGGAAAGGACAAGACGTTTTAATTTTATTTGATACTTTGTAGTAAGAAATAATTAATAGAGCAGATATAATTGTGATGCTTACTACGAGTGTATTGGCTCGCACAAAAAAGGTTTCATTCGGCCGAACGATATATTTTCATTGACAAATATTTCATTCTATGCTAAAATGAAGCTGGCAGGTGTACAAAATATTTAAACTCACGCAGTGTTAATACATTTTTGCCCAACTGGTGTACAGGTTTAAGACTGGAAGTTAACGATGCATTCAAAAACCATCAGTATGGACACAGGAATTTCACCAAAAGATTGCCACACATGCTAGATTTCAATACACTACGGACGTTCTAGTAGTTTTATTTTCCTTATTGGTGACGTGTCTTTGTGAGAAGACACTTTCTTACCCGACTGGCCAATCAGAATTATGTAACTTCGAAACTATGTGTCTGTGACACTAAGACGCGTAACACGGAAACCATCCAATGACGAAAGTGGAACTAAGCTGAAGTGTTGTGAACACAGACGTAAAAAATTCGCGTTATATTTCGGTGACAAAATAGACTCCACTGCCTTATAAACAAGTGGTCACAGTTCGTGGTTTCATTGACCGCTGCACTGTAGAGGTTAGATATTAGCCGCTTCACCGCTGAACATATATTATTGGCTGCTCAAACGAGTCATCCGAGGCGAGCCAAACATCTTTGGTCAATGGCTGAAGTTGGTCAAACGCACAGTAACTCGGAGTTCAGCCTGTCCTTAAATGATAACTACAGACCCGGAAATTTCGCTGATTCATTCGACAACAAGCTAGACTCCATTATACTGTGTGCACTCGAGCATCAGTTAGTAGTTCGTTGGCTGTTGCTCCAGTTATACACCAGACCAGGTGGCATGGTATTCGGTTCTTATTTCCCTTGCATGTTCGTTATTGGTTTAGAGTCGTTTGGACCTGTCCAATAATCTATGGTCCAATGGAATCACAAACATGTGTGCACACGTGAACGCAGTTTAACTTGCCCTCAGAGGAATCCACGAAATTTCCCGGTATCTAATGATAACGCGAATATTGCAGTTCTCTAGTTATGAAACACAACTGGCCGTGAAATATTTTTCGTGGAAATCCGCGCAGTTAACGCAGCATGCAAACTCGATGGACAACATCCGGACGGATTTCCCTCTGCCCGGACTGTACCGCACGCTTCTGCGCACGCAAAACGATCGGTTAAACCACTTAGCACCTGGGATCCGACCCGTAATTACTACCGCAGCGCGGTTTTAAACAGGACGCGGTTAGTACCCAACAGAGGGACCAGGACGGGAATTTCCGCGCCGATGTACTTCTGCCGGTGGAGAATTGATCCGACGATACGGCTATGTCTCTGTGCCCGCCGTGGGTCATAAAAGTTTAATCCCTTCAATAAAACCCTCCGTCCTTTTCCCAGCACGCAGCATCTGACGGCGTCATAAAGAAGGACGGTAAATGAACCGAAATATTCAACAACGAAGAGGCCGGCGGGGAGTAAAACGAGGCATCCGGGGAATTAGCGACAGGTAAAAGTGAAGCCAACTATGTCTGGAACTATGCTCCACTCCCCCGAGTAACGTCGAGTTACTTTCTCGGAACTGACATGTGAATAGGTTTTTTTTAAAACACCAATTTCGTGTAGTTCGCGAGACGGGAGGCAGTATCGAATTGGCTGTAAAAAAAATAATTGTTCCGCTTCATAATCTCCCGAGTCCCGAGAGGTGTACCAGATGCGCTTTATGTCTGTTGAAACGCGGAAGGTGATCCCGAGGAATGGCGGAAGGTAAATAAATTACGTGCAGTCGCTGTTCCCGCCGTTTAGGCAGGGACTAAAGGGATGAAACGAGAATATCCCGATGAATAGCCAAAGGCGGCTGTCTTACGCTATGGACACTTCTTACCCGGGTGCACAGAATACTTAAGGCGAGAGCATACAGCTGACACTCTAACCCCTTAACATACTATCCCGAGTATACTCATTAACATATGCGTAGGGATAGGAAAAATTAGCGAGTTCAATGACCAGTAGGCTAGACTCCACAATCATGTGTATACTCGAGCCTCAGTTTTTTATTCATTGGCTGCTGCCCCACAGAGAAGCCAGTGTTACTTCACACCTGGCAGTATGGCACTCGCTACTTGTTTCCTTGCAAGTCTCCTATCGGATCAGAGTCGTTCAGGGCGTGTCTAATAAACTGCGATCCAATTGCAAATTCAACTTCAGTGAACACGTGTTTGAGGTCTATCTTGTCCTTAAATGAACTCGCGAAATGTTCCTATCCCTAAATATGCGGTACTTCCAAATAGGTAAAATCATGGTTAGAAACATGAAGAATTCGCGAATTCATTTTGAGACACGCTAGAATTCAAAACACGGCGTTTGAAACCTCCTGGAGAACCCTGGCCCAATCGTCGCCTTCCACTGTGACAGCAGACAACCAATGTACAGTTAATATCGGCATGTCTGTACATATGACTGTAGAATCCAGCCTATAGGTAATTGAACTCGCGGATATTCCAGGTTTCTAGTCATGGTCGGAGCTGTACTGGTTCAAGATCTAGCGCCATTGCAGACAGCGTATTTTCATTGGTTAATGCTACTGGCTGCTGATGGCACGCTGATATTTGTTATTGGTTGCAGCCAGTGTCGTAGACCATTGAAAATGTTTTCATAGTGACCACCTTTTAAGTTATTACTTGAAATGAAGAACTAATGTATAAGTTAAGGGGTTAAATGTGTTCGTGCGTGTTTGAAAATAAATTGTCTTGGACGAAACTTTTCAACGTGCCCCCAACAAGCGTACCTATGAAAAGAAAATACATTCCAGACGATGATGGAATGGCACGTTCAAGACACATGCCCTCCAACATTGCTACAAACTGTTTTTATTTTTTCAGGCTGCTGTATCTTAAAATTTAGCAACCAGGTACATGCGAAACGACTGTAAAGGCTGTTCACGACAAAGTTTGTACTCAACCTTATAGGCCGTTCGCGGTAAAGTGAGCACTTTTAATGCCCTAGTTACGTTTTTATTTCAGCCATATTGTATCCTTTAACCACATTTTATAATATATATTCCCATGCAAGTAGTAAACAGTGTGTATATTCCACCGCACTCGAAAGTTAACGTCTAAGGCGAAAATAAAATTCATTTATTAACTATTATTCCAAATGGGAGGGCTTTCCAAAGAGCTCACTTTACCGTGAATAGCTTATAGGAAGCAGTCACTGCTCCTACCTGCATATCAGTGGCTTGTAGTGAGTTTTCTTTTTTTTACAGGGAAAGCAATATATTCGCCCCACGTATTTGAGGGTTTTAGATAACATTTAGTTAAACGCCATTAAATTATGGTACATTACACACTTTACAATACAATAAATGGTTTAAATAAGCAGGGCTGTGGTAACATTTTCAATTTCTACTAACAAATGCAACTTCCAACTTTCCGTACCCTCCACGTGTATTTACCGTTTTGTAACACCTAACGTTAGTTATAAAAACGGGAACGTAATGAATGTAATAACAATTAAACTGAATATTATGTAGAGAGCATATTACCAACTATAAGAAAACTCCCGTTTTCCCGAACACTTTCATCCACTTCCCAAGGGAAAATGCAGGACTGAAGGACGTAAACAGAACGCCTGCGTACCCTGCCCGTGTTGCTGCTTGCGAGTTCGATTCATCGCTAGTCGCTCTCGTTTGTGGAAATAAATACTAGATAGCAGCACGGTGCGTTTACACGGAAACCCTGTTTCTTGAATCGGAAACGGGAAACTTAGAATTAAATGTGTTTAAAGTTAAGGCGAAACTATAAAGGGTCAAACATTTACAATATGTACAGTATAAACATTTCTTAAATTGCGTCTGTGGAATAAACGCCATTGCTGTGTATGTCTATATATATACACACACAGCAATAGCGTTTATTATTCCACAGACGCAAGTTAAGAAATGCTTATCCTATATATATATATATATAATTTTTCAGATCTCTACTCATCTGCAGTCTATGTTGGCACTGCGAACACGACCGTAAGTAAGAACAAGCAAAATTCGCATTATTATTTGGAACCAGGCTAAACTCCACAGTACTATATACACTCGAGCCGGCGTCATTTTTCCGTTGACTGCTGTATAGCTGTGAAGACACACCCTTTTTGACTGAACTGCATGTGATTGGAACACACAGTTGTGAAACGTTCATTTCATTTTTAGGCGCAGACTTACCCACAGCGTGTCGAATAAAGTATGGGCCAATTACAAACATGTTGCAAAGGTACACGTGTTTGAAGTTTAACTTGTCCTCAAATACTAACGCAAATTTTGCAGGTCTCTAACCATAAGGTATTCCCGCACTTGCAGCAGAGTAGTATGCCCGAGCTCGCTGGAGCGGAGCTACTTTGAGTATATTTTCTTGGCGCAACTTTATAATTAGCCTTTGATTAATTGCCTCTCGGCCGGTGGGAAATGAAACAGTTCTAAACTAGGCCAGGATTGAACTCCTGCCAGGAGGACGAGTGTGCTACTCGCCAGTCACGGTAGTGAGCGCAAGTTTTACAACACTTCGACTACAAGCAACGGTTTATGTCCTCCTGTAATGTTAGAAACTAACTTCTTGTTTTGTTGATTCGATGGCAGTTGAAGCTGTGAAGTATCGCTTCCATCTTTAACCCTTCGAGGATGGTATAAATTTCTTGCCATCGAAGACAAGGTTGAAGTGAGTTGCCTATATCCTCCACCACAGCAATAACATCGTTGGTATCTGTATTTACACTTACCATTGTCCTATTGGTCCTGACACGCCTGCCGTACTCTACAACGTTTATTACTGGCTGGCCGTTGGCCAATGAAGTCACGTCTCGGCTCTGCACCAGTTAAAGTGTCGCGACATATGTAACAGATTTGAGAAATTATTAAAAATAACACTTTTATTGTTAAGAGCTGAATTGTTGATTAATTGTATTTTTTTTTGTTACGTATTTCCGACAAAGTCCTGCGAAACATTGAAACTATAAAATTGTGGGTATGGTCTTCAACAGTAAATAAATTTCCATATAAACGTTATCCTGAATATATACGTGCATACTCCTCAAAGGGTTAACCCCTTAATTCCCACAATAATTTGTAATTTCTGGTAATGAAAATTATTAATAATTTGTTGCGTGCTGTACTTGCGGTACCAAAGAACTTGTTTCGCTATCGCAAACAGTAAGCTTCAGTCTTTGCGCTCGGTGATCAGTAATATGAACAAGTCATAATTAGGGATAGGAACATTTCGCGAGCTCATTTCAGGACAAGATAGACGTCAAACACGTGTACACTGAAGTTGACTTTGCAATTGGATCGCAGTTTATTAGACACGCCCTGGACGACTCTGAGACAATAGCATACTTGCAAGGAAACAAGTAGCGAGTGCCATACTGCCAGGTGTGGAGTAATACTGGCTACTCTATGGGGCAGCAACCAATGAACAAACATCTGAGGCTCGAGTGTACACATGACTGTGGAGTCTAGCCTACAGGTCATTGAACTCGCGAATTTTTCCTATCCCTAGTCATAAATAGACATGAAGGTTTATCGCGGGAAAAGTTGGCAGTGTGCCAGGATTCAACATACTATACACATGTCTGACGTTTTCTTTCCTTATTGGTGGTCATGCGTGTATGAAGCTACGTCATTTCACTGGGCCAATGAGGATTTTGATACTCTATAGTTGAATGTTTGTGATTTGTCCGCGAACAACTTAGAAGAGAAAAATTCTTGTTCAGCGAATCATAAATAAATAAACTAGCTAGAGTGTTATCAATGATACGGTGGCTCAGCAAATTTTTGCTGTTTCCCATTATCTCTAGTCAAAAGTACGGGAAGTGAAATATCACGAAAAGATCGATTAGGTTAGAACGAAGCTTGACATCGGGACTGTCGTTCACCTAGAATTCGGTCACTATAACCCCCCCCCCCCCCCATAACTCACCCACACACCGAGATGCACACAAACAACTGTATTAAGCCGTACGTCTGCATTCCTTGGTGCAATAAGCGAAGCTGTGTGCGATATCGTTCGCACGCAGAACTCTGCAGATTAACCGAACTATATCAATAAAAAGACGGCTAAAGAATCCTGTTCTTTCGCCGGCATTGTGTTCTCTACAGGACAGTGGATTTACTACAGAGAATAAATGCTGTACATACCTAATTCATAGAGACACCCGAATATCGAGGAAATATTTCCGATCTTGTTAGATTTCAAGACCCTACGAGCATATCAGCACTTTTTTTTTTTTTTTTTGCTTATTGGCTGCGAGTTTTTGTGGGAAGACATTTTCTTACTCGACTGGCCAATCAGAATTAGGTTACTCTGAAACTGTAGGTCTGCGATCCATGAGCAGGCGTCTCAGACAGGTAACACGGAATACAGCCAATCACGAACGTGGATCTGAGCTAAAGTGTTATGAAAGACAGCATGTAATTAAATCTTTTAGCGATAATCGGGTGTCCCCAGGAATACCTGTACTAAGTTCAAGCAGTTTAAAGAACACGTACAAAACATAATCGACAGCGAATAGTAATGAAAGACATGTTCTTTGTTCTAACATCTTGTCAAAAGCGTAATAGTTAACTGTTCCCCTCTAGAATTGTTTTATTTCTTATTGAATAGTGATAGAAAGATAGTTAGTCGGATAAAAATTACATTTATAGCGTCGGAAGATCAACAGATTGTCATTTCTCATTCTTTTTTTAAAGCTTTCATGCCCACTGTAAACAATTGTCAAAATGTTGTCCAGGAAGGTTACATTCGATCAGTACTGTACTCTGCGAGGCTCAGTGTCCAATGATCTTCCATGTGGGTAACTGATTACTAGAGACCTGAAAAATTCGCGAGTTGAATGAACTGCAGGCTAGACTCTACAGGGCAAATTCTTTGCCAGCTTAGACAGCACGCATCAAAAGTATTTTAATTTGCAACACCAGAAATTATTTAAAAAGATTTAGGAATGAAATGTTTAAGCGTCTTAGATTGAAACATGCCACCGCGTAAGTTACACAGGTACAAGAGCACTGCACGCCAGATCCTAACATTGCGCTTAAGGCGCTTCAACACTATCAAAGTTCACTTCGAAGTTTTCTTCAAATTGATTTAATTTGATTAAATTAATGCCGTGTGACGTTACTCCGACGTCAAAACCGAGATCATTTCGTTTTTAAAACCAATGAATGACTCTTAATTCCTTGAAAGATTTTCGTTTAGAACATGTGCTATATTTTCTCGGACCCAATTTTTTAAATAGCACTTAGAATTACTAAAACAAAATATAAAATGTGCAGTGTCTAAATACAGCAATTTATGAGTTTTTAAGCTAAAAGATTATTTTCATACCCATACGTATTTCATGCAAAGAAAATACGTCATCTTAGAATGAAATGTTCGTTTTGAGTTTGACAAATATTTTCGCATAATGTAAAGCTTGTAGAGGTTTGGAAAAAAAATGACTGAACTTAAATATAATGTTGATTTGATGAGCGTGGCAATGTAGCCTTTATCCCACCTGCGCTTCTCGACCTGAAGACGCGGGGAGGTAGGTGGGCTGCTCTAGCCGTATACACACCTGAACAATTCGCCAGTTCACTGACCTCTAGGCTATACTCCATTGTGGTATGTGTAATAATGCAAATGTCACTGTTCGTTGGTTGCTTGTTGTATTAGCAGGAGACGGCGATTGGTTCAGTATTCTATTGTCTGTTTATTACAGCCTCTGTGTTGTTCAGGAGGTGTAAACTAACGGGTGGGCCAATAGCACGCGCAATAGAAACCTACGAGGTTTTGGATTCTAGCTTGTCCCGAAATGAAACAGCGAATTTGTTCAGGTCTCTACATATAGTCTATTCGCGGTTTCTTGACACGTTTTTTAATCAAACCTTTGCGAAATCACTAAATGGCGTGCTCCGTCGTTTCATAAATATGTCATGCATTAGAAGCGTTTTATTCGTCTGTCAACAAAAAAGTTCCTAATTTTGGTTGAAATGAAATTCTTACGTACATTTCATCTATAAACTTTAATATTCCATTTTGTAATTAATATAAATAAAAACAGAGAAAAATATTCGTGTTTGTAATGTCTAGTAAGAAATAATTCTTATGGAAAATATTATTACACTGAGTGTGCACGAATTCGGTACGTCGACTCTTTTGGTGTAATTTCCTGTACTTGGTTAAGCTTTGTTTGCACGAGGCGGAGGGATATCCTCGAAGTACCACTTCAGCAGGGCTTCAGAAAAGTTGGGTGTATCCGTGAATGGATTATATCTAGGGACAGCAAAATATCGTGTTTTAAACAACCCATATGCTAGGATCCGCTGTCCTATATATAATATCACTCGAATTTCGCGAAATTTCCATATTCTGCGGACGCTCCAGCGGTTTTATTTTCCATATTGGCAGCGTGGTTCTTAGGAAGGAATTTTCCGAGTTGACTGGCCAATCAGAGTTAGGTAACTTCAGTTCAGTACGTCTGTGATTCGCGCGCAGACACCTAAGGAGGGTAACACGGGGACCAGCCAATCGCGAAACAGGATCTCAACTAAAGCGTTATGAAGCACAACCGTTCGTGAAATATTTTCGCGAAATTCGGGTGTCCCTACGCTAGGCTATGTATCTTCAGGCCTCAGCTTTGTGTTCATTGACTGCTTTTCCACTAGGGACCCATTTTGACCTCAGGCCAGGTAGTATGTTGTTTCGTTACATGTCTGTATTGGCTCGGAGTTCACCTGGGCGTGTCTGATTAACCATTTAGGAAGGCACACATTTACTGTCACTGAAGACAAGGTTGAAGTGAGCTGCCTATATTCTCCACTGCACCAATAGCAGCTGTGTTGGCCTCTGTATTTATAATTACCTTCTTCCTATTGGTCCTGGTCACATAAGACACATCTACTGTACTCTGCTACGTTTATTGTTGGCTGTACACCAGCCAATGGAGTTGCTCGCTGACTATGTGCCAGTCAATGTATCGTGACTGATGTAACATGTTTCACAATCCGTCGTGTTCATTAGATAAATTATTTAAATGAACAGTTCTGTTATTACGAATTGAAATTGTGACTAGTTGTAATACTTTACTTAGATTCCTATAGAGTCCAGCGAAACAGTAAAGACATAGAAGTGTGAGATTTTTTATTCAAAATCAAAGAAATTTCCAAGTAAACGTTGTCCGATTATTAGGGATAGGAAAAATTCGCGAGTTCAGTGACATGTAGGCTAGACTCCACAGTCATGTGTATACTGGAGCCTCAGATGTTTGTTCATTGGCTGCTGCCTTATAGAGTAGCCAGTGTTACTACACACCTGGCAGTATGGCACTCGCTACTTGTTACCTTGCAAGTCTGCTATTGGTTCAGAGTCGTCCACGGCGTGTCTAATAAACTGCGGTCCAATTGCAAAGTCAACTTCAGTGTACACGTGTTTGACGTCTATCTTGTCCTGAAATGAACTTATGAAATGTTCCTATCCCTAACTGTACATGATTGAAACATTCAATTGGCTAAATTTTTCAGTTGGAAAAGTAATTTTTCACTAGTGGCAACGTTTTTGTAATGCCCTGAAAAAAAAAAAAAAAAAAAAAAAAAAAAAAAAAAAAAAAAAAAAAAAAAAAAAAGTGTTCCACGCTTTTGTGAACCGCACTGGTGCGACGATAGTCCTCGAGGTGTGAAATCTGGCAAAAAGACAGAACTGATAATGTTTCACAATTATCCTCCGATGTGACACAGTTTATTACAACAGAGACTGTACCTAAGTAGTTTCAAGAGCATTTCACTTTCAGAGGTCTCGCCAGCTTTTATAAACTTTCTGTGCACGATCAGGTAACGTAAAGTTGAACTCATCTTCGTGCAAGGTTTGTATTCTCAAGTTCGTCAAATCAGTAATGCTCCCACTTTATTTAACCAATTAGGTATACGGTAATTACTAGAAACAAGAGAAATTCGCGAGTTCAGTGACCTGTAGGCTAATTCACAGTCTTATATATTTTGTCATAGAGATTGGTTGATTGTTGTTTGTAGTAAAATGCGGTGGTTGGGCGCACAATTTATTGCATGATTGTTATTGGCTCCAGGAGGTGTTAAACAACACGTCGACCAATTATTAAAGTAACATGGACGTACATGTGTGTGAATTCCAACTTGTCTGGAAATGAACCCGCGGAATTCTCGGGTCTCCCCTTACGACATGTTTCAAAAGTTATTCATGTTTATTCAAGTCAAATATTTGTGTTTACTCTAAGTACGAAAATAATAGCAGTATGACGCTAATATCCTAAAATCATATGAAGCTTTGTGCTATGCCTTAATATCACCAAATTTGCTATTTTATTGCAAGCACTCAAACTTTTTAAAAATGGGATTTCTCTTTTTGGATGCAGTACTGCCCCTAAAAAAAAGATCGAATAAGGGTCCCTTTAAAGTACCGATCTCCACTGTGCATTAAATAGTTTTGGTTCGCTATTACCGCACAGACATTTAATATTTGCAGGATGTTATGTAGTATCAATTGTATATGGGGCATGACGGGGGTGGAATGTGGCTCATAATGGAGAACGGGTTACTACACCGTTGTGTCCAACTCAATTATGCCCCACTAACCGTGTTTCCGAACAAAAGGAGCACACAATCTCAGTACATTAATGGAATAATAACACAGTAAATGCGAAGAAGAAATGATATAAGAATAAGTACTTAAATTAACTTTAAGTCATCCAGAATATTGTAACCCAATAGCTTGTTAACAACTTTCCATTCTACAAGGTCGAAAGTCCCCAAAATGGCTGGCCCAGCCTCGCGCGTTCTATCTCCACCAGGAGAAGAAGTTCACGGCCGGTCCGATAGATTGCAGCACTTATCAGTCTAGATATTTCGGTGTCCCGTTTGAACTGGATACCCCATTATGTCCCATGTTTCCCTAGTAAGAAACACAGAAACTGTATGTTATTAAAATTTCTGCTAAGCCAAACAAAATATTTTCTCACGAAAAATGCGGTTTTCTTTAACAGTTCTTTTGCTGTTCCAAGAAACTCTTCGTCAGGGAGCATAAAATATAAATAAACTTATTCCCTGCCATATTCACTCTTTAATGGGCTCTACTATACTCAGTATTTACGATATTACACACGAGATTACAAGTAATAATTTTTTATAATGTTCATTTCTAAACTGCTTACAGAGTCGTTAACCTCTGTTATATATATCGTGTTCTTCGTTTTCTATATACAAACATAATTTTGCGCCATAGAGACAACCAAGCATGTTTGTAAGTGTAAAGGGGATTAAATATGACCGCCCTTAAGCCAAAATGACCAATAAAATTCGAGATATGCACAGTTTCGTTCGATGCTTGGGAAAGTGTTACCCATCATTTATTTTGAAGGCGATACTCCTCGCCTTTTTACTGCATATACTTATGACAACAACTTGGCTTTACGCCCTGTGATATATCTCAAATACCGCCATAACACCATTCCTAGAAAGGAAAAAATAGTAGACATGTCGATACACTTTGAGCCAATAAATTGTTGACAAACCTCAATTTTCTAAAAGAACTATTTTCTTAGTACAAAATATCCCCTTCCTTTTATAGTTTTCCTAGAATGTTATAAACAATTTTTTATTTTAGAGCTTTATTGATGTGCTGCGTGAACAAGAAATTGAGTTTGTAAGTTTCTACGGCTTTGGATATTTTGCAAGTACGGTGCCGTTAAATTTCAGTTTTTAACTCGTCTATAAGGGAAGTACTAACGAGCTAATTGAAAAAATTTGAAAATTTCTCTTCTTTTAAATAAAAGATAAAATTTGAAATTAGCCAGAAAAAAGAACACCTTAGAAATACACAACAGGTGTTGAATTCATAATTGAGGACATTGACCAAATGAAGCGTCTCTCCCATGGACACAGAGCTGGATCTGCCTTTATTTTCCACTTAATTTGAGGCGGATGCTTTTCCATAACATTTTCTAATGGTTGCTCACAATAAAATGAGCACTTTTGAAATCAACCATAGAAATATGTCACTGACCCGGCATGCAAATATTTTATCGGGCGCACTGAGTGACATCTGCACAGTAAAGTTGGTAACGAACGAGGGAAAGTAGTTCCATATCTTACCGTCAAATTAAAGGTTTTATTTCTTTCGCTTTCTGTTTTGTTTCTGACGGGGCGAAATGTAAAAATGTGCGGATTTGTGAAATTTTACTTTTATAATAATTTCTCAGTTTCACTTTACCCACGCGTGAATAAAGTGATGAGGGCCACGGCAACGTTAATTTTACAAAAGGCGGAGGAATACACGACCTGTATACAAGTACATCTTAAGTAGGGCTTTCGAAGTTATTAGAGTATACGATAATGAAAAAGTCTTCAATTTTACTTTTTAATTCTTCCCGGAACCAGGGCCGCTGTGGCCGACCGGTTAGCGTGCTCGCCTCCCACCGAGGCGAACCGGGTTCAATCCGCGGCTGGGCCATCCCCCGGACTTCGACATGCGGGAGTCGTGCCGGATAATGTTGCTGGTCGGCGGGTTGGTAAAGACTGTTCACGGTAAACTGAGCACTTTTGAAAGCCCTGCTTAGGATCTACTAGCATGCACGTTGTGTACCTTCCGACATACGTAAAATTAACACTCGCATGGGCCTCATAATTTATTCAGGCGTCGGTCAAGTGAAACTGTGAAATTATTAGAAGAGTAAATATTTTACAACGGAATAAATAGTTTAAGTTATGTCACCAATGGTTACCTAAGACTTCCAATTCGACGTTAAGATATGGAACTACTTTCCCTTCATAGTTACCAACTTTACTGGGTGCATGCCACTCTGTGCACCCATTAAAATATATGCAGATAGGAGCAGTTACTTTCTTCTAAGGTTCATATCAATAGTGCTCACTTTACCGTGAACAGCCTATAAGTACCTACCCCTGAGTGGCGAACTGCCTCCCAGCGCATGTTGTCGGCTAGTGGCGCCGTATCGCTGGCGTGTGTGGCTGGAGTTCGCGCTGTAAGTTGATGTTTCACATCTGTATGTGTCAGTACTCTGTGCTCGATGGGTGGCTGCAGATTGAAAGACTGGATGCTAGGCGAGTACTCTGCGTTGGCGCGTGTCTTGCATTTTCTTGCGTCACTTGAAGAGCTTTGGGCCTGCCGCTCTTAATATTGACGTCTTGAGAGCCGATGGGGGTGAAGCGAGGTGAGTATGGAACCGCGGCGGAATGAATGGGTGGGGGAAACGCGATATCCCCGAGAAAACCCACCGACCAGCGTCATCGTTCGGCACGATACTATCATGTGACAATCCGGGAGCTACTCCACCAGAAATCGAACCCTTTTCGCCTAGGTGGGAGGACAGTAGTCTAACCACTAGACCACCACGGCCCCACGCGCATACACAACTAAATACATATGAGCGACTTGTAAACTACCCCCACGTAAAAGTTACATCCTACGCTGAATGACCATCGAACAAACATACCCACGCAACACGACGTGTTCTCTGTAACCGTCGTCCCACCGAAGAAAAAGTGGGGGGGCGGGGGGGGAGTCGGGTAGTTCATTGCTCTCGTGAGGGTTTATCCGACAGTCGTATCTGAACTGTTCGAATGAATCCCGCCAAACAAACAAAGAAAAAAAAAAACGCTTCCCTCCTTTTCGCACAATACGTTTTCATTCCCTGTGACGACGTAAATCAGAATTTTTTTTTATCATGGCCGGCGAAAACCAATATTTCCGATTCAACTGAGAATTACTTTTGCTCGTAGATAATGCAGCGTTCTGAAAAATGATTTAGGGGAAGGGTTTAGGGGGTGGAGTACCACATGAGTGAAAAGGATGTGCTGTTTGAACTGCCAACATGCTGGCGAAGAGAACAGGAATACCGCAGCGCTGTTGTGGGAAAATTCTACACGCACTAAATTGTTAATATATTTATATTATTTTCTTCTCACTGTTTTGGCACTTCAATGGCTTGATTCGGGTGTCCTTATCACACCGATACCGACATTATCAACATGAT
The DNA here is from genome assembly GCA_029891345.1 of Dryococelus australis. Taxonomy (NCBI): domain Eukaryota; kingdom Metazoa; phylum Arthropoda; class Insecta; order Phasmatodea; family Phasmatidae; genus Dryococelus; species Dryococelus australis. The sequence goes on along the minus strand of CM057004.1, from coordinate 112,752,832 downwards.
TCTAAACGAAACAAAATGTTGATATCTAGAGCTAGTGTTTTTTCGCGAATAAATTTAAGTACGCGCTAGACTCCAATACTATCAGCACCCAACAGCAGTTTGTCTTTTGTCATTGGCAGAGACCTGCAAAATTCGCATTATTATTTGGGGACACTTTAAACTTTAAACACGTTTACCTTTGCAATACGTTTCTCATTGGACCACACTTTATCTGACACGCCCTGGGTAACTCTGCCCCAATAAATGAACACTTCACAATTGTGTGCTCCAATCACGTGCAGTTCAGTTAGAATTGGCATGGCTTCACATATATACTGTAGCCAATGGGAAAACGACGTAGGATTCGGTCTATACAGTACTGTGAAGTTCAGCCTGATTGCAAATAATAACTCGAATTTTGCATGTGTCTAGTCATTAGTTGCTGTCTGCTTGAGGAGGCGTTATCATATTTGACCTGGCCACTCAGAATTTGGTAACATCGGCATGGTTCTTCCGTGATTCGTGTGCAAGCTGTTAATAAGCGCCAGCAAGTAATTCAGTCATTCAAGATATGTAAACGACCCTAGAGTGTTTTGAAATATAGCTTGTCTTAAAATATTTTCGCGAAATTGCACCACCCCTATTGATAGGGATAGGAACATTTCGCGAGTTCATTTCAGGACAAGACAGACGTCAAACACGTGTAAGCTGAAGTTGACTTAGCAATTGGATCGCAGTTTATTAGACACGCCCTGGACGACTCTGAGCCAATAGCATACTTGCAAGGAAACAAGTAGCGAGTGCCATACTGCCAGGTGTGGAGTAACACTGGCTACTCTATGGGGCAGCAGCCAATGAACAAACATCTGAGGCTCCAGTATACATATTACTGTGGAGTCTAGCCTACAGGTAATTGAAATTGTGAATTTTTCCTATCCCTACCTATTGATATCACACAGACGCTCCGAACAGCCAACACGTCGTCCAGAGCGCAAGATGGCGTCTACCTCTGTCACCCGGGCGTCTTGCCCGGGTGACAGAGGTAGACGCCATCCCACACTGGTGCAAATCTCAGTTCGACAACAAAGGCCCAAGGTGCGCGATTTTTTTCAGTCTCGTACGCTACGACGGGGTAAATGGTTGACGGGGAGATTTGAGTAAAGCCGATTACGGAATAGCTGCAAGCTGACGAAGGATACGATTCCGGGTGACATAACGTTTTCGTTCCCGGGGGAGGGGAGTCCGGAATTCATCCCTCCCCACGTCCCCTCGTATTGTACGCGTTGCCTTCGCCGCGTTTGGAAACACCGTCAGATAAGGCGAAGGCTATTCTCCTCGCAGCCCACTCTCGCGCAGTCTTTACAATGGAGTCTTTCCTCGCGTTTCGTAGAACGCCCGGGGAATACATTGCATGCGCGGCAATTCAAACAGTTTCCTCTTGTTGTTGAACTGCTACCGAGTTTGGTCCCTTTCAGCCAATTCTCCTCGTTACCAGCCTTGGAAGTACTGCAGAGACAAGACCAGTAGTGCCCAGCCTTATTACACTTATCGCCACAAAGGACGGATTTCCTAATATTCTACATACTGTACACTAGGGCTGTTCGATATCACAATAATTTACTATCGATATTTTTCCGAACAGTTACTCGGTATTTTCGATACGTCGATAATACCCAAATCATCGATGATACCGAAATTATCGGCAATACCAAAATAACCAGTAATATCAAAATTATGTATAATACCAAAATTGCCGATAACACCAAATTTCTACAATACCGAAAATTCCGATGATACCGAAGATTTTGATGATACCGAAAATATCAATAGTATCAAGACATCGATATATTGTTCGATAAATCTTTTTAATACTTTAATTACCTATATATCGATATTTCTATCAGCCCTGCTGTACACATGTCCGGCAGTTTTCGTTCCTTATTGGTACAGAGCTGCAAAATTCGCGTTATTATTATAGAACACGTTAAATTTCCAACACGTGTACCTTGGCAACATGTTTGTAATTGAACCGTACTTTATTTGACACGCCCTGGGTAACTCTACGCCTATAAATGAACAGTGTGCTCCAATCACATGCAGTTCAGTCGAAAAGGGAGTGGCTTCAAGGCTATACAGCAGCCAACGGAAAAACGACGGCGGCTCGAGTGTATACAGTACTGTAGAGTTCAGTCTGGTTCCAAATTATAACGTGAATTTTGCACATCCTTACTTATTGGCTGTCATGCATGTATGAAGCTCCTACCCCTTTTTACTGTACCAATGAGCATTTTGAACCTATGGGGCAGAACATTCGTCTGCAAACAACTTAGCAGGGTAAAAAAAACCTTGTTAATCCAATCACAAAATTATAAACTAGTTAGAGTGCTATAAAAGATATGCTGGCTCAGAAAATTTTCTCTATTTCCTACCATCGCTATCTATGCCGTGTATACACGTTCCCGTTTGACATGTTGCAGAGTACGTGAAATGATGGTCGTTGCTGTACAATGTCCGAAATTAGAGCCAATGCAGAAATAGCCTTTCCCTCGGCAATGCTATTGGCTGATGTAGGTACACGAGCTATTTTATTATTGGTTGTTTCTTGTGCCATTGATATACTGAAAACCTTCCACGGGTTCCGAATTAAGCTGTTATGAAAAATTCGCATTAATTACGCCATACATTCACTTTTTTTGCAACATCTGAAATGAAAGATTGACACCTTGAGTGTGGACGACGTTATATTACATCATATGAGTTTTACCGAGTTGTGTAGAGTTCGCCTAAACATTATGTCGCCCGTATTCTTTGAGGACACTGGTGACCAAATAATACTTCACCAGCAAGCAACCTCCCTAAGGTTCTCCGCAGCATCATATTACGTCAGCAACATTCGAAGTGTAAATTACCCAAACGACAAGTTGGATTGCATTATTATCTATCGCAGGAATGAACATTTGATTATGGCACTTTCAACTCGGCGTTATATTGGCAGAGAGCCGGCTAGTACCGAACGGTGATGTGCCAATAAGTAGGGCGGTTGTAATTTGCAACACAGAGACCAAAAGAACTGATTGTCACTCAGCCGTGAATATAGGAGACTCCCTTCTACCTTGCCTTAATTTTCTGTCAATACGTATCGCACTCAATGTGTTACTGTGTTCATTAAGGTGTTAAACGTGTAACGTCAGCTGGTCTAATTATCTCATATGCCCGATCAGTCGAGACTTGTGAAATTCACGTTTATTTGGCAACAAGCTAGACTTCACTGCCCTATACCTATTTACTCGAGCGCGATTCCTGATTTCATTGGCTACTGGCGGTAATACGGTCTCATTACTGGAGATTGTTGGCTGTACTGATGAGCTTTTACTATTGGCTTAAAGTGTTCTTCAGACGTGCCACGCGAAATTTTGCCCAATGCAAGAAGTCAAATAAGCATACAGCAGCTTGGAGTTCAGTCTCCAGCCACGTAATAACACTAATTATTAGGGTCACCCGTTTTCAGCAAAAATAATTCAGGACTACTTACACTCCAAAACACTATAGCTCAGATCCACTTTCGTGATTGAATGATTTTAACTGTCACGCACTGCAGGTGTCTACCCGCGAATCACGGACACTCGTCGGAGTTACGCAATTGTGATTGGCCCAGTCAGGTAAGGAACTGCCTCCCGACGAAGACACGTGGCCAATAACCAAAGGAAAACTTCACGTACGCCATAAGACATTAGAATCTAGCCTTCGTGTATATATTTTTGCGAGAAACAGGCGGCGCTACTAATTATGCATAAAGACCTGAAAAATTCTCGGATTCATTTCGAGACAAGTTGGAATTCACAAACTTTTACGTTCATATTACTATTGCAATTGATCGGTGCATTGTTTGACACCTCCTGGAGGCAAATGAGCCAATAACAATCATCCTTGTACTGCCACAACAAGCGACCAATGAACAGTTTATATCAGCATGAGTGTATATAGGACTGTGAAATCAAGCCTACAGGTCATTGAACTCGCGAATTCTTCAGGCCTCTACACTTAAAAAAAAACTTCATGTAAAATTCCCTTACATGTAAGGAAAGGCCTCTACGTGTAAAGTAAAATTACCTGTTAAATATAGAGTAAATTTACATAACAAGTGAAGTGCTATTCCCTAATTGTACGGGAAAAGTACCTGACAAAAGTGGGTGGCAAATACCAAACAAGTAAGGGAAAATGAACTACAATGTATAATAAAATTATGTTTAAAATTATTACCGAGTATCAGTACTGTTAATTATTTTATTATCTATATAATCTGACGAATAGTAACGGAAACCTCAACACTATAATCCTCGACACTTGCTGGTTGGTGGGCGCGAAACATGGTCCTCTAACACGATAGGCCGATGCGCTATACAGCATCAGTGATAGAGGATTGTTTCTTCCGCCCGTCCCCCCCCCCCTCTCTAATCTGTTCAGAATGCTGAAGAGATGCACGCGTCGTAAGGTAATTTTCTCATCCATGTGTGGGATTTTCCACTTCCATGTAAGAAAATTTTACTCCAGAGTGCGGTAGTTTTACCTTACCTGTAAGGAAAACTATGTTTCCCCCACAGGTTTGCGAATACTACGTAACACTTGTCAGGTAATTTCCCCGTTATTTTTTACAGTGTGATTATACAAGACCTCCGAACCCCTCATATGCCACCGAATGGTGGTCGTGTCGTGAGACCAGAAGCCGGAGTTTGCATAGCTCACTGGAGACTTGCTTAAAACAAATGATTGCGTTTACGGCGGGGCCAGGGGTTATAAACTCAATTGGACTATATGAAACCTATATTTATAGTTCCTAGTGCTTTCGCTGCGCGCTGGTGTTGCAGTGCCGGAAGCCAGAAAGAGAGGATGTGATTTTTATATCGCGAAAAGGAAATGTACTGGATGGGACGCCATGTTGATTGTTTGGTTTGGTGAGTTTCGTGTGTTCGGGTTAATTTCGATTCAATCAGGATGCCTAATTGGAAATGCTGTGTTCATGGCCGTGTTAATGTCACTGTAACAGTAAGAGACAGTTTCTCAGTATATGAGGAATGTTTATTTCGCAAATGGGTTGAAGAGAGTGGTGGATGAGAATCAGGTTGGATTGAACAATAATATACAATATATAATATACAATAATAATATTGTACTTGTAACTTTTCCAACGATTGCAGAGGGTTTGGGACGAAGAAACTTAACGGGCTTTCTTTGCCAACACTACATCTGAAAAGTAAGTGTATTGTACATTTTATTTACGTTTCGAAGATATCTTTCTTTAAGGTGGAGTGCTAGTTAGAGTTTTGTTGGCCGATCTCGATGAAATTTCGTACACTACTTTACAAAGCTATTTTATTGTATACACCTGATTTTGTTAATTTTTTTTTTTTTTAATATTAGTAGAGATTTTTAATAATCAATTTCATTAATCTGTCACTTTACATTACAAGACCTGTTGAAAATATTTGTACGAGGTTTTGATCATACGAACATACTACCGCCTGCTTTGTTCTGATGAAATTTTGTTTACGTAAGTAAAATATTTCCGTTAGTAAATTTTCGCTGACGATGAGTGCAGGCTTGTAGAAAATTGCTTCCCACCCAGCACATACACAGGGTGACAGGGTTAGTAGGAAATTGCTTCCCACCCAGCACATACACAGTGTGACAGGGTTCGTAGGAAATTGCTTCCCACCCAGCACATACACAGTATGACAGGGTTAGTAGGAAATTGCTTCCCACCCAGCACATATACAGTATGACAGGGTTCGTAGGAAATTGCTTCCCACCCAGCACATACACAGTATGACAGGGTTCGTAGGAAATTGCTTCCCACCCAGCACATATACAGTATGACAGGGTTCGTAGGAAATTGCTTCCCACCCAGCACATACACAGTGTGCCAGGGTTAGTAGGAAATTGCTTCCCACCCAGCACATACACAGTATGACAGGGTTCGTAGGAAATTGCTTCCCACCCAGCACATACACAGGGTGACAGGGTTAGTAGGAAATTGCTTCCCACCCAGCACATACACAGTGTGACAGGGTTAGTAGGAAATTGCTTCCCACCCAGCACATACACAGTGTGACAGGGTTCGTAGGAAATTGCTTCCCACCCAGCACATACACAGTGTGACAGGGTTCGTAGGAAATTGCTTCCCACCCAGCACATACACAGTATGACAGGGTTAGTAGGAAATTGCTTCCCACCCAGCACATATACAGTATGACAGGGTTCGTAGGAAATTGCTTCCCACCCAGCACATACACAGTATGACAGGGTTCGTAGGAAATTGCTTCCCACCCAGCACATATACAGTATGACAGGGTTCGTAGGAAATTGCTTCCCACCCAGCACATACACAGTGTGCCAGGGTTCGTAGGAAATTGCTTCCCACCCAGCACATACACAGTATGACAGGGTTCGTAGGAAATTGCTTCCCACCCAGCACGTACACAGCGTGACAGGGTTCGTAGGAAATTGCTTCCCACCCAGCGCATACACAGTGTGACAGGGTTCGTTGGAAATTGCTTCCCACCCAGCGCATACACAGTGTGACAGGGTAGTAACTATGACAGGACAAAGAAGAAACAACAGCGAACATTTTTATTGCTGCCACACATCAATGCCATGACTGAAAATGACAAACGAACTCTCATTAGAAGCATCATAACATTGGTAGTTTTAAAGACCTTCACCCTTCATTACTTTCTCACGTCAATACAGTGCTGCCAGAAAATATGGTAGTGGCGAGAGTTGGGACTTCTTCCACTTCCAGGCAGGTTTCAAAGGTAGTAGTGGGAAAAACCACTTAGTAGACCGTCAATAATCTTTTCTTGGAAGCGAATCCTTTCCTGAGGTTTCCGCGTCTTGGCTGGTTTAGCATCTGACTTTATGTTTCCTTTCCACTGACGAAACCACCAATACACAATACAATTGTAAAAATCACCCCCGTCACTTTCTTCGCCCCACTTGACGTCCCATCACCTTTTCTCCCCCATTTGACTGTCATAAATTTTTGCCCCGATTCCAAATGAAAATCATCTCCCCTTCATGCGTGCCCAGTCTCCAAGGTAAGCACGCTCCCCAATAACTTGGTAAGATTTTTCCTCCCCAGCAGCCCCGCCCTCACACTTTTCGCCCCCTCATTCTCATTCAAGCCCATATGTACCTCCCGGTCGGAGGGGCTTCTCCCACACAAACACTCCAGGGCTCACAACAACAACACATTTAAAAAAAAAAAATCAGAGCTCAGACAATTGAGAATCGTTTCTGCGAGTTTCGTAGAAATGTGTGTCTTGTTATGTACATAATTACGATATTATCCAGAAATGCATTTTATGTAGCGTTTCTTAAAAATAGGGTTAAAATTTCTATAAAAAAAAAACTCATTTGTTTACGTTATTAAAATATGTCAATTCATATATTTCTGCTTCACATTATATTTGTTTTCCTTTTATTTAATTTAAAAGTAGCTTTGTGTAATATACCGAGATTAAAGTCGTACTATATTAAAATAACGCACCTTCCACATAACCTCTGTTAGATCGGCGGCAAAATGGCTGCTTGACTTTGACTTTACCTTTGAAGCTCCATTGTGTCAAGCTCCATAAGAAACAACATGTCGGAAAGCAAACGTAAAGTGAAATGTTTAAGTTTTCAATAGTGTAAGGGCCTTTATGTGCTCTGCCTACAACGAATGAGCATTCTCGGCGCTCTGTTTTGCTACACTTGAATCATTTTCACGGACTTGCAGTTCGATTAAGTACTAAGATATATATATTTTTTAAAATGAAAATGTACATTGCTCATTTCATTTGATAGAACTAAGGCATTTGTATTTGTTGTTCAAAATATACAAACACAAATCCGTGCCTACTATCTTATTAGCATTTTTTTTTTCTGTTATGGAAGCACAGGTTTAGTCAAACGACTCGGCCGATATTGAGTTTTACATCCCCTGGTTACGTAAAGGTTAACTAGAAGTGTCAGAACGTCTTTGAGTTTACTTATTTTAGTAAAGACCGAATCACTTGATTGCCAATCATTTGATAAAGTCATGAGTCACCCCATTGGTGTGTTCCCAGCCACAACTGGCTTGGCTATCTCTGGATGTGAGCTAGCGTGTGGTCATAAGAAGGACCCAATAATTACTCACTCAAGAGAATGAATGAAAATATGAGTTAAAGGTAATTCGTCAGCGAAAATATTTTGTTTACAAACATTTACGTGTACAGTACATTATTTTTAACATTTTAATTTAATTACAAAACTAATTATGGTTTCTAGTAATTATGTAGTCCATATTTTTAATCGTAATGATACTTATGTTTTAATTACACAAATGACTATATTACTGAAGATACATAATTTATGTGACGATTGATATCAGTTAAATATTTGGCACTATTTATTAAATACTAATGTGTTTTATATTAAAAGTGTTGGAAATATTTTATAGTTACAGGTTTTGCACCTCATTGTTGAAAGGTACTTTTTAATATTTGAATAGATTCTCTTGTACATATGTGGCATAAATGTTGGAACAGGCTATAAACCAGACATCTTTAAGTGAAGTGAGGAAGAGTAGCCTACATACTAAAATGCCCTTAAACAGACTATTCAGATCAGGAAAAAAGGGTAACACCATTTCGTAAAAAAACTGATAAAATATTTTCTAAATGTAGAACTGGAGCATGAATTACTGTGGTGAGTGTATTATTTGCATATTACTTAGGATGTTTTAATAGCAATAGTACCACAGTAGGTACAACTTATGCTGTTATGATAGCACGGAACCAATAAGGCTGGACATCACTCTGCTGAGGCACAGCTCCTTTTTGATCAAAATGACAGTGGTTCGGCTATGCTCAGTAGGAATATACAGGGAGAGACATGCAATTTGTACAAATGTAACAACCTGCCGAATGAAATATGGATGTATGCGTGGGCATGTAAGAATATTATGCTCGAGTATAATAGCCTATGCATAGGGACAGGAAAAATTCGCGAGTTCAATGACCTGTAGACTATACTCCACAGTCATGTGTATACTCGAGCCTCAGATGTTTGTTCATTGGCTGCTGCCCCATAGAGTAGCCAGTGTTACTTCACACCTGGCAGTATGGCACTCGCTACTTGTTTCCTTGCAAGTCTGCTATTGACTCAGAGTCGCCCAGGACGTGTCTAATAAACTGCGGTCCAATTGCAAAGTCAATTTCAGTGTACACGTGTTTGACGTCTATCTTGTCCTGAAATAAACTCGTGAAGTGTTCCTACCCCTACTTATCCGTGCGACCCCACTCCCACCCAACCAACGCCCCCCCCCCCTCGTCCTTGTTCTGCGTTTTACATTGTAGTTAATTTTGTGCCGCTCTCGTGGAACTACCTCTGTTTGGTTGGATATGTTTTATTGTTGGTGTTCCCCGCTAGTAATAATCTTGTCTGACTTTCGGCAAAACCCGTTTGGTTCCAGCATTTAATGAATTTTGGCTAATTTTGTTGGATAATGATAAATTATCTAATTCTGTCAGTTACTGTTGCCGTGTTAATTTCCATTTTATGTATGTGCTTGTTTGTGTATAACAATAATTCCAGCCTTTCGTTTATATATATATATATATATATATATATATATATATATATATATATATATATATATATATATATATATATGCTGCGTGTTCTGTCAAGTTAATCTATTGTGTGTTTTTTTCTCAGTAAATAATTTTTTAACTTTATTGTGGTTCAACAGTAAGATAAACTAATTACGATTACTATTTGCATAACTTTTCAACTTATTTAGCTAAATTGTTGTCCTTAATTATTTACTTTTTTTTTTGTAATGTTCAACCAACCGCATTGAAGTGTTCGAATGGTATTATTGGGACCAATTGTTCGTTAACACATGCGTCAAACTTTTAATATATTATTTGAAGTTTAATCCTACATTCAAAATTACATGACGTTCCGTATAAAATTTTGTTAAATACTAAACATCAGAAAGTTTGTTTTCTAATTTCGTTTACACAGATATTTCTCAGATGTATTCTTAGAGTATTTTGACTGTGATCGTCAAACTGTATGTATCGATTGTAACACTCGAACTTCGATACATGCTTTGCTACGATTTCTCGAAAAGGAATTAAGTGCACACTTTCGTTGGCAAGAACGTGGCGTGATCTTTCTTAAGTTTCTCTTGTGCTGTTTTCCTGTATCTTCATGTAAGCTTTGGTATCTCACCGCTGCGGGTAAGTTACTATGCTTGCTTAATGGCCCCTTCGTGTTTCTATACTTGTGTTTCGGCCCGCAGTTGTTTATTTGTAGCGGTTCGCCGATGTACCAGTTTCAGCCTGGATTCCTGACCCTGTGATGGCGAACTTTGGTCCTGGCGTGGGTCTAACTGTCGGCTTCCCCGCCTCATTTACGGATCTATTCCGGGCGTACTTCTAACTTCTCCCATCACTCGGCTGTGATTTTCTCGCCGCTTCTTCAGGCCATTCAATTTATTATTTTTTGAAGCATGTGGCTTTGCATGCAAGCCATGTAGTTTTCAATGCACGAACTTTAGTTTGGTTGCAAGCATGTATCGACCTTAAATTAACAAAATTTTGTAATGCCCTTTTATAACCTAATTTGTGTTGAATGTTAACCTACAGTTGAAATTATGAAATTTTGTGGTAACATGCATTCGTCGCCTTGGCCCCAAGGTCAATCGGGGCAAACAGCCATTTTGAAAACCCAAAATGTACAAATGTTAATATTAAAAGTATTACTCGTTAAGTTGTTTTCTTTTATCCAGTATAATATCGAATAGATAAATACCAACATATAAAAAAAAATTACGAGAAAGATTTACTCAACTTTTAGTGATATTAATTATATATGCTGTGCATATATAATTGTTATGTCTATGTCATATTGCCTGTTGTTATTGATACTGTTAATGTTTAAAGAATTTTATTTAAAAGAAAAATCTTGAGTGAAATTAAATTAAAAGACAGGTTTCCGAATCTGATTAGTTTTCACTTCACCCCTTGATAATTTTTTTTATTTTGAGTTTACTTATTGCTCCATACGATGTTATGAAAACTTAAAGTAAGTTTTTTTTTTTAAACTGATTGTTATGCATCTATGTCCATACTGGATCGACAACGGTTTTTTTTTTTTTTTTTTTTTTTTTTTTTTTTTTTTTTTTTTTTTTTTTTTTAAATTTGGATGCTGTATACTATGTCAAGGTTCGGCCTTCTGCTATCATTATTGTTTGTGTAGTAATTATGCGCTCTTATCACAACCTGATCCGCGTGTTTTTTTTATGGCTTTTATAGGGAGTTTTGAACTGGTGTTCCTTTTGGTTTTACACGCTTTCTCTCCCCGATAAAGGGCCGCGAGATTTTGCAACATTGAAATAGAGTGTTTATTGTTGTTTTAGAATCTGCAGCGAACACGAGGATGAGTCTGTATCGCTCGTAAGTCTTGCTATGCTGGCCTGCTATCCGTCATTTGACCACACTTGCTAATGGCCCTCAGTGGTCTGAGCGGATTAGGAAAGAGCAGGTAGAGAAGTCCCCATCCCCCGCCCCGCATTTGCCATCGTCCATGGCCAGAGCGTATAACACCAGCAGACAAAATGGCGCAATAGCTGTTTCGACGATGCTGCTATCTAACGGAAGATAGCTGAACTACTTGCAGCTAGATGCAGACATTTATCGCTATCGCTAACTGCTCCTAACTATTACAACACCTTAAGCACGCGCGCGCGTGTGCATTAATAGGATATGCCCCTAATCACGATAAAAAAAAGCATTTTTGAAAATCCCTCTCATTTTGAATATTTGTCAAAAAATATTTTTTTAATCTAGCCATAGATGTTATTTTCCGAATGTCGTGGAATTTACACAGCATGTTTATTATGTATGTACACGGCAATATTTATTTTAAAATGTAACCTATGTATAAATAATGGCTGAAAGAAAAAAATAACTAGTTCCTCAAAAGTGCTCATTTTACCGTGAACCGCTTTATATTACCACAGCTCCTTTGTAGGTTCAGATTCTTGTATTAACCATACCCTGCCCTGCTAAGTAAGTCACGAAACTGATATAACCCTGAGTGGTCTTGTAAAGAAATTACTCATATCACACGCAACACTTACATGTTCCAGCTGTGATATTGTTATAAAAACCTAATTCAATTTTTCTCAAAAAAATGTATTGTACTGTTAAGTCTTCCAATTGGTACCGACAGCAGCTGAAATCACTGACGAGGGTTCCTTTACATACTGATTCTGCTGACCAGGAACTGACGAATGGTGGTGTGGAGTCTGGGTTGGAGGCTTATACTTCCGGCTGAAGCCATTGGCGTGCGGCGATGGATAACGAGCAAGCTGCGTAGTTGTTACATGCAGAAGATGCAGGTGGAAATTATATTTTCACATTCTTCTGTATCGTCAATTGATGAGTCTGAATCAGACGAAGACGAATAGAAAAAAAATATATCCATCCGTGTTGACAACATGTCTAGGCCTACCATTGCTTCACCACGTATAGCAGACGCCATTATTCCTGCTGAAAATTCTACTGACGAGTGTTCAACCAGGTTCCAGTACTGAGTGCTACTCAGTGCGGAATTATACTGATGATGTTCATTTTGGCGTGCTTCTAGTCAGCACCCTCAGTACCAAGTGGAATGCGGCCTTCATTTTCGGGTCGCCCCCTTCCCCCTCTCCATTCAAGAACTTCTGGAGGCGTACACTGAAAAAAATATTTTGTGGCAGCCACATAAATATTTTGTTTGTATTCACCCCGCCAAATTTTTTGTGGTGCACACGAAAAATTTTGTAGCTGCAAGAAAATATGTTTTTAGTGGCTACAGAAGTTTAATGGCCATTAAAAACTCATTTTGTGGCAGCTACAAAAATTTTTGTGTATACCACAAAAAATTTGGCAGGGTGAATACCAACAAAATAATTTTGTGGCCGCCACAAAATATTTTTTTCACTGTACGTGCAGCACCTGACGTCACTGTGGGGCGTTGCCCTCACTTCGTGGACGTATGGAGATGTTCAATAACGGAGCGTTGAAGAGAAGTATATTGTGGATCTGAAAGTCTGTTAGTACTTTTGAGAACCCAAAACCATAATCATCCTAGCCTACTGACGGGGGATTCTTTGTTGGAAACGTTGCTCCACCTTCCACCGCAGGGAAGTAGAGACAGAGTCCCTCTGTATCATGTGCCCTGCCATATTTTTTAGATGACACGAGAACTTCTAGGTGACAACTAAATAATTTTGCGTACATCACAAATAAGTTGGTCGAGAGGAAATCCAAACGAAAGATTCTGCGGGTAGCGAGGCGGTTCCTTTGATCTGTAAGTGCAAGTGTAACCCGAGATACATTTAGAAACCTGTAAAAATTCGCGTTATTATTTGGTATCAGGCTAAACTTCACAGTGATGTATACACTCGAGCCGGCGTCGTTCCTCCATTGGCTGCTGCAATAGATGCGAAGTCACTTCCTTTATGACTGGACTGCACGCGATTGAACTACATAATGGCGCATATTTACACAGGACGTGTAAAATAAAGTATGGTCCAAAGACAGACGTATTTTACACGTACACGTGTTTGGAGTTTAGCGTATCACCAAATAATAACGCGAATTTTGCATTAGTATTGCGAGTGATAACGCGTGTGTTAGAACCGCTAATGCCAGTGTAATATCCTCCCTTCCTACCTCTCAGTCAATGTAACCCATTCTCCTCCAACCCCCCCCCCCCCAATCCCCCCCCCCCCAGATTTTTCTCGCAACCACTCCAACCCGTTCTTTAAATAATGGTCAAACCCTCGTAAATATTGGATTGATGGCCAAACTCAGGATTTTCGAAATACGGGCACTTTTATGAACTGTTTAAAAATTCATACATGTGGTTGTTACGCATGCCATTGCTGCAAATGAAGGATATTTCTTATACAGTTTTTTTACCTAGCATCCTCGACGAGGTGAACTAACGAACCTCGCTTAACGACAACGCCGCCGCAGATAGGCGACTACGAAGCATCACTGCCAATTGGAAGTGATGAGTGTTTTATCGCTGTAACACAGTACAGTATATTTAGCTCGCTTATTCAACCGCAAAGTAGACTTGAGAATGATTCTTTATAAATTCCCTAATCAGTGTTGTGAATGCTGAGCTTGAAATGTCCTTGGCCATGGAAAATTGAGTAGGCTTTTCATTTTTTTTGATAGGAGAAGATTTTTGATAATGTTACAGACTTTGCGAAAAATCTTCAAAAATGATATGAAACAATTAGATTTGTATATAACTTAACAGGAGAAGGAAATATACCGCTACAGGAAGAACACTGGGTTTAGGTGCTTAAAATATGTTTACTCCTGATATTGTCTTGGACCTCTTCTTGACATGTTTCAAGTAGGAATAGGCAAACCTCGGTACAGAAAATTACCTGTATATTGTCGCCTGTAATCTACAATGATAGCGCAAAGTAAAATTTGCCGTTTTTCGAAAGTATATTTTTGTTACTATAGTGAGAGTCTGTGTAATTTATTTACCTGGCACTGGCGTATCACAAAGCTGTTCGTTTGTTAAGACATCGCATGCTGATGTGATAGCTAAAGCCAAACGCTAAATATTAAGGGGACCCGCTCCCCTAACAAGTCTTACTCATGGATTTGCGGATCAAAGCGCGTAGGCCTACAAGGCCTCTGCAGTTACCAGGGATATATTAGGAACTTGGGTTCAAATAAAACTCTGGAAATGATAAGTGGGAATGTTACAGAAACTAGGATCAATTTTGAATAAATCAAATTAAAACCTGTTAATTAATTTCGCGACTTTCCGTAGTCTCAAACAGTCATGGCAGCCGCTGGAGCAGTCTCGGCAGCCCCTCCCTCCCCCCACACCCCACTATGTAAAACCAATATAAGCCCAATTTAAAAAAAAGTAACCCAAAATAATTTTACTATAAACTTGGCTTCGAAAAATCTAGAAAATATAATGAAACATAATTCTTTGACTTCGTTTCTTTTATCGATTCATAATAATAACCAGAAGCAATTTCTTTGAAGAAGGCTACAGCTCCTCTTTGTTCGCCTGCAATTATCGCTTAACTCCTAGATTTTATTTAGTTATACATTTTATCGTGAAATTTGAAAAGGATTTAGTATATTTACCACATTATGAATTTCCAAGAAATTTCTTTAGGGCCTTCTGCCAACAAAAATGTGCTATTTCGAGCTGTAGCCCAATATGTTATTCTTATTAGGGTACCAATTTCATGTTTCATACGTGATATAAAATTAAATTTTCTTAAGATCCTTAATTTTTTTTTTTGAAAAATACGTTTAATTTTCTTTAAACGTGTACTATACCGGCATTTGATACTAAAGAATATTAAATGTGTAATAAATACATAACATTATTTTGGACACTTTGAAAACTCTAAGCGAAACATAATAAGTGAGAGATTAAGGCTGGATTTAAGGGGGCCACCTTGTAAAACATTGTGTGTTAAATCTGTGTTTGCGTGTATATGCCTATCTGAATAAATTAACTGTATGGGAATACTATTTTTTCCAGGAAAGATACCCTACATCCGACACTTTTTACTTTTATCCTATTAGCTATATTCAAATAGAGGGGGAAAAAAGTGGAAATGATTGAAAACAGCACTTTACTTGTTATTTTTAAAATCATGTTTAATATACGGATTTCTTTTGCGTATTATCATCCATTGTTGTCATTGACATATTCAATTTAATTAATGAGTCAAGAACAGATTTTACCTTACTTTCGATTTTTCTGTGCAAATTTCTTGGTTCGGTTTATTTGGGTGTTCTAAAAACAACATGGTCCTTTTTTACGCGACTATGCAAAACTATGGAATGGAGCCTTCTATTTTCTGGATGCACAAAGGACGAGGTGCTGGACCTAAAATACATAGGGACCTGGAAAATTCGCGTTATGTCTTGTCATGAGGCTAAAATTCACAGTAATGTATATACGTGAGCCAGCGTCGTTTCTCCATTGGCTGCAGCCTAGAGGTGAAGTCATTTGCCTCCCTCAGTGAACTGTACTTGATTGGTAGGGACACCCGAATTTCGCGAAAAGTTATCCGTGAATGTTAGATTTCAAAGTCTTCCGTGTTTATCAGGAATTTCCTTCTGTTTATTGGCCTCTCGTGTCTTCATGAGAACGCATATTTTTTTACTGGACTAGCGAATATTAGAATTAGGTTATTCCTATAGAGTCCGTCTATGATTCGCGAACAGACACCTAAGTCGCATACACATGAATAATCCAATAAATAGAGACTTGCAAAATTCGCGTTATTATTTGAGGACAGTTCAAACTTAAAAACACTTCTACCTTTACAAATACGTTTGTCATTAGGGCCATACTTTATTTGACCCCCTCCCCCCACCCCCCGGGTAACTCGGCGCCAATAAATGAACACTTGACAATCGTGTGTCCCAATCACGCACAGTTCACTCAGAAAGGGAGTGACTTCACATCTGGGAAGCAGCCAATGGAAAAACGACGCCGGCTCGAGTATGTGCAGTATAACGGGAATTTTGCATATCCCTACCAATCAAGAAAGTTGAACTGAGTGTTAATAAATAAAACTGATCATGAAATATTTTCACGAAATTCGCGTATCCCTAGTGATTATGGCACATGATTGTGAAGTGTTCATTTATTGGCGCAGATTTACTGACGGCGTGTCAAAATAAAGCGGAGTTAGGGCCACCTGTTTTGCGCAAAAAAAAAATTCCCGACTAGTTGTACTCCAAAACACTTTAACTCAGATCCTCTTGCGTGATTATATGGTTACAGTTGCTACAAGTTCTTTGGTGTCTGCCCGCGAATTACAGATGTTCACTTGCGGAGTAAATCAATTACGATTGGCCCAGTTGGATACAAATACGTCTTCTCGCAAAGACACGTGGCCAATAGGGAACGAAAGTGGCAACCGTTCACGCAATGTATTGAAGTATAGTCTGCGCGTGATTTTTTTTCGCGAAAAACAGGTGGCCCTAAGCATGGTCAGTGACTAGGGATAGGAAAAATTCGCTAGTTCAATGACCTGTAGGCTAGACTCCACAGCCATGTGTATACTCGAGCCTCAGATGTTTGTTCATTGGTTGCTGCCCCATAGAGTAGCCAGTGTTACTTCACACCTGGCAGTATGGCACTCGCTACTTGTTTCCTTGCAAGTATGATATTGGATCAGAGTCTTCCAGGCTGTGTCTAATGAACTGTGATCCAATTGCAAAGTCAACTTCAGTGTACACATAATTGACGTCTATCTTGTCCTCAAATGAATTCGCGAAATTTTCCTGTCCCTATACAATGACAAACGTATCGTAAAGTTCAAAGTGTTTTAAGTTTAAGCTGTCCTCAAATAACAACGCGAATTTTGCAGGTCTCTGAGCCAATTTGCTGCTATACTTTCACCGAAGCGAGCTGGTTGAGCTGGTACACATCGTGTAACGTGAGACACAAGACGATTAGGCTGTGTTCACATGGCGTCGTCGTGTTGGTGTTGAGCGGAGCGTTTACAGCTTACGGCCGCTACCACTCACAGCAGCGGTCGTAAAGGAGATATCACTTCCAACGTAACGCGGCCAACTCCAAGGGCGAGGCAACAGCGAAACGAATAAAAATCCCACTCGAACGGTTAACGACTTGAAATAATGTTGCCACAGTACGCGCTCCTTTTCCACACCAGATATAGTGTATTTTGATGTACAGCAAGAAAAAAAACCCTGCCATATTTTTTGGAGGCCATGACAACTTCGTGGTGACAGCTAAATAATTCTGCGTTCACAACAAATAAGTTGGTGGAGGGGAAATCCAACCAAAGATTCTGCAAGTAGAGGGACGGTCCCTTTGATGTGGGTGTCCCTACACTGAGAAAAAGATTTTGTTGAATCGTCTACTCAGTCCGCTCTACAAGTCCTAGAAGTTTGTAAGGGGAATTTTCGAGCATTCTGTATACGCCTTGGAAGTGGCCGGACCTATATGAGTTGTACTCTGGCCTTGGCATCTCATTGCAGCCCTGCGTGGACTTCTCGTACCGCCACTACAATGGGACATTCCAGCAGGGATAATGCGTACCCCAAGTTGTCCAGAGATTGGATCGAGGAGCATTTTGGAGAGTTTCAACGACTGTTGTGGACACAAAAATTATCACTTTACCGCACCCAAAAATAATTTTCACGGACAGGTACAGGTTTGCTCAAGGTCATTCAACATATTTATCCTAAGATATTATTATTTTTATGTGTTGAAAATATTTATTATTTATCATTCCCCCACACTTACTGCATATATTTATAGGTAAGAAAGGTTTTAGGGGGTATGAAAATATTAATACCTTTAAATGAAAATGTTGAATGACCTTAAACAAGTCAGTACTTGTCTGTGAAAATTGTTTTTGGGTGAGGTGAAGGGATAATGTTGGTTATACTTTCCCCCTGAAATCCCCCTTAATATAAATACCTGTTATGACATTTACAAGCTCTTAAAAACATAAATAATCATAATTAAATAGATGGAGTACCTTCAAAATGGTAGCCACAATCTCAAAGTGTATCATATTATCCATTTAATGATTATTATTATTATTTAGATTTTTAAGAGGTTTTAAATGTCGTTTTTTATACTAAGGGGGTTTAAGGGAGAGGAGTAATATAAAATAATATCCATTTACCACACCCAAAAATAATTTTCACAGACAAGTTCTGATTTGCTCAAATATCAGGGAGCTGTGCGTAGCTATCCAGACGGCATGGGTTTACATCTCAACACGCGTGTTTCATCCACTTGTGAAATCAATGTCACGACGAGTTTCTGCGCTCCGTCGGTCTAGAGGATAGCCTACACGATACTAGACCCGTGTCACATGACTAGGGACGTGCGAAATTCGTGTTATTATTTCAGGACAGACCAGACTCCAAACACGTGTGCATTTGCATTGTGTTTGTCATTGGACTACAGTTTGTTTGGGGACACCTTGGACGGCTTTGGACCAATAGCAAGCAACTAACGAAAGGCTGGTCCAGTTACATCCAAGTCAAAAGTGTAAATCGGTTCGCACTGCTGCAGAAGCCAATAAACAAATAGCACCGACTCGAAGATGTATAGGACGGTGAATTCTAGCCTGCTGCCTGAAAACAAAGCGAATTTTGCAGGTCTCTAACCATGACTAGGGACCTACAAAATTTGCGTTATTATTTGGCATCAGGCTCAAATTTCAGCACTATATATACTCGAGCTATAACGTCGTTTCTTCATTGGCTGCTGCCTAGCTGTGAAGCCACGCCTTTTATGACTGCAACTGCATGTGATTGGAGCACACAATTGCGTGAAAAGATTTCACGACCAGTTGTATTTCATAACACTTTAGCTCTGATTCACTTTAGTGTATGGATAGTTTCCGTGTTATAAATCTTTAGTTGTCTGCCTGCGAATCAAAAGACGCACAGTATCGAATTTACCTAATCCTGATTGGCCAGTTAAGCAGGAGAAGATGAAATAACAACGACACTCCTCCAGTAAACAAAAATAAAATAGTTGGTATGCTCGTAGTTGAGACATGCAAAATTCGCGTTATTACTTGGCATCACATCAGCTTCGATGCCATTTGGTGAGTGGCTTCTGCAAAAGCGAGGAGCCACAGTCCCTTTTGACTAGGCGGCAAATGATTGGACTATATTTCCATTACTTGTTTCCGATTTGTTCAAGGCAGCCCAGGGCGTGTCAACCCAGCTGTAGTCCAATGACAAGAGCAATTCAAACGCACATGAGTTTGAATTCCATTCTCTCTTCATATGATAACGCGAATTTTGCTCGTCTCTACACTCAGGGTATTGACATCTAGCACGTGCGGAAAATTCCCCGTGAAATTCGGGTGTCCGGGTAATTTTCGCTCAGGTTTGCAACACGCGTTTTCAATGAGGATGGTGTAGATCGTGCGCTCGAATTTCGAGACGTTCTGTGTACACGAGGAAGGTATCTCACGATGTGCGGGGAGGTTTACAACCTGCCTTATTTCTGGAGTTCCCACTACCTCTGGCTTCCCAGTTATGTATTTGTGCTATCCGTCGTCGTTCGCAATAAGAGTGGACTGTATACCCTCCCCCCCCCCTCCCCCCAAAACCCCTTCCTGAAACACCATTTTCCATACACACTCTCACTCGCTCCCTCTTTCCTTCCTTATCCCACATGAGAGGAAACTTCCTTCGGACAGGTTTATTGCTGCCACTGATGCTTCGAGGTAAATATTTGCACGTCCACGTCAAGGCATCTCTTCTCGAAATAAAATAATAATTGCGGACCAGAAGTTTCGAGAAAAGTTTCCTCCCCGACGTACGATGGTGATTCACGTCGTATTCACTCTCTTCTCGTGCATCTGTGCAAAAAGTTTGCGAAAAATAAAATTGTTGATGCTTTTAGGGTGATATATATATTCAACCGACACTCAAGCTGGAAGAGAGTTATTTCTACCGACCACTGTAGGAACACTGGTTTTTTTTAATTACCGCCGTACTGTTGGTCCACAATACAGCAAACATTTTGGCTGTTCTGGAGTGTATTATGGAACACGGATTATAGTCCATTCCCGGTTATTTCAGCTTTTTCTGAAGCACTGCTAAAGTTCTACTTCCAGGACATTCCTCCGCCTCGTGCAAACTAAGCTTAACTAAGTCTGGAGAATTACACCAGAGGGACAACGCACCACATTCGTGCGCGCTCAGTTGTAATTATATTTTGTATAAGAACTGTTTCTCACTAGCCGTTACCAACATACCTATTTTCTCCCTGTTTTTATTCAAATTATTTTTAATGAAGCATTATAATTTATAGATAAAATATTAATAACATTTCAATTTAACAGAAAAAAAAGTAACTTTTATGAACACAAGTATAAAACTCCTGTGATAAATGGCGTATTTAGGAAATAACTAAACACGTCATACATGGGGAGATTTTTCAAAGGTTTGATTACAAAAGGCCGAAGAAACCGTGAATGGACTATATATAAGTACACGTAATCAGAAAGAGTGAGCGATTGAGTGAAGAGATTTGGGCGGCTCTTAACATCGAGTTCTTGAGAGCCGATAATGACGAAGCGAGGTGAGTATGGAGCAGCGCCGGAATGAAAGGAAGGGGAAACGGGAGATCGCCGAGAAAACCCCCCGACCAGCGGCATCGCCCGACATCACTCCCACGAGTGACCCCACCAGGTATCGAACGTTGGTTGGAGGTGATTGGTCAAGCCACCACACCGACCGCTGTTCCTCTAGCTTTGTCTTCTTGAATATCGTTGAATACGTGTAGAGTGCGAAGTGTTAAATCCGTCTTCTTCGCGTAGTTAGCATTACTAGAGACGATATTATTTCGTATTATAATTCGTAGACAGCTAAAAGTCACACAAGTGTAGTGTTTACTTCAGTTAACTTACTGGACCTGTGGTAATTCGGGGCGTCTTTCTCAACCGTGAACCAAAGGTGGGAATCCAGCTATTAAGTGGACGAAGACTTATTTTAAGGACATGCAAAATTCGCGTTATTTTTGCCATCAAGCTAAAATTCACAGTACTGTATATATTCGAGCCGGCGTCTTTTTTCTATTGGCTGCCGCCCAGATGTGAAGTCAAGCCCTTTCTGAGTGATTGGAGCACATGTGATTGGAGCACACGATTGTGAAGTGTTCATTTGTTGGCGCCGAGTTACCCGGCGGGTGTCAAATAAAGAATGGCCCAATGACAAACGTAGTACAGAGGTAAAAGTGTTTAACTGTTCTCAAATAATAATGCGAGTTTTGCAGGTCTCTACTTACTGTATTCACTGTTTCATACGTAAAGTCACAGAGTATTTAATAATACAGAGGTGAAATAACCACCTACTCCGCGAACTCCAACCGTTACACGCCAGTAAATTGGTGTCATTAGCCAGCAACATGGGACGCCGTGCGCCAATCAGCACATGGTAACTTACAAGCCAGCCGGCAGTTATTTTTTGTTTGCACTGCCCCTCCACGCAGTCCAATGTGGTACCCAACCTGCTTATTGGTAAACCCAGATAGGTGGGGAGTGATTTTAGTGGAAGGAATTAATGCGTTTCAGGCTAGGCCAGCCTATGCGCTTTTCGTTAGTAAGTGCAAAGAGGTGCCCTCGCAGTCCTCCGTCTCCTTGACGAGGGGAGGGAGGCGCTGTGGGTCGCGTAGGTGAGTCTAGGAGCTGGGAGTCGGACCACAGGGACACCCAGTTATGCCCCGGTGGTCCCAATAACAAACATATAGGTAGGGATAGGAACATTTCGTGAGTTCATTTCAGGACAAGATAGACGTCAAACACGTGTACGCTGAAGATGACTTTGCGATTGGATCGCAGTTTATTAGACACGCCCTGGACGACTCTGAGCCAATAGCAGACTTGCAAGGAAACAAGTAGCGAGTGCCATACTGCCAGGTGTGGAGTAACACTGGCTACTCTGTGGGGCAGCAGCCAATGAACAAACATCTGAGGCTCGAGTATACAGATTACTGTGGAATATAGCCTACATGTCATTGAACTCGCGAATTTTTCAATAACGCGAATTTGGCATGTCTCTACCAATAATCGACTAGTTGAGGTTCTAACACACTGGGGTATATAGCATCTACCTGGTTGCCAAATGAATCCTCGAAATTCCGTGATTTCCATCTATGGTGCATGTTTGTTTGAGAACCAACGAATACAAAGTCAACGTCCATGTTTTTTTTCCCCTTGAGACTTTGAATCTTACTCTAAAAAATATAACGTAAAGGTTCTCAGAACTTGAGTTTAAGATAAAAAAAAAAAAAAACAACTCTAGCTCATTTTAAAGTCAATGCATTAAAGACGACAAGAGTTTATCACCCTGCTTCATCTCCTTAAAATAATAGCACGCCTTTTATGTCTTCCCGCTATGGAAATGAAGGATCTTTGAGTCACTCTTCCAATGTTACATTTAAGCGGATTTTTGTAATCGAGTTACAGTTTCGCGACCGTAAAACTACGTGGGAAGAGATCCATCCCCCCCCCCTCGAGATACGAAAAAAAAAATCCCGTCATACAGGGGAGTTTGTAATCCGATTATAATTGTAGCGGGCAGACGAGATCATTTCACGGAGTATCTCTAGCACACAGGTTATTTTTTTTTACTTCCATGGTGTACGCGGATCGACTTGAAACATAAATACATTACAGTTCTAAAGCACGCTACATTGTTAGAGACCTGGAAAATTCGGGAGATCAATAACCCGCCGGCTATACTCTACAGTCCTATGTACAAATATGCCGATATCAACTCCACATTGGTTATCTGCTGTCACAGTATAAGGCGACGATTGGACCAGCCTTCTCCAGGAGGTGCCAAACACCATATGGACTACTGACTGGAGTGTTATTAACGCACATGTTTTGAATTATAGCTTGTCCCGAAATGAATCCGCGAATATTTCTGGTCTTTATACACAATTTAATTCGACTCGCAAAACTATCATGATCTGCGTAATGAAATATATACAGAAATAATGTCTGCTTTCTCAATACCACCTGGGGCCAATGTGGCTGAGCGGCTAGCCTGCTCGACTCCCACAAGGTGATCCGGGATCAATCCCCGGCCGGGTCACTCCGGATTTTCGCATGTAGGAATCGTGCCTGACGATGGCATTGTTCGGCGGGTTTTCTCGGGGATCTGCGGTTTCCTCCTCCCTTTCATTCCGGCGCTACTCCATAATTAACTCAATCACCCTCATCAGCTCCCAAGACCTCGATGTTAAGAGCCTTCAAGGCGAGCAGGCTAACCGCTCAGCCATCGTGGCCCCGATAGGTAAAAGGTTACTGTCAAAATTTAAAGCTATATCATTAGAGATGATAGTTCATAGCGGGAAAGGTTGATAGTTTTTTAGGATTCAAGGTACTTACACATGTCCGATAGTTTTCTTTCCTTATTGTCTGTCATGCATTTCACTGGACCAATGAGGATTCTGATACTATAAGGCAGAACGTTCGTGATTTGTTTTCAAACAACTTAGCAGAGTCACAGCCTTGTTCATCCAATCATGAAAGAATAAATTAGTTAAAAGTTTTATTGAAGATATGTCGGCTCAAAATTTTTTTTTTTCGTGATTTCCCATCATATGTATGTATCGTGTATAAATGAGAGCAAACTTAAACATTTTTTACACTTGAAAATTTTACAATATTTCTTACCCAGGATTATCTGAAAATAGTTTTTTTCTCTACTGAATATACAAAATAAATACGCGTTTTATTGAAGTTGAATTAATTCAACCTTATGACTCTTCCTTTGAGAGACTCAAAATGAACTGAAAGATAAAATCTATGAGGAAAGCTGCGCTATCCGAAGTAATTGTATGTCTTGGCCGCAAATAAATTACGTAACGTGAAACTCAGCAATGTTTCAAAACATACACTTTTATGTCCCGTCCCCCCCTTTTTTTCCCCGTCGTGCGTGATGGATTGCTATCCCGAAGCGTAAAAGTTTCTTCTGCAGGCGAGGGCTTGATTTATTGCCGGGAGCATTGTCTATAAAGAGAAATAACTTATATACATTTTGGGTTGAAGTCAGAGCTGCTCGACCGCGTATAAACACTTTTCCTGAGACTCCCGTAGCCGAAGCACAGAAGAGGTAGGTACACAGAGACGAAACGGCTCCTTTGATGTGGTTGCGGCCATCCTCTGATTCGCTGTGCGAGGCTCTGGGAGCGGGTATTGTGTCTTTTTGACTACTGCGTCCTGCGAAAGGGTCTTTATTGGCTGAGCTGCTGGATGGCGAGTACACCATAACAAAAGTTTGTACTTTTACAAGAAAAATCCTTGGAAACTCAGTAGCCAAGAAAATACTTTGTAAAATTACAAAGAGTTTTCTTGTAAAATCTGCAAAAAAAATTGTTTGCAATATTACACATAGTAACATTGTATTCCAATTGACATTTTTGAGAATTGTGCGTGCAAAGAATTTTTCTTCTCGAAAACAGTTGTGATAAATTAATAACATAGGATTATTTTTAAAAATATTTCTGAATTTAATTTAGGAAAAAAAAAAATACACTTAGCCATTTCAGTCAAAAATAAATATATAGTTTTAGTCGTTGCAACAAACAGATGTTTTGTGCGGAACTGTACTGACATCCAGACGACAGCTTGCCTTACAACAGGACCAATATAAACCTATCTGTGCTTTATGTTGCTGGCAGCAGTGGTTTATGAGGCTACGGAACACAATCCCAGTAGCGAATGATGTCTCCCACGCGTTAGGGAACCTTTCTCATTGGACGGTATGTTACGCTGTTTACAGTGCAGACAATTCAAGCCACCTCCCATGCGAAGTCCCAGATAGAGAACACTGTGACTGAAAGGGTTAGTCAGTAAGGGGACTAGTTCCCACGCCCTTTGTTTTATTAGCCGGCACCTTTATCATTGGACGGTATGTTCTGCTGTTTACAGTGCAGACAATTCAAGCCACCTCACATGCGAAGTCCCAGATAGAGAACACTGTGACTGAAAGGGTTAGTCAGTAAGGGGACTAGTGACCACGCCCTTTGTTTTATTAGCCCGCACCTTCCTCATTGGACGGTATGTTCTGGTGTTTACAGTGCAGACAATTCAAGCCACCTCACATGCGAAGTCCCAGATAGAGAACACTGTGACTGAAAGGGTTAGTCAGTAAGGGGACTAGTGCCTACGCCCTTTGTTTTATTAGCCGGCACCTTCCTCATTGGACGGTATGTGCTGCTGTTTACAGTGCAGACAATTCAAGCCACCTCACATGCGAAGTCCCCGA
Organism: Dryococelus australis; assembly: GCA_029891345.1. Classification (NCBI taxonomy): domain Eukaryota; kingdom Metazoa; phylum Arthropoda; class Insecta; order Phasmatodea; family Phasmatidae; genus Dryococelus; species Dryococelus australis. The sequence goes on along the minus strand of CM057004.1, from coordinate 112,726,976 downwards.
TAGAGAACACTGTGACTGAAAGGGTTAGTCAGTAATGGGACTAGTGCCTACGCCCTTTGTTTTATTAGCCCGCACCTTCCTCATTGGACGGTATGTTCTGCTGTTTACAGTGCAGACAATTCAAGCCACCTCACATGCGAAGTCCCCGATAGAGAACACTGTGACTGAAAGGGTTAGTCAGTAAGGGGACTAGTATCCACGCCCTTTGTTTTATTAGCCCGCACCTTCCTCATTGGACGGTATGTTCTGCTGTGTACAGTGCAGACAATTCAAGCCACCTCACATGCGAAGTCCCAGATAGAGAACACTGTGACTGAAAGGGTTAGTCAGTAAGGGGACTAGTGCCTACGCCCTTTGTTTTATTATCCGGTACCTTCCTCATTGGACGGTATGTTCTGCTGTGTACAGGGCAGACAATTCAAGCCACCTCACATGCGAAGTCCCAGATAGAGAACACTGTGACTGAAAGGGTTAGTCAGTAAGGGGACTAGTATCCACGCCCTTTGTTTTATTAGCCCGCACCTTCCTCATTGGACGGTATGTTCTGCTGTGTACAGTGCAGACAATTCAAGCCACCTCACATGCGAAGTCCCAGATAGAGAACACTGTGACTGAAAGGGTTAGTCAGTAAGGGGACTAGTGCCTACGCCCTTTGTTTTATTATCCGGTACCTTCCTCATTGGACGGTATGTTCTGCTGTGTACAGGGCAGACAATTCAAGCCACCTCACATGCGAAGTCCCAGATAGAGAACACTGTGACTGAAAGGGTTAGTCAGTAAGGGGACTAGTGCCTACGCCCTTTGTTTTATTAGCCCGCACCTTCCTCATTGGACGGTATGTTCTGCTGTTTACAGTGCAGACAATTCAAGCCACCTCACATGCGAAGTCCCAGATAGAGAACACTGTGACTGGAAGGGTTAGTCAGTAAGGGGACTAGTGACCACGCCCTTTGTTTTATTAGCCCGCACCTTCCTCATTGGACGGTATGTTCTGCTGTTTACAGTGCAGGCAATTCAAGCCACCTCACATGCGAAGTCCCAGATAGAGAACACTGTGACTGAAAGGGTTAGTCAGTAAGGGGACTAGTATCCACGCCCTTTGTTTTATTAGCCGGCACCTTCCTCATTGGACGGTATGTTCTGCTGTTTACAGTGCAGACAATTCAAGCCACCTCGCATGCGAAGTCCCAGATAGAGAACACTGTGACTGAAAGGGTTAGTCAGTAAGGGGACTAGTGCCTACGCCCTTTGTTTTATTAGCCGGCACCTTCCTCATTGGACGGTATGTTCTGCTGTTTACAGTGCAGACAATTCAAGCCACCTCACATGCGAAGTCCCAGATAGAGAACACTGTGACTGAAAGGGTTAGTCAGTAAGGGGACTAGTATCCACGCCCTTTGTTTTATTAGCCCGCACCTTCCTCATTGGACGGTATGTTCTGCTGTTTACAGTGCAGACAATTCAAGCCACCTCACATGCGAAGTCCCAGATAGAGAACACTGTGACTGAAAGGGTTAGTCAGTAAGGGGACTAGTGCCTACGCCCTTTGTTTTATTAGCCCGCACCTTCCTCATTGGACGGTATGTTCTGCTGTTTACAGTGCAGACAATTCAAGCCACCTCACATGCGAAGTCCCAGATAGAGAACACTGTGACTGGAAGGGTTAGTCAGTAAGGGGACTAGTGCCTACGCCCTTTGTTTTATTAGCCGGCACCTTCCTCATTGGACGGTATGTTCTGCTGTTTACAGTGCAGACAATTCAAGCCACCTCGCATGCGAAGTCCCCGATAGAGAACACTGTGACTGAAAGGGTTAGTCAGTAATGGGACTAGTATCCACGCCCTTTGTTTTATTAGCCGGCACCTTCCTCATTGGACGGTATGTTCTGCTGTTTACAGTGCAGACAATTCAAGCCACCTCACATGCGAAGTCCCAGATAGAGAACACTGTGACTGAAAGGGTTAGTCAGTAAGGGGACTAGTATCCACGCCCTTTGTTTTATTAGCCGGCACCTTCCTCATTGGACGGTATGTTCTGCTGTTTACAGTGCAGACAATTCAAGCCACCTCGCATGCGAAGTCCCAGATAGAGAACACTGTGACTGAAAGGGTTAGTCAGTAAGGGGACTAGTGCCTAAGCCCTTTGTTTTATTAGCCAGCACCTAAAAGCACAAGATCAAACATTTATTTCATTTTAGCAGTTCTGGCGTTAATAGATTTGAACGGCTCTTAACAACGAGGTGTTGAGAACTGATTTAATAATTCTGTGTAAATGGGATGCATTAACAGCTAACGAATAATACGGTCACGTTTCATATTGGTTATTTGAGTTGCTCTAAGTGTTTTAAGTTATTCAAACTTGCAATAAATTAATTTTTGCACACAACTACACTTTACATCAACCACAGTTTTTGCACAAACAGCTGTATACGGTTTTACGTTGTTGAGTATCCGCCATTTTACTGAAGCTTTGGAAACGGGTACATATATTACAAACATTTCTTGACGTATATTGCAAATACCGCCCTTGTAGTTTTACAAACGAGTAGTTTTACAGGAGAAATCTTTGTACTGTTGCAAGGATTTGTAAAATTACAAAGAATTTCTCAGTAAAAATTTAAAATGCTTTTTACACCGTAGGTTACCAGATACTGATTGGCGGACGCAATTCAAGCATGTCGCTGACTAGTGACGCCATTTTGTTGGCAAGTGTGCTGCTGGAGTTCGCGAAATAAGCGACGATTTCATTTCTGTATTCTTGAATATTCCGTGACACAGCTTTAACCCAGATATACTATTAGAACTGTAGACGAAGTGGGCAAAGAGATACGTTGCCTGATACAGGACTCTCCAGTAGGCTAATATTATGACGTCCTAGATTTTTTTCTTAAGATACCACCGCCTCTCTACTAGTGTTTCTCTACCTACCAATAAAGTGCATGGTTCCTACCTACATGTCTCTTGTAGCATTTTCTATAAGCTACATGCATGCAAATATTTAGACTTCTATTCTGTCAATAGGGATTTTAAGATGCCTATCATGGTTTCTCCCTTTCTCTTCTTAGTTATAGGTAGGGATAGGAAAATCCACAGTCATGTGTATACTCGAGGCTCAGATGTTTGTTGATTGGCTGCTGCCCCACAGAGTAGCCAGTGTTACTCCACACCTGGCAGTATGGCACTCGCTACTTGTTTCCTTGCAAGTCTGCTATTGGATCAGAGTCGTCCAGGGCGTGTCTAATAAACTGCGATCCAATTGCGAAGTCAACTTCAGTGTACACGTGTTTGACGTCCACCTTACCCTAAAATGAACTCGCGAAATGTTCCTATCCCTAGTTATAGGTAGGGACCTGAAAACTTCTTGAGTTAAATGACCTCTAGGCTATACTACATTGTCGCATGTAAAATCATGCAAATGTCACTGTTCATTGATTGCTTGTTGTATTAGCAGAAGACGGTGATTGGGTCAGCATTTTATTGTCCGTTTATTATTATAGTCTCAGAGTTGTCACGCAGGTGTAAACTAATGGATGGGCCAATAGTATAAGCAATAGAAACCTACAAGGTTTTGGATTCTAGCTTGTCCCGAAATGAAACCATGAATTTTTCAGGTCTCTAGTTATAGGTTAACCGTAGGTACCTACACTCTAAGGATGCAGTCATGGTCCCAATTGCGGCCATGACTACCCAATCCCTCTCTGCCGCGATGCATGTCTCCTTGCATGGATTCCCTCTCATGTAGGCTTATGGGACTCAAATTACTGAGTCGCATCTAGCTCCCGTCCCTACCTAGGACGTACATCTAACACTTAAAATTAGGGTAGGGTAGGAAAAAAAAATTCTCCGGATTCTTTGAAGCCATTGGCTGTATGGGGTTATAACTTCATTGTTTCGCTCATGCCTATCAAGCGCTTATAAAAACACTCCAGAACATCAGCAATAATTAGAGACCTGAAGAAGTCGCGGATTCATTTTGGGACAAGCTATAGTTCAAAACACATGTGTTTATATAACTTTAGCCATTGGTCCACACGACGTATGACGCCTCCTGGAGAACGCTGGCCCAATCGTCGCCTTCCACTGTGACAGGCAGCCAACCAATGCGGAGTTGACATCGGCATATCTGTACATACGACTGTAGAGTCTAGCCTGCATGTCATTGAACCCGCGAATATTTTAGGTCTCAAGCAATACTATTTATTAAAATATATTTTTCCATAATCGTTTATGTGAACACGGTATATTTTTCAGCTTGTTAGGCATCAAATCGCCTTAAATTTGGATTAAATGAACCAGTCGCTCAATTGATTAACGGCCAGGCTATAATGAATATAGCTAGAGAGTGCAACATTCGTGTTTTTTCTGGCAACACGCTAGCATTCAACGTATTGTACGTATTCGAGTCAGTGCCTGCCATTTGTTAATTGGCTTGTGCACCAGCGAGGACACAGCTTAACTTTTGACTTGGTTGGACTTGACTAGTTCAGCCTCTCCTTGGTTGGTATTGGTCCAAAGCAGTCCTGGGTGTCTCCAGGCAATCTATAGTCCACTGACAAACTTAGTACAAAAGCACAAGTATTTAAAGTCTAGTCTGTCTTTAAATAATAAAGCGATTTTTTTACGTCTCTGAATTGATTGGTGTAGTTTGGGTAATAGGGCGTTTTAAATGAGAATAACGACACCAACACAATAACTGTTATGCCGGTCGGTGACTCACTTTTAACTTGTCTCTAAATCCAGTAAATATGTTCAGATTTCAAGATATTAAAACATTTAGTGACTTTATATTTTGAAATCGTTGCCAAACCCACTTCTAGTAAAATTTTGTCTTCGTTCAGTATTCAACTCTTCCGTCGTGAAATTTACACAACTAAGAAATATATGATATCTGAATAAATTCGGGGCGAATTTTCAGATATCCTGAAACAGAGAGTAAATATGCACATTTCTACCAGTAATTTTTCTCAGCCATAATCTCAAAGGTAACTTCAATTTGTCACTAAGTTGCAAACTGTGAGGTTGTACCGGAGCACAAATTACTTAAGAACCTCATTATCTCCAGGAGCTCACCTTAAATCCCCGTTGGGGCCAATTAGTTAAGCACACGACGAAGAATTTTTTGTTTTACGTTTTCTTGAGTACACTTCCGAAATAAATGTCACCCGTAACATTTCGCCATTCTATGTCACTTTTAGTCCGCTGCGTCTCTTTAACATCTAACTGCCAACAAGTAGGGACTCCACAGATTAAAAAAAAAAAAAAAATCCTGGAGCGAACCCACCGGGGATCGAACCCGGATTTTGATTTTGAGTTTGTATCGCTAAAATGATTTTTTCTTGCACCAGTAAACGAACACTTCACAGTCGTATGTCCCAATCACGTACAGTTCACTCAGAAAAGGAGTGGCGCCATATCCGGGCAGCAGCCAATAGAGAAACGACGCCTGCTCCAGTATAAAATCTGCTGTGAAGTTAAGCTTGATGCCGAAAAACAATGCGAATTTGACAGGTCCCTACATATCGCGAAAAACACATGTAACCCTACATATACCGATAATTATGGACACTTTAATTTCGCGAAAAGATTTCCGTGCATCTTAGATTCCAATACTTTACGGGCATACCAGCAAGTTTCTTTTGTTTATTGGATGCGTGTCTTCATGACAAGACATTTTCTTACCTGGTTGGCTAATCAGAATTAGGTCACTCCTGTAGTGTACGTCTGCAATTCGAGAGCAGATACCTAAGACGCATATTAGAGACTTGAAAAATTCGCGAGTTCAATAACCAGGACGCTATACTCTACAGTATTATGTACAAATATGCCGATATCAACTGCACATTGGTTGTCTGCTGTCACAGTGGAAGGCGACAATTGGACCAGCCTTCTCCAGGAGGTGTCAAACACCACGTGGACCACTGGCTGGAGTGTTATTGACACATATGTTTTGAATTTTAGCTTGTCCCAAAATTAATCCGCTAATTTTTCACGTTTTAAGGGATAACACGTAAATAATCCAATGAAGGAAGTGGATCCGAGCTATAAAGTGTTTTGAAATACAACTGGTAAAGACATTTTTCGCAAAATTCGGGTGTCCTTACCAATAGTAAGGCGAACTTTGCAGATCATTATTAATGAAGTGCATGACTAGAGACATGCAAAATTTGCATTATTATCTGGCATCAAGCTAGATTTCACTGCCCATATACATCAGAGTCACTGACAAAAGCGAGGAGCCTCAGTTCCTTTTGACTAGGCGGCACGTGTTTGGGCTATCATTTAGTTACTTGTTTCCAATTGGTTTAAGACCGCTCGGGGCGTGTCAAACAAGCTGTAGTCCAATGACGAGTGAAATACAAACGCACACGAGTTTGAAGTCTATTCTGTTTTAAAATGATAACGCGAATTTTGCATGTCTCAATGCATGACCTGCAGGCAGGTTTATGTAGGGATACGGCGATGCACAGAGATAGATTACTGTATGCACTTTGAGGGTGTTGGGGGAGTTGTTGGGGGGTTAGCTAGATGGGGATTGGGCGGGGCGTGTGTTATCGTGCCATCAGTGACGGACGTGCGTGCTCATGCTGCGGTGACACGCGGGACGTGCGATAACGACCCTTGACGGCACACTCGGCCAGGCCACGCCCAGGAGATCAGGCGCGAGAGTACACCACGTGCGTGGCGCACCTGTATTCCTCCGGCGGCGCGCCTGGAGTCTGTGCGTGCCGAGTTCGCACAATTAAGATCAGCCAGGCCGACATTCGTCTCCTGCCCATGAACTGACTCAAGAACAGCCGAAACAACACTGTCAGAAATTATTCGCAATTTCGCCTCATTAGTAGAAATAATTGTTCATCGCGGGAAAAGTTGACAGTTTGCTATGATTCAACGTACTGTACATGTGTCCCGACAGTTTTATTTCCTTATTGGCTGTCATGCATGTATGAAACTTCGATCACATTTCACTGAGCCAATGATGATTCTGATACTATAAAGCAGAACGTTCGTGATTGGTTTCCAAACAACTTAGCAGTGTCATAACATTATTCATCCAATCATGAAAGAATAAACTAGGCAAGAGTTTTGTCGAAGATATGTCGGTTCAAAAATGTTTCGCCATTTTCCATTATCTCTACTCATCAGAAGAAACACAAGCATTTTTCGAAAAGATCTCACGACCAGTTGCACTCCATTATCCGTTAGCTCAGATTCGCCTTTGTGATTGGGCGATGTATGGGTAGGGATAGGAAAAATTCGCGAGCTTAATGACCTGTAGGCTAAACTCCACAGTCATATGTATACTCGAGCTTTAGTTGTTTGTTCATTGACTGCTGCCCCTTAGAGTAGCCAGTGTTACCACCACACCTGGCAGTATGGCACTCACTACTTGTATCCTTGCCTTGCAAGTCTGCCATTGGCTCAGAGTCGTCCAGGACATGTCTAATAAACTGCGACCCAATTGCAAAGTCAACTTCAGTGTACACATGTTTGACTTCTATCTTGTTCTGAAATGAACTCGCTAAGTGTTCCTATCCCTATCGATGGGTTACTCGTCTTGGGTGCCTGCCCGCGAATCGCAGACGTACAGTATTGGATTAACCCAATTCTGATTGGCCAATAAAGTGAGAAAATGTCTTCTCTCAGATACACGCGGCCAATCAGCAAAGGAAAACTGCTGGTACGCCCGTAGGGTATTGAAATATAGCAAACGTGGAAATCTTTTCGCGAAATTCGGGTGTCCCTACTCATCAGTAGAGATGCGCAAATTTAAAGTTATTATTTCAAACACACAAGATATCAAACACTCGTGCTTTTGCTCTGCGTTTGTCATTGGACTGCAATTTGTTTAGAGATGCCCAGAACGGCTTTGTACCAATAGCAAGCAATTTACAAGAGGCTGACCCAGTCACGTCCAAGCAGGGCAGAAAGGGAAAGTGTCTTCACTGCTGTAGACGCCAATAAATAGAGACCTGCAAAATTCGCGTTATTTTCTGGCAGCACGCTAGAATTAAACGTCCTATACACCTTCGAGTCGGTGCCATTTGTTTATTGGCTTCTGCAGCAGTGCAGACCCATTCGCACTTTTGACTTGGTTGGATGTTACTCGACCAGCATTTCGTTAGCTGCTAGCTATCGGTTCAAAGCCGCCCGTGGTGTCTCCAAACAAACTGTAGTCCAATGACAAAGACAATAAAAAAGCACAAGTGTTTGGAGTCTACTCTGTCCTGGAATAGTAATTTAAATTTTGCGCGTTCGTACCAATAAACAAATGGTACCTACTGGAATATATCATGGGACGGTGAATGCTAGCATGTTGTCAGAAAATAACCCACAATTTGCAAGTTCCTACTCATCAGTGTATGTGCATAGTGAGAAAGAGCGAGTGGCGAGTTTTCTCATCAGTGCTAACCCACTGGACTCGCATTCGGGAGGACCCGGGTTCAATTCCCTGTCCGGATGTCGGTTTTCCATGGTGTTTTTTTTTCCTCCCCGAAATCACTCCAGGCGAATGCTGGGATGGATCCTAACAAATGCCATGGCCCATTTCCTTCCCATTTCTTCCCCGGTCCCTCTTCCCTGTGCAACTTGCACCTTATCTAACGACATCGCTGTCGACGAGACGTTAAGCCCAAATACTCTGTAACGTGGTTTCATCCCTCCAAGGTCTATGACTGCTGCAACGGTAACACGACGATTTATCTGTTCTTGGGGGCAAAATGCGCTAGGATATTAGTCCATTATGTACATTTCTAGTTTTCACGATATTATACGAACGCTATGTCGTAACTTGTCGTCGCTGCCAGTAAATATGCACAAACTAAGTTTTAACCTTAAACCCACGCTTTTACGAAAAATATGACTTTTTGCGCAACTTGGTTATAGAGTTTTTGCATCGAATCTAGTTAACACTCTTAAGTGAGATTTACTAACAATTCAGACAAGCACGAAGTATGTCACGTACATTCACGACTGCATGACCATCAACTCTGGTTATCTCTGCAGACCAACTCACAATTCAGACAAGCACGAAGTATGTCACGTACATTCACGACTGCATGACCATCAACTCTGGTTATCTCTGCAGCTCAACTCACAATTCAGACAAGCACGAAGTATATCACGTACATTCACGACTGCATGGCCATCAACTCTGGTTATCTCTGCAGACCAACTCACAATTGTTTTAGTAGTTCACACAACAACGAACACGCCTACCATATTTTACAATTTTCAACACTGGCCGGCTCTTTAGCTAATATAATGCCAACTTAAATGTGTTTCAATCAGCTGTTCTTACCCGGCTCATCTGAGTAATGTACACTTTGAATGTTGCTGGAGTATTATTACGTTGCTCAGAACCTTACGAAAAGTACTGGAGAAATAATAATTAGAGACCTGAAAAATTCGCGTTATTATTTGGGGACACGATATGCTTGTGTACCTTTGCAGTACGTTTTTCCCTGGACCATACTTTATCTGACACGCCATGGCTAACTCTGCACCAATAAATTAACACTTCACAATTGTGTGCCCCAATCACGTGCAGTTCAGTTAGAAAGGGCGTGGCTTCACATATATGCAGCAGCAAATGGAAAAATGACGCAGGCTTCAGTCTATACAGTACTGTGAGGTTCAGCATGAGGGTAAATAATAACGTGAAATTTGGATGTCTCTAGTAATAATATTCTTTTGCCATGTCTTCGAAGAATACAAAGTAATGTCATGGCAAATTCATCTCAGCTCAGTTAAATCCAGGCGACATCACGTTATGTCGGCTCCACTCAAAAGTGTTAAGAATATTCTGCTAACATACAAAGGCATTTATGTGACCGTTCCACCCATGGTGATTCATATAGGCGACTTTACAGAGAAAGTTCATATATTGTTCTACACTGAAGACAGAAGATAATTGCGTTCAATAAAGAAATTCCCTATTTTGTTGGAGGCATAATTCGTTAGCCAGCAAGGTTAACCGAGTTCGATTCTCGGCGGGGTCGCTCCCGGATTTTCGCAAGTGGGAATCGTGGCGGACGATGCCGCTGGTCAACGGGTTTTCTCGGCGATCCCGTTTTCTCCCCCATCCTTGTATTCCGGAGCTGCTCCATACCTCTCTTCACCCTCATCGGCTCCTAAACACCTCGAAGTTAAAAGCCGCCCTAACCTGTTCACTCCACCCCCAATCGCCGAACTGCGTTTCTTCATACAGAGCAATAAAAGCCACGTTCTATCCACTCAGATTAGCGCACTGTTTACGTGACTCCTTCCACCAAACTTCGATATCGTTACCCTCACGACCTCCTAACTCGAAAAAGTGGTATTTCAGAGGAGAGACTAAATAATTAATAACTACTTTGATTTCGGAGGCCATATTTTGGTGTTTGAAAATAAATAATTTATGTTTTATAAACGTGTGTCCTTCAAACGAGATCTGAAGATCAATTTACAATAGAAATAAGAATTGCACATACGAGTTTTTCGCTGTTTGAAAGCACATAGTGGAGTTATGATGGTTTAAGTTTTTAGTTTGTAGACTATTTTTAAACCTTCCTGGCTATATAAACTTTTCATAGTCGATAAATGATTTATTTTTGTGTTATAATGGCTAGAGACCTGCAAAATTCGCGTTATCATTTGAGGACAGTTTAAACTTAAAACACTTTTACTTTTACAATACGTTTGTCATTGGACCATGTTTTATTCTGCACACCCCTGGTAAATCTGCGCCAACAAATGAGCAATTCACGACAGTATGCTCCATTCACGTACAGTTCACTCAGAAAGGGAGTGACTTCATATCTGGGTAGAATCAAATTAAGGAACGGCGCTGGCTTGAATATATACAGCACTGTGAATTTTAGCTTGATGGAAAAAAATAACGCGAATTTTGCAGGTCCCTAATCATGGCTAGAGACCCAATAATTTCGCGGGCTCATTTCTAGACAAGTTGGAATTCACACACTTGTACGTTCATGTTACGTTTGGAATTGGTCGACGTGTTGTTTGGCACCTCCTGGAGATAAATGAGCCAATAACAAACAGACAATAATTTGTGCGCCCAATCACCTCCTTTTACTACCACAACACTCATCCAATGACCAGTTTATATCTGTATGAGAGTATATAAGATTGTGAAGTTCAGCCTACAGGTCATTTAAATCGTGAATTTCTCAGGCCTCTCTCTCATCATGGCGTACAAACCTACAAACAGCCAGAAACACTAGAGTTCAGATCCACTTTTGTGATTGGATGATTTTATCTCTCACACATTGCAGGGGTCTGCTGGCGAATCACGGACACTCAGTGTCGGAGTCACCTAATTCTGATTGGCCCAGTTAGGTAAGGAACTGTCTCCCGACAAAGACACGTGGCCAATAACCAAAGGAAAACTGCACGTATGCCATAGAACATTGGAGTATAGCCTTCGCGTAAATATTTTCGCGAAAACCAGGTGGCTCTAGTGGGACGATTCACTGATCGTCACCTAGTAAAATGTATGGTTTTAGTAATTTTGCACCACTGTTGGTAACACTGCGTATTTACCGTTATTAGGTGTATTTATATTTGGTTGTGTTCCGGCCGGTGCATTTATTCTCATTGCAATATATTACTATAGTATGCATTTTACTGCACATAGTTTTTACGGTGAAATTTTCTTATTTGCATTTATTGATATATTATGAATTTTATTGCACATATTTGATATGGTGGTTGTGTATGATATTTGTAATCGATATTATTTGTAAATCGATTTGTAAAGAGTCGCTACCGTGGTGCTTGGGGTGGCGGGATACCGCGATGTCACCTGGCTATGACAGCGCGCCCTAGCCAGTGTGTGTGTGTCCGCCGCGGTGTTTAGACGGCCGCAAGTAGAAGTGTGTGCTCCACCACGGAGCTGGACAGTATCGGGCGGACGTTGAGCAGTATGGGACTGCTATGTAATTTCTCCCCGGTCGTGGTGTGCCGTATGTCACACGAGCAAGAGAACGTCGCCGTAACGTTTTCGGGAGCAAACAAATTAACTGTTCAAAGAATATTATAAGATAATGCCTGACGTGAACGTAGAAACGATGTTGCTAGGTTTGCCTGTAGCGCGTAGCTAGTGAAATATGGGCCAAGTATAACAGAGACGTAAACTTGATGTGGACATACTATGTGTGAAAACGCTGCTTGTACGAGTTATATTCAGGTTAATTAGAGCATACTGAAAATCGCAGAAATAACTGTTAGACCGGGACTTGTGACACATGGATCGTGAAATTGAATTTTGCCACGCTGGTTAAACTGTCCGTTTTACGTGGCTGGAGGACGAGCATTTTGAAGTGCACGTGGAGGGACAGTGACGTACATCAACGGCCCGTGTTTTTGCAATATTTCTCTGCAACTTGTCTTCCGCAGGCTTTATTGCGAACGGTGTTTCGTGTGTTTAGAGTGCCAGAAGCATGCCCGTACTTTTGCGCAACGACCAAACACGCCGAATATTCCCGAGTGCGTCAGTGAGACTCTACATGCCAGTCAGCGCAAGAAATCCGCGCATGCTTGCGTGGAGGCCCCGAGGTGAACGACAAGACAGCTGCTCCCTTTTTGACTGCGGCGAGCCGGCCGGAGTCTACAGCGAGCTGACACTGGGCAGCAAGGACGATCCCCGACGTAGCCAGCTGATCGGCGGTATGGTATTCTCTATGAATGCTAAATTTAAGGTATGAGTTATGCATAAGTGCCGTCGTCAGCTTGTTCCTGCGGAGTCCGTCATCTCCCCTTTTTTTTAAACACTTTTTGGAGAACGTTTAGTGCCACAGAAACGCTTCTCGTTTGTGGTGTTAATATTAAATTTTATGAGCATCAGTTATTGAAAGTTACCGCTTATGGCAAAAACGTTGAACTTAATTAAGGGGTCTGCCCACGCAATATGTAAACTGAGTGCGAAACATTTTAATATATTTTATTGTGTGCATTTACGAGTTAGAATAAGTTCCTGTAAACAGTCGTTTTGGTGCAACATAAATAGTGAATCAATGACCTTGGAACTTAAAGAGTAGAGAGACATTATTTGCAAATGATCCCCGATTTACGAACCACCTGTATTGGCGTAATATGTGTAGTAGTAGCACGAGTGTAGATATTTATAAGGGAAAGCGCTTAGGCAGCGCCATTTGGGTTATTCAAATCGAGATCGCTTTCTGCCCCATAGGAGTAGTTTGGGTAATATTTGTGTGTCGTTAAGTGAGGTAGAGGTTGACACACCTCACACCCGTGCGGGGTAGAAGGGCGTCTCATTTGTTCTTAGTGATGAGTTAATTTATAGTCTATTCACGGTAAAATGAGCTCGTTTGAAAGCCCTCTCATTGGGAACAATAGTCAATAAATGTAGTTTATTTTAGCCTTAGGCGTAAACTTCCGAGTGTGGTTGAATATACGCACTTTGTTTATTACTTACATGGCAATATTTTTTTTTAGACAAGGTAGTTACAGGATAAAAAATGGCTGAAAGGAAATAGTAACTAGGGCCTCAAAAATGCTCACTTTACCGTGAACAGCATATTCTTGTGAGCCCACTCCCCGCTCCTAACAACACACGCTCGCCACACCGACTGAAGTACGCAACCTTGTAGGTTGTTGCGCCTCGTCAGTTATAAAAGTTGTGTGGGTGTGTCAAAGTCCAGGACGGCTATTAACCTCCCACTGTCCACATCCTCACATCGCTTATGACCCCGAGCTTAAACTCAGCCAGCCTTGAGTGCTCATGTTGCTCAGTGTATAAAACGTTTTCATTTGATATTTTTAGATATGACAGTTTATCGCGGGAAAAGTTGTGTGTTTGCTGGGATTCAACACACTGTACATATGTGCGGAATGATTGTGTATTTTTCAGCCATCGGCGTCTTGGCAGCGGAGCTGTTCATGCTCTGTCATTACGGTCGTCCGGTATTAAAATAATTTTTAAAGTTATTAAAAAATGTATTTAAAAATGATTTTCAAAAATTCATTTAAAAAAAAAAAAACATACATTTCCGGAGGTGGCATGTTTGCTTATGTTTTTAAAGTATATGTTACGCTGTCGGCAGCCTCCATGTTGGATTCTATTTTCAACACAAAGGTGGCGTTAATTTCTCGATTTCATTTCCAGGCGAACTATCGGTACCCGTTCATTCGGACGATTTAGCCGCAAAGTGAACTGTCGGCAATCACATCTAATTTTTCACCCTATTAAAAAAAACTTTTTTTCCAATCTCCAGTATACCTATATGCATAATTTATTAAATTGATTTTTTTATTCAAAACTTTAAGACCGATAATTTAAAAAAAAGTATTTTTTTATTTTAATACTAATCAAATAACCATTGAAATTGAGTATTTATTCTGTCACTCCTCATCCCAACACTTCAGACCGGCCAATTATTCATCCTCGCTTAATCCCTTATTATTCATCCTCGCTTAATCCCTTAATACTACATATCTTGTTTCAGTATTGTCCGCCAGAGCGTGCTGGCATGAGGAAAGTATTTAATAGGTAAAATGTCGAACTTCGGCACAGTTTCTAGACTGATGCCCGATGTGACAGATCACTCACTCACCTCTCGTATTTTAACATTCTGACAGGTTGGTTCAGATATTTAATTACATCGGGTCGCGGGAATCCCCGAGAAACGCGAATTGTAGCCACCACCGACGAAAAAAAAAAACTTTTTTTTTAGGAGAATAGGCCTCGCGGTGTGTCGTTTCAGCACCAGCAGCGATGGTAACAGCAGGTGTAGGTTGGTACCACGTGCAGTATTCAAGAGTTTGGCAGCCGTGAAAAAGTTGCACTTTGCTCTTCCTGTTGAACACGCAGGTGGCTGGTGGCTCTCTCATAGCTATGTACAGCGCTCTGTCCGTCCAGCGGTGGCTTTACACTAGCCAACAAGACTTGGAATGATTCACAATTAAAAATTAAATCATAGCATAAATATTTATTATGCCTATATACAGACACGTCAAATGTGAAACGACATAGAGTAAAACAAAATTAAATATTTAACTCCTTACACCAAAGTCAATTTTGTAACAATCTGCGAGGAAAAGAAAACCTCACACATAAGTTGCCACGGGGAAAAAAATTACCCTTAATTCGTAAACAATGCGCATACATTATGTTTAGCCCCGGAAGGATCCTACCAGACGAGTTGAAAAACTTGTGACCGACTCGCTAGCCGCTAACTTATCATCGCTGCCCTGCCTGAGAATACATTTTTTTAAATGTAAATGTATATATCGTCCTCCTGTTATCTTCGCCCAGCTTGATCTCATAGACGCACTTAAAGCAGACAACTGACAACTGGAGGATCGACCCCTCACAATACTGATCCCTAAATGACCCATAATGATCCATGAAATACCCATAATGACCCACGTAACACCCATAATGACTCATGTAACACCCATAATGTCCTATATGTTATCCGTAAATGACCCATAAATTGCCCCTAAATGATCCACAATGACCCATAAATGACCCATAATGGGCCATAATGACCCATAAATGACCCCCGATTGAGGTGTGTGTGGTGATAAGTGCAGTAGTGATTGAAGTGCTAAGTGTGGTGCTTAATATGGTGCTAAGTGTGGTGCATGTGGTGCTGATTTTGGTTCTGATTGTGGTGTGCGTGGCGCTGATTGTGGTGCACGTAGTGTTGATTTTAGTGTTGTTTGTGGTGTGTGTGGGGCTGAATGTGGTGTGTGTGGTGCTGATTGTGGTGTGTGTGGTGCTGATTGTGGTACATGTGGTGCCGATTGTTGTGCTGATTGTGGTATATGTGATGCTGATTGTAGTGCATGTGGTGCTGATTGTGGTGTATGTGGTGATGATTGTGATGCATGTGGTGATGATTGTGATGCATGTGGTCCTGATTGTGGTGCTGCTGTGGTGTAGATGGTGCATGTGGTGCTGATTGTGGTACTGAGTGTGTTGCTACGGTGCTGATTGTGGTGTGTGTGTGGGTCGCAAGTCGAAATACGTTCCCCGTGTTAAAAAAAATATGGAGACCTACCTCCAAAGCTGAAAGGTAGATATTTTATTTAATAATCTCGCCTTAAAAAAATATAGCCACGTTCCTCGGTATATTTAATCGCTTCCTGGGTAAAATGTACCAAATAGAACCTTTTTGTAATTACTGTAATCGTACTTTGCATTAAAAGTGCCTAGCACAAAGGCAGGCATTCACTACACTCCACCATTTGTAGTTGAAAAAATTTTGGACCTTGTTTTCAACCGGGCAGCACAAACAATCAGTATTGGAGGAATGAATCGGATACGATCTAAGCATCAAAG